>WOXC01003575.1:0-600000 GCA_011680675.1 Gymnobelideus leadbeateri
CTCATTCATTTTACAGATGAGGATAACTGAGAGTCAGAGAACTTAAGTAATTTGCCCAAAGTCACAAAAAATAGTGAGTAAGGGAGCTGGGAATTGAACCTGTGTCATCTGATGCCAAATTCATTGGTCTTTTCACTGCACCAGATTAATATGTTTTCTATGATTCCCATTCAGAAGACTGTGTAGGTCTAGTAATCCAACTTTTTCTAACATTTTTTTCAAGCATATTCTTTTCTTTTGCTATCAAGTTTATCAATCTCTGACAAAGGAAGATTAAAGTCTCCTAAAATTAGTGTTATACTGCCCATGCCTCTTCATTTCAGTTAGCTTTCCTTTTAAGAACTGTTTGTTTTTACAAATGAATGAATGAAAAAATCACTAATTAAGCATACAGCCTAGCATATATGATTATTTTCTAGGTGCTGTGCTAAAGATGGGATACAAATACAGGCATATAAAACAATCTCTTCATTCAAGGAGCTAAATTTCTAATGGGAAGAGGGGAGGATGCAGTGCATAAATGGGAGTTTTAAGGAGTTGGAATGGTATATGTGCAGCAGCATATTTTGGAAATGGTCAGGAATTATGTGGAGGCTTGGTCCACAGTCAGATACAATGAAAGCTTATCCATCAGAGACCAGGTCCTAGGGAATGATTGTAGGTTTTGGTGGGAGACAGAGGGGGAGGATGGCCAGAATATAAGATGGCTCTGTCATTTGCTGCAATCTACTTATAACAACATTGTTTCACAACCTATATCAACAGCATTTATGTTTGCTATAGGTTTATGTTGAATAATATTTGAAACATCTGATATCATGCTGAAACGTAATAGATTTTATTCCATTTATTTTGGATTTGGATGAATTCTTATGCTTTATATGTGTTTCTTTTTTGTCTTTATTAATTTGTTTGTTTACTTTTAGTTTACAAGATTCAGTTCCACAATCCCTTGAGTTTTAAAATTTCTCCTCCTCCCTCTCCTCCCCCTCCCCATGGTGGTATGTAATCAAGTTTTATATGTGTTTCTTATAAGAAATCTATTGTTGCAGTTTATTTTCTTTTTTAAGAAATTAATTTATTTACTTTTAGTTTACAACATTCAGTTCCACAATTCCTTGAGTTCCAAATTTTCTCCCCTACCTCTCTTGCTCCCTCTCCCCCATGGTAGCATGCAGTCCGATATAGGTTCTACAAATACTTTCACATTAAACATTAGTCAAGTTGTAAAGAAGAATTATAACCAATGGAGTGAACAACGAGAAAGAAGGAATGAAACAAAACAAAACACAAAAGAGAGAGAGCAAATAGTTTGCTTCAATTTGCATTCAGACTCCATAGTTCTTTTCTCTGGATGTGGATATCCCATTCCATCACGAGTCTTTTGGAGTTGGTTTATAACCTGCATTGCTGAGGGGAGACCAGTCTATCAAAGTCAGTCGTCACAGATACGTTGTTTCTGTAACTGTGTACAATATTCTCCTGGTTCTGCTCTCCTCAGCATCAGTTTATGTAAGTCTCTACGGGTTATTACAAAGTCTGCAGTTTATTTTCTAATCCATTCTATAAATTGTTTCATTTTTATTAATTTATATAGCCCATAAGCATTCCTTATAATTGCTGTTTGGTTTTCCTTACAAGCAGTCTTTTAAAATTACCTTTTATTTTATCAGCACAATGTATTATATTGTCTGTTTTGGGCTTTTTAATAGCTAAATCTTGATTCAGTTACAAAGTGCTTTTTATTTAAAGAGATAAAGAATAATTTAAAGAATTAGAAAAATATTCAATGCCCATAGCTGGGACATGCCAACATAATAAAAATGACATTAGCAAAGTTAAAACTTTTATTCTATTGTGACTAAAGCTTGACTTTGCTTTCTGCATGTCCTGATCATCTAGATCACCTAAGATGGAGATGCTTTGCTTCTAGAAGATACTCTGTGTTCCTCTATCACTTGGGTGGGAGTAGCCTCTTTCTATTGGACACAAAGCCAGAACAGGCTCTATCTTTAAAAATGACCAGACTGGGAAATACACTCTTTTCTCTCTCTCTCTCTCTCTCTCTCTCTCTCTCTCTCTCTCTCTCTCTCTCTCTCTTTTCTCTCGTGCAGTGTCCAGAAAGGATAAAGTCATGTTCACTCATAGCATGGGGGCCATGAACTCACTAAATGGGTACCCTTCCCTTCTTTAGCCTTTTGTACTTTGGCCCCAATAATTGGACTCGGGTTTTGTTTTGGTCTGTTCTAGTTCATTTGTCCTTTTCAGGACTAGCTGCAGACAGTGGAATCTGCACTGGACCAGGATGTGAGCCATGGAAATCTTGGAGGCAAGATTCCAGGCCAGAAGTGCAGCCATCTAGCTTAGCAGGGAAGTTTGGAGAACCCAGGGTACCCAATATTTGAGTCTAAGGGGGCCTTTGAACTTTAACTTGGGACTATGCTATACAGGATGGGAACTAAGCTGTGAATCTACTCCCTTTCTCTTCCCTTCCCTTCCCCAGAGGCTAAAGTGGTGCAGAGGGTATGGGATTATGCTCCCCAGGTATCCAAGGGAGATGTTTGTATGTTTTTTTAAGTAATTATTTTAAAGTAATTATTCCTTTATAGAAACTGATCTGGCTGTTGAGTGGTTAAATGGAACTTGGGTGCAAGGACCTCCTGAAATTGGGTGGACACAAAATCAATGGGGTCAGGGACCAACAGTAGAAAGTATAGACACCCTCCAACCCCATTAAAGTTATAGGAATACCCGAGGGATGGGTGAATGTAACACACTTGACATTCAGGCAGTGGGGGCCAGGATAACCACCCTTACATGTAGGGACTTATCTAGGATAAAACTGGACACATTACATTTAAACCCAAGGACCTTTGGATAAATTTTCTGCCCACAATTTTAAATTTAAGATGTTCTAAATTTTGAGATCTTAGAGAAATTGACAAATTTCTCTCCCCTCCAAAAAACAGAATAAAAAAAAACAAAATGAAAAAAACCTAGATTGTAATTGCACAATTAGTTTTTTCTCTGGTCTGTGTTCCTTCACAAGTCAGTTTCATTTATTTAATCTTGCAAATTTTTCATTTATTACTTGTTTCAATGTTTAAATTCTGATGCTTTATTATTGAATCTTTATAAGTGTTGATTTTAAGTTTGATGTAAGAAATCTGGATGCACTAGATTGCTATTATAGAGTAGAAATGTTTGTTTTTAATTTTTGCATTTTAAAATTGCTTGCCTTTTTTGCAAGAGCAAAGTGCCCTATAACTTCTTAGGGCAATAATGTTTAAAATCCACAAGTAGCTGACATTCTTCTCTGATTCCTACTTAGTTCTCTAGTTGCTTCTCTAACTGATCCTGCTTATCTTCTTGTCCTGATAGGTGAGTTTGTGATTCCATGGGGTTTACCCTTGTGGCAAGTATCCATGGGGGGATTTTGAAATACCTTTTGGAATAAGAATTCAGGGGTATAGCAGCCTTGGAGGAAGAATTATAGACTAGATGTGCAGCCAGCTAGCCCAGCAAGGGAGTTCTGAGAAGCCAAGGTGCCTGGGATCCAAGCTCCTGGGTCCAGTGGGGATTCCACTATTGTGTGTCTAGAACTGCAAAAGACAAATGAAACAGAACAGACCAAAACAACACTCTGACCCTGATTCTTGGGGCCACAGGGTGAAGGTGGAGGGAAGAGAAAGAGAGTTCTTCCCCTCATCCAGTTAATTCATGGCACCCATGCTGTGGGTGAAAATGACTTTCACCTCTTTGGGTGCTTCAGGAAAGTGAAAATGTGACTGTCCCAGTCTTGAAGTTTTGTGTTTTGCTTTTGTTGTTGTTTATTTGGAAGGGGGGAAGGCAAGGCAATTGGGGTTAAGTGACTTGCTCAAGGTCACACAGCTAGTATCAAGTGTCTGAGGCCAGACATGAGCTCCTGACTCCAGGGCTGGTGCTCTATTTACTGTGCCTCCTAGCTGCCCCCAACCCCGCCAACCTCCAGTCTTAAAGATTTAAATATGTAGCCTGTTGCAGCTACTCAACCACCCTAAAGAGGCTACTCTTTCACACATGGGAGAGGAACATAGATAGCATGGATTCTTTCAGAAGCAGAGGACCTTAATGCACAGGTGCCTCCCTTTACTGCCAATACCAAAATCTGATAATAGTTATCTTATTTTGTATCGATGCTTCTTCTCCCAAAATGGCCACATATCCACACCGAGGGCAGATCATGGGATTTCTCTTTTTACAAATGAGATATAATCTTTTTGTTGTCACTGTTGTTTGATTCACCTTACCCAGATGAATGTAGCTTTGGAGTTATCCTCTCTCCCCAACATCTATTGTTTAACTTTCAATAACGGCATCAAATTTAAAATGCTATTTCACTTTTACTGTTACCTCTATTTTTGTAGTTATCCAGATGATTAATTTCTAGGATGCTACTAGGATCCTACATTCAGAACTGGATTGTACCTGAGAGGCCTCATTTACAGTCCCCTCAGTTTACAGCTGAGTGAACTGGAGCCCATGGAAGTAAAGTGACTTGCCCAACATCACACAGGTGGAAAGTATCAGAGGCAGGATCTGGGGCTAGATCTTCTAATCCTAGAGGTGGTGTGGTGGATAGAGCATTGACTCTGAAGACTGGAAGATCTGGGTTCAAATCCCCCTTCAGATACTACTTCTGTGACCGTGGCCAAGTCGTCCTTTAACCTATCTCAGTTCTTTATCTGCAAAATAGAAAAAATATTACCTATTTCCCAGAGTTTTTGTGAATATCAGTGAGAATAATATTTTCAAAGCACATTGCAAGCCTTTAAATGCTAGCTATAATAGTAATTATTATTATTAGTATTATTATTTATATTGTACCATCTCCTCATTGGGATAGCAGTGAGGGGGGAAATTTTTCCTTTGAATTCCCAGCTTTTATCTTTTCAATGGCCTTTAAACCTTCTTAGTGCATATTAACACAAAAGCAGCCTTACACCCTAGTTACATTAAATCCTAGATTACCTTTTTAACGTTTCACCTGCACACTCAATCAATATACATTCCCTCCCAGCTCTGGATTTCTCTTCAGGAAAGAATCAAAACTTCTAACCTTCCTGAAGAAACAATTTTCTGTGATACATATATTTATTTATCCATCAATCATTGCTTTTTAAAATTCTGCTTAAACTATTCTGCTGCTGTTTGTTTTCCTGAGATTTTCCAAATTTTTTTCTACAATGTCAGTTCTCATTTTCATCTTATTAAATCCATCAGTTAACAGATATGTGCACTTACAGTTTTTTTTATTTGTTTGTTTTTTTGCTTTTTGGAGGGCAATTGGGGTTAAATAACTTGCCCAAGGTCACATGGTTAGGTTTTTGTTTGTGTGTGTTAAGTGTCTGAGGCCAAATCTGAACTCAGGTCTTTCTGACTCCAGGGCCCGCGCTCTATACTCACTGCGCCACCTAGCCGGCCCTGAACTTACAGATTTTTAATCTTTCTGCTGCTTTCTGTGATGCTAAGTCACTCTGGAGGTTCTGGAAGGATATTACTTCTTGTTTTTAGAGATACAACTCTTGTTCCAGTATTGTTATTTCGTTCTGGGATTTTCTCTTCACTTTATTCTACCTTGTAGTATTTATTCATTGTATTGAGGACTCCTTATAGCTTACAGAAGTAAGCTTATAGATTACAAAAATCTTTGATTTCTGTTTATTTTCCATTGAGTTCTGTTCTGTGAGCATGGTTTTCCTCCCCTTTTCTCCTGCTACCTTAATTTTTAAAAAAATCATATTTAGCACATTTGTCATTGTTTCAAGGTGGTACAAGGGAGTTGGGTTTAGCATCACCCATTCTTGTTTTGGAAAAGTAAAAATTTATAGCTAACTCAGTTGACCTTAAATGTGGCTTGCTTCAGAAAATGGGCTTCTTCTGGGTTACATCTTTTTTATACATATATATATATTTGAAACATTTAATGTTAAGACCTCGAATTTCAGATCCATTTCCTTCCTCCCTTGTCACCCATTCCCTCTGGGGAAATAAGTAATTCAGTATATGTTGTACATGTCTAGCTACGCAAAACATTATCATAGTAGATATACTGTACAAGGCTGCTTATAATTCCCTCCCACTCATCCCACCCCCCACCTGGTCCATTCCCTACATGATCCTGTCCCTCTTCTATAGTGGGTACTTCCAACCTCCCCTCCCCCAAGGATGCCCCCCATCCATCATCCCTCTTCTCATCCCCCTTCCCCCTATTCTGCTGCAGGTTGAGATATCCCATTTAGTATGTATGTCATTCTCTCCCTGAACCAAATTCAATGAGAATGTGGTTTTGCCTTTTTTGCCTTCCTATTCTCCCCCTCCCTTGCATCCACTTCCCCTTGCTTCTTCTACATAAGATAGTTTACCCTACCCTGTCTCTCCCCATCTCCTCTTGCCACTTTCCTCTCTCACCTCATAATTACATCCCTTGAGTATTCTCCCTTCCCAACAGATTCAACCTATGCCCTCTATCCATATATAACTGTAACCATATACACACACATTAACATATGTATTCATATGACCACACACTCTTCTTCCATTATTTTCATAGTGAGAAATATTTTATCAGTCACAGTTATTGCTTTTCCATATAGGAATGTAAATAGTTCAACTTTGATAAGTTCCTTTTGATTTCTTTTCCCTGATTACCTTCTCAGGCATCTCTTCCTTCTTGTGTCTGGATGTCAAATTTTCTATTCAATTCTGGTTTTTTCCTCAAGAATGCTTGAAAGTCCTCTATTCCACTGAATGACCATAATTTCCCCTGAAACAAAATACTCAGTTTTGCTGGGTAGGTGACCCTTGGGTTCATTCCCAGTTCTTTTGCCCTCTGGAATATCTTATTCCATGCCCTTCGATCCCTCAGTGTAGAAGCTGCCAGGTCCTGGGCTATTCTGATTGTGTTTCCACAATATTGAAATTGTTTCTTCCTGGCTGCTTGTAGTATTTTCTCCTTGATCTGGGGATTCTGGAACCTGGCTATAATATTCCTGGGAGTTTTCTTTTTGGGATCTTTTTCAGGAGGTGATCTGTGGATTCTTTCAACCTCTATTTTGCCCTCTGGATCTAAAACATCAGGGCAATTTTCCTTGAGAATTTCTTTTTTTTTTTTTTTAACGAAAACAGTTTATTACATGATTACATGATCTCAGGGAAAGGGGGAGGAAAGCAGTTAACAGGACGTAGCTCTGTTGAAGCAACAAGGGAGTTGGCACAAGCATGATATAAGGGGGAAGGAGGGGAAACCAACAAAATTCGGTCCGAATTCAGAGATAAAGAAAGAGCCTCTTGAAGCTCTTGAACAGAAGGTTCTTGGTAGACGTTCTTCTCTGTATTCCTCTTCTCTGGTCCCAGCGCAGCTGTGGTAGGTCTCCTCTGCAACAGGTCTGGCTTGTGACTTCCATGTGTATGATTCTGGTCCAGATCCTTGAGAATTTCTTGAAGGGTGATTTCTAGGTTCTTTCTTTGATCATGGCTTTTGGGTAGTCCAATAATTTTTAAATTGTCTCTCCTGGATCTATTTTCCAGGTCAGTGGTTTTTCCCATGAGATATTTCACATTGCCTTCTAATCTTTCTTTTGTTTGGATCTGCTTAACAGCATCTTGATTTCTCATAAAGTCATTAGCTTCCATTTGCTCCAGTCTAACTCTGAAGGAATGAATCTCCTCAGTGAACTTTTGAGGTTCTTTTTCCATCTGGCAAATTCGACTTTTTAAGGCATTCTTCTCCTCATTGCCCTTTTGGGCCTCCTTTGCCATTTGAGTTAGTCTATTTTTTAAGGTGTTGTTTTCCTCAGTCAGGCTGTTGACCTCATTTCATACTTTTCCTGCATCCTTCTCATTTCTCTTTCCAATTTTTCCTCCACTTCTTTTATTTGATTTTTAAAGTCCTTCTTAAGGTCCTCTATGGCCTGCAACCCGTTCATGTTTTCCCCTGGGGCTTTTGGAGCAGGACTTCTGACCTCACAGTCCTTTTCCCGCTCTATGCCCCCAAAATAGGAGTCTAGGGTTGCATTTTTCTGTTTCCTTTGCCTTGGCATGTTGCCACTTAATTACTTGACTTTGGGCTTGTTGCCACACTATGGCTTTAAGGCCAGATAGAGGAATTTTCGTCCCGAACGTGTGGGGGGCAACTTCCGTTTCTGGCAAGCTGTAAACCCACCCACGACTTCCACCCTAGATCACAATCCAGATCCAGGGAGGTTAAAGCAAGAGTGATTACCCCCCAAGACTGATCGCTGGATCTCCCTACAATTAATTGCAGGCCAGGAGCTGGAGCTGCCTCTGAAAACTACAAAATGGTGTGTCTCCTCAGCAGCTTCTAGCCCCCAGGGGAGGGAGCCGACGCATTCCCCAAAATACAGGTCCCAAAGTCCATAGGACACTAACCTCTTACTTTGTCCTAGGCATGTCTATGTTGATGATTCTGGAGTCGCCACAGCTGCTGGTGTTCTGGGGTTCCTCCAGCCGGCTGCTGGCCCTGCTGCCCTGGGGCTAAAACCTCGGCTCACGGGGACCTGGGCTCGGCTCCGCTTCCTGCGCTCTGCCCGTTGCGCGCTGCCGGCTCCCAGAGTGCTGCGCTGGTCCTTCCTGCAGGGCTGCTGGGCTGTCCTCAGTGGGAGGTTAGCTTCTCTGTGTCGTTCTGTGGGTGCTGGGGCTCCAGATGTTGTTCAGAGTCCCCTTTTACATAGTTTGGGGGGAATCTGGGGGAAGAGTGGCTTGGATGAGCTGTTTCTACTCCGCCATCTTGGCTCCACCCCCCAGAAGTCCCACTTTCTGTGAGAGAGTGACTGGAGGATGCTGGGTAAACTGGATCAGACTGTAAGACTGGGGGATCTGGCTGGCAAGGGGGAAATTCAGCCGGACCTGAGGAGTGGAAGGGGTCAGAACTGGGTTACATCTTAAAGATCACTGCGAAATTTGTTTCATCTATTTTGCAATCCTTTTCTGTTGCTCTTACATTGGTATACAGTGTGATTCTATTTTCAGTTCTTTTCTCTGAATTCTTTCCAAAGTTTCTATGTAACTATTAAAAGATTCCAGAACTTAACTAGTGCTGAATGCACATAAAGGATATTTTAAAATCTCTTTCCTTGAAAAAAAAAACCCATAATTTTTATTATGATCTTGATAAACACCACCCAACACAATCATTTATATATACAAAGAATAGACAAAGAGGATTGCATATTAAAAGTATAAATTGATATTATATACAATGTGGCTTTTAAAGTTTAAAGTAATTTTAGTACAGTAGTTAGTATGTAATACTGATGATGTTGGCATATACTGATTGATCTCTTCTGTACATATTTTAAATGTTTTATTCATTTTCTTCTTTTTGGGGGGGGCATTATTATCAGTATTTGTCCTTTCATTATTTCCTCCAACCCGCAAAATTAAAAGCCTTTCTTGTAACAAATTTAAAAAGGCAAACAAATTCACTCGTTGACTATGTCTGAAAATGTCTGTCTCATTCTACATCTCTAGTTTGACAAGAAATAGGAATTATGATTAATCATCAGTCTTTTGGAGTCATGATTGGTTATCACATTTAACAGAGTTCTTAGTTTTTAAAAAAAGTTTTTATTTACTATATTATAGTCATTGTAAAAACACTTGGTTCTTCTCACTTTACTCTGCATCAGTTTATAGTCCTCCAAGGTTTCTCTGAATCTATGCTTTTTGTCCTTTATTGTGACAAAATAGTATTTTATTACATTCCTAAGCTATAATTTGTTCAGTCTTTTCCCAGTTGATTTATTTATTTTCAGTTCTTAACTACAAAAAATGCCTCCATAGCTAATTTTTTTTGTATGTATAGGTTATTTCTCTTTTTTTGGGGGGGGGGTAGGATTTATGCCTAGTATTGATATCACTGGCTCAAAGGGTATGTACATTTTAAGTGTTGTTCTAAACTACTTTATAGAATGATTGAATTAATTCATAGCTCTGCCTACAATGTATTAGTGTGTCTTTCCCTTGCACATAGTAGGCATTTAATAAATTCTAGTTGACTAGTTGTCTTTCCATATCATCTTCAATAGTTTTCCTTTTTTGGCATATTTGCCAATCTTATAGGTATGAGGTAGAACCTCAGAGTTGTTTTAAATCTACATTTCCCTTATTATAAATGATTTCAAGCATTTTTTTCCAAGTAAGTTTTGCAAAATGCTTCACATACATTTTCTTATTTGATTCTTAAAATAATTATGTAAATTAGGTGTTATTAGTGTCTCCATTTTATGGATGAGGAAAATGGGACAGAGAGAAATTAAATGATTTATCCAAGATGACACAACTGTTGTTTGAGGATGGATTTGAAGTCAAAACTTCTTGACTACAAGTTCATTTCTCTATCCATTACATGACTTATCTGCCTCACTATCGTTTATCTTTTGGGAAGTAAAGGATCTTGTTCTTATATATTTGTATCAACCAAATGTATATCTTGAATATGAGACTTTCACCTGGGAAATCTTCGGCAAAGATTTTTTCCCCAATTAACTGTTTCTCTTCTAATTCTAAATGACTTTTGTTTGTGCAAAAACTTTTCAAATTTATTTAAGTAAAATAAGCAATTTAACCATTTTATCTCCTATGATCCTCTCTATTGTTTGGTTAAGAACTTCATCCCTTAGCTGTGAAAGGTATCTCATTCTTTGATTCTCCAATGATTATGTGATAAGCATTTATTTTTTTGGGGGGGGGGTTGCTTTTTGGAGGGCAACTGGGGTTAAGTGACTTGGCCAAGGTCACACAACTAGTTTTTTCTGTTAAGTGTCTGAGGCTGGATTTGAACTCAGGTCCTCCTGACTCCAGGGCCGGTGCTCTATTCACTGCACCACACAGCCCCCTCATGATGATCATTTGTAGCTAGGTTGTAGCTTATTGTGGCAACTGGGGTGAAATATTGGCCTACAACTAATTTCTGACAGAAAACTTTCCAATTTTTTCAGAACTTTCCCAGTATTTGGAGTCTTTGGACTTATTGAACAATACACTAACATGTACAATTGCCTGTGATTCTTGTATAATCTGTTCCACTGATCAGATTTTCTATTTATTTAAACCAGTAAAAAATAACTTTGATTATTTCCTTCAGCATAATTTAAGATCTGACTCCATTCAAGGCTCCCTTCCTTTCCACTTTTTTCTCGTTGTTTACTTCGATATTCTTGACTTTCTGTTCTCTAATTATTTGCTTTTATTTCTGTAAAGGGTGTTCTGTAGTTAAATTAATATAGTTATGTTTTGTCTTAGGTGGACTCCCGGATATTTTATGCATTATGTTGTTATTTTGAATGGAATATCTTTTTCTGTCTCTTCCTGCTGTGTTCATCTGGCAATATATAGATTGCGTTCTTGTTTTGTTTTTTTGCTTTTTGGAGGGCAATTGGGGATAAGAGACTTACCCAAGGTCACGTGGCTAGGTTTGTGTGTGTGTGTGTGTGTGTGTGTGTGTGTGTTAAGTGTCTGAGGCTGGATTTGAACTCAGGTCCTCCTGACTCCAGGTCAGGTGCTCTATTCACTGCACCACCTAGCTGCTCCTATAGAGATTGTTTTTATGGATTAATTTTACATCCTGTTATTTGATTTAAACTATTGTTCAACTAATTCCTTAGTTGAATTCTTTAGGGTTCTCTAAATCATAATCTCATCTTCAAAAAGTGAGAATTTTATTTTCTCTTTTTCTATGCTTATTCTCTCAATGTGTTATTCTAATCTTAATCCAAATCTAGTATTTCTAAATTATATCAAGTAGTAGGTGGTGACAGTGAATAGCTGATTTTATTATATATGTCATTTCTCCTTTGGAGATAATGTTGGCTTATGGTTTTAGATAGTTATTAATCATATTAAGGAATGTTTCATTTAATCCAATTTTTTCCTTTGCAAATATTAAGTTCCTTTAAAAAAAAAAGTCTCATCACCTCTCTACAATTGAGGAAGAAAAAAAAATACCTGTTTCAAACATGTATAATCAAAGAAAAGATTCACACCTAGGTTTGGTCAAAAACAAAAAGTTTCTGTTTGCATCCTGAGTTCATCACCTCTCTATCAAGACATGGGTAGAATGTTTTATTGTGAGTCCTCTGGAACTGCATTCATTGCATTGAGCAGAGACCTTGTGTTTTTCGTAATTGTTTGTCTTTAAAATATTGTTATTGTAGAAATTGTTTTCCTATTTCTGCTCACTTTGTAATAATTCATAAAAATCTTCCCAGGTTTCTCTGAAACTATTGCCTTCATCATTTCTTATAATGAAGTAGTATCCTATCATATTTATGTGTCATAACTTGTTCAGGAAGAGCTGCTATAAATAACTTTGTATATCCTTATGATTTGTTTTGCTTAGAACTGATCCCTCCTTACAGTCTTTTACCTCCTGTTTCCCTGTTGAATGAAATGTATTTAGGTAACCAACTTGTGTGCACATGTGTGCGCGTGCGCACGCGTGTGTGTGTGTGCACATGTGTGTGCACGCACGCGTGTGTGTATTCTCTAATTTGGCAAGCTCAAATGAAAGTAGGATTCAAGTGCCACCATTTTTCTTTGTGTAGACTTTAATGCCATGATTATTTAAGATTACTTTCCCTTTCTCTCCCTCCACTCAAATTTCATTCTTCTTATCCTCCCTTTCCAATTTTCTCTTAAGATATCTGTTGTCTCCCATATTTAAAATGTGAGCTTTTAAGAGAGTAGGAACTATCTTGGTTTTTCTTTTTGCATCCCTGGAACTTTAGAGCTGTGCTTTGCACTTCATTTATCTATTCAGTCAGAATCATCAAAACAGAAGAGAACTACTCCCAGATTCACTTTTTATTCCCTCTGACTTCTGATAATGATAGGGTTCTGAGAGCACAATATATCATCTCCCCATATTTGGATATAAACTGTTTATCTTTGTTTAGACACTTAGGATTGTTGCTCATGTTTACTTTTTATGTTTCTCTTGACTCCTATGTTTATATTTCAAAGTTGATCATTAGCTCTGGTCTTTTCATCAGGAATGTTTGGAAGTCCTCTATTTCATTAAAAGCCCATTTTTCCCAAAGTAGTATTATACTCAGTTTTACTGATTAAATTATTCTTAGTTGTATGCCTATGCCTTTTGCCTTTGGTATATCATATTTCTGATCTCTTATAGTGGTGGCTGCTAAATCCTAATTGTGGATTCTTGGTATTTGAATTCTTTCTTTTTTGCAGCATTTTTACTTTGACTAGGGAACCCTAAATTTTGGCTATAATAATATTTCTGGGAAATCTTATTTGTGGGTTTTTTAGAAGGTGACTGGCAAATTCTTTCTATTTCTACTTTGCTTTCTGATTTTAAGAGATCTGGGCAGTTTTATGATTTATTGAAAAATCATGTCTAGGTTCTTTTTTTTGGTCATGGACTTGAGGTAGTTCAGTGATTCTTAAATTATCTTTCCTCAATATGTTTTTGAGGTGAGCTATGAGATAATTTACATTGCTTCTAATTTTTTAGTCTTTTGAGTTTAATATTTCTTGTCTCATGGATTCATTATTTTTATTTGGTTCATTCTAATTTTCAGGGAGTTTGTTGCTTGGATAAGGTTTTGTATCTCTTATAAACAATGTCTTAATTCTATTTCCAATTCTTTTTTCCATAGTTCTCATTTCTTTTCCCACCTTTTCCCCTCAAGAGATCTTTTTTTTTTTTAAATAAAAACATTTTTAAAAATTTAAAATATCTTGCTCCATCTCGTCTAGGAATTCTAGTTGAATTTTTTGCCCAAGACATTTTTCTTTGACAATTTACTCATAAATGTTTTGGAATCATTATCTTCTCCTGAGTTTGTGTCAGTTAGTCAGCAAGTATTTAATAAAGCACCTACTATGTGCGAGGCACTGTGCTAAGCACTTGGCATACAAGGAAAGGAAAAAGATAGTTCCTGAGCTCAAGAAGCTCACAGTCTGACTGGGGAGCTAATGTGTAAACAACTATGTACAAACAAGCTATATACAGGACAAATTGGAAATAGCCAATGGGGGAAGGCCCTAGAAGCAAGTAAGGGATCAAGAAGGGTGGAATTTTCAGAGATGAGAAAGAGAACATTCTAGGTATGGGGGTCAATTGCAAAAATGCCTGGAGTGAGGGGAGAGAGTGTCTTGTGTGAGGACACCACTGTCACTGCAGTACATTGCAGACTGTAAGATGTAAGAAGTCTGGAAAAGTAAGGGGAGCGGTCATGCAATGTAGGACTTTGAACAGCAAACAGAGAATCTTATATTTTATCCTGGAGGTAATAGGGAAACATTGGGGCTGATTGAGTGGAGGGAGGGTGGGAATGGGTGCATGTGACAAGGTCAGATCTGTGCTTTAGGAAGATCACTTTGACAGCCCAAGTGGAAGATGAATTGGAGTGGGAAGAATCTTATGACAGGAAGACCAACCACTAGACTTTCAGGTGTGAAGTGAGGAGGGCCTGCACCAAGGTGGTGGCAGTGTCAGAGAAGAGAAAAGATTGACTATGGGGGGGTGGGGTGAAAGAGAGTGAAGAGTCAAGGATTACATCTGCCTGTACCAGTTGTGAGTCTGGGCAAATGGGAGGATGGTGGTAACCTTAATGGTAACAGGGAAGTATGGATGTGGGGTGGTTTTGTGGGGAAAGAATGAGTTTAGTTTGAGACTTGTTGAGTTTAAAATGTCTATGGGACATCCAGCAAGAGATGTCCAAAAGGCAGTTGGAGGCAAGCAGAGAGGTTAGAGCTAGATTAATCAATTTAAGAATTATCAACATAGAGATAGTAGTTGAATCCAATTTGTGAAAGCTCATTAAGTGATTAAATGAGATATTATAGAGGGAGAAGATGAGGACCCAAGACAAAGCCTTGTGGAACACTCAAAGATAGCAGGCATGTCCTGGATGAAGGTCAAGCAAAGGACAATGGAGAAGGAGCTGTCATATAGGTTGGAGGTGAATGAGAAGAGTAGTGCCTACAAAACGTAGAGAGATCAGAATATCAAGAAGAAGAGGATGATCGACAGTGTCCAAGGCTGCAGAGAATTTAAGAATGGTGAAGACTGAGAAAGTCATTAGATTTTGAAAGTAAGAGATCACTGGTAATTTTGGAGAGATCAATTTCAGTTGAATGATGAAGTCAGAAGCAAGACTAGAGAGTTAGGAGTGAGAAGGAAAGTAGAAAACCTATTGTAGGAAACCTCAGAGTTCAGTCACAAAAGTGAGCAAAGACATGGGATGATAGCTAGTGCCAGTTTTTTGAGGATGCGGGAGACATGGGTGTGTTTGTAGGCAATAAGGAAGTAGCCAGCAGTCAAGGAGTGATCAAAAATAAGAGTGGGGAGAATAGAGGGCAATCTGATGGCACAGAATGGCATCGCCTGTGCACATAGAGGGCTTAGCATTAGCGAAGAGAACCACTTCTTCATGTCATAGCTTCAATTTTTTCCAGAAAATATGAGGCAAGGTTCTCAGTGGAGAGGGTAGGGACATGAGGAGACATAGGAGGTCTGAGGGGGATGAAAAAGTTTGGAAGTACCACTGTGACAAGTGGAGTAGTGAGTTGATTAGGGAGGTATAAAAGGATTACCTTGAAGCAGTGAGGCCCGGTTGAGGTTATGTAATATACGTTTGTAGTGAACTCCATTAATGCGGTTGTATACTCATAAGGAACATGCTTTGTTCCACCTCCCCTACTTACCCCGTAGCCTCAAAATAATTATGAAAGCCTAAGAAGTAGAAATTAAGGCAGTAGAAATAATGGCCACACATAAAAGGCCTTAGGCAAGACTATCTACTTCCCAAAGCTATTTGAAAAATCATTTTTCTATATTCTTTTTTTTTTTTTTTTTATAAGCAATTGGGGTTAAGTAACTTGCTCAAGGTTACACGGCTAGTCATTTGATTTATGCGTGGGTGCTCATTTTCTGAGGCCGGATCTGATCTCGGGTCATCCAAACTCCGAGGCCGGCGCTCTTACTCACTGCGCCACCTAGTCGCCCCTTTAGGGCAATTGGGGTTAAGTAACTTGCCCAAGGTTACACGGCTAGGTTTTTGTTTGTGCGGATTAAGTGTCGGAGGCCGGCTCATTTTTCTATATTCTTAATTCTTAAACCTACTATAAAATGGGACTTAAGAATTTTTAATTCGACAGATTATTAGTAGGCACTAAATTCTTCTTAGGCATAAAGTAGAATCTAAAAGTAGCATCCTCCTTTATAGAAGGATTTGAAAGCACTCTTAGAAACAGAATCTCAATGCTACACGAGTTTTTAAAAAATACCTTAGACACAGTAGGTGCTTATTATATCATATTATATAATGTCTCTTGTACTTCATTTTTAAGGTACGTAACTCACAGGCTCACATTAACATCCACAAGCTTACCAGTATGTTCTTAGTTAAGTGAACAAGAAGTCTAGAGAAGAAAGATAAGTCTAAAATAAGAAATGTTGACATTTAAAGAGATTTCTAGACAGACATAAGCACTATTTACTTCTCTGAGATTTGTAAAACAATCTGCTTATAGTCTGCTTTTGTTTGTTAAGCTTATAGGGGCTGCTTAAACAAAAAAGTAAAACAAATGGACCCCTGATGAAATCTGTGAGTGAATCTATATTTTATTTCACATTATTTATCTTGTAGACAACCAGACCCAATATATATATATTTTAAAGTATATATATATATATATTTTTTTCCTTTTTGAAGGGCAATTGGGGTTAAGTAACTTGCCCAAGGTCACATGGCTAGGTTTTTTTGTTTGTGCGTGTTAAGTGTCTGAGGCCAGATCAGAACTCAGGTCCTTCTGACTCCAGGGTCAGCGCTCTATTCACTGTGCCACCTAGCCGCCCCTTAAAGTATATTTTTTTAAAGACTGAAAAGAACAAGAGGAAAAAAATCAGCTTAAGTTGTTAATACATTGAAAAAGTCTGAAATATATGCAACATACAACACGTGTAGGCCACCTGTTTCTACAGGGTGTGAGTTAAGGATGCCTTCTCATATCCCTTCTTTCAAGCCATGCTTGCTCTTCATAATTTCTCAACATCAATTTTTGTAGGGTGTGTGTGCGTAAATGTGTCTATGTGAGTATGTGTGTGTGTGGTTGTTCTCTGCACTAATTCATGTATATTTTTCTGCCTCTCTCTGTGTATTAATCAAATTCGTTTCTTACAGCTCAGCAATAGTCCATTATATTCAGGAACCCAAATTTGTGTAGCCATTCCCCAGTGAATGTTAATCTATTTTGTTTGTAATTCTTTGCTATCACAGAAAGTGTTACTATACTATTTTGATTTTATGTGAATTTTCTTATGAATGGCTTCCTTGAGTTATAAGCTCAGTAACAGAATTTCTGGGTCAAAGTATATGGACATTTTCATTGCTTTATTTGCATCAATCCAAACTGATTTCCAAAATGGTTGCTACCAATTATGACTACTCCAACCCTAACCAACCTCTGCCTCTAACTCTGCCTAATGTGCTCTTTTCCTCATAACCTGAGATGGACTATTGACATTTTTTTGGTCATTTTTGCCAATTTGTATGGTGTGAGGTGAAACCTCAAGTGTTTGGATTTTCAATTTTCTTCTTACTGATTTGGAGCACTCCTTCATGTGGTTGTTAATATGTTTCAGTTCTTCTTTTAAGAATTATTTATTCATACCATATGACCATTTATCTATTGGAGAATGGCCATATGTGTGTATATATATATATATATATATATATATATATATATATATATACATACATACATATATGTTAATTGTTTACTTATCTTGGATATCAAATCCTTAGCAGAAAAATTTGATAAAAAGATTTTTTCCTGATTTAGTTGCCTTCCTTCCTATCTTACATTCATCCATTTTGCCTGTGCAAAAGCTTTTCAATTTCATATAATCAAAGTTACCTATTTTATCTTTTGTATCTTTTTGTAATCCATTGTTTGGTTTTCCCAGTAGTTTTTTTTAAAAAGACCATATAGAGATATGTAAGTAACATATTTTCTGGTTTATTGAATGCTGAGCTGTTAGGTTGTATTGATTCTTCCTTGTCTAGTATGTCCCACCGATCCCTCTCAGCACAAAATGGTTCTGATGACTATTGCTTTGCAATGTAGTTTGAGGTCTTAAAATGCTATTCATTCTTCATCTTTACCTCTTTTCACCATTTTCCTTGTTATTCTAGATGATTTTCCAAATGGGTCATTTTATCAAGTACTATCTCTTTGGTAATTTGCTTGATACAACACTAAAAGTGGACTCTTGGCCCTTGCCCTGTCAGCAGCAGGTGAAAGCTCTCAAGAGCTTGAATTTCATAGTTTATCTCTTGCATCATGTCTTTGAGTCAGTCTTGTAATGCCTGTAGGGGGAGGCACGTTTTTTTTTACCTCTCAAGCTTTGCATGTACTTGTGGACTCACTCTCTTCTGGGTTTTCCTCTTGGGCTTCTTAATTTGCATTATAGGATTTCTTTACTGTCTGGTGGGAAGTTTTGTTTTTCCCTGGTTATTCATATTTCCAGCCTCAGTTCTTAGATTGAGATTTTGTACTAGGGATAGAATCTGCTTTCTTCTGTTCTCTTGGATAGGGTGGGCTGTTGTAGTTGTGGACTAGGTCATTAAGAATAAGCCCTGGCTTTTTTTTTTTCTTTTTGGAGGGGGGAAGGCAATTGGGGTGCTGATCCTATCTCTTCCTGTGGTTTTGGCACTGCCTGGGTATTGGCTTCAGAAAGCCCCACGTGTACTCACACTGCTTGGCCCTGTCTCCCTGTGCAGCAACCTTTGGGCGCTAACTACTCTGACTCCAACCCTAACCAACCTCTGCCTCTAACTCTACCCTCAGACATCACCAGATGGTCAATATCAAAATCAGATTGATTATATACTTTGCAGTCAAAGGTGGAAAAGCTCTATATAGTACTTGGAAAGAAGAAAAAAGGTAAATTACAAAGATAAATAACATACCCAACTGAATGAAGAATTCCAGAGAACAGTAAGGAGAGGTGTTCTCAAATTAGCAATGCAAAGAAATAGAAGAAAATGACTGAATGGGAAAGACAAAAGATCTCTTCAAGAAAATCAGAGATATTGAGGAAACATTTTATGCAAAAACAGGCATGATAAAAGACAAAAATGGCAGAAGAGATTAAGAAGAGGTAGCAAGAATACACCAAAGTACTATAAGAAAGATTTTAACATCACCCATAATGACAATGTGGTTACTGACTAGAGCCATCCATACATGCTAGAGAATGAAATCTTGCTAACACTAAGACTGATAGTGGAGGTGACACAATTCTAGTTGAGTCATTTAAAAATCCTAAAAGATGATAATGTTCAAGTACTGCACTCAAAATGTTGGCAAATTTGGGAAACTCAACAGTGGTTGGTCACTGTATAGGAAAAGATCAGTTTATGTCCCAGTCCTAAAGGAGGGCAATGCTAAGGAACGTTCAAATCACTGAACAACAGCACTCATTTCAAACACCAGGAGGATAGGTGGCATATTCTGCAAGTTAGGCTTCGGCAATTATGTGAATCTAGATTTACCAGAAGAGCAGGATAGCTTTTGAAGAGGCACAGAAAGCATTATGGAGAAAGCAATGGAGTTCAGAAAATCATCCACTTCTGCTTTGTGGTCTATAAAATGGAGCGAGTCCTCAGAGATGGGAGTACCACATCATTTTCCTTGTCTCCTGAGGAACCTGTATATGGGTCAAGAAGCAACAGTTAGAACTGAACGTGGAACAACTGACTGGTTTAAGATTGGGAAAGGAGTATCACAAGGTTGTATATTATTTAACTTACATACAGAGTATCATGTCATTGCTCTTCAGTTGGGACCCCATTTGGAATTTTCTTGGCAAAGACACTAGAGTGATTTGCCATTTTCTTCTCCAGCTCATTACACAGATGAGGAACTGAAGTGAGTAGGGTTTAGTAACTTGCCCAAGGTCACACAGATAATAAGTATCTGAGGCTCAATTTAAACTCAGGAAAATGAGTTGTCCCAACTCCAGGCTGGCCACTGTTATCTACTGCACCACTTAGCTTGCCCCACATGCAGAGTACATCATGCAAAAAGCCAAGTTAGACAAATAAAAAGCCAGAGAAATATCAACAATTTCAAGAAATTGCAGATGATACAGATGATTCTGATGGCAAAAGCGAAGAATTAAGAAACTTCTTGATGAGGCTGAAAGAGGAGTTTAAAAGCTGACTTTGAAGCTTAACATAAAAAAAAAACCCCAAAACTAAGGTCTTTGTAACTGGTCTGATTACTCCCTGGCAAACAGAAGCAGTATCAGATTTTATCTCCTTTGACTCAAAGGTCACTGTAGACAGTGACTTCAGCCATAAAATTAAAAGACTCCTTGGGAGAAAAGCTATGGCAAATCTGGACAGCACATTAAACAGCAGAGAAGTTATTTTGCCAACAGAGACCCATATAGTCAAAGTTCTGGTTTTTTTTTTTTGCTTTTTTTTAAGGGAAAAGGCAGGGCAATTGGGTTAATTGACTTGCCCAAGGTCACACAGTTAGCAAGTGTTAAGTGTTTGAAGCCAAATTGAACTCAGGGTCTCCTGACTCCAGGGCTGGTGCTCTATTCACTGTGCCACCTAGCTGCCCCAAATTTCTGGTTTTTCTAGTAGTAATGTATGGCTGTGAGAGTTGAACTATTAGGAAAGCTGAGCATCACATAATCAATACTTTGAATTCTGAATCAAATACTTAAATTAATTCAGACTACTCATTGGAAGGTCAAATACTGAAACTGGAACTTAAATACTTTGGCCATATACCAAGAAGACAGGACTCACTAGAAAAGAGCCCAATGTTGGGAAAGATTGAAGGCAAAAGGAGAAGGGGACAGCAGAGTATGAGATGGATAGTATCATGAAACCAATGAACATGACCTTGGACAGACCAGGAGATAGAGGAGGATAGAAGGGCTTGGTGTGCTATGGTCCATGGGATCACATAAAGTCAGACAAGACTGAATGAACAGCATCTGTCTGTTGCCTATTCCTCACAGGCAAGGGCCTAGGGTCCACTGGCCTTGGCTACCTCTTCCCTTGTCTCTTTACCATTCAGAATGCCCTAAACCTTCTGGTATTCCTGGATTAGGTCAAAGTGGAGGGAAAGGGGAAGAAGCATTTATTAAGTACCTACTATGTGCCAGGCATTCTGCTTGATCCTCAGAGCAACCCTGTGAGGTAGATGCTATTATTATACCCCCATTCTGCAGTTGAGGAAACTGAGGCAAACAGGTGAAGTGACTTGCCCAGAGTCACACAGCTAAGGCTAGATTTGAACTCAAGCTTTCCTCTCTTTAGACTCAGAGCCGTCTCCATTATTGCTATTCTCGTCAGTTTTACCATTGCTTTTTTAGTTATACTTGGAGAATACTGATGGAGTATTACTAGGTGAGACAGATTCCTTCAGTATACTTTACTTTGTCATTATAACCAGTCTTTCATAGCAGATATAAAAATTTTTATTGAAACTTTGTTTTTACACTTTCTTTACTTCCCAATTTCCCACCTTTATTACAAAGAACAAAACAGAAAGAGAAAAAAAGCAGATTATCAACATCAACCGATGCATCCACTGAGTCTGACACTCCATGAAGTGCATCATAGTTTCCCACCTATGCTTTCTTTGAAGCCAAGCTCAGTCATGATCATTATGGTCCATTCTATTTGTTTGCTTTTTTCAATTACATTGTTTTAATCACTATATATGTTGTTTTCTTTATTTTCCATACTTTACATTGCTTCCATTTGTTTGCCTTGCCACATGTCTTTGTCTTCTTCATATTATTTCTTATAGTGCAGTAATATTCAATTACATTCATATTCTCTAATTGATAGATGTATACTTTTTTTCTAGTTCTTTGATGCAATAAAAACCAATGGTAGAAATATTTTCATCTATCTAGTAACTTTCTATTTGTTTTTTAATCTCTTTGGAGTACATGCCTACTAGTGAGATCTCTGCATCAAAGATTCTGGATATTTAAATTCTTTCTTGGCATAATTCAAAATTCATAGTGTACATATTTTGATAAATTTAGAAGAATGGCTTTCTTGTTGTTGTTAAAAATTAAAGCCCAAATCAAATAGCAATGCAGGGATAGGTCTTAGGCCTATATTCTTATCTGTACTATGCACACCTAATTAATCTCTCCAGTAGTTCTAGAATTTGTTGAGTGATCACTACCATGAATAAATTAATATACTTTACTGTTCAACCACAAAGAGGATAGTACTGCTGAGTGTTGCTTTTACCTTCAGTCATAAGAACAAGGCAGGTACTAGATTTACTTGTACCTTAGTCTTTGGATATTATCTGTTCTGATAGATTGTAAGGAAAGACGAAAAACTAGTCTATTTTATCTCTTTAAAACGGTATCCCATACATGCTTTAGAGCAGAAACTACTGTGCTTTTTCTTTTTGGAGGGTCAGAAGAGATGCAAAACAGACTTCTGTAAAGGCTACTGCAGTTGTTGTGTGGCTTGGATTTTGTTGTGTGTGCACTTTTTTTTTTAATGGAATCTAATTTCAGAAGCTTTACTTTAGCTCTTTTAGGGGAGGAAATTTTATATGTACATATTTATATTTACACACACGTATGTACATATACACACATAAAAGTTGATTATTTTGTAGCATGTTCCCTATATATTCTAGAAAACACTGAATTTTAGAAAACATCATAGCAGTCATTTCAAAGGTATCCTTTCATAAATTACTTTTATTTCTCATTAAATGAGCACAGAGTCATTAGCATATTAATAACAGATATGTTTATTATTACATATCCATCAGTGCGGCTTTCAATACCACTTGAAACATGCATATCGTCCTAGAGACGAATCAGTTTTCCAGTGCTTCTTATTTGATACACATAACTGCAAAGCCATTATAAATTACTGAGGAGGTATTTGGTTAAAAAAAAAAAATCATACTGCCCATACCATGAATCAACTCTTGTTACAGAACAAGAGTTTAACAGTATTTATCTGGTAATTCCTATATTAACTGGAAAACACCACAGATGTATGCCATACATACTTTTTTGCTTTTATGAATGCACCTTTCTACAATTTTTGCAGATACTTTTATGAATTCATTCACTGTAACAGGTAATTTTATGTAAAGATTGTGCTTAATTTATGAAATTCAAACCAACCTCTAAAAATACTTTAAATTAAACCAATTATCAATAAAAAGCCCACTGACACACAACTGTCAGGAAATATGGTTTTGTTTTTTGAAATTTCTACATTTAGACATGGCAGTAAAATAATTATTCAAATTAAGGCACTAGAAGGGCAATGCACCACCCATTAAAAGTGTTCTAAAAATAATTTACATTTCAAACAGTGCATACATTTCTTATATGTTTGTTAACTTAATGTCTTTATCACTTAAAACCATAAGGAAATACATTATAAAATTACAGAAATGATGTACCCCAAAATATGCTTTCAAACTTGGTTCTTTTGTACAGTTAGTTCCTAATGCCTCTAGTATTAAAATAATTCAGTATGGCTTGGCAAAAATGCATAGATTAAATGTAAATTTTTTTTGTCTTCGCTTACCCCTCAATCAAGAAATCTGCTGACATATACAGTATTTTATAAAAGCATAATGTAAAATATTTAACTTCTCCATTCCAGTCCAGAATGGGCCATTAAAATTAAGGCTGTTATACTTTACAGTGAGGGCACTGAAGTTCAAGTGATGATATTACTTCTTGAAGAGAGTTCTGCAGTCCTGTGAGAGCACAAAAACTCGAGTCTTTACAGAAATTTCAGTTCGTCTCATTTTGAGATATTTTCTTTACTTCTTCCATGAGCTGATCTTAATAGTGAAACTCTCCCTTCCTCTCATCCACAAGAGGAAAAATCTGTTCCATCATGATTGACAGGCATTTTCTTAGAAATGTAAAAAGGCAGCACCTTTTAAAAAAATATACCTAGCTAAGCTTTTTATTTGCTTTTACTTGCATTACATAGTAATAATTAATCTAATCTACCTGTAGGCAAACCCGCAATAAAAACCCTCAGTGTGCTTTTGTGCCAAAGCAAGGAGGATAGAATAACAGCAATCTTAACCCTGAAGCCTGTGATATTTGTGTCAGAAGGAACAGTCTGTCTGCTCTGCATGGTTAAAGAAGCCCCGTTTCTCAGATGACATCCCACAAGATTCCATAAATCAATATGATGTGGTTAGCTGTTAAAAAAAAAAAAGTTAAATGTTTACATTCAGAGGGTGTATCACTAAACATTATTTTAATCTCTTCAATATCTGGAAAGTCATTTCTAAGCAAGTAAAGCAATAATTTAGCACATATAAATGTGCTTAAGTAACATCTACTAAAATCATATAAATTTACTCTATGGTGATAAATGGTGAGAATGATCTTACTGCCCTATTAATATAAATACTAGTCATAGTTCAACATGCCCCTAAGGGAGAACTATACTGCATATATAACAGAATTACGTTAAAATTGCAGTTATTTTTATATTACTATTAATTAATGTTTCTTAATGACAGTCCTAAGCAGTACAGTATTTTAAATTAACTTTCTTTTTTTTTTTTTGTTTTGTTTTTGGTTTTTGGAGGGCAATTGGGGTTAAGTAACTTGCCCAAGGTCACACGGCTAGGTTTTTGTTTGTGTGGGTTAAGTGTCTGAGGCCGGATCCGAACTCAGGTCCTTCTGACTCCAGGGCCAGCGCTCTATTCACTGCGCCACCTAGCCGCCCTTAAATTAACTTTCAATTTAAAAAGCCTAAATTCTATTGGTCACAATTTTATAGTGAAGCACATTTTTATATTATTTTAATTCTTTGAAAAATTCTAATCTATGTAAGGTAACTCCAATAATGTAAATATTAAGTATTAATATTCTCCACGAGTAAGTATTAATGTGCTCAGCACTCTCCTAAATACTGTGGTGGGATATAAAACAAGTAAAAAGACCTGTTACTTGTTCTCAAGAAGTTGATAATTCTGTTTAAGGGACAAGACTAACATTAAATTATCAGGACAATACAAGAAAGCACCTCAGTTAGTAAATTGTAATTGATGTAAATTCAGAGGACAGGGTCCAATAAGGTTTGGTGTAGTCAGGAAAACTTTCAAGAAGAAAGTGGAAACAAGCAATGACATAAGGATAAATGAGATTTGGATGGGTACTGGGGGAGAAGAGAGGGAAATATACTAGGCAAGTGAAATAATGTGAAGATGGGAGACACACCCAGGTACAACACAGGAATAGTTAAAAAAAGGAAGCTGACAGCTGAGGGTGTGTTGTAGAGAGTTGTAGGATTTGGGAAAATGAGGTTCATATTATGGAAGGACTTGAAACCACTGTACCAAGTTCAGACTTGACATAGTAGAAAACAGGGTTCAATGGAAGTACTTTTATAAGAAGACCATTAAAAAGTGGTACCTAAGGAACAACAATCTAGTCAGTCATGGGACTAGATTGGAGAGAAAAAAAAGAAACTGGAGGAGGGGGGAAGGAAAAAATGAGCAGGTTATTACAATAAGGTATGAAAAATTCATCTAGAGGTTGTGATAGGAGAACTAATGAGGGAGGGAAGAATATAAGGGGCATTTCTGTTTGTTTGGGTTTTTTTTTGCTCTTTGGAGGGCAACTAGAGTTAAGCAACTTGCCCAAAGTCACATGGCTAGTAAGTGTGTCAAGCATCTGAGGCCGATTTGAACTCAGGTCCTCCTGATGCCAGGGCTGGGGCTCTATTCACTGCACCACCTAGCCGCCCCAATATAAGGGGCATTTCTAAGAAAGAACTGATGGGACTTAGTGACAATGCTGGATATAAATAAAAAATTCAAAAATTCTGAACATGAATAACTTAGGAGGATGATGGTGCTACTGATAAAGACAAATCAGAAGTGAACCCAATGACCAACTACTCTGGATAAAGGAGTTTACTAAAATTAGAAATTTGAAAAGTCAAATATATCTCTATAAGTTTATTACTTAAAATCATCAAAACAAATATTTACAAATGGGATAAAATATCAAAGGTTAAAGAGATTATTCTACTATAATTTCTTAAGGAAAATGTATTCTTAGTAAGCATCTTATAGCTAAAAGGTTTTCCAAATAACTTGATTATCTGAAACTTTAGTTCTGGAAAGAAAAGTGTTTCTAAATTAATGATATTTAACTTATTCATCTTTTTTACCAGCTTGGAGGAGAGAGGATCCTGTTTATTAGCTGCTCAAGGTTTACATGAAGGGAAGTTGGTGCAGCTTATTTTCTTCCCTAAGTATATACTTCCCAAAGTACAGGCTGCTGACCTGGAGCTCAGTGTCAGCAGGCCTTCAGATTGCAATCCAATCCCTTATGAAATGATACACTAAGGACAACTGTGCCTTCTACTGCCTTCGATGGCCCTATGAAATTTGTACTAGATTTAAATTTTTTCCTTTTACTTAACTTTATACTTACTCATGTTTTGGGGGTCAACAACAAAGGTTAGATGAATGGCCTGTGCCCCACAAACAAAGCAAGCTAGATGCCCTTTACCCCCAAAAGGTCCTTAGAGGCCTCTGCCACTGCTATATAAGCTTCTCAATGCAGGTTTAGATGGCCCTGATTTCATTCCTGAGAATAATGACAGCTTTATGCTTAAAAACACAGCTCCTGGGAATCTAGTGGAGGGTCAAATGAAAGTCTCCTCTCAAGAGAACAGTAAGCCTAGTCCCAAATTTAGCTCATGAGAGCTAGTGGGAAAGTGCTATTTCCTTAAATTCAGAACTATTTAGTTTTTATATAAGTCATTCAAAAATTAAAAGTAAGGTGTCTAATTTATGCAATTTTAAAAAAACATCATCAAAGCCTTCTCTAGTAGGTCCAATCCATATTCTGAGAAGGAAATGCATGGGAAACCATTCACAGGGAGGGCTCTGCTATGTATGTGTAAGAGAATATATTGAGGGGAGAAAACAGTTTTGAAGTTCTCTCTAAGACCCGATAGGAGAAGGTAGAGTAAAGCACATTCCTTTATGGAGAAATAATTTAATAAGAACAGTCTATTTTATTACCATTAGTATAAAGAATACATTAGGGCAGCTAGGTGGCGCAGTGAGTAGAGCGTCGGCCCTGGAGTCAGAAGGATCTGAGTTTGGATCCGGCCTCAGACACTTAACCCACACACCAACAAAAACCTAGCCATGTGACCTTGGGCTAGTTACGTAACACCAACTGCCCTCCAAAAGGCAAAAAAAAAAAAAAGAATACATTAAAAAAAGAGAAAATTTTCAAGTTTTCCAAATTCTGTTGGACAAAATGCTTTTGGGGGGGGGAAGGGAGGGAAGAATAAGGCAATCAGGGTTAAGTGACTTGCCTAAGGTCTCACAGCTAGTAAATGTCAAGTATCTAAGGCCAGATTTGAACTCTGGTCCTCCTGACTCCAAGGGCAGTGCTCTATTCACTGTGCCACCTAGCTGCCTCTGACAAAATTCTTTAATCACCAATATGGTAACATTCCAGTTTTTTGTTTGTTTGGGGGAGACTTTTTTTTTTTACTATTATGGTAATATTCTACATATCTGTCATCTAGATATCTAGGAATCTCAATCATTTGGACCAAAGTCAGGTATGTGAAATGAGAAAACTTCTAGAAAAATGTGCTTAAAAAAACCCAAAACAACCCTTTGTTCTACAGTACAGCTGTCCACAGTACTTAGAATTGTGTAAAATTAAACTTAACTAATAATAAGCCTTTTATTTGATTTGTTATGGTAGGACAGCATATTACAAAGGGGAGGGAATGTTGTAAGAAGGTATCCCATAAGAGTTGAAAGCAAAGGTAGTGGACATTTAACTATAAAGTAGTCTAGTCCCACACTTGCTTAACTATTGCTAAGGATATGATTTATCAGCATTTGGGAATGTTTCTAAGTTATCACAAAAAAGGTTAAATAATGTTCATCATACTACATAAGACAAGAACTCTGTAATATGTGTAAAATAATTTTCAAAAAATGGTTTCCCAGGGGCGGCTAGGTGGCGCAGTGAATAGAGCGCCGGCCCTGGAATCAGAAGGACCTGAGTTCGGAGCCGGCCTCTGACACTTAATCCACACAAACAAAAACCTAGCCATGTGACCTTGGGCAAGTTACTTAACCCCAATTGCCCTAAGCCGCTAGGTGGCGCAGTGAGTAAGAGCACCGGCCTCGGAGTTTGGATGACCCGAGATCAGATCCGGCCTCAGAAAATGAGCACCCACGCATAAATAATGACTAGCCGTGTAACCTTGAGCAAGTTACTTAACCCCAACTGCTTCTAAAAAAAAAAAATGGTTTCCTGATGTCAATAAATGAGGTATCACTATAACTTATCCACTAGTGAAAATGGATTAAAAGAAACCTATTTCTTTATTTTTGAATGTTTTATTATTCTAATTTTGGACTAAAGTAGGACTACATTACCATAAATCCTCTTGCATTTAGAAAATGTGAAAATTATCACACTACAGATCATATTGTCTTAAGAGGAGAAAGTGAACTTGCAGATTATCTAAGTCCACCCTCACTATAGTTTACATAGGGACAAAATGAAGCTGGTCATAGAGTTAGGCACTGGTAAAGTCAGGACTAGGAAAATCCAGGCTTCTTGATTCCCAATCCATTGTTCTTCCAACAGTACTGTGTTCCCTTAAGTCAAGGAATACTAAAGACTTGTGTGTATAGCAATATACATTTAATTTGAAATTAGGGGGTAATTACAAAATGGATGCTCCATTCATTTTTAAATGCTGTTTGTTTCTAAAGACTTATGATAACTTATAACAATTTTCTAATTCACGTCTGAAATATAGCTACAAATGATAATGTCCTTTCTATGAGAACTAGGTTTTAAGAACAAGGGTATTACTAGTGTTAATGAAAGATGCCCAATCAAAACAGTGGTAATTTAAAGTCTTACCTAGCTTTCCCAGATGTATTTTTGACAACTTTCCGGAAAGACTGATTTGCACTAGATCTGGTAGAAAGTGTTCTAGGAGATGCACGAACAAAACTGGATGGTGGATTCTTAGGGATCTTCTTTACTAAATGGGTTACCCATTTCTTCTGTTCATCCTGAGAACATGCTAACAGCAGCATATCTCTTGCTGATGTTACATCATAACTGACTATGGGTAGATTGAAAAAAACAAAAATTAAATATGTAAGTAAACACAAGTTTCTAAATATGAGTTGTAATACCTCTCAATTTCAAAATATTTCTGATTGTTCCTATTTCAATACTTTAAAGATCTTATTAATGTGGGCTTTGCTTCCAGTGGGTAAATTAAAACTCAAGTGCATTTCTTGTTCTGTGTGATTCTTATCCACGTCTTTCAATAAATCCAGAAGATCGACATGTGGAAGACTTCCTCTGAGTTTTTTAACTACTAAAATGGGCACTAGTGAAACAACAAGAGAATCCATCCTGTCCCTTGCTTTGGTTATGAGTTTCACTTCATTTTTAATCACGAATTTCCTTGCAGCATCTCTTATGCTACTGCTTACTTGCCAAGTCATCACTGGTAATTTACTGTAGTCTGTGTCAACTCTGTGTCTTTTCATACTGTTCTTCAGGTCACCAGTAAGGCCATATAATAATACTGAAAAAATGCTGATGCTAAAAAAAAATTTTTTTTTTTACTTTCAGAGGGACTGGATCCTTGAAACCACTTCCCCATTAACCAAGGGCAATCAAATTTTCTTCCTTTATTCAAGATACATAATTCATCTTCTATTCTTCTTAATCCTCATCTATTGTCCTAAGGTTGTCAGTTTTGGCCTAGGATTTCAGAATTCTTAATAATGCTTTTTAAAGTTGTTTCTGGTGGCATCAATGGATAACAATGTAAATAAATTTACCTTTTTATCCAAAGATAAAATTTAAAAACTATAGCTCATGTTAAAACTATTTAGGATAAGCTATATTTATCCCTTTCAAAAACATATGTAACAAATTACTCCTGAGATTAAATAATGTGAGCTCAATGCTTACAATCATATTTATAGCTATAAAATCCTGGCTGTATTCTTTCTCCCCACCTAATAATAATATAATACTTTGTAATCTCTTTTTAACTTTATCTTATAATCAAATCTTTTGGATAGAAGTGATATTTTTTTAAGTACCTCAACATTAGGATTAAATTTGTTAGAAGTTGTAAGAAAAAATATTTGTCTTTTATTCCTACCTTTGCATGGAGAAATTAAGTCTTCTTTTTTGTCTAAGTGATCTCTGTGGCACTTGACATGGCATCTTCGACATTCAAGGGCAGGGGGTGGCTTAAAAACATGCCAGAGAGGTTTGGCACAAGCCTCACAGTTGGCTGGAAAATGATAGAGTGTAGGAATAAACTCATGGCCTTTGTGATTCTGAAAATTAGTCTTCTCAGCTTGTTGTACTGGTTCCATCTCCAAATCTTTCCTACATTCACCTTCATTTGCATATAGTATCTATTTTGAGAGTTGAGAAAGGAAAAATAAATATCAATATATAAAGCAAAAAAATACTGAAACATTTTATATTTATCCTATAAGACAGATGCCCAATTGATACTGAGTTAGTATTTTTAAAAAACTGTCACTTAGCATTTTTACCTGGAATATTTTAGGGATTTCTTCAGTTTCTGCTCTATACACATCACCTTGGGTTACAGGTCGAACATGGAATAGTTTGCTGAAATTTTTTTAAAAAGACAGTGAAAGTCATTTGATAAAAGGCCCAAGGCATGATATACTTTTAAATCACTTTCCATAAATGTCTATTTTCATTACTTATTTGAAATTTCAATAACCATCAATATTCTTTCTCAATGACTCTCTAGTATTTATCCTTGTTCTATTGCCCCCCTTCCAATTCTAACAAGAACCACAAATTCCCAAATTTTTAATAGCCCTGCTTAATGAAAATGAATTTTATAAAAGGGAAAAGTCTTTCTTATTATAGGACAATTTCTATTTGCAATTACAGGACTTATTGCAGGGACTGCTCAATAGGCAGATACCTTTATTTCCCTTCTATCCAGTAAACATATATTATTACATGGTAGATTTCTAAAACAATGGTGGAGTGGCCTATGTTACCAAAGGTAACTTGTAGAAGGAAAACTCCTCCTACAAAATCAGTTATATGATCAAAAAGGAGGTGGGTTAGCCTTGTAGTAAGACAGCAAACAGTTCCCTTAACATGTTTCACTGGTATCATCCAAGCAATGTTAAGAGATCTCAAGGAAGGTGGTAAAGCCTATGGAAGATTTATGGGAGTACAGGGACAAGCTTCAGAGAGGATGGTTAGTGATATAAACCATTACAGGAAATAACTACATCTACCAATGAGATCACAGGTTAAGTTTCATATCTTGTATTTGAAACCTTTCAACACTTTAAATCCAAAGTGGAAAACCATATGCCTTCACTTTTGGAATGTCTGAACCTAGAATTATTGTAGTTTTTCTAGCACATCTTGCCAAAGGAAGACAATAACATTATTTAAAGAAAATACATATGGTAAAAGAAAAATGTAGGTAGCTAAATGACAGAGTAATTGAAAATGATTGCACTTTTAAAAATAATATTAAACTCAAAGAAATTGTGATTACATTGAATACATCATTGAATAAGAATAAGTTATCTATATATACCTAAAACTAGAAAGCAACTTACTCTATGTCTAGTACCATAGATGGATTTGACTGTTCCTTATCTTGTTCATCATTGTAGAACAAAATTTTTTTGCTGCTTACTACAACATACTGAAACAAGAGAAAAAAGGGGAAAGTTAATGAAAACAAGACAGGTTTCGTTTAAAAATATAAGAAATCATTAGAGTTGCATATTTATATATATTTGAGAACTAAACTCTACTTAGCTTAGATTCTAATGATCTCTAAAGCAAAAATAACAGCCTATACTAAATATTAATCTGAATCTAATATGAAAGCAAAATCAAATGGAAAAAACTGTCAAATATTGAGTTTCATATAAAATTCCATCCTAATTATAAATTCAGTATATTTTACCCATATTTTGGTTATATAACATTATGTGATTGCTTTGAAATTAGTCCTATTTGGGCTTTTAAGAGCAAATGGCATAAAAGTATATTCATTTTTAAAAATTCAGAAATATGAAGTATATGCTACCTGTTTCTTCCAGCCATATCGTTTTATATTTCCTCTGTTTGGGACTGATAGCCAACCTTCAATTCTTGATTCTATATCAAAACAAATTTGCAATTTGAGATCTTTAAATATGTAACAGAGAAAAGAACATAAAGCACATGTGACAGCATGCAGTTCAGGCGCTTGAAATAAAAGTGCTATAATTTGCTTTTCCATGCGTCAATCACAAATTAACTTAACAGCCATAAAAATACTGTAGTACAAAATAATAAGCCTTTCCCCCCCATTACATTTAACAATTAATATTTAATTATAGAAGAATGGGGTAAAAATAAACCTTCAATAGCAAGGCAAAAGTATTCAACAATGGATTGCAGCTAAAATGAAACATGATTTAAAAAGTAGCTACAAAAAGTATTTAGCAAAAAGAGATGCGGCAAGTAAAACAAACCAGAGCCATCATGTTTACACAAAAGAGAGCAAGCAAAAGTACACAAGTGTCCTATTACTCACAGAAGACAAGAATAGAAGATAAATAAATAAGGAAGGCAGGAAGAATCAACTGGACATAAAGAATAAGAGACAAGCATTTTATTCAGTTTTTATAGGAACATATTCTAATGAGCACTGTGGTAAACCCAACCCAACTATATTAATAAATCTGTCCCAATTTTTAAAAAAGGCACCTTAATCTCAAAGAGTAGAACACGTAAAATTCTCTTCCAAAACCGAGAGAGAGGCCTTTTTATGTTTGTGGTCTTGGGATTTTACTACAACTAAAACAACAAAAGAATCTGGGCAGCTAGTGGCTAGAGGTTTTTTGGTAAGAGCAATTTCATTACAACAAATATAATCATGGAATTTCATTTGTCATTATTATTACTATTAGGAAAAAAATAACTTTTTCAGAAAATCATTGAAGTAAACGGTTCCATTGACAAGAGTTATTTTACAGCAGGCTATTAAAAATATCCATCATCTATTTCAAACAAATGACTTTTCCAGATTTCCCTAGTATGGTTCCTGCTATTTTAGTGAAAACAAATCACAATAGCACAACTCTATTTCAGCTAACTTTTCTTTTTCTATCTAACAAGACAATGGAACTGCCATATGCTGCCCTCCTTTTGACATTTGGGAGGTCAATACTGGAATCAACGAATAGCTACTGATACTTAGCATGCCTACGCTGCATTAATAATTTTAAACCACCATCAATCTAACCTAAATTTTCAATGTTAGCTTCTTATAAGTTAGTGACAGGCAACATGATCTGGACAGTCTGAATTTTTTTGAATTTCTGAATCAGAAATCATAAAAGGTTCAAATTTCACATATCTCTAATGTCTGGTATCATGCATACTCAATATCTATGCAGTTTTATAGCAGTTAAAATGAAAGAACCCTATGCTCAAATGAAGGTGGTCTGAATTTACAGCTTCAATGGAGAATACTGCCAAATAAATAATGCTACAGTGATGTGGACATTCCTTTCTTCTTCTTGTCTTTTTGAGGGGAAGGCAGGGCAATTGGGGTTAAATGACTGCCCAAGATCACACAGCTAGTATGTGCCAAGTGTCCGAAGTCCTCCTGACTCCAGTGCCAGTGCTCTATTCACTGTGCCACCTATCTGCCCTGATGTAGACATTTTTTACTGTAATCTTTCCTGTTTTCTTTAAAGATGTAAGAAAAATTAACAAATAAGGCCTCAGGAGAATTTTTTTTTTGAGGTATATAGTGGGTTAGAAAGAGGAGAAAACATTACACGAGCCCTCTTCCTTACTCAATGCCCTCTTCCATTCCACTCCCATCCTTTGTCATAAACCAAATTTATATGGAGTACCCAAACAGTGCATAGGTTACTCTAGGTAACAGGATACTCGTTACAGATTTGCATCAAAGGCAAAGGGAACAAATCCACTAACAATATAGGAAATATTTCTAACATTTCCAATAATTATGGACCTCTGATGTCATAGGTGTGAATATTCCTTGCAGTGATGCAGAAGGGGAAAGGTTAGGGAATATTCATTTATACAGAGCCTAGTATAAGCTTTTTACATATATTATCTCATTTTATCCTCATAACTCTGCAAGGTAGGTGCTATTATCCTTACTTTACAATCGAGGAAATCATAGCAAAGTTTCAATGACTTGACCAAGGTCACACAGCTAGTGTCTGAGACCAAATTAGAACCCAGGTCTTCCTAATTTGAGGCCCAGTGCTCTATCCACTGCATATTCAGCTGCCTCACGATTACACAGGCCATAATTCATCCATATTTGCCCATGCAATGCATCTCTTGCTCATTTCCTACCATGTATTTGCCCAGGGAAACCATGGAGCATGCTGGGGGCCCTCCTCAAGTTCTTTTGACATATAAAAGCTACCAATGGATAATGCAAATTATCCATAGGTTTACAGATTTCTAATAGTAGAGGAAAGCCCCCATAGTATGTTCTTTTCTTCAAATATTTGTTGCTTCTGGCTACTTATCAGTCACTGTTGATTTTTCTATGATATTCTTGCTGACATGCTTGTTATATCCAGCTCTTTCCATTTCCTGCGCCCCTTGTCTCTGTGCCCTTCCCACACTCTGTACTCTTGTTCTCTTTTCTCCCACATTACCAAGTTTAGGAATAGCTTTATTCCTCTGGAGGTGATGGGGCCAGTTGGAACACTTATAAAAGGGAGACTCTGAGAAGCAACTGTAATTGGACATATTCTTCACTTCTACCAGTACCATTCTTAAAACACTGCCTTAAACCCAGAGGGTCGGGGTTCAAATACTGCCTCTGTCTCCCCTAAACTCTCTGGGCCTGTTTCTTCAACTATGACATGAATGAGTTGGGCCAGGTGGCCTCCAAGGCTCCTTAGAGCTGTATAGCTAATCATTTATTGTCTTTGAGGCTGATCTAAGGATTTGTGATCAACCACTCTCTCTAGAAATGGGTTCTTCTCCAGGGCTTTATCCAAGAGGCTAACTCCAATAGTTAGCACCTAAAGCAGCAAAAAGCCGTAAGGAACAGAGGGCCAGCCTATGATGGTATAGTCAGTCATGTGTGGTAGTGGGAAGAGCTGGGGCAGCAGTGCCAGGAATGACAGGCTCCTAAGTCAGTCTTCAGTTATTTATTTTTTCAATAAAAGCTACCTTTTGGTTATATTTTTTGGCATTAATAACTTAGTGCTGCCTACCTACTGAAATCCATTTCTATTACTTTGTATTTGCTTATCTATTTACTTACACCTCCCCAGTAGAAAGCAAGCTCCTCAAAGGCCAAGCCTGTTTCAATTTCTACCTTTGAATCTTGTGGCCCAGCACAGTGTCTTATATATTGCTGCTGCTGTTGTTGTTGTTCAATCCTTTCAGTTGTGTGACCCCATTTATGATTTTCTTGGCATAGATATTGAAGTGGTTTGCCATTTCCTTCTCTAGTTCATTTTAAGATTGAGGAGCTGAGGCACACAGGGTCAGGTGACTTGCCCAGGGTCACACAGCTAGTAAGTGTCTGAAGTCAGATCTGAACTCATGAAAATGAGTCTTCCTGACTTCAGGAATGGTATTCTATCCACTGCACCAGTTAGTTGCCTATTCCTTATATAGCAGGCCCCCAATAAATGTTTGAGTTTAACAAACTCAAAGTCTTACTTCCTGTAACCATTTTTTTATGAATTGTCAATACTATAATTATGCTTTTGAGAGAATCACTGTAAGGCAATCTTTGTTAGTGGATATTTATCTAATATAAATTTTCCAAGGTATTAGTAAATAACAGCATAAAAATGGATAATAAAATAAAATTGTTCACAATTATTCTACAGTATCTCTTTACAATCTGAAAATTTGAGTTTTTACCTTGAAGTCTCTGCAAAATCTCAAGATAGGGAGTATAGCAACAGGAAAGGGTTCACTTTTTTTTTAGGTATTATCTTAAAATGTTACAAAAATTCATTTTTTCTCATTTCTTTTCTGACTTTACAATGTTTTTACATTTGGCTCATTCTATACTCAAATTACAGTTTATTATGTAAATTTACCCTTTAGCTTTTGCATTCAGGTGAGTCACAACTAGAGAAAAATAATTAGAAGTTATCTTCCTTTAGATTTGCACATATTTGGATTAATAAAGTACACAGTATAATCCAATTTACACTCACTATCCACAACCTATCTAAAAGACCAATGACTGCTGCCCAAAAAATAATCTCAAAGAGTTTTACTGACTAATGTTCTTTATAAGGAATTATTAAAATCCCTCAAGGTCTAAAAGACAAAAGAATGATGAGAGCTATTGATAAAAACTAGTTAATAACTTCTTACCAATGGCTTTCCTGAAGTTAAGTGAGGAATGAGAGCCCCTCCTTTCTCTACTTTAGATTTACCCTTTTAAATTAAACCATCCAATATCCACAAATAGGGATTGATGCTCTACAAATTTGATCTTCTGTATATAGCAGAAACTGAGACAGGTTCCTTCCTCATTTCTAAATAAGTTACCGCATCCTGTCAGTCCTACATTTGTCTCTTTCAACTAGTTTTGTACCTACAGCTATTAGGAGCCCTCATTACCAAAAATATGAACATTACAATAGCCAGAGAGAGATTTATACCTCTATACTTCATTCCTCATGTTCCTGTCAGACATCTTCCAGTAATGTAATTTTATCTGGTAATATCTAAATGAATTCCTCTTATGAAAACCCTTCACAAAAGTTCCCTAATTCTTTAGGAAGTACCTAAAACCCCTCTGAGCAGTATTCACGGCTCTCCACAATCTGGTATTAGATTTAATCTCATATACTCCCTTCAATGTACTCTATAGTTTTCAGTCAAAGTAGAATATAATAATAATAATAATAGTTTACTGCCCATTTTCTTTGCTATGTGCTCTTCTCTGTAGTTGGGAAATGCTCTCTTTAGGATATCCTTCCCGAATTTTATTTTAAGATCCACATTTTCTTCTTTCCACTTCCTTTTCTAGTCCTGCTCTCTCCTCCCCACCCTCCCCAACCCATCAAGAAAAATAAAACCCATTATACATCATGTATCACTAGGCAAAATAAATTCCCACATAGGCCATCTGAGAAAAACAAAAAAAGCATCAATCTGCATTTGAGTCCATCAGTTCTCTATCTGGAGGTATGTACCATCTTTCATCATGAACTCTCTGGAATCGTGAATGATCACTGTGTGAATCAGAGTTCCTTAGTCTTACTGGTTTTTTCTCTTTACAACAGTGTTGTTATTGTATAAATTGTTCTCCTGGTTTTGCTCACTTCACTTTAGATCAGTTCATACAAGTCTTCTCAGGTCTCTTTGAAATCATCCCTTTCATTCCTTATGGCACAATAGCATTCCATCACATTCATATACCATTACTTTTTAAACCATTCCCATAGTGATGTACATCGCTTTGTTTTCTAATTCTCTGTCACTACAAAAACTATAAATGTTTATACATATAGTTCCTTTTCCTTAGATCTCTTATTATAGACCTAGCAGTAGCATTACTAGGTCAAATGGAATTAACAGTTTAATAGCTCTTAGGGTCTAGTTCCAAATTGTTTTCCAGAATGGCCAGACCACTTTACAGTTCCACTAATGTACACCTCTTCCAGAAAGTCTCTGGACCAGAATAGAAAGGATTAAAATAACAGATACCCAAGATATATAAGAAGGGAGTGTGACAACACCTAGCTGCTTAAGGAAATTACTATTTTTCTATTATATTGGTAACCAATTATTAAATTAGGATTAAGGTTTTTTCCCTTTATTTCCTAATTCAGGGACCAGCCCCCTATAAACCAGTCTCTGAAGCACAATGCTGATAGATGAGATTGCCCAAATTCTCTGAGTACATTCTCTGTGATCCTGAGTGGGACCCTACACAACTAGAAAACTTTACTTCTGATTAGAATGTAAACAGAATGTAATCTAGGTGAATTCTTGCTCTTAGCAAATAAGTCCATGTCACAGTACTCCTCCATTTGAGTTTAGGTTAACCCATCGTATAAAGGAGAAAACCAAAACCCAATCAGAGTGATCTGGATAGAGATAAGATTCCTTTGTCCAGACTGCTACAGGCAACTGAGTCTCATGATCAAGTCACATTCTCAGTAGGAGGAGCTGAAGACTTTTAGTCTACCTCCTCATTAATATGCCCACTCCCTCATTAATTGTTTGCCAACCAGGGTTGATTTTCACCTGTCAGGGACACCTCCTTTTCAAAAGATATTTAAGCATTCAGGGATCTCCATGGTTTTGTCTCTGGTTACCAAGACACCACTGACCCTCAATTTATTATTTGGTAATTAATAAACTGATTATTAATTATCCAGAAACTGTCTCTTGGGCTTTTCATTCATTTTACTGCTATTGATGAGTTTAAGTAACCTCTCCAGATGAACTAGATCTTAGGATACTGAAGAAATTGATGTATATTATTACAATGGCAAAGCCATTGCCAGTAGTCTTTGAACAACTCTTGACATTAATTTGTTGAAAACTGTTGAAAGACTATGGAAACCTGGAAAATCATGGGACTGGACTAGAATAAAGATTGTTTTAATTTTCAAAAAGGGAAAGTGAAAGGAGTCTGCTAACCATAGCCTGTGGGCTTGATTTTGATTCTAAGCAAGATTCTAGAATATATCATTAAAAGGATGGTCAAAGAATATCTAGAAGAGGAAGTAATGATCACAAAAAACCATATGGCTTCACCAATTCTGGTCAAATTGGACTTATGTCATTTATTGTACTCTGTCATGGTCAGAGCACATCTAGAGTAATAGTTTCAGTTCTGGGTACCATATTTCAGGAATGATATTGATAAGCTAAAAGAGTACCTAGAAGAAAGTAACCAATAAGAGGAAGGGTCTTGAGATGATGCCATGAAGATCAGTAGCCAGAAGAGAAAACAGGATAGCTATCTTCAGGTATTTTGTTCATCTATGGAAATGCCTCATTTTAGTGAGGATGTGATCCAGGGCTTTTGAAGGTTATGTCAGTGGTGCATAAACCCTGGCAAATTCTACTATGCTGAATGGGTTTCAATGAATTCATTCAGTGAATGAATATGTATTTAAAATAAAAACTTACATTTCAATACTAATAAACAACTCACATTATACTGTGTTTAATTTATTACAAAGATGGACTTAAAAGTTCACACACCTCAAAAGATGAGTTAAACTTCCATGCCACCCTACCCTACTAAGTAATCTTCATAATCCTTAGTCTAAGAACAGGACCAAGCTAATTTTGAAGAGCTACTTTTCTTGAAAGCAGTTACAACTCTGTAAGTGCACTGGAATACAGAACTGATTTTGAATTCCTTCATAGTATTAGGCCTACTCACCACAACTGCTCCAAATCTCCTTAGTAACCTAGTCAAACAGTAATAGGGTCACTCTAGAACTATTTTTAGCAGTCTAACATATTATTTATTCTATGTATGTTTACGTCAATCTAAAATAACACGACTATGAAACTATCAAGAGGCTTTTACAAACAGAAATGAACGTGTTCTTTAATTCCATGGACAAAATAGAATACAAAAAGTAGAAAATGAAATGAGAGAAAAACACTAATTCCCACATAGTCAAAGCCAATGAAGAAGGCAAATAAAATAGAATTGCCTTACCTGGAAGGTTTCCATCAGTTTCATCGGCACTAGGAAAACTAGTAACACTGGTAGAATCTGAAAGGTCCAAAAGTTTCGCACGCAACTGCTCTATGTCACTCTCTTTGCTAGCCAGCTGCATCTGAAGTTCATTCCTATGTGTGCACTCTTCAACCAATTGCTGTGTTCATTTAATAATTTAAAAAAATACAAAGAATATTAGAACAAAAGAATTTTCAATTACAAGAATCAATTATGCTCAATTATAAACTTACTAGAAACCACAGAAGTAATAAAAAATTAAGATTACACATAAAAACTACAAATATGTACTACTATATGCAAAAAGTCATGTGACCTTGATAAGTTACAACCTCTTAATTTCCTTTTCTGTAAAAGAAGGATAAAAATAACTATGCTCATGACAGCTTACTCTATCAAATAAAATAGATGTACAAGTTAGTTTGTAAACTATAAAGCACTAGACAAGCAATGATAAGAAGGACATTTTCAGAGTCTTGGGGTCTTGGAGATCACCTAGACTTAATTCCCTAGTTGTATTAGTCTCTTGGTAAGGAGGACTCCCCTCAGTAACACATCTTTAAAAAAATAATAAAAACTTATTATTATTATTTCTTCCTTTAGTTCTTGTAAGATGCCTTAAAATAAAGTACACAGTACGGAAAATGTTCAAAGCTGAAGAAAGCATTTTTTTCCTGCCCCAAATCAAATAGCTTAAATTGAACAAAAAAATCTTCAAGGGAAAAACAAAATACCAGCAATTATAGACTCTAATAATTTAATTCACAGTTATTACGTATATTGAGATTGTTCTTTTACTTTAGAAACTGGTAGTCTAGTAAGATTAAGTAAACTCTCACATATTATTTGTTGTTCTATCATTTCAGTCCTGTCCAACTGACCCCATTTGGGGTTTTCTTGGCAAAGATACTGGAGTGGTTTGCCATTTCCTTCTCCAGCTCATTTTACAGATGAGGAAGCTGAGGCAAACAGGGTTAAGTGACTTGCCCAGGGTCACAAAGCTAGCGTCTGAGGTTGGATTTGGACTTAGGAAGATGAGTCTTCCCATCTCTAGGCCCTATCCACTGTGCCATGTAGCTGCCCCAAACTAAATTATCTTTTAAAACTTAAAAAAACAATAAAAACCTCTCTCCAACAGAGGTCAAGTTATATTCCAGATATACAAGTAATTGAGTTCTGCCCTGCTCAGTTTCTGCCTAGATATCTTAGGGTAGTTTTCCTTTAGTCCCTTTTATCAGTCAAACAATACTTGCTGAAATATTCTGCTGCTTAAAAACAGCTGAGAGGCAGCAGAGGTTCCTACCCCCTGATATTAAAAGTATGATAATCAATCTTTAAGAGAAGTATAAATGTGTAGTCAGAAAAATCCAGGTCAGTCCATACAGTGGGTTAATTTATATATTAGTAAGACATGGTAAGTATACAAATAAGTATAGGACCTATACTTGGGTTTGGCCTTTTGAATGAGTCCAAGTTTTACAGAACAAATCCTTTTATTAAGAGGATTTGTTCCGTGAAGCTTGGATTTAGCCAAACTGCCGCACTTGAAGACCCAAAGGGCCACATGTAGCCTCAAGGCTGCAGGTTCCCCATCCCTGGTATAGATAATGTAAAGTTTTAAGAATTAAAAAAAAATAGTCCAACACAAATACTACTTTACCGCTTGCATTTCATTGAGTTCCTTCTGGTGTTTCACAACCATCTGATTAAATTTCTCTCTTTCTTGGTTGAGTTCCAGTTGTAACTTTCTGTTTTCCTTTTCCTTCTTTCTCAAATCTTGTGTATTAGCCTTCTTTCTATCAATTTTAAAATCTTTGCGATTCATTATTTCTGCCAACTTGTTTACAGCCTATAAAGCATGTATGAAAAAGGACATAGTTCTCCATAAAGCAATTTGAACATTTTTTAAAGGAAAAACTTCAATATCATAAAGTGACAAAGACTAGTGGTAAACAGATGTATCAATAAATCAACAAGAATTTATTAATTGCCTACTATGTGCTGGGCAATGTTGAAACAAAGGCAAAAATGAAGCAATCCTCAAGAAATTTATAATCTATCAAAAGATCAAGGCATGGCAAGGTAACTTCTTGCTTCATTCCATTCTTATAGTTTATAAGACAGTTTTACAAAAATTCTTCAGTAGAGTGTAGAAATTAAGGCTGCTCTATTATAAATTTTAATCTCTTTTCTAGAATGAGAATTAGAAATTTGTATTCATATAAAAAATACCCATACATAACGTTCTCCACGAACACCTTGTACTTTAAATCAGAGTACAAAACAGTTGTCCAAATAGAATGAGTTAATTCTAGCCTTGCGTGACTCAGCTTCAAGGTATTCTAGCCCCTCTCACTTTCACTCTTGTGCCTATAAATTCACCTCACTAACTTTAGTGAATTTGTTCTCCTCCCCAGTCAGGCCCCCATCCATTCTTTCCCACTTTAAATTCCATGTTTTTCATGTAAAATGGAATTGGAGTTGTGTGTCATATACACTAAGCTATTTTTCCTTTCTCAATACACCCCTGAAAAGTTCTATTTTAAACATCAGTATGAAGTGATTATTACATTCCCATGCATCCCATTGAAAAAAAAATAAATACTACTATTTATTTTTAATAATATTATTAAATATTATTTTTATATGCAAGGCCTTCAAAGGCAAGTCATGATTTATTTTGTACAGTGTTAAATTAAATAAATTAGCAATACTTAAACGTAAGTTGGCAACTGTAAAATAATTTAAAAAAATAGTGAAAGGACATACCTGTATTTTTAGGGTTCTTTCAGTATTAATATTCTTTTCAAAAGAAGCTTTAAGATTATTGACCTCCTCTTCTTTCTTCAATTTATAATCTGTTCAATGAATTAAAATTTGGGGGGGGGGGCCAAGTTTTATTTTTCATAAAATAAACTTATTAAATAACAGCTAGTTTTTAAACTTAATATCCTTTTTATATACTTAGAAAGATTTTTAAAGAGGGGCAGGTAGGTGGTGCAGTGAATAGAAAACCGGCCCTGGAGTCAGGAGAACCTGAGTTCAAATCCGGCTTCAGACATTTAACACAAAACTTGTCATGTGACCTTGGGCAAGTCACTTAATCCCAATTGCCCTACCTTCCCCCCTCCAAAAACAAAACAAAACAAAATTTTAATTCCTTTTACTTTAGTAGTCTATTATATATTTAGCAAAATTTCTTTATTAATTATTAAAATCCACATACCTTCTTGTTCCTTCATTTTTTCAGTAAGCTCTTCATTTTCCTTTCTTAGTAATTCAACATCTTTGGTTAATGTACTGTTTATTTCTTCTAGCTAAATGAGACAAAAAAAAAATCATAACCTAAAGCTGACTTTCGATCAAAGCAATGATCCTCAAAATGTATTTTTCACTTCCCATATAAATACAGATTAGCATGGACTAATGATAAGGAATATCTAAATTTCGACTTAAAATATATTGTTTTATTATTTTAATTAATTCAGATTCTGCTCATACTCTTTCCTTATCATATTAATATAAATATGTTTGTGGAAATGTTCCCATGTGAAGAGTTACAAAAATCAGTCTGAGTTTTTTAGTACCTGTTGCATAGGTATTTCCCCAATTTAAATTCATCTTTGCTCTACCCCACTTGTTTGCCTCACGCTGGTTGCTCAGAAGAATGAAGGGCTGCAGAAAGTATGGTAGAAAATCCCTCACACTTAAAGTGAGGATACATGGAGATTTAGCTCTACAGCTACACTAAAGAGTTTTTACTCTAGGGAACTTGCAATCTTTTAGGGCCCAAAGCCCTTCATTTATCAAATAATGGGGTTGGACTAATTCACAGTACAGAGGCTTCAAAAAGTCAGGAAGGCCTTCCAACATCATCTAGTCCAACTCCACCATTACTCTGATGAGAAAACTGAGGCCAACAGGTATGAAATGACTTGCCTAAAGTCACATAACTAACTACATTAAACCATTTCTATGTTTCTTCAGGTTTAAATTTTATGATTCTAATATTAAGACCAGACCATATCTAACTATACTATAAACTTTAGATGAAAGGAGTATATATATATATATATATGTGTGTGTGTGTGTGTGTGTGTGTGTGTGTGTGTGAGTGTGCACAAATACACACACATAGCACACACAGGCACATAATTTATCTATATGTGGACCTTTGGATTATTTGGAATAAATGTTCAATCTCAAGCATGACTTCTTTCTATCTGACACATGAATCAGCACCACATTTTATATTAGTAGATACATGCATGGAAAATAAAAGTGAATTTTAATATCTGCCTAAATGAAATTAGGAAAACATGATGCCCCAAAGAAAATATAATATGATATAACCTCAGAGCAAAATATATTTCAGAGTATCAGCTGTTTTGAACTTTCCTTGATTGGGGTAGTATGATCACAGACTCAGGAACATGCCAATACTTAAGGATATAACACTTAGCGAGACTTAAATTCATTTTGGTAATGTCAACTTACCCGACTGAGAGTATGATCTTTATCTGTAATTTCTTGTTTATTTCGTGAAGCTGCTTTCTTACACTCTTGGGTCAATTCAAAATATTGTTCTTCCAGGAGACGTCGAGCCAACTGCTCTGATTCAGCTTTTGTTTCTGCCAGGTCTAACTGTGCAGCAAATGTTTCCCTACAACAGAGAGCAAAAGATTTCTTTAAGAATGGATATTTCAGGGAAAGTAAATAAATTGAGGTCATCCTGTACTGGATTATATATATACGTGTGTGTGTGTGTGTGTCTTTAAACTGCCATTAAAAAGATCACAGGACCTACAATTTCTTTATCAGGGGAGGCATAACACTTAATTCTACAAAATCCCAATAAAGATAATGGCATTGGCCTTCATGTATCTCTCTGGCTCTTTGAAAAAATAAAAAATAAAGTCAAGTGTTTAACAAAGTATCTACTATTCTTTCACCTGAGCAGAGGCAGTAAAGCAACATTAAGCATTTTGTACTGAGAAAAAATTAACTTCTATCTTACAATAAACCTCTGTGTCAAAAGTTATATTTCATTTACCTGTAATAAAACAAATTAAGAAACTAAATGTTAGAGATGCGCATGAAGGTCTAAATACAAATTTCCCTAAATCACAGTTTAGGGACCAAAGGATGTGAATTTTTGCCCAAGACTCAGAAGCTGAAGTATGAAGAATCCTCTCATAAAAATTCTGGCTACAATGTTAATATGTTGAACATTATTGCTAGGTTAAAATTTGTGGTAGTCAATAGTGAACTGGCAACTACTGAGTGTAACAGACATTTAGTCTGTTAACTTGTGATTTCACTAGTGAGGAAACTCCCTTTACCAAGGAAGTTAAACAACTGTTCTGCAAAATGAAGTTTTGAGACTTGCCTGGGGCACTGAGAGATCAAGTGCTCAGAGTCACACAAGCTACTTTATTAGAGGGTTACTTAAACTATGTCTTTTTGACTTTAAGGCCAGCTCTCTATCTATTATGTAACACTGTCCTTTAGGCAATAGTCCAATATTTTAATAAGCTTATCATGGAGGCATACATGGTACAGCTGAAAAAAACAGCTTTTAGGGAAGACCTGTTCACATCCCATGATGCTTAACACTTACATGACCTTAGGAAAGTCACTTTTTTCTCCTGGGCCTCAGATTCCTCATTTATAAAATTAAGTGACTGGACTGGGTGGTCTCTGAAGTCTCTTCCAACTCTAGCTCTGTAATTCACCTTATATACTGATATGCTACAACTGAGACAGGTTTATTTCTTTAAAATGAATGAGTCACAGAATCTTAGAAATGCAAAGGTCCCCAGAAGTCATACAGTTCAATTTCTTGCTATGTCCAATAATTCCTTCTCAACTTTCTGAACAGGTGAGTTATGCAGCCCCTGCTCAAACATGTCAAGTGATGAGTAACTCATTACTTCACAAAGTAACTCATTTGGGGTCTTAAAGACAATTTTAATTATTTTTTAAGTTCATTATGTTAAGCAGAATTCTGCCTAATGGCTCTCATAATTTGGTCCTATCTCTAACCTTTGGAGAAGTACCAAATAAATCTCTTTTTACTTGACAGCCATTTAATGTCTAAAGATTGCTATCACATATCTCTCCTTCCCGAAGTCTATTATTTGTGAGCATATCTTTTATAATACAGAGTTTCCAGAATCTACTATCATCTAAATCTACCATCACAATAAACTATAATCTATCAATATCCCTCTTACAATAGGACAATTATCTCCTTTGATTTCTTCTATTAACAATCTAAAATTTTGGGGCGGCTAGGTGGCACAGTGAATAGAGCACCAGCCCTGGAGTCAGGAGGACCCGAGTTAAAATCCGACCTAAGATACTTAATACAAAAACTAGTCGTGTGACCTTGGGCAAGTCACTTAACCCCAACTGCCCTCCAAAAAGCCAAAAAAAAAAAAAAATCTAAAATTTTGTCAGGTCTGCTTAACTAATATATTCCAGTGTTTTCTCTCACATCATACTACCTCCTAATAACCAACTCAGCAATCTTAAACAAATCATTTTAGCTCTTCCAGGCTAATGATTCTTCTGTAAAATGAGTAATATATATTTCCCAAGGTCATTCCGCTCTAAACTTCTGATTTTAAGTTACACACATAAATTTAGTAGTTTCCTGTTGCCTCAAGGATAAAATACAATCTCTTTACCTGGAATTTTAAGGCCCTTAACAATTTGCCTCCAACCTACCTTCTTAGCTTCAAAGCACAATACTATCTTCACACATGCTACTATATTCCAGTCAAAAGGGGCTACAAGATTTCCCCTAGACTCAACATGCATTCATTACACCATCCCCTGACCTCAAATGCAATCAAGTCTCCTCTCTTATCTCTGAGAATCTATCTTACCATTGTTGCTGTTTGTCCTTTGTTCTTGAAGAGGGCTATGACTTCAAGGAGGTGACATGCAAGTCAACTGGATTTAAGTGAGGGATGACTGGCTTAAGTATCACCTCCTTTTGGAGCCTTTCCTGGTACTGTCCCCACACACCCCTTCCCCTAAAACTCTCTCCAGGAGTTAGCTCTATCTTCCTCAAACTACCTCAGATTATATATGTCTGTGTACATGTTGAAATGTGGGACAGTTTCATTTGGGTCTTTATGTCCCTGGGACCTAGCACAGTGCCTTGCACAAGTTGAGTGCTTAATAAATGTTTGTTGAACTAAATGTAGGAGCAAAATTAATAAAATGTAGTCTAGTAAAAGTTTCTAGGAGACTTATTTTAATGACTAAATAACAGATAAACTTTAATGCTTCAATTGTTTATATAATAGCTGTTTTAGAGTATTCAAGCATACTTGAAAAGCTTATTTTGTTAGGATGTTTAACATTTCTCTTTGTAATCTTTTTATACTATTAAATTACTTGTCAAACATTTTCATCACCGAAGTCAAAAACCTTCAGTTCAAATCTATGTAAATTATTCCTAACAAGACCAGAAATAAAAAATATTGCATAGGACTGGATAAACTGAGCTAACCTTCATTAATTTTAGTGAATAATTTCAAACTAAAACTTAACTTCACTTTACTGTGATTTCTGAGCCAAAGTAAAATGGACATACTTTTCATTTTGCAGTTCCTGTATTTTCTTTAGATTTTCTCGATTTTTTTCTTCAATGTCCTCTTTAAGTTCCTTTACCTGAGTTTTATAAAGTGTCTGCAAAACAAGGGCCAAGGAGAAATTAGTGATTTTTATATAGCCAGTGAAAAAATAATTCAACTGAATTATGTAAAATAATCTAGCAAGCTAATCATTTGAACTTAACTACAACTTTTAAACATATCAATTCATAAAGTTAATGTCTGCAAAACATCTTCCATTTTCTTATTCAAATCATATTTAATTTCTCAACAGCATATAAATACTACAACATTTAATTTCAAAAAAATTCCTTGACTCTGAAGGGTCTAACACTTCCCAACTTTGATATATATAGTCCTTTAACTTTTATAATTATACTTCTTTACTGAAATAAAAGGTGGGGAAGGCAAAAATTAATGCATCATCTAGTGCAAGAAATACTCATGCTCCACTTTTGAAAAGGGACAGGATCAAAGCAGGGAGTGGACCAGGTGGGAGGTGAGATAAGAGAGAGGGAAATATAGTCAATCTTTTACAAAATATCTACTATGCTAATGTTTTGCATAGCTACACATGTACAACATATACCGAATTGCTTATCTTCCCAGTAAGGGTGGGTGACAAGGGAGGAAGGGAATGAATCTGGAATTCGAAGTTTTAAAATCAAATATTTTAAAAATATATAAATACTATTATTAATACTATTTTACATATAATTGGGAGATAAGATGTACAGGCATTGGGGCACGGCGATTCGCTTTGCCCTACTGGAAAAGTCAAAGGGGATATGGGAGAAGAGATGGGAGAGAGCAGATTGGATGAGGGGATATTCTGTGGGATTGCTATTCTGGGGTTGTGTGTAGAGGAAAAATGGGGAAAAAACTGTAACTCAAAATCTGACGGAAATGAATGATATAAACCAGAAGTTAATAAAGCATTTGGAAAAAAAAAATACTTGTGCGGTCAAAGTAACAACCCCTTTAAGAAAGACTCCTTAAGCAGAATCAGAAGAGTAGTTTACATGACCACAATAATGTAAATGGACATAACAGTGAAAGATTTAAGAATGCTGATCAATGACTTTAGGGGACTGCAATTAAAGCATATTCCCTGTCTTTTATTAGAGAAGTTGTGACATATGGATGTTCAATGAGGCATACATTCTCAGACATGGCCAATATACTTTGTTTAGCAGTATTTCTTTGAGAGTAGTGACACTTCTAGTGAACAGTGGGGAAGAAGAGTAGTGTGGCATTGGGAAGTAATAGGGACTTATGCAAAAAGAGTATTAGTAAAACATTTTTTTAAAGATAAGGAAAAGAAAACTCACTTCTCCAAAGACATGATACATGGATGCCCATGGCTATGCAAATAAAATAAGAATGATGATGGCTTGATCTAGTTTAAGTATTTACACGTCCTAAAATGTTTTATTCTATCATTCTGAGTTACATTCTCTCACCTCTCTTTTAACTTTGAAATACTGAGCTTCACACAAAGGAAATCTACCTGGGGGATAAAAAATAACACTCTGGTTCTGAGCATTTTAAGCAAGAGTTCACTGAAGTTCCTTATCATACATGCTGATTACTTATTCTTAATTTCTTCCTTCCTTTTTTTTATTTTTAAAGACAAGATCTATCTTGCCACGGCTGGAAATACTGGGGGCTACTCATGGGCCTCATCCCACAGCAGCACGGGATCTTTGACCAGCTTCCATTTCTAACCTAGGTTAGTTTGTTTCCTCTCAATCTCCTCTTTAGGAAACTTGGTGACCTCTGCTCCCAGGGCCTCACCATATTAATATATTTTATTCTTATCATCAAGAGTTTAAAACACAACATTCTGAAGCTACAAAATCAGGCAAATCTTGGCACTCATTCATAACTTGGACACATGCATAATTCATATTTGAAAAAAGTTCTCTTAAAATAGCTAAGAAGTTTGAACAGATGAAATATGAAAGAATTTAGTATGCGCTACTATATTCTATAGAGAAAAAGTTGAGAAATTATTTTATCATTTATATTAAATGCAAAACAAATGAAAACATATTTTTAACCTATGTCCAGGGTTTTAAAATGCCAGATTAATTCTATCAACTGGGCTTTCTGGTTTGTTAAGAGAATAAACTTCTATTTTTGCAATATGCAGGGCATAGGGGAAAGAAGCTAGTGTAGCAACTCACAGCCACCAAGAAAGCACAGATTCTTTAAAATTCTAAATTTATCCCACAACAACAAAGCTGCTTTCAGTAGTCAATGACATTGTGTTTGATCCTCTTCCCGCTAGCAATGCAGTTGTTGTTGTGTTTTGTCTTTCATTTTTGAAGAGGACTATGACATCAGGGAAATGGCAAGATGATTTGCAGTTGACTTGGATTTGAGTAAGGGAGGGCTGTGCAAGGTCATCAGTCTCACTTTCTCCTCCAGAGCCATCTAGGTCCAGTGACTAGATATTCATCAGGTCGACTGGAGAAGGCTCAGGATGCAATGAGACCTTGGTCCTTTTAGGCTAGGGCTTTTTCAGGTTCTCACTTTGAGTGAGGTAATGTAATGCCCATTCAATGAATGGGCCTCTTTAAGAAGTGAGTCAAAGAATGGCCCCTTTAATTAAAAAAAAAAAATCAAATTGGGAGGGGAAGACTCTCAGAGTTGCTGGCCAAAAGAGAAACAGTTATTATTGACTTTCATTCTGAGCCAGGAGACTCATCCTTGCATCCAGAACTATCTGCAACCATCCTCATGTTATCTGGCCACTGGACCCAGATGGTTCTGGAGGAGAAAGTGAGGATGACCTTGCACAGCCCTCCCTCACTAAAATCCAAGTCAAACACAACCTGTGAGTAGCATGAGCTGCCTGAATGGGGACCCAGCCAACTGGGTAACTCAGTTTGCCCTCTTTCTCTCCTCTCCAAAGGAAGGTAAATTTTGATGGCTGGAAATTGCCCAGTTAACTTGGGGTTTATTAGCTAGATTTCTTCCTTCTTCCCCCTTCCCTCCTTTCTCTCTCTCTCTCTCTCTCTCTCTCTCTCTCTCTCTTTTAAAGAGCAAACCTTAAACCCATTTCACCCTGGAAGTACCAAGTACCATTTAAAGGCTCCATTTTGGGCAATGCAATAAAACAGGTTCAATGTTATGCAATCCAAGAACCTGGCAGTTCTTTGAATGTGCTTTCCATCTTTTAGTTAACAAGTCATGTTGATCTAAATTCAACATAGGTGACAGGATTTGATATAAAAAATTTTACAGAATCAATACAGTACTGGGAACTTATGAGAAACAGAGAAATAAAAGATGCAGCTGAATCTTTCATAAGCAATGCTGTACTAATTTTTCTTTTTACTATGGCAACAGTATATTTTTCAGTTTTATGTTGAGAACAAAAAGTAGAAAAGTAAATTAAGAAAGCATATTAAATCAAGTGATTGACAGAATAAGGTATCAAGATAACAAGAGTCTCTTTACCAAACTAGAAGGTACCTCTGGTACATTCAACTTTGCTTATGGGTGAAACCAAATTTTAAAACAACAAGAATAATTGCCATAACACAAAGCAATACCAAAAACTGTGTTGAAAGCACACATGCAAAGGATAGAGCAGAAAGATACCAAAGACAGTAGCATTTCCTTTAATTATCAATTATATCATCAATTCCTTCCATTTCAAACAACAATATAGATTGGAGAGTGAGGGAGAAGGCCGCTGCTTCTGACACTTGATGGGCAGAACCTTTTACTTATTAGAAGTATCTAACTACAACATTTTAAAGATTTTTCTTTAGAATTCCACTACAAAAATCAACAAATGCTTCTATAACTTACCGAAAAATACTGTTCAGCTTCAAGCTGATCCTGTAGTTCCCGCATCTGTCCTTCGTTTCCACAATATTGTCTTCAGCAAAAAGGAAAAAGTCAGTAAATGTATCTGCTTATAACAGAGTAAGGAAAATAGTGGTAGAACCTATTTAAACCTATTTAAAATAAAAACTAGATTGCTGAAATAGCTCTATTTTAAATACTTTCCCACACTACCAATATACAATTCAATAATTCAGTTAGTTATAGTATTGATTTCATTTCACTGTTGAAAGAGACAGAGCAGAAAAGAAGGAGGGAGAAACAAAGAGGACAACGACAGAGAAAGAGATAGCCTAATAAAGAGAAACTGATAAAAAGGAAGAGAGGGGAACAGAAAAAGGTATGTACATACACAAATAAAAACAGGCCCATAAAATCAAAAACAGAAAGTGACACCAAAACTGAGTGACATCTAAAGAGAGAAAAAGAATATGTATATATGTGTACATTTCATGAGACAGATTCTCTCTCTAGTCACTCCTTAGAATATTCTAACAAATGAAAAAATTATCATAACTACTTTTGAAATCAAGAGGTAATTTAGAGGTATAAACAGCGGTATCACATTTTGTTACTTTCCTGTAGTCTGCATAACCTGCAAGCCAGATCTTCCTCATTCTCACTATAAAACTCAACTCAGCAGACACTGAGTCTTTTGATACCTTAAGAGCATCGATACACCCTGGAATTGGTTGGGCTAAAGACTAGAAAGAGAAGGGAGAGGGTGGATTTTTTGCCTTGTGTGCAAGTGTTCATTTTAACTGAGAAACATACAATCTAAAAAGAAAGGTGAGAAGGGGCATGATTTATGTATGATGCAGCAACTTGAAAAAAGGAGGGATAAAACTGTTTCCTAAAAACAGAAAATAGAAGAGCAGACACTGATTATTTACTTTATTGGTCCTAGGGCTTCTCTTTTATCTCTGTCCTATCAATGAGTTGGAATTTAGGGAATTTGGTGGGAAGCACATTAAATAAAGGCTAGAAATTTGAAAAGCAAAAGAATTTGAATTTGGCATCGGATCTAAAAACTTATTATCTGTAGATTAAAGTATCAAGTCAAGAGTCAGAGGAATTGAGGCAAATCTCTTTACCATTTATTACTTTTATGACTCTGGATAAGTCACTTAACCTCTCTAGGATCTTAGTTTCTCCAACTGTAAAATGAGGTGGTTTAACAAGATAATATCCAAGGTCCCTTTAAGACTTAAACCTATGATCTACATAAAAAAAAATAATTACATTGGGATGGCTAGGTGGCACAGTGAACAGAGCACCAGCCCTGGAGTCAGGAGGACCTGAGTTTAAATCTGGCCTCAGACACTTCGCACTTACTACTGTGTGACCTTGGGAAAGTCACTTAACCCCAACTGCCCTGCAAAATCCCCCCCTCCAAAAAGCAGAGAGAGAGAGAGAGAGAGAGAGAGTTAAATCAACTGTCTCTAAAAGATAAGACCTGGTAGAAGTAACCCAGGCAGGTGGGAGAAGGTGGGTGTGTGTTTTTTTTTAGCCTTGGAAGCTGTCCCCTATAAATATGAATGGAATGATGAGACCTCTGTATATTATAATTTTTTCTGTTGATTTATCATTGCATTTCTCTTATGTTTCCTGAACAGCTTACTTATTTGTGATTTTCAGGGAGCACAGTCAAGGCTCTCTTCCTGAGAGCTAAGCTAGATGTTGAAGGGAGAGCTTTCAGAGAGAAGAGTATAGCTGTTATACAACAGAAGGAATCTTAGAAAACAGAAGTCAGTAACTAAATTCAATCCTGGAGCTTGCTAAAAAGCAAAGGGCCACAGAGAATATCATAGAGGAAATTAGTGATCCTGTGGTACCAACATTCCTTTAAAATACAAATTACTTTAACTATTAGTAACTCCATAATAAGAAAAATGCAAATCAAGGTAACTTTAAGATGCTACTTTAAATCCACTTAAAAAAAAAAACCCAGCAAAAATTAAATTTAATGCTGGTGGTAGTGGGGAAGTAAGCATTCTAATATATTCCCTGAGGAGGGTTATAGACTGGTTGAAATATTTATAACATAGCAAGAGTGATTTGTTCAGTTGTTTCAATTATGTGACCCTATCTGACCCCATCTTAGCAAAGATACATTTCCTTCTCCAGCTCATTTTACAGATGAGGAAATTGAGACAAACAGGGTTAAGTGACTTTGCTTAAGGTCACACAGCTAGTAAATGTCTGAGGCCACATTTGAACTCAGGTCTTTCTGACTCTAGGTCTGGCACTTGCCACCTAGCTGCTCAGCAAAAGCAGCTAAAGAATTGTTAAAATAATCATACCTCTTGACCCAGCAGTTGCAATGCTAGGACTTCATCTCAAAAACATCATAAAAAGAGGGAAAAGGTTAAAGTTTACAAAAGTATTCATAGTTACTCTATCTGAAATGTCCCCCACTCCTCCAAAAAAAGGAAACAGCTCACTATAGTTCAATAACTGAAGAACAGTTTAGCTAACTATGGCACAGAAATATAATACCACTGGTACAATACAAAGAAAAAAATGGGAAAGACCTACACACAGTTATGCAAATCAGTAGAACTATCTGTATACACATTGAAAACTGTATTGCCAAAAAAACAAAAAACAAAACAAAAAAAACCCCCAAAACACCACAACATAAGTAGCAGAGCTTCAGGAAGAACTGGAAGAGATCACAGAACAAAAGCATTTTAAAAGTCTTCATGTTTAATTTGTTTGATTCTAACTGTTAAATGTGAAAGGTGTGATATGAAATTTTATTTATTATGAATATATAAATTTTTGTTGACAGTAAGTTTATAATAAATTTTTTAAACAAAAATTATTTGCAGGAGAAACATAGACAGTATATCATCTTACGAATAAACAAGCTTTTAAGGTGAAAGTAATTTAACCAACAATGGAACTAGCTATTTTTCTCATTGTCTCGAAGCTTTAAACAGGTATTTGGAGTAAATATGGACCAATGATAGGATAGGTGACTCAACACAATACACATACTTTTAACATATTATTTCTATGGTGATGATCTATAGATATGCATCAAAATGTCTTGCATACAATATATACCAACAAAAGATCTCAAGCATATGAGAAAAGGAAACTTCACTTAAAATGTTGATTTTATCAAAACTTACCTTGTGAGCTGAGCTAGTTCAAATTCCAATAGTCTCTTTGCTTCTAATAATGTATTGATCTCTTGTTTCATTTGCTTTTCTAACCCTTTCAAATTGTCCTTCTCAAAAGCTTGAGTTTTCAATTCATTCTGTATCAATAACCGCTTATTTGATTCTTGCTCCAGCTGCAGTGTTAGATTCTTAACCTATGAATGAAAAAATGCTTTGGAATACACATACTTTTGCAATTGACTTAGTGTTTATTTGAAAGCATATTTAATAAACTTCAATGCCCATTATGATTCCCTCACTTATTTGAGGGCATCTAAGCACTCCTAAATGACCTTATTATAAAGAATTTTTGATAAGACCTATTAACTTTGAAATCTAGCTATTAGTGGGGAATTATATATATAAACTTAGCTTCAAAAATCTAACTTCAGACACCTCTATGTATATGGGAATTCTAGAATTTTGCTAGGAAATGAAACCAAGTCCATTGGTCTACGGTTTTGAGTCTCTCATTTTCTTCCAGCTTCCTGAAAACTTATCAAATGTTCTTTTCTAGTCCAGTGATGTGTCTCCCATTCGCCACAATCTTTTAAATATCACTGTTCTTTTAGCACCTTGGAATGTAGCTTCCTGGTCTTGGTCACTTCAATTCATTAAAAAATAGTAATAATACTAATAGTAATACTATCAAAATGCTTCATATAGATGATCTCATTTGAGTCTCACAACCCTGTGGCATAGGTACTCTAGGTACTTTTATTTTTTTGCTTTTTTGGAGGGGGGAAGGTAGGGCAGTTGGGGTTAAGTGACTTGCCCAAGGTCAACCGGCTAAGTAAGTGTTAAGTGTACAACATCTCATTTGAACTCAGGTCCTCCTGACTCCAGGGCTGGTGCTCTCTTCACCGTGCCACCTAGCCACCCCTCTAAGTATTTTTTAATCTCCATTTTACAGATGAAGGAAAAACTGAGACTCAAAGTGATAAAGTCGCTCACCCATATTCATACAACCGTAAGTTTTGGAGGCAGAATTTGAACATAGGTTTTCCTAAGACCAGGTCTGGCATTATACTACTTTGTTTTCCAAGCCCCAGCCTCCCACCAAATTAGAGGGGCAAAGGAACTTTTCTGATGCAGTCTCCAAGCAGAAATCTAGTTTCTACGGAGGGTTCTGGAGTGCAAGCATCATCCAGCCTCATCATGGACCAAAGTTCTAATATCAAGCTGAATGAATCATTATTGGGAGAAGCAAGGGATTTAGAAAAAGAACAATTTCCCACTGGCAAGACAGGGATCAAATCTCTCCAAACACTACCTTCTCTTTTAACCCATTCTATACCTTAACGGAATAAAGAAAACTTTTGTTTGACAACAGTAAGAGCTGCACAACCTTGTTCGCTCCATATAAGTTATGCTGCCCAAGCAAAAAAAAAAAAAAAACAACAACACTCGGTTGCACAGAGGGACAGGGGTACGGGTGTTCTAAGTGATGGGTTCCCATACATCAAAGTGATCATATAAATGGTCTAAGAACATTTATTTGGACAGTTTAAGTCTAAAGTTGACAGTTCGGGGTCAAACAGGAAAATGGTTACAAAATTACAGATATTTAAGTTACTCTTTCTTACCTGTTAAAGAGCAAAAACGATCTGAGGTGCTCTAATTTACACTAAATTTCCAAATCATGTATTAACATATATATATATATATATATATAAAGTTCTTAAATGCATGACACACACACACACACACACACACACACACACACACCTGACACAAAAGAAGCTAGTTACTGTTAATCTTCCTATTTACCTTGTGTTCTAATTCCCTATATACCCCTTTGGGACCTAACTTCAGGGTTATTATCCTTAGCTTTCCTCACTAGTCACAATTCTGAGTTTTATTGCTCACAATGATTTCAGCACTATGACATGTTTTTGTATTTATCCTACTTCTATCTTATGTATATTTATTATTATTTTTTAATTTCTTTCTTTCTTTCCTTTTTTTTAAAGCAATTGGGGTTAAGTAACTTGCTCAAGGTTACACGGCTAGTCATTATTTATGCGTGGGTGCTCATTTTCTGAGGCCGAATTTGATCTCGGGTCATCCCAACTCCGAGGCCGGCGCTCTTACTCACTGCGCCACCTAGCCGCCCCCCCCTTTTTTTTTTGCTTTTTGGAGGGCAATTGGGGTTAAGTAACTTGCCCAAGGTCACACAGCTAGGTTTTTGTTTGTGTGTGTTAAGTGTCTGAGGCCAGATCTGAACTCAGGTCCTTCTGACTCCAGGGCCAGCGCTCTACTCACCACGCCACCTAGCCTCCCCCCCCCCCTTTTTTTTGCTTTTTGGAGGGCAATTGGGGTTAAGTGACTTGCCCAAGGTCACATGGCTAGTTGTGTGTGTGTGTGTGTGTGTGTTTGAGTGAAGTGTCTTGAGGCCATATTTGAACTCAGGTCCTCCTGACTCCAAGGCTGGTGCTCAATTCACTGAGCCACCTAGCCACCCCCTTATGTATGTTTAAAAAAAATAAACACTGGTTATTTAGTTCCATGTATATCCACATTAGTTCCTTTATAATATGTAACTCCTTCCTCCCTTTTCTTTCTCATGAGAATTATTTCTTTCTGTATCTCTAGAACTTTAGCATTTTACATTACTTTGAGGCTGACTTCCCTTGGAGAATTTTAATCCATGGGATGCTATGTAGTCCTCTCCAAGAAACACCTGGAATCTAATTTCCCCCAAAGTTAGTGTCCATATCAAATTTCATTCAGCTTTCCTCTCCTCTATCACAAATTCTAAGGTAGACTAGGCACTGTTCTCATCATTTAGTTTTCCTTTGTTGGTACAGAAGAGAAGTTCCTCTTAATTTCTTGCTCTACCTTTTAAGGAACGAAAATTAATCACCTATTCATCTCACCATTTGAGGAAGGAAATTATCATCTGCTTTGCTTTTAGCAGAAAGAAAAATTCAGTAGCTGTCCAGACATTAATAGCCTTCATCACTACCTCTCTGCCAATCTTAGGAATTGTTTTCTGAATTCATCTGTTTCCTCTTTCTGGAAGGTATCTACAGTATATATCAATGACAATACTGTTTCTGCCTCCACTTATTTTGACCCAAATGCTTTATAGCATGCAGTTCTCCAAACCTCCTTTTGCCTTATTCCTGAATTTATTCACCCCCAGTCTTTTACTATTCAATTCCTTCTTAAATAAAGCATGTTCTTTGAGACCTATATTTCAATCATGAGTCTCACTGTCCCAAGTCTCAAAAGAATTAAATCATTCTCTTCACCAAGTTTATCATCCATGCTTCATAAATAGCTATACTAAGTCATTCATTTATTGTTGGCTTGATTCATAGATTTTTTGGGTAACTCTACCCAAGAAATTATTCTTCATACTCCATTACAGATAGGATCTACTATGTCTAGGCTTATGGATATACAAGAGCAATTTTTCCCCTTCCCCTTCTTTTTATTTTAACACCCTTTTGATGAGATTTTCAAGATTCCAGGAAAATACAGTTTTATTAGTCTTTGTTAGGTGTATTCGATCCCTAAACAAAAGTCCTTCACTTATTTTAAATTAAAAAATCTGAATTCCATTCTCAGAAAACTATTTTTAAAACAAGGCTATTCATTTCCATGTGCCTTTCTCTTCTGAAATCCTTGCATTTGATAAGCAGCAGTAAGAAAACCACCACCCAAATCCCTAAGGTCTTCAGTTCCTTTCCCAAGACCCAATCATCTTTAGTTATGCTTTCTAGATTTCTTCTAAGAATGTCATTCATGCTCATGTAAATTTTTTCAAAAAGTAGTGAAAATGTGGAAAATATGTGGAAGATCATATCCTGAAAACATCCTGAGCAACGAATGCCACAAGACTCATTTTCTAAAAAATTGTCACGATGTACTGAAGTAGTGAAAGAGTTGAAGCAGGAAGTGCAATTACTATAGAAACTATATCCAGGTCAGAGGTGACTGAACTTAAATTAGGACAGTAGCTCTATGAATGGAGAGAAGGGGATGTATATGAGATGCTGTAGAAAAAGAAAATTAAAGGATTTGACAAATGAATGAATATGTAGGGTGAGATATCTAGGATGACACTGTGTGAGAAGAAGTAAAGTGGTGCCCTCAGCAGTAAGTGGGAGATCTGGAGGAGAGATGGGTTGAGGGGAGGGGGGAGAAAAGAAAAATAATAAATTCTGCTTTAGATACTTGAATTTTTGGATGGCTCTGGGATATTTAGTTCAAAGTATCCAATGGCAGTTGGTGATGTAAAATTTGCACTCCAAAGAGAGACTAGAGCTAGATAAACAAATCTTGTGTGTAGAGATGATCGATGAATCCGTGAAAGCCGAGATTACTGCATGAGGGAAAGTGTATATGTGTGTGTGTGTGTGTGTGTGTGTGTGTGAGAGAGAGAGAGAGAGAGAGAGAGAGAGAGAGAGAGGAATGTCTAATATAGAGCTCATGGCTACTGAGCATAACAGGCCTCTCCCACTCTACATAGGTACCACAGTGACTTTTCGTAAAGCATGGGACTAACTCTGCTAACACCCCACTCAGTAAACTCCAATGGTCCTTTAATACCTCTAGGATGAAATATACACTGTTTTGTTTGTCATTCAAAGCTCTTCACAACCTGGTCTATCTTTCCAGGTTTTTTCTCACACAGTGTTTTCCTCCATGTACTCTGTGGTCTAGCCATACTTAATCTACTCGCCAATCCTAACTCAAGATGCTCCTCCCTCCTGCCCTCTGCTTTTTAAGAGTCCATGACCTTCCTTTTAAGCTTCAGTTTAGGCACCACTTCCTACAGGAGGTTCCCCATCAGTCCTCTTTGCTTTGTATTCATCTTGTGTGTTCAATGTATACATTGTTTTCCCCTTTATAATATAAGGTCCTTAATGGCAGAGACTAGTTTTTGTTTTTTTCTTTTTATTCCCAGACTTTAGGACAGTGCCTAGAACATAGTAACTACTTAACAAACGTTTGATGACCAACTGATTCCTGACTCGAAGGTTCACTGTTCAAAGCTAGGGCAGGTAGTAAACAGAAAAGTATGACAAAGTCTTTTAACAACAATATAAGTACTGCTAAAACTGATGGAAAAAAGGAAAGATAAAAAGGCTTTTTCTAAAGCTATATTGGGATTGTAGAGGATATCCTTTTTTATGTAGAAGTTGGACTTGATTTCCTCTGAAATCCCTTCCAATTCTGAGTTTGTGATTCTGTCACTTATCTAACACATATTAATTATAAAATAAAATGTTTTAAGCCAAATTAAATCAATCCATGTACTCTATAAGTTAAGTCTTTTCTGATATGTATACTTACTCTTCTTCATATGATTTTTTAGTTAGTTAAAAATCATAAGTGATAGAGGTGGCTAGGTGGCACAGTGAATAAAGCACCGGCCCTGGAGTCAGGAGGACCTGAGTTCAAATCCAGCCTCAGACACTTGACACAATTACTAGCCATGTGACTTTGGCCAAGTCACTTAACCCCAATTGCCCTCCAAAAAAGAAAAAAAAGCAAAAAAAATTATAAGTGCTTAAATACTATGTTTTAGATTTCACTTCAGAGTATAGCATATCTTATAATCAAAGATTATTTTATTAAACAATAAGTTCCTCTAAAGTTGGAGGTGAATTTCTTCATATTGTTTTATATTCACAATGCTTAAGAGAATGGGCAGTTTATAAGTATTTACTGATGCAAAATTTTGTAGGTACTTAAACCAATGAAATTACAGATCTCCTCTATCAAAATACTTATTGATAAAAAATTAACAGGTATTACAGGTCCTTTCCCTTCCCTTAGTATGTCAACTACCTTGATCTCACCAGGCACTAAAAAGGCCCAGCAGAACAGATACTATTGGGAGTCCTACATTCCAAATCTTCTGTCAATATGCTTTCTCTTCCTATCCCACCTCTGCTGTTTCTCCCAAGTCTCCTTTCTTCATACCACCCACACCCCTAAAGGAATGAATCCAAAGTTTTCTCTCCATTCAAACCTTTGGGCTCTCCTCCTGTTCTCCCCTTTTCAACAATCATGGGCTAGATTCCTTTAGCTTTCCCACTCAGGAGCAGACATGGCCATTCACACTGTTTGCACCAGCAGGGAGTAACCAACTACAATCTTTCCAGAAAGAGGGAAGATCATTGGGCTTTATCATATGACTGATTGCTTCCTGGACCTCTACACACTGCTATCTTGCCTGCTGATGCACCCTTAGGGTAACTGGGCCTTGCCATTTGTCCAGTAGCTGAACCCCCCCTATATACACTGTCTCCCCCAATTAGAATGTTGGCTTCTTGATAGCAAGGTCTGTCTTATATTTGCAGACTCAGCAGTTTAGCACAGTCCTTGAAACATAGTAAGCACTTTAATAAATCCTTTTTCATTCATCATTCATTTATAACATAGGCCTAGCTTAATAGCAAGCTATTTCCTTAATGCAAATTATCTACACTATTTTAATTAACAACAGTTATCTTCCTCATTCACCAACTTTCTTTAACATACAGCTGTTTCTCTTTCACACTAAGCACAAAGACAGAAGTATCCTTTTTTTTCTTACTTCATCCTCCATCCTTTCTTTGTGTTCTGCCAAGTGCTCCAGTTTCTGCTGAGACTGTTTCAAGTCGACATCTAACATGGAACACTGCTTTTCAATGTGAACAAGTCTATTTTCAGCTTTCTCTCGTGCTGCTCTCTCTTCCTTAAGTTTCTTTTCCATTTCTACAAAAATGATGGAATTAAATTAGTTCTTAACAATTACATTAGTTTTTAATGATGGTTCAATCAGCAAAATGCATGCCAAGTGTTTCTAATATCTACGACAATATGAAGTATCATTAACAAGTTTTTGTATAGTGGAGTGTTTTTATAAGCAAATCATTACAGGAAGTATTAAAAAAAATGAATAATATAGTAGACCCTTCCACATACAGACTGGCCCAAAGGTTATCTGTCATTTATCTAGAACCTTTTGGTTATCAGGAGGCAAAGAGCAGGTCTAGAACATTTATTGAATACAGTCTTCATTCCAAGCCAAAATAAGAGGATAACAAGAACATGAAAATTAGAAATGAAATAGCAGCTAAAAATGAAGGTTAAGACTAATCAATCATCTTTGTACTTTCTATATAGCCTTGTACGTAACAGACGACCAACAAATGTGAAAACTAATGTCTTTTCTCATGGCAGATTTTATTTTCCAAATTGTAAGCACTATAAGAACATTTTAAAAGTAAATTTTATTGCTGCCTTTTGTTGTTACATAATCATTTCTAGCTACTGCACTTCCACACATGGAACTAAATCCTCTCTTGCATTTTCTTTTTTAAAAATGAATGGCTTTAGTTTTTATATCACATGTGCATATTCATATGATAATACACACACACACAGACGAGATCTATACAGCGTAGATGAGTAGTAATCTCAGAAGGAAGGAAAGCACTATCAGCAGAGAAGGCAAGGAAAGGTCTCTTGTAAATGGTGGTATTTGAGATTAGTCTTGAAAGAGGTCTGAGAAGCCAAGACATCAGGAGGATAAACATTTTAGGCATGGGGCCCATGTCAGAAAAAAGTTATGAATTCAGAAGGTGAGATGTTATGTGCAAGAAACAGCAAGTTGGCCAGTATTACTAGATTGTAGATTTGATATTGGGGAGTAAATTAAGTAGGAAGCAGGTTGTGAATGGCTTTAAAAATGCCAAAATGATTATTTTATATTTGATCCTGGAGACAAGAGTTGCTGGAGTTTACTAGGGGTGACAAGGTCAGACCTGTACTTTAGAAAAGTCAGTTTGGCAGTCAAATCAAAGATGGCCTACAGTGGAAAGAGAAGTGAGGTGGGGAGATCAACCAGAATACTACTGCAATGGCACAGATATGAAATGATGAAAAACTGTACAAGGGATAGAAGAAATCTCAAAGTTGTTTTACTTTGCATTTCTTTTATTACTAGTGATTTTGTAAACATTTATGTGGTTGTTAACAGTTTGTAATTTTTTTCTTAAGAACTATTTATCCATATACTTTAACAGCTTACCCAATGGGGAACAGACCTTGGTCTTCTATATTTATGTTAATTCCCCTTTATCCTGGATATCAGATCCATATCAGATATATAATGCATTAGTTTTTTTCTTCAATCATTCATTTCTGATTTTATCCCAACTGCATAAATTTTGCTTTTGTAAAAGCTTTACAATTTCAGGTAACCAATGTGATCTGTTTTACTTTTTGTTAGCAAAAACATATATACATGTATACATATCCATATACACACACACACTGTGTTTTCTTTTGCAACATGGCTAATATGGAAATGTGTTTTGCATGACTTTACACATATAATCAAAACCAAAATCAACTGCCTTCTTAAAAAAGGGGGTGGAGAAGGAGGGAGGGAATTTGGAACGCAACATTTTAAAAAATGAGTATTAGATAATTTTACATGCAAGTGGGAAATATTTAATTAAATAAACAAAAATATATTACATATACACAAAGAGTGTGTGTGTGTTGTGTGGTGTTTATATTTGTTACAGTCAAAGAAATTGTGGTATACAACTATGACAGAATATCACTACACTTTTAAGAAAAAATAAAACGAAATTCAGAAAAGCATATGAAAGATTTCTATGAACTGACGCAGAGCCATGAACAATACCAGAAAAACAATACAAAAAATGATTACAACAATGTAAATGAAAAGATCCCTCCCTCTCCACCCCAAGATCCAAACCAAAAACTATATCATTATAATAAACAATTATGGCCCCAGAGGAAAGACAAGAAATGAATATGTTCTCCTTTATTTGAAGAGGCCGGGGAGTAGGTTTGGAGTTTTAAATAACTTGTCAGAATCAATTAATGTACTGGTTAATTTAGCTGAATTGATTTTTTTCTTTCTTTTTTATTCATTAGAAGACATGGCTGGGTAGGAGACAGGTAAGGTATAATCAGGAAAAGGGTGACTGAAAAACAAAAGATACTAATAAAAGTAAATAATTTTTAAAGTATTGGGTTTTCTTTTGAGAATTAAAATATTGATGTCTGGTTGGAACTATGGTTGGTCAAAATACAAAGTTCACAAAAATTATTTAACGCTATCAGCTTTCTCATAATTTTATAGGGAAATATAAAAATGAACACTTACCACACATTGCAATTGATTTTGCCTCTTCAATAGACTGATGCTTGTCAGTTAAACGGGCTTTAGTCACTTTATGCTCATTTACTTCCTGTTCTAATCTTTGTTGTAACGATTTTAGCTTGTAGTTTAAATCTATTTCCAAATTATTCTTTTCCTGCAATACAGGAGTAAGTCATATGTAATTATAAAACAAAAATTGCCACAAACCTCAAATATCAGGTATTCTCATTATTAGTGATATGAAATAATGATAGCATATTTAATTAGATATTTTTCCTTCCTCAAAACAGCTCCCAATTAACAATATAAAAAAAAAAATCAAAGAAATTTTTTTCCCTTTGAATGAAAAATTTTTTTTGTCCTCTGACAAAGAGTCACCTATTTGTATAGAAATGTTCTTAGGGGTTTAAAGAACAAGCAGATTTCACAGCTGGAAAAAAAATGAATATCACAAAATTATTTCTATGTTCTGACAGAATAAAGCAAATAGTATCACTGAAAAACTTGCCATTCTTCTTTGGACATGCAAACCACTTACACCTATTGAGAAATATTGCCTCAATCTAACCTAACCCTAATTTCTGGTATCTCTAACTTTAACCAGTTATATTCTCTATTTCTTCTCTCTTCCATTACTAGGCAAAGTCATCCGGACACCTGAGGTTCTAGTAAACTCACAATCCTGGTAGGAAGTGGGCAGGGGGTAGAGATGTCATAGGGATAATACCCATTGCACTGAGATGGATATGCAGCAGCTGGTTGTTCTTTTTGCTAAAAAACCAGGAAACAACAACCAAAAATCTTGAAATTTGCAAGATAAGGAAATCCTGAATATTTTCAATTACTTGGCATTTTTACTTCTGCTTCTCTCTCTGTCTCTCACACACACACCCCTTTGACAATATGACATAATTCCTTACTTAAGAAGCACTTTTTCCTCCCACTCACATTTTTAAAATGACTAATAAAATATCTCTACATGATACAAAAACATTTTAAATTTAAAATGCAGAACAACAAATTATTTAATTTTTCCCTTTCACAGAATTAAATAATTACATTTTAGGAAATTACTATTTCTTAAAATAGCAGTATCAAAAACATGTTCTTAATCTGTTAATGTTATCTCCAGAAACAAAGTGAGATACTTCCTTCTATACCTTTTCTGAATGATTAAGCATGTCTTGGGCCTCTTTTCTTTCCCCTTCCACTCTTTCAAGATTATGTTTAAGATGTTTCACTTCCTCTTGTAAAGATGTAATTCGAGCTAGCAAGGAAAAAAAAAACCATAAATATTCTGGACAGCATAAATTTTTGCTTTGTTCCTCATCCAGATGAATTTGAAGCAGAAAATATCCCTAATCAGGTAAAAGTTATCAAGTACATTCACGCATAGACAAATGCAGTTTGGGAGCTATAAATGTAAAACAAAACAAAAAAACAACCAAAATTACTAGAACATTGTATTACCTAATATTAGCTTATATATTCCAACAGTTAAATTTCTCTCATAGCTTTTCTGAACCTATTATTCTGAGGTTACCTACAGATTATAGGTACAAACCACATAAAAACAGTAAGTTACATTCATATAGGGCTTTAATGAATACAAAGTGCTTTATATATAGTAATCAACCACCAATTATTAAGAATCTACAATGTGCCAGGCATTGTGTTAGATCCTGGGAACACAGAGAAAATAATAGTTCTTAACCTCCATGATTTTATAGTCTAGTAAGATAACATATACATACATACACACAAACATATAAAAATAGGGACAAGATAATTTGGGAGGAGGAAGAAGCCCAAGTATGTAGAAGGTCCACGACAGGTATGGGGACAGCCAACACTGACAGGGAAGGTGAAAAGCCATGTTAATGTCACACTTCCTTTCTCTTACCTCTTCTGTCTTCTAATAAGCGGTAGTGACTTAAATTCTGTCTTTTCCATTTCTTCCTAGATTTTACATTTTTGTAGTATAAATGACAAATTACCCCTTTCTTTAAGAATCCCCTTTTATGTAATGATCTTGCTCTAAGCTATTCTACACACACACACACACGCGCGCGCACGCGCATACACAAATGGCTATATTATTTTTTTTTCAGCCTATGCTAATTCTTCGTTCTGTTTCAGAAGTGTCTATTTTGTGATATCAGGAAAACAACAAATTACAATAAGAATCTAAAGATTAGATTACACAGAAAAGGATAAAGCCAGGATTGGGTGAATATGTGTACTGGCTGAAAAGAGCTAATATATTAAGGAGGGATTTGTAATTAATCAGTAAGCATTGATTAAAGGAAATCACGATCAATCACAAAATCAAGTTCTTTTTGAAAAGACTGCTATTTTAAAAGTTTTAAATTAGAACTAAAACGATGAAAGAATATTACGGTCATCTATCTCATGGACATTCTTTAAGCAAGCAATTCTTTAAGTAAGCAATAAGGCCTATATTGTGAACCCTTGTCATGAATGACTTTTTTGTTTTATTTTCTGTAACTGACCAAGAAGTTACTTTGTGTCTTTGTCTAATTTAAAGCCTATACAACTTATTATTTCCCAGTTTTGAAATGTTTCCTGCCACATTTTAGCTATTAACATGCTTGCATCACCATATAATATTTTATGGCCTATAATTTCCTTAAAACTCTGTGCAGTAGATATTTCTCCATTTTTAGAGGGGGAAAAAGTGAGACTCAGAAAGGTTAAGCTCCTCATTACTAATAAATATTAGAATTGGGGCTTGAACTCAGGTTTTTCTGACTCTAAAAGCAGTTCTCTTTCTACCTCACTACTTAGTATAAACCAAACTATGCACTCCATCAGGGCAGGGCCATATCTAAGCTTTGTACGTATCAGACATAACAGAGTAAAATTATGTCAGTCTTTAGGGAACTGATTCATTATAAAACCATGTAAATAAATACTCAATATATTCTTCTCTGTTATCTAAAGACCAGCCTCTAATAGAGGGGAGTCAAGCAAGCAGTAAAAAATCCCCCTGGCTTTTTGATGCATAAAGTTTACACTTCTCATTGGTTCCAAGGTAACACAAAATGTACCTAGTGGTGTCAAGCATCATCATCTTGTGACAGTATAACAGAGCTAATTTTCTCTTGCTATATACCCTGGGATATTTTAAACCTGTGCCCTGAAAATGATCCAGTTTGCTGCGATAACTTCAGATCAATGTGATGCCCTATTTTTTCTGCTTCCATAACCACAGAAATTAAATATAATTAGTACTTAAAGATGAAGACACTTTGTTAGGCATTTTGGCAGGTGAAATGATTAAGACATATTTTCTGCTCTTAAAGAACTTAAAATTTACCCAAGTGACTTTTTCCATGGAACTAGAGAGTTTAATACCAAACCTAACTTTGAAGCCTTACCTATGCTTCCATAATAATCATTAAGGATCAAACATCCCTTTTAAACTGTGTGTTGTTTTGCTACTGCCATATTTGCCTATATCTGCCACGTCACAGCTGCCTTTAAAAAAAAAGAGAAGCAGTAGGGAAGAGCTGGGCAAACAAAGGCAGATGACATTTTGTTTCTACTCCTAAACTAGCACTTCTAGAACTTACTCTCCTTTGTCCTTGCAAATTCACACAGAATTTCAATACCTTTAGCACGGTCCTTCCCAAATATGTCTCTGTGTACAAAGGCTATACTTCAACATCTACTTCCTCACTCCTGCAGATACAGTACAGGGCATAAATCCATTCTCAGTCCTTATTCCCTGGGTGGGTAACACTCCTTGGTGATACACTACAGTTCCTGATTCTTTTTTTTTTTTTTTTAATTTAATTTAATTTTTTTTTTACAGTTCCTGATTCTAATCTCATTTCTGTTCTGTAGTTTCCTCATCCGTAAAGCCATGTATTTTTCATTTGTCTACCTTCTGGGTTTTATTTACCCTAATGAAGGTAAAGTAAATTTTTAAAAATTAAAATATTTTAAGAAGTGGCAGTGGCATTATGGTTTGAGTATACTTGAGTGCTGAGTTTGGAGTCAGAAAAAGTTGGGACTTAAATGCTGCCTTGACATTCATTAGCTGTGATCCCAGGGGTGCAATACTTCTTGTGCTTCAGGTAACTCTCTAAAATATATCTACTAAGAACTGCAACCTGCATTGGTGGAGGGAGTTACAATACTAAGAACTCTTCCAAGCTGATAAACATCAAAGACTCTTTGTGTATTTAAGAAGTAGAAGTCAATTAAGGAATTAATTACTTTGAAAGAAATTAAACTGTACCCACTACTGGTTTCACCAAAGTATTTGGATCAGCACTTTTACTGAAAACTTTACCTTGGAGATCTCCAATCATTTCAGATCCATGACTTCGGTCTCTTCGTTCAGCTTCCAATGCAGCCTGAAGCTGGTAATAATCCTTGTCCACTTGAGATTTGGTTGTCTCTAAAATTCTGTTTCGCTCTTGCAATTCTCTGTTCAGGGACTCTAATTGACTTACTGACTTACTCAATTCTGTGTGGCTCTTTCTTAATCTTGCTGCTGTATCTGATTCTGTCCTCAGTAAGTCATTGGCTTCTTTTAGCTATTAGGAAAGAGACAAATGGGTCTTTGGCTAAAGTATGATCAGAACCACAAAACTTTGGTTTAATTAAAATTTACTAAACTAATTAAAAATTAAAACCAGAACACCAAAAGAAAAGTTGATAGTAAAAAGAAGTCTTACTTGCTTCTGTAACTGTGCCATTTTCTCATTTGTAAGCTGAGAGTTCTGACTAATTTTCTTCAGGTCATCCAATTGATCTTTTAATGTAGAAACTAGAAAAAATGAATACGATATTTTAAAATTTCTCTCAGAAAAATAATGCTAAATTCTTTTAAAAAGTAGCAAATACAGTCAAGAGTGATAAATTCATCCATATTAGTCTTCCTTTATCAAGTCTTCAAGCCAAAGGATCTTGATGTCACAATGTAAAACTAAAAACTGATTCTTAATTATACAGTGACAGTATACATTTTATCATTTTAAATTTTTACTTATTTTTAGTTTTCAATATTCATTTCCAGAAGATTTTGAGTTACAAAATTTCTCCCCATCTTCCCCCTAACCCTTACCCCTAGCAAACCTACTGAATACTCCTTCCCCTAATCTGCACTCTCTTATATCCTCCCCAACCCCTCCACCTCCAATTTTCTAGCAGGGCAAGATGGATTTCTATACCCCAGTGCCTGTGTATCTTATCTCCCAGTTGCATGTAATACAAAAAAATTTTTTTAACATTTGTTTTTAAAACTTTGATTTCCAGATTCTTTCCCTTCTTCCCTCCTTACCCACCCCCACTGGGAAGACAAGCAATTCAATATAAGTTGTACATGTGTAGTTACACAAAACGTTTCCATAGTAGTTATATTGTGAAAGATTAACTATATTTCCTTCCATCCTATCCCACCCCCCACTTATTCTTTTTTCTCCTTTGACCCGGTCCCTTTTCAAAAGTGTTTGCTTCTAACTACCCTCTTCCCCAATCTGCCCTCCCTTCTACCATCACTTAAAATTTTTAACCACTAATACCCACAAATCTTCCTAAACTCTAATAGTTGTCTCAATTTTTAATATTAGAGCCAAAATACACCACAACTTTGTTAAATCTATCAACGAGCATTTAAGTGCCTTGCTAAAAGAAGACTTCTATATAAACTTAATTCATCCTGGGCATCTTTTGAATTACTTTAAGGAGCCAAGACCTCATCACCACAATGAACATCTTCTTCTAAAACACAGTCTCATGGCACAGATCTTTAACCACAGTGAATCCCAAAACTGCCACTTACCTTCATTTTCAACATTCCGCCTCTTCTCATTCTCCTGTTCTATTTTTCTTTGGTACTCATTAACTCTGTGCTGCAGCAACATTTTCTCTTTTTCAATCTGAGACACTGTGGATTCTAAATTTTTTCTTTGATTTCCCTGAAATAAGAAATATTAATAGATTTTTTACCTTATTGCCATTCTAATCCTCTTTAAATTTTTTTTGAAGGTTAGAGGCGGCTGGGTGGCTTTGTGGGTAGAGAACCGGCCCTGGAGTCAGGAGGACCTGAGTTCAAATTCAGCCTCAGACACTTAATACTTACTAGCCATGTGACATTGGGCAAGCCACTTAATCCTAATTACCCTGCCCTTCCCCCACCAAAAAGCAAAAAAAAAAATTTTTTTTGAAGGTAGCCTTAAAAAAAAATCTATTAATGATTATAAGACACTAAGAAGCCAAAGAGAAAAGGTTTTGTTTTGTTATTTTTTTTTAAAATATGAGAAAGAACTTTAGAATAACTGGAACTCTGTAACATTGAGTTGTCTATCTGCCTCATGATGCAGAGAATTTCACTATTAGAAGAAAAACCTCCTGAAAATTCTGTAGTCATAGGAAGAAAACGTTTAACTGTTTTTCTATTTTTTCTTGAATTTAGGAGAAAATGGAACTATATGAAATGCTTATTACTTTCAGTGATCTCTATAGACCTAGAGTGTTAATATAAAAACATGAAAAATATGTTAGCTTTTTCTGCTCACAAAATTGTTTGGCATATTAAATTTAAAAGCATCATTTTAATCAAGACAATAATTCCAAATTTACTGGATGAATAAAGAAGTAAATTTAATTAGTAATTTAATTATTCATCAAATTTGTTACAAAATGAGTTAAAAATTGCTAAATTTAAATCAATAGCGAATCTTAGTTTTCTTTGCCAGTTTCTAAGAAGCAGGCAAAAACTTGATAATTGGAGAAGGAATCAAAATTACAGTAAAACAAAGTTACTATATTTTCTGTACTCAATGTCCCATTACTCAGATGCAAAAAACAAAGGAACCGAGGAGGAAAAATAAGGTATAATTTTTTGCCACATCAAATTCACTCTCATCAATTTCATGTTCTGAGCTATCACTACTAGTAACCTATTCTAATGAATGATCTCATAATGGACTTCTGACATCTGAGAGTGTGCTTGGATCGAGACATTCTACTTCTTTACCTGTTTATTTCTTGATGTGGTGCCATTTTAAACAGACCAATTACTTTCACAAGCAACAGAAACTTAAGGAACCTAAAACAGGCTTGAGAAGCATAAAGAGTGAGAGCCTGGAGGCTAAGATATCCAGGCAACAGGAAGCAGTACAACATGCTTCTCTCCCCTCAACCTCCTGTACCTGCCTCAGCTCTTCCAAACAGACCTAGAAAGTACACCAGACTGAATCCTGATAGGGGAATCCAAGAAAAAGTCACAGTAAGCCACTTTTTCCAGTCAAAGTTGGTACAGGGAAACAGAAAGATGGGGATGGGTCTGGCAGAAGCAAAGTAAGGAAAGGCTGTGTACTGGAGGCAAGAGGAAGTCTCAGGCTCATACCTTGGCACTCAGACCTGTTCCAGAAATGTGGACAGATACCAACTGACAGTTTTGTTGCTTACTACATAGTTCTAGGTCACAGATCCAGGGAGGTAGAATTTTGATAAGGAACAACAGAAAAACACTGAATAGTATATTGAGAAGGAACAAGTTCAGAAGCAAGTAGCTCGAATCCCTGGAAAGAGAAGGGAGTCTCAGTTCTAGCTTCTAGCCCAGTCAAGATGCTTGCAGAAGAATCAGGGAAGGAACCCCAGGTCAAAAAGAAGCTTGAACTGCTGTCACTCTGGAACTGTAGAGCTTCCCAAATGGCTAATAGGGACTATCAGTGGCAGTCTGCTGTTACTTAGACCCAAACCCAAGTCAGGAATTTGCAGAGCTCAGACCAAGCGGGCAGCAATCAAGATTTTGCCCTGGATCAGAATACTTAGTGAGCAATGAAAGCTTACAGGTCTCTAGCATCAGCTGTCCCTCAGAGCCTAGAATAACATAAAACTTAACACTTCAAGAAAGCAATAGCAGAACCAATCCAGATCCAAAGTCAAGAAGCAGGTTGGAAGACTGAGGAAACAAAAATAAGAGTCCCATCATAAAAAACTACTGTAATGACAGGGATGCTGAAGATACAAATACAGAATGAAAACCTCAACAAAAAAACAGTTTGGGCACAAACTGTATTAGAATTCTTGGAAGAGGGGCGGCTAGGTGGCGCAGTGAGTAGAGCGTCGGCCCTGGAGTGAGAAGGACCGGAGGTCAGATTCACCTCAGACACTTGACCCACACAAACAAAAACCTAGCCTGTGACCTTGGCCAAGTTACTTAAACCCAACTGCCCTCAAAAAAAAAAAAAGAATTCTTAGAAGACATGAAGCAAGAATATTTTTTAAAAAGTTTAAAAAAAATTTTTAATCAAAGAAACAAGAGCACCACAGGAAAACAACTGGAAAATAAATGAGAGCCACAGAAGAAAGAATTATAAAGGGAATTAAAAATTTCAAACAAGAGCCACAAAATATTGCCCAAGCAACAAATTTCATGAAAATTGTTGTTCACTCATTTCGGTTGTATCCAACTCTTGGACTCCGTTTAGGATTTTCTTGGAGATGGTAGAGTGCTTTGTCATTTCCTTTTCCAGCTCTTTTACAGATGAGGAGCCAAGGCAAACAGGGTTAAGTGACTTGCCTAGGGCCACATAGCTACTAAGTGTCTAAAGTCAGATTTGAACTCATGAAGATGAGTCTTTCTGACTCCAGGCCTGGTGCTCTATCCATTGTGCCACCTAGCTAACACTGAAAATGAGAATGGACCAAATAGAAGCCAGTGACTTCATAAAGTGACAAGAATTATTAAAACAAAGTTAAAAGACTGAAAAAAAGAATCACTGGACTACCTAAACACTACGGTCAGAAAAGGAAATTAGGTACGATAAAATCTTAATGAGAACTCAAAGGAACATTTTGGTCAAAATCTAGAGCTTTGAGGTCAAAGGAAAAAATATCACAGGTAGTCAGAAAAAATGAATTCAGCTACCAAGGAGCCACAGTCAGAACACATGATTTAGCAATCACCTCTTTAAAGGAATGAAGAGCTTGGAATATGTTACTCCATAACATGACATAAGACTTGTAGTCAAGAATATAACTCATCTAGCAAAACTAAGCATAATCCTACAGGGGGAAAAATAAAACTTAAATGAAGAGAGAATCTGCAAGCATTCCTGAAAACAAGACTAGAGCTGTATAGAAACTATGAGAGGGTAGGGGGAGCAGCTGACACCTGAACCTCATTCTCCTCTGACCTGGCCAGAGGAAGAAATACACAAATATACAAACAAACACACACACATACAGAACTCATTTGGGAAATGGGGAAGAAAAGGGGGAGTGGGCCTTAGAGGGAGGATAAGTTAAGGGAGAGGTTAGTCCTAAGCAAAATAATAAAGGTATGTGAAAATATTTATAGTTCTTTTTTTGATGTAGCAATGAATGGGGACCTGGGAGGATGCCCCAAAACTGGGGCACAAACAAGTTCTAGTATATAAATATGATGGAATACTTTTGTGCTGTTAGAAATGATGAAGGGGATGTTTTCAGAGAAACCTGGGAAGATTTGTATGTATGACCTAACAGAATGAAGTAAACAGAACCAGTAAAATAATTTATACAGGGGCGGCTAGGTGGCACAGTGAGTAGAGCGTCGGCCCTGGAGTCAGAAGGACCTGAGTTCGGATCTGGTCTCAGATACTTAACGCATACACAAATAAAAACCTAGCCATGTGGCCTTGGGCAAGTTACTTAACCCCAATTGCCCACCAAAAACCAAAAATAATAATAATAATAATAATAATTTATACAACAATAAGGTAAAGACAAATAACTTTAAAAGAATTAGGAACTTGCATCATGATGAGACACACTACCTACTCTGTGTAAGAAAAATGAAGGAGAGGCTGCTAGATAGAGCAGTGAATAGAGTACCAGCCCTGGAGTAAGGAGAACCTGAGTTCAAATCCAGCCTCAGATACTTGACACATTTACTAAGCTAGGTGACTTTCAGCAAGTCACTTACCCCAATTACCCTCCAAAAAGAAAAAAAGAAAAAAAAGTGAAGGACTCAAGAGTTCAGAATGAGACATATTTTTGGACATGATGTAATGGTAAGGGAATTTGAAGATCTTTCCTGCCCCTTGATAGGCTTAAATGAATTTGAGGACCTTCCCTGATTTGAAAATACACTCTGCCCCCTAACAGGCTGCATGTGGTCATGTGGAGCCTGTGGTGGGAGGCTTGTTTTTCAGGAACACCCACACCTTGTTACTTTGTGATTGGGCAGTGGGTCACTATGATGGTGACATTCTCTGACCCTGAAGAAGGCTATGTATACCCTGATGTGAGAGGTTACACAGGGGAGCAGCTCACACAGGGGAAGAGTTGTGTGATTTGACCAGATGAGACTCAGGACAGCTGTGATCCCCCCCTTGAAAACCAGGTATTGGTGTGTCCCTCTCTGGTAACTAACTAGGCATGGATGTAATAGTCAGACAGCTAGAAGCCCTGTCTGCTGGTCTGTTTCTCTGTCTGTATTTCTATCTGTTTTTAACTTCTGATTGCATTCTCTGAAGTTCAAGGTGCTGACTTTTGCCCCTGAACTAGGTAAATGATAAATTTTGATTAAAGTAAGATTGTTAACTCCTTTTGGAATTGCTTTCCTTTAGAAAAGCAGATCAAAGAACCTGTGTTAGCAGCCATCTTGGGTATGCTAGGGTGGCTGCTACAATGACCCAAGCATTTGTTTTATTTTGTTTGACTAAGTATTTATAATAATGGTTTTGTTTTTCTTTTGTTCTGATTCAGGGGTGGAGGTTTGGGGGTGGGACTGGGATAGGGATAGAAGGGAGAAAAGTTTGGTTTTTGTTGATTAAAAAAATAAACTCTGAGTGAAATACAAAAAAAGAATTTATTAAGTTATTAAAAATTGGTTATTAAATGCCTTTCTGTTGTTCATGTATTTGTTAAACATAAACAGTTCTCTTCCTAAAAACAGGAAGAGGTTATGCCACAAAAAGTTCTGCCACCATTTCACAGTAGTTATATTGGGCAGAGTAATAGATATTACAAAGTTAAAATGGATGGGAGATGAAAGTTATATTAACTGATTTTGCTTAATTTGCTCAGTACTTTGCAATTCCTGAAAACAGCTTTCTAACATCACATGAAAAATGCATTCGCTTGTACTGGGGCTCAGCTAGATAAAGTAGCTGTTATCATCACTCCCATATCATGCCTTTGCACATCTTAAATTATGTAGATTAGAAATACTGATGTACTACCATTAAAATTCTTAAGATACTTAATTATTATTTTTCTTCAAAGAGCTTACTTGATTTTTAATAAGCTTAAAGAACTTTTCGTCAATGTCCACTACCTCATAATTTCCACATCACTATTTTATTCCTTGCATTCATTCTCTTATTTTTGTTGTTACGAAGAGTGAAAATATTACATAACTTCTCTCGTTCTTGTAAAGATTTTTGGAAGCACGTCCAACTTTATGCTTTTAAGAGGCAAGAGGAAGGCCTTATGATATATGTATTTTTGCAGTGATTCTTGGACAATTATCCAGTATGAGTCCACTCACTGACTTCATGCTTCAGGTCAGAAATCCTAGGAATCAAGATACAACTTCTTTCCCATTCCATTTTTTTAAAAAGAGATTCTCTTTTTCCCTCTGGTCTGAGTAATCAGGAAAAGCTCTTTGATTCTAATCTCTACCAGAAAAAAAGGGATGTTACTGGCAGTGTTTATCCCACTCCCTTGAGACCTAGTAAGGAGAACAGGAAAACATCTACCAAATTATGGAACAAAAGTCAACAAGAAGCAGCCTACAATAAAAAATAGCATTGAAACTTTTTTCTTCTGTGATAAATGATAATTTGTCTTTAGAGGTAAAAATGTATTTCATTCTTGTATTTGATAGTTATACTACAGGAACTACAAATATGATACTAAAGACAGATATAAGAACTTTCATTCAGCATCGTAAAAATATTTTTGTAATTAGAACACTCAGATTTTCCATGGAATAAAAAAGGTTAAAAGCAGATAAAGGCAGCATAGTGTAGTGAATAGGAAGATGGCCTAGACTGGAGTGAAGAAGGCTTGGTTCAAGACCATGTCTAATAAAAATCAGCTCCTCAGACATATTAGATATATGACCCTGGGGCATGTAGGGGATACTCTCAGTGCCTCCAGACAACTGTAAATTAAGATCCATTGATCTGCATTAAAAAATGAAGATTGCTCCCAGAGAGCTCACAATACTTTTCAAATAATGGAATTAGGTTTTGCTACTCTCTCCCCATCCCCCATAACCATTCACTCTGGAGTGAGTTGATGAAGGCCTGAACTTTATTGGTGGTAGTGTGAATGGAAGGAAGAGGAAAGAGATGAGAGAAGGTTGTAGAGGTAGAATGAATAAATTTGGTAACTGATGTAATATGTAGAAAGAGAAAGTATGAGGATGAATATCTGGTATTTCAAACCTAAGTGACCAGAAAGATGGTGGTATAAGATACCTCATAGCACTGGAATTAGTGGTAGGAATGAAGCCAAAACAGAAAAGGAAATATTTTAAAATGGAAGCAAATAAATAGAACATCACTATGCAGAGCCAGTATGGGAAGCCAGAAGAGTGCCAAACCTGTAGTCAAGACCTGAATTTAAATCTGTTCTCAGACACTTAATAACTGGGACCCTGGGCAACTCACTGTTTGCCTCAGTTTCCTCTTCTATAAAATGAGTCAGAGAAGGATATGGCAAAGCACTCTAGTATCTTTGCCAAGAAAACCCCAAATGGGGGTCAAAAAGAATTGGATACGACTGAAGAGACATATCATGCAAATCCTGTTTCTTTTTGTATGTTTCTTAAAGGCATACTATCAATATGTTTCATAGATTGGCTAAAAAAAATGGAGGCACAGTCTTATTGCCCTATATTTCTAATCGCAAAAAGCACTTATTACTACTTTTTCCTACAATCTAATTCTTTTTATTTTGCTTTCTGGAGGGGGAAGGGCAGGGCAACTGGGGTTAAGTGACTTGCTCAGGGTCACAGGGCTAGTAAGTGCTATGTTTCTTTTTTTTTTTTAATTAATTTATTAGTTTAGTTTCAGTTAACAAGATTCAATTCCATAGTTCCTTGATTTTCAGATTTCCTTTACTTCCCTCCCCCCTCCCCTCATGACAGCATATAGTACAGTATAGGGTCTGCAAATGCATTCATATTAAACATTATTCCAATTACAAAGGCATATTGTACTAGGTGGGATGAAAGATGATAAGGAAGAAGTAAAACCAAACAATGAGAAGAACAAGACCATTTAGTTTGCTTCCATCAGGATTCAGGCTCAGTTCTTTCTAGTTATATCTCTGGATGGCGCATTTCTCACTTTCTTGAGTCATTCAGGATTAACTTATATCACTGCATTGCTGAAAAGAGTCCAGTCTGTCATAGTTGGTCGTCACAGATATGGTATGTCTGTGATTGTATACAAATTTCTTCTGATTCTACTCTTCTCGCTCAGCATCAGTTTGTATAAGTCTCTCCAGGTAATTATGAAATCCGTCACCTCTTCATTTCTTATAGCACAATAATATTCCATTACATTCATATACCACAACTTGTTTAGCCATTCCCCAATTGGTGGGCACCCCTTCAGTTTCCAATTCTTTGCAACCACAAAAAGGGCTGCTAAAAATATTTTTGTACATATGGTTCTTCCTCCCACTACTATGATCTCTTTGGGATATAACCCTAAAAGTGGTATGGCTGGGTCAAAGGGTATGAAATTATTTATAATCCTTTGGGCATAATTAAAGATTGCTCTCCAGAATGGTTGGATAAGTTCACAACTCCACCAGCAATGTATTAGCGTTCCAATTTGCCCACATCCTCTCCAGCATTTGTCACTTTCTTGTTTTGTCATCTTAGCCAATCTGACTGGAGAGATGTGGTATCTCAGAGTTGTTTTGATTTGCATTTCTCTAATTAATAGTGATTTAGAGCATTTCTTCATATGCTTATAGATATCTTTAATTTCTTTCTCTGAAAACTTCCTATTCATATCCTTTGACCATTTCTCAATTGGGGAATGACTTGTATTCATATAGATTTGGCTCAATTCTCTATAAATTTTAGAAATGAGTCCTTTATCAGAGACACAAGTTGTAAAAATTCTTTCCCAATTTCCCACCTCCCTCTTGATCTTGGTTACATTGGCTTTGTTTGTGCAGAAGCTTTTCAATTTAATGTAATCAAAATTATCCATTTTGCATTTTATAATGCTCTCTAATTCTTGTTTGGTCCTAAAGTCTTCCCCTCTCCACAGATCTGTCAGGTAGACTATTCCTTGCTTTCCCAAATTGCTTACAGTATGATCCTTTACACCTAGATCATGCACCCATTTAGACTTGATTTTGGTGTATGGTGTTAGATAGTGATCTATGCCCAGTTTCTGCCATACTGTATTCCAGTTTTCCCAGCAGTTTTTGTCAAATAGTGCATTCTTATCCCAAAAACTGGGGTCTTTGGGTTTATCGAACAATAGATTGCTATATTCATTAACTGCTGGGTCTCCTGCACCTAATCTATTCCATTGATCCACTACTCTACACCTCTGCCAGTACCAAGCAGTTTTGATGACTGCTGCTGTATAATACAGATTAAGATCTGGCATAGCTAGTCCACCTTCCCTAGCATTTCTTTTCATTAATTCCCTTGATATTCTAGACCGTTTGTTTTTCCAAATAAATTTTGTTATTATTTTGTCTAGCTCTACAAAGTAGTTTTTTGGTAAATTGATTGGTATGGCACTAAATATATAGTTTAGTTTGGGTAAAATTGTCATTTTTATTATATTAGCTCGACCCAGCCATGAGCAATTGATATTTTTCCAACTATTTAGATCTGCTTTTATTTGTGTGAGAAGTGTTTTGTAGTTGTGATCATATAGATTCTGGGTTTGTTTTGGCAAGTAGATTCCCAAATATTTTATAATGTCTACAGTGACTTTAAATGGGATTTCTCTTTCTATCTCTTGCTGTTGAGTTTTATTAGAGATGTACAGGAATGCTGAGGATTTATGTGGGTTTATTTTATATCCTGCAACTTTGCCAAATTTATTTATTGTCTCAAGTAATTTTTTACTTGATTCTCTAGGATTCTCTAAGTATATCATCATATCATCTGCGAAGAGTGACAGCTTGGTCACTTCTTTGCCTAATTTGATTCCTTTGATTTCTTTTTCTTCTCTAATTGCTACTGCTAATGTTTCTAGTACCAGATTGAATAAGACGGGTGATAGTGGACACCCTTGTTTCACTCCTGATCTTATTGGAAAGGCTTCTAGTTTATCCCCATTGCATATAATACTTGCTGATGGTTTTAGATAGATGCTAGCAACTATTTTAAGGAAGGCTCCATTTATTCCTATACTTTCTAGTGTTTTTAATAGGAATGGATGTTGTACTTTGTCAAAAGCCTTTTCTGCATCTATTGAGATGATCATGTGGTTTTTGCTAGTTTTGTTGTTGATATGCTCAATTATATTGATGGTTTTCCTAATATTAAACCATCCTTGCATTCCTGGAATGAATCCTACCTGATCAGGGTGTATTATTTTTGTGATAAGTTGCTGGAGTCTTTTGGCTAATATTTTATTTAGAATTTTTGCGTCTAAATTCATGAGGGAGATTGGTCTATAATTTTCTTTCTCTGTTTTATCTCTTCCTGATTTAGGAATCAGTACCATATTTGTGTCATAGAAAGAGTTTGGTAGGACTCCTTCTTCACTAATTTTCCCAAAGAGTTTGTAGAGTATTGGAATCAATTGTTCTTTAAATGTTTGATAGAATTCACTAGTAAACCCATCTGGCCCTGGAGATTTTTTCCTAGGGAGTTCTTTGATGGCTTGTTTGATTTCTTTTTCTGAGATGGGGTTATTTAGGTAATTCACTTCCTCTTCAGTTAATCTGGGCAACTTGTGATTTTGTAAATATTCATCCATTTCACTAAGATTGTCATATTTATGTGCATACAATTGGGAAAAATAATTCCTCATTATTTTTTTGATTTCCTCTTCATTGGAGGTAGATTCACCCTTTTTATTTTTGATACTCATAATTTGGTTTTCTTCTTTCTTTTTTTTATCACATTGACTAAGGGTCTATCAATTTTGTTGATTTTTTCATAAAACCAGCTCTTAGTTTTATTTATTAATTCAATGGTTTTCTTAATTTCAATTTTATTAATCTCACCTTTGGTTTTCAATATTTCTAATTTAGTACTAAATTGGGGATTTTCAATTTGTTCTTTTTCTAGCTTTTTCAATTGCATGTCCAATTCATTGACCTCCCTTCTCTCTGCTTTAATTAAGTATGCACTCAGGGATATAAAACTTCCCCTGAGAACTGCCTTTAGTGCATCCCACAAATTTTGGTATGTTGTTTCATTATTATCATTGTCTTGAATGAAATTATTGATTGTTTCTATAATTTCTTCTTTGACCCACCAATTTTTTAGGATTAAATTGTTTAGTTTCCAATTAGTTTTTAGTCTATCTTTCCATGGCCCTTTATTGCATATAATTTTTATTGCATCATGATCTGAGAATGATGCGCTTACTATTTCTGCCTTTCTGCACTGGATTGTGAGGTTTTTATGCCCTAGTACATGGTCTATTTTTGAGTATGTACCATGCACTGCTGAGAAGAAAGTAAATTCCTTTTTATCCCCATTCAGTTTTCTCCAGAGATCCATCATATCTAGTCTCTCTAAGATTCTATTCACCTCCTTAACTTCTTTCTTGTTTATTTTGAGGTTAGATTTATCGAGTTCAGAGAGGGGGAGATTAAGGTCCCCCACTAGTATAGTTTTGCTATCTATTTCTTCCTCTAATTCCTTTAACTTCTCCTCTAGGAATTTGGATGCTATACCACTTGGTGCATATATATTAAGTAGTGATATTGCTTCATTCTCAATGGTGCCTTTTAGTAGGATATAGTTTCCTTCCTTATCTCTTTTAATTAGATCTATTTTTGCTTTTGCTTTATCTGAGATAAGTATTGATACCCCTGCTTGTTTTACTTTAGCTGAGGCATAATAAATTTTACTCCAACCTTTTACCCTTACCCTGCGGGTATCTCTTTGTTTCAAATGTGTTTCTTGAAGACAGCATATTGTAGGATTATGGTTTTTAATCCATTCTGCTATCCGCCTCTGTTTTATGGGAGAGTTCATCCCATTCACATTCACAGTAATGATGACTGTCTCTTCCCTTCCATCCTATTCCCTCCCCTGTTTATGTTTTTGTTTATTCCTTCTCCCTTCCCGTCCTTGAAGTTTTCCCTTTTGACCGCCCCCTCCCTCAGTGTTCCCACCCAGTGACCCCCCTTCTTAACCTACCCTCTCCCCTTACTACTATTTCCCTCCCTTATAATCCCTCCCTTTAGTCTCCTCCTTTTCACCCCCCCCTTACCCTCCCACTATCTATAGGACACAATAAATTTTTATACTTATCAGAGTAAATTACTCCCCGTTTGATTCCAAACCAATGAGAGTAAATTTCAAACAGTGCTCCTCTCCCTCCCTCCAATTCCTCTATTTAATGAATTTATGTGTCTATTCACGTTAGATTCTTAAACTTCACTGATTAATTTGATCCTTCTTTGAACCAGAACCAGTGAGAATAGTGTTTAAATGATGCTCCTCTCCCTCTTACTTTCCCTTCTTCTATAGTGTGTTTTGATGCCTCTTCAGATGGCATATTTTACCTTTTCCTAGCTCATCCTTTCCTTTTTCCCATTACAGTACCATTGATCCCCTTAATAGTCTTTTTTTTTAGACTCCATGTTAGTGCATTCATACCCACACCCTCTAAGTATAACCCTTTTGCAGGTCATGATAATCATAGAGCTTTCAAATATTGACAGTTATCAGCTCCACATATAGGGATGTGAACATTTTGCTCTTGTTGCATCCCAGGTAATGAGTTTGGGTTTGTGGGTGTGGGTGTGTGCACTTCTGCATGTGTGAGTCTATGTTACCCTTGTTTACCTTTTTATGTTCTTCTGGAGTCTTGTAATTGGAGATCAAATTTTCCATTGAGCTCTGGCTTTTTCATTAGGAAAGTCTGGAAGTCCCTTACTTCATTAAACGTCCATCTCCTTGCCTGAAAGATTATGCTCAGTTTTGCCGGGTAGTTAATCCTTGGTTGTAGTCCTAGCTCTCTTGCCCTACGAAATATCAAATTCCAGTCCCTCCGCTCTTTTAATGTAGAAGCTGCTAGGTCCTGTGTGATCCTAACTGTAGTTCCTCGATATTTGAATTGTTTCTTTTTGGCTGCTTGTAGAATTTTTTCTTTAATCTTATAATTCTGGAATTTGGCTACTATATTTCTTGGAGTTTTCAGTTTGGGATCTCTTTCAGGAGGAGTCTGGTGAATTCTATCAATAGCTATTTTATCTTCTGATTCCAGGACCTCAGGACAGTTTTCTTTGACAATCTCTTGGAGGATGTTGTCTAGACTGCTTTTCTCATCATGGCTTTCTGGTAGACCAATAATTCTTAGGTTGTCTCTCCTGGATCTGTTCTCTAGGTCAGTTATTTTTCCAGTGAGATATTTTACATTTTCTTGCAATTTTTCGATCATCTTGTTTTTTTCGATTGACTCCTGCTGCATCATAGAGTTCTGAGTTTCAGTTTGATTGTATCTAATTTTTAGTGAATTATGGTCTTCAGTTAGTTTTTGAAGTTCCTTTTTTAGGAAGGTATTTTCTCCAATTACTTCACTGAGACGTTTTCCAAGTTGGTCACTGCCTCCCTGATTTGGTCTTTAAAATTTTTCTTAAGCTCCTCCAGGAATGCTATTTGGGCTTGAGACCAGATCATGTTTCCTTCTGTAGTCTCTGGTGTGGGCAGAGAGTCTATATTGTCCTGTGTGTTTTGTTGTTCTTGCCCTGCATAGCATGCTCAAATAGACTTTCTTGCCTTCCCCTTCTCCTTTTCAGCTTCCTTCCTTCCCATTGTGACTTCCTATTTCTTAGTGTCTCAGGCTATGAGTTTGGGGCCTGATCCTTGACTTTGAATACCTCTGGGTGGCTAGTTTATGGCTAAGTCAGGGAAGTCAGTGAGGAATGTAGATGTGTAGGTGGGGATGAGTCTGCCCACTTCAGATTTCTGCCTCTATACCCCTGGGCTATAAGTAGGCTTTTGTTGGTGAGGTGAGGTGGGTCTTGTTGGGTCCCCTCCCTCTCTTCTCTTCAGATTCCTGGCTGTCTCAGTTATACCCTTTCTTGGAGATTCTCAAGCCTGAGGCTATTTCCATTAACTTGGGATTTCAATCTGGGTGGGAGACTTATCTTTGGGTTTTCTGCTTCATGAAGGAGGGATGGGAGGATCGGAGCAGCTAGAATTTACTTTGCCATTCCAGCCCCTGTATTATACAGGCAGGCAGTTTCTAAACTTCCAGGCTGGGGGCTGAATGCAGCCCGAGAAGCCACTCTCTCCACTGGGGGCCCGACTGTCCTACCTGGCTCCAATGATCCGTTCCCTCTGCGAGATGACTGCGATTCGTCCTTGGTAAGTCTGCAGGCTGGGGCTTTTTCTCTCTCTGGTGTAGTCTGCCTGCCTGCTCTTAGGTCTGAGCTGTGCAGACCCCACGCGCTCTGCGCTAGACCTGTGCGGACACTCTGGGCAACCTCCTGGGCTGGATTCCACCACACTCTGTCTTCCACTGCGCCAAGTGCTATGTTTCTGAGGCCACATTTGAACTGAGGTCCTCCTGACTCCAGGGCCGGTGCTCTCTTCACTGCACCTCCTAACCACCCCAAATCTAATTCTTTTAACTATAGGTCCATGGTGAAATAAATCAATCATAAACACCAAAACCTTTCCCATTTGAAAATACTTTTTTTCCTCCCCCCCCCTTTTTTTGCTTTTTGGAGGGCAACTGGGGTTAAGTGACTTGCCCAAAGTCACATGGCTAGTTTTTGTGTTAAGTGTCTGAGGCCAGATCTGAACTCAGGTCCTCCTGACTCCATAGCCGGTGCTCTATTCACTGTGCCACCTGGCCACCCCAATACTTTTGCTCATATAAGTACCATTAGTTAATTTCATGGTACTATTTTCTTTTAACCCCACTTCTCTTCTGCATTCCTGAGGTTCAAGTCTGTTCTGCCATCCCTCCAGTACACTTTTCACCAATATTACCATCTACTACTGATAGGCAGCAGGAAATGGTGGATTTAAGCTTCAGATTCAAATTGGTTAAAATACTAACTCAAATATTTGGTACCTGTGACTGTATAGCAAATCATATAATCATCCAGCCAGTTTCCTCATCTATAAAATATAACATGTACTCTACATAGTTCACAGTTGTTTAGAGTAAAGTGCTCTAGTAACAAGTTATTAAACATTTTCATTACAACTTTAATGGTTATGTGATCCCATCCAAATGTGGAGAACACAACACACTCCTGCCTTCACATCTTGTGAAACTCTTGTCCATGTTCTCCTATAAATCCTTCCAGAGAGGCTTATTCTGTGAGCTGGAGGAATTTTCAAGATTACCTGACATTGCATGGACACAAATGGAGTATGAAGGCTATCCTACATGTAGGCTATCCTGTTAGTTATCCCCGGCTCTCACTACAAGACCAGCTTTTCTCTTTATCCAGTCACAGAGATGTACTAAGGGTACCCTTTATACTACTTTTCCTGTGTAACTTTGTCAAAATGCTACACTTTCCTCATGTCAACCATGTGCTTCTCCATTGTCCTTTAGTTCATCTAGAATTATTTTCTCCTAAAAAAGCAATATATGAATTTATTAGGAACTATTTTTGTCAACTATTTCAATAAAAAAACAGTACTTTAGATGAAGGGGCAGCTAGGTGATACAGTACTTAGAACACTGGACCTGGAATCAGCAAGATCTAACTTCAAACCTGTTCTCTGTCACTTAACCCTATCTGCTTCAGATTCTTCATTTGTAAAATGAGCTGGAGAAGGAAATGGGAAACCATTCTAGTATCTTTGCCAAGAAAACCCCAAATGAGGTAATGGAGAGTCAAACACAATGGAAATACAACTGAAGAACAATAAAACTTAAATGAAATAGATGAATATTTACAAAAAATGCAAATTGCAGACCAAAAAAAAAAAAACCCCAAGAAATAAATAGCTTAAATAGTTTATCCCAAAGAATAAACTAAACAAGTCATTATTTCAACTCTTCAAAAAAAAAAAAGTGACCAAGAGTCAAGAATGGCAGAGTAGAAACAGGACTTTCTCATAGCTCTAGCTCCCACCTTCCCCAATTTATGTAAAAGGTGACTCTGAACAAACATTGGAGCTAGAGAACCCACAAAATGACACAAAGAAGCTAACCTCCCGCTGAAGACAGCCCAGCAGCCTGGCAGGAATTGGCCAGCATAGCACCCGCCCAGCCCTGTGTGAGACAGTTAGCCCCAGGGCGGGCCTGACAGCAGCCCGCTGGAGGGACTCCAGAACACCAGGAGCTGGGGCCATTTCCAGAATTGTAGATGCTGAGGACAAAGTGAGAGGTTAGTGCAGTATGGACTTTGGAATCCACTAGTTGGGAGTGTTTTGGCCTCTTTCCCCCAGGGAGAGAAGCCACTGAGAAGCCTTGGCACAGCCACATGGCAGCTTCAGCTCCTGGTCTGCAGACTGTAGGGGGAACAAGCGACCAGTCTGTGGGGTAATCACTCTTGCTTTAACCTGCTTGGATCTGGATTGCGGTCTAGGGTGGAGGTCCTGGGGTGTGTGACCAGCTTGCCAGAGTGTGTGGAGGCTTCAGAGAGGGCACCCAACTAATACCTCCAGCAGCTGAGAAAACCCCAGGGTTTGGGACAAAGCTCCCCTGTCTGGTGGCAGAGGCCTTCTGTGGCAAAAAGCCCAAAAGGGAAGTAACCGAGGGGCAACATGACCAGGCAAAGGAAGCAAAACAAACAGAAGAACCCAACATTAGACTCCTATTTTGGGGACAAAAAGGATCAAAACATGGAACAAGAGGAAGACAGTGAAGTCAGAACTCCTGCACCAAAAGCTTCAAAAGAATATGAGCTGGTTACAGGGCACAGAGGGCCTTAAGAAGCAGATAAGAGAAGTGGAGGAAAAATTGGGAAGAGAAATGAGAAAGATGCAAGAAAAGTATGAAATGAGAGTCAACAGCCTGACTGAGGAAAATAACACCTTAAAAAATAAACTAACTCAAATGGCAAAAGAGGCCCAAAGAGGCAATGAGGAGAACAATGCCTTAAAAAGACAAATTTGCCAGATGGAAAAATAATCTCAAAAGCTCACTGAGGAGAATCATTCCTTCAGAATTAGACTGGAGCAAATGGAAGCTAGTGAGAAATCAAGATGCTGTTAAACAGATCCAAACAAATGAAAGAATAGAAGGCAATGTGAAATATCTCATGGGAAAAACCACTGACCTGGAAAATAGAGCAAGGAGAGATAATTTAAGAATTATTGGGCTACCTGAAAGCCATGATCAAAGAAAGAACCTCGAAGTCATCCTTCAAGAAATTCTCAAGGAAAACTGCCCAAATGTTTTAGAACCAGAGGGCAAAACAGAGGTTGAAAGAATCCACAGATCACCTCCTGAAAAAGATCCCAAAAAGAAAACTCCTAGGAATATGATAAACAGGTTCCAAAAATTCCAGATCATGGAGAGAATATTATAAGCAGCCAGGAAGAAACAATTTGAATATTGTGGAAACACAAATCAGGATGACACAGGATACACAGATGGATCTGGCAGTTTCTACACTAAGGGATCAAAGGGCCTGGAATATGATATTCCAGAAGTCAAAGGAGCTGGGATTAAAACCAAGAATCACCTACCCAGCAAAACTGAGTATCATGTTTCAGGGGAAAATATGGTAATGTAGTGGAATAGAGGACTTTCAAATATTCTTGAAGAAAAAAACAGAGTTGAATAGAAAATATGACATTCAGATACAAGAAACAAGAGAAGCATGAGAAGGTAAACAGGGAAAAGAAATCATAAGGAACTTATCAAAGTTGAACTATTTACATTCCTACAAAGAAAAATGATAATTGGGGGTGGTTAGGTGGCTCAGTGAGTAGAGCATCAGCCCTGGAGTCAGAAGGACCTGAGTTCCGATCCGGCCTCAGACACTTAATGCACACACAAACAAAAACCTAGCTGTGTGACCTTGGGCAAGTTACTTAATCCCAAATGCCCTCCAAAAAAAAAAAAGAGTGGGTGACAAGAGTGAAAGGGAATGAATCTGGAATTCAAAGTGGTTTTTTTTTTGTTTTGTTTTGTTTTTAAGCAATTGGGGTTAAGTAACTTGCTCAAGGTTATATGGCTAGTTATTTATTTATGTGTGGGTGCTAATTTTTTGAGCCCGGAACCAATACCGGGTCTTCCCAACTCTGGGGCTGGCGCTTTTACTCTCTGCGCCAGCGAGCCACCCCTAGAATTCAAAGTTTTAAAACCAAATGTTTAAAAAGATATATAGATATAGATATATAGATATATATATATACTATTAATACTATTTTACATGTAATAGGGAAATAAGATATACAGGCACTGGGGCATGGAGATCCACCATGCCCTACTGGAAAAGTCGAAGGGGGTATGGGGGAAGATATGAGAGAGAACAGATGGAGGAGGGGATATCCTGTGGGATCGCTATTTTGGGGATGTGGGTAGGGGAAAAATGGGGAGAAAATTTTTAACTCAAAATCTGGAAGAAATGAATGATGTAAACCAGAATTTAATAAAGCATTTGAAAAAAAAAGTGACCAGAAGATTTATAAGTAAATTCTATCAAATGGTCACTAAACAACTGATTCCAATATCGTATTAAAATAAAAAGTAACAAAAATAGGAAAAGATAAGATCCTACTAAATGTCTTCCATAACACAAACACGGTCCTAACAATCAAATCAGAGTCAAAACAGAAAGAAAATCAGAAAACAACTTCTTCAAAGTATATAGACACAAAAATTCAAATAAAATACTAGAAAAGACGTTATAGCAATACATCAAAAAGACTGTTTATAATAACCAGGTTAGATTCACTGCAGGGATGGTAAAACTAGGTAAACTATAAAAACAAACACATCAACAATTAGAAGAATAAAAATTATCTGAGGGAATAAACGCAGGCAAAGAAGAAACAGATTTACTTAAAGAACCCAATAGTCATCTTTTAAAAATGGAAATATTAACTTTAGCAAAGTTGCAAGATACGAAATAAATCCACACAAATCAATTGTATCTCCATAAACCACCAATAAAACTCAGCAGGAAGAAACAGAAAGAGGATGATGTTTATGAGTATCTGCTTTCCTTACCCCTTCTTACATGTTATTATGCTCTTTTTGTATACTTTAGCTACGAGAAGTGATAAATTCTACTACCTTCTTTCCTAATTTCTTCCCAGTTTATTCAATTTTCTCTATAGTTTTTCCTCCTATGACCATCAAAAGAGAATGAAACTACCCCCAATATATTTGTCCTATTTTAATTCTCTTTATGAACTATCAGAACATTAAGATTTTGATTGTTTCTTTTTCTCCCATGAGGATGACAGCACTTCATCATTGTTTAAACCCTTCCAAATAGATTCATCTTTTGGGGTTTAAACCTTTTTAAAATTTTTAATTATTCAATTTTATTTTATTTTCATTTCTAAATTATCTCTCTCCCCTTAGTCATGTGTAATTTTGAATTTTTTTCAACTGTAGCCATGCTTGCGTATTATTCAACTGAAATTTATACATAATCTGCTAAAGTTTTCAAGTATTCTAAAAATGAAGACATACAACACTACTAAGCAACACAATAGCCAAACATAATTCTGTAGTACCAGTGAAAAATGTTATCCACCTCCTGACAGAAGTTATAATTCCAATGTGCAAAATAAGAAATACATTTTTTGACATGGCCAATACAAGAATTAATTTTCCTCACTTTGCTACAAATTTGTTATGAGTTTATTCTTTTTGTTTTTTTTCTTTTTTTCCAGAAGGGGAGGGAGAATAAAATGATTTTAATAAAAAATTTGTTTTAAAGAAATGAGGTGGTCAGGGAACTAAAATGATACAAAATATTCACTTCATAACTCTGAATTAATTATTAATTATAAACATATTCTGTGACCCATAGTTACATAGTACATGCTTTAAAATCCAGCCCTCTATCTCATAGTGTGAATTTTGAGTAAAAAGGTCAAGCCGCCCCCATAAGCTACCCTTCTATTTATAGTATCTCAATATGTTGGCTTTAAGTTAAATTCTGCTATGAGATAGCAAAACAAATTTTCACATGCAAAAATTTTTAAAGATAAGAAACTAAAACTCACCTCTTCATCCAGTTCTTTCATTATCTTGTCTAGTTTTATGTTTGAAGTTCTACAAAACAAAATTGGGAAATACAATCCCTTTTTTGATTATCTGGAAACTGATTATCAATCTCTCTCCCCCATTGTTATTTGCATTTTGACTATTTCATTGATCATCGTCACTTGAATGGAGGATTGGGCAAGGGAAAACAACCCAATGATAAACTTCAAATAAATACTGGCAAAAGTGAAGTTTTGGTTTTATCTTTGTATTTCATTTATCCAATAATATCTTGTCCTGCAATGATAACGATATCATTCTAATCTATGGTTCTATCAATCAAGAAACATTTATAGTTCATCTAAGTTCTCTACTATGTAGTTACTAAAAAAAAAAAATACAGATAAAAATCCTCAAATCTTTTCTCTTAAATATGCACACTTTCCTTGAAATATACTAGAATTAAGTCATTAGAAAAAACAGTATTAATGCTATTGAAGACAACAATAGAAAACAGGGTGTTTCAATAGTATAGATACATGAGAAATATATTTAAATCCAATCTTATAACGATATTGCCCATTTTACAAAAACATCGTTTCTTTGAATTTGTTCCTCCAGTCTGCCAACCAATACTGAACAATCAATATACTAAATATCATGTAGATCAGTACCATGTAGACCATGCAGATAATTTTAAAGAGTCATGTTATGGAAAAGAAACTGCATTTCAAATCACTGGGATCAAATCACATAAATCCAATATAAGCAAATATTCATTTCCACTTCTCAAGTAGACATACTTTAAGTGCATATATTAACGCAGCAACTTTTAAATATTCATTTCATAACTTTAAATTGATTATAAACACTTTCCATGACCTTTTGTATTTATTTTATTGTATTTACACAGTACAGGCTTTGAAATAAGCATCTCTTATACAATTTAAAGTCTGTAAGATATGTTATTTAAGTTTAGTCTTACCTGCACTTTTGCTCCATTTCATCTTTTAACTGTATTTCATTATGCAGTTGTTCTTCTAGCTTATAGATTGTGTTTTGCAAACTTTCCTGCTTTAGAAAATAAGATAACATTCATTTTTTACAAAAAACAGAGCATTCTAAGAGTAATGAACCAAATTTATGAACATAAATCTCTACTACTTAGAGGCTAATTTTCTAGGCTTTTTTATTTCTTATTTTTTAGATTTAACTTTCTGCAGTTCTGTTAAAAGGTTATTTCAATAAGGAGAAGAACTGAAATTCAAATCAATACATTTTCCAGCTTTTCTGCTTTTATAAAAATTTATAGAGGTTTTGGTTGGGTAAGACATATTGAAATTAATGGACAAATGTGAACTCTAAAAAAAAAAAAAACAGTGAGTTTTGATAAAAAAAAAACCTGATATTTAAATAAATGTAGTTATGTGTATTTGTAATTTGTAGTGAAATATACATCTATGATATAAAGAGACAAAGCTTAAATTGGAAACCAAATTTGTTCCTGTTTTGAGAGAGAAAAAAATGAGCTCATGTTCATTCACACAGAATATTATCATACTAAAAAGGTAGTTAGAAAAGCTAAAGATTACATGTTATCAACCACATGTCCTGAGCTCCAGAGGATTTTACTTGGCTTACTATAATGTTTTCAGATCTAAACATGTTAGTACGGAAACATAACCCTTAAACAACTTTAACAAAATTCTACCAAAAGGCACCAAAAATCTAGGCAAAAATCTAGATAAGGGGTTGTTAATCTTGCACCCACTGGCAAACTTGATTTCAACAAAAAAGATTCTGATGACTGTATTTCAATATAATAAATTTCCTTTGTAATCTATGTATTTTATGCAATTAAAATATTTTTAAAATTCTGAGAAGGCATCCATATAGGCTTCACTAGACTTCCAAAGGAGTGCACAACATTAAAAAGGTTAAAAACCCCTATCTAGATGAATTTATATCTTTCAATGAGAGTAAGGAAAAAAAGACATTGTCAAGTGATACTTGACTGACACAAATTATGATCACTATATAGAATGGTATTCAAGGAACCTATGGAAAGGCTCAATTAGGGAATAAGTCACTATATATGTCATGAGAGTACTTCCTGGGCTACAAAAATGAGTAGACAAAAACATAATGAATAGACAAAAAGCTCAGGTGGTCCCTTCTTTTCTTTGATCTCTACCTATTTCTTCCCTTTAGCTATAACCAAGAGGTAGAGGCCAAGCTGAAACAAAGTATGCTGACAGCTAAGAAATTCAAGATCTCCCTTGGTAGGTAATCCTGTGCCCAGACCAAGTGGTATAATCTAGTGGCACAGTCCTCTTTTCATTTACTATAAGGAAAAGATGCACAAACAGGAAGAATAAAATAACATTCTCTAAAGACTTGAGAAAATGCATTTCTCTCCTTTTCAGAGGGACAGAATTATGTGCATAAAATACTGCATATGCTACGTCACTCTCAGGTAATGATATTTTGGTGAATTTTTCTGAACTTTTTTTTCTTTTTCTTCCTTATTCTTTGCTACAAAGGATGGTTCCCTGGGGGGGAGAAAGGGAAGGGATATATTTTGAAATGACTGAATTGTAAAAACAAGTACCAATAAAAACAGTTAAATATACTCTTCTCTAGTTTTAGGTGAGATTACACTAAGAACTACTAGGCACTTTGATACCCAGAATTGGTCAAGCTCTGTGTTAAGACCACAGTATCTTTTGCAACTTGGAGGAAAAACAATTATAATACTTGAAAACTTTTGTTATTCTCCCAAATATGAAAAACTGAAACTGACTTTCAAAAATTCTTATTTTTGAATTAAGTTGCAGCATCATCTATGCCTTCAAGGACCTGACATTTTATTAGTCAGATACAATACAAAAATCAGGAAGTACACACATGATAACTCGGAAAAGAGAAACTAGAGGAGAGGGAGAAGGGAGGGAAAGGTTATAGCTAGCATTTATATACTGCCTTGGGTTTACAAAACATTAATATATATGCACAATTTATATGTACATATAATACATGCATATATATGCACATATATGTGTCTAGAGACACACTCACACACATGTATAAAATCTCCTTTGATAATTACAACAACTCTTAAGAGCCAGGTGCTATTATCATCCTCATCTCATAGATGAGTAAACTGAGGCTGAGAGAGGAGTTAAGTGACTTGCTCAAGGTAAGAAGTGTAAGCTGTGAAATATACCACTGAAGACAACTGGTCAAGGACAAAGTAGCTCCTTTAAGTATTGAAACTTCAGTATGCCTTTAACTTTATAAGGAGATAGCAGTTATCTCAACCTACCTTTTGTAAAGACTCAAGGTATTTTAAATTCTAAACCTCCTGAAGAGAGATTCTCATTTACTTTGTCACTAATTACTATGTAACTAAATGTTCTATTGCATGGGGAAGTAAAAACGGTGTACTACAATGAAATGCAAACTAGAAGTAGTAAAAAGACACAGACTTTAATTCCAATTCTGCCAATATTGTCTGAGTACCCTTGGGCAAGTCACTTAACTTCTCTGGACCTCTCAGTTTGCTCACCTGAAAAAGGGGGTGGACAAGTCGATCTCTAAGGACAGTAAATCAAGATCTAGACCTTTTATACTTTTCTTTTGTTCCAGCTCCCCTGCCAAATGCTTCAATTAATTTTTGGATGGAAAATATGAAGGAAGAAGGGAAGAATTACACAATTAAACATGGTTGAGAAAAAATGTGCTGTTTCTTATCAGCTAATAGACATTAATATTGACGAAGTTTGATGAGCTGTAGGCTCCCAATGTAGGAGGAACATGAACAAAAGGCTACTGGAGAACTGTTCCCTAAGTAAGTGTAATTCACACCTCAGATTCCTTTGAAAAATATCAGTTAACAAAAAGAATTCCTATTTGCACTCATGCATACTAACAAGTTAGTCCCTTTCTTTGCTACTCTGTACTGTATAGGACATTCATTAGGAAGAATTAGTTTTGCTAACATTACCTTTCCAACTGCAGTATTTCTTTCAAAGGACAAATTAAATGAATTAGACTTGTCAGATTCTCAACTCCTAGAATTAAAAGGATTCCTTGGAAAGAAGTTTAATAGCATCCTTTAACTGAATAATTGCCTAATCACAAAACAATAACCTTAGTTCACATTCAATCACATCTAAATCATAGAAAGAGTACTTTCCACTTCCACCCCAAACCAAAGCCAACTAATAATCATAAGGAAATACATACCAAGCTTTTATCCACATTGGAAGCGGCTCTATTATCATTAGGATTTGCTGAAGATACAGATAAATATCTAGGAAAGAGGGGGTAAGATAAGTTTTAAAGGTTCGTTTAAAAGTTAGTATCAATGATCAAGAATTGAACCTACCACATATTTAGTGCTATGATAAAGATATTATATAAAAACAAATACACTGATACAGAAATGAAAATTAAAACATAATAATACCGTATATACTGGGGTCCCCGAAGTTAAAATTTTTATCTGAATTCGTTATCACAGACATTAACATATTGATTACCTTTCCTCAATTCCTGACCATTCCTCACCATGCTGCTTTGGTATTATTCTCAATCTTACTCTTCCAAATTCCAATTTTGAACACTACTCTGATCCTCCCAGCTCTGACTGGTGGACTTTACCTTTATCTTGCCCAGAAATAGGCTTTCACACCAATTCTTAGCCATTTCCACACCAAGCCATCATGTGTTGCTTCCAGATTCCAGCTCCCCTTTAAGTGCTATTTTCCTTTTGGAATATAAGCTCCTTGAGGGCAGGCACTGTCTCATATGCTTGGAATTTTACTGCCAGAGTTTAACACAGTGTCAGGCACTGTGTTAATAAAAAAATAAATGTTTTATCAATCTATTATCATTGAGTAAGATAAAATAATCCAAACTTCCATTACTTCCTGCTTAACTGCTTAGAACTAAAAACAAAATTTTCAGTTATTACTTATTCTTGTAACTTTGAAGGGGGAGTATGGAACTGTAAATGATAACCTCAAACCTATCAGAATATCAAATATTCTGGAAAAAAATAATACAATAAAAGTTTCTGGGTGACTCTGGAAGTATCAAGCAGAGTCAAAGTCCTTGAAACCCTCAGATGTTGATGTAATATACTTCAAGTACACAGAGATATACAAAAAGGGGATGGAGCTGCTTTGAGAGATAGACTCAGGAAATATTAAAGTGTAATCTGTCAGGAATCATTCAGACAGGATCCCAATATACAATGGGATCTTTATCCTTCTAAGTATAGTCTCTACCAAATCTAAGATTCTACAAAATAGTTTTATCTAAATCTCTCTAGTGAATTAACACATGGGGAAAACATTTTTAAATACAGTAAGGAAAATGCAAAGAAGTTACAAGCACTAAGTTTCCTCTTTCTCCTTTTCCAAAAATGGCTCTTTTTTCCTTATTTTGCTTTGTACATTTAGTGGATTTTTCTGGAGAAGGAGAATAAAATAGAAATTCCAGAAGACAAAGGGAAATGTAAAACAATCAAACTTTCTGCCTGGGTGCTAGTCACAGTTTTCACTGTGACGGCTAGGCCACAATTCAGTATTAAAAGTTTTTTCAACTTGATTACAGTGTATCTGGCTTTATGATGTTCTATTTCACTTCAGAGAGGAAGTTTAAAAAATAAGCTTCATGATAACTCTGATCAATATAGGCTGATTTTACTTAGTGAACATCTACAATGTTGCTCAATACAACAAATACAAAATATGACAATAGAACAAATAAGACAATGCTATCAGTCACTGAATGTATATTTTTGTAAAGATTTTTATATGCTTGGGATATTTTATTTTTATATACTTGGACTAGAGACTAGGCTTTAAGTTTTCTTGTTAAAGGAACCTGCTAGGTGAGAAAACTCCCTCTACCAATGCAGTTTGGGACCTTCTCTGTGGTAATACATTCCTCATCTTTTAATTGTGAAGTTGAAATTTGAAGCCCAAATGCATCTGATTTCATCTTATTAAAACTGTTCCAAAACTCTAGCCTGTCAGAGGCTGTGTGTTAAGTGTGATCCAATGTATTAGCTACATGATCTAGATTCTGTCATTAGTGGATATATGCATATTATCTATACTCTTATCCAAATCACTGATAAAAATACTGAATAGGGCCAAAGCACAGATCTTTGGGACAATACATTAAAGACCTCAAGCTGACACCAAAGCAAGTCTTTCCTCTCCTCAGTAAATCTCATATCTGTTACTTAGTTCAATGGTTTTTAATTTTTTTCTATTCTGACACAGATCAGGATTCTCATTTGGATGTTCATACTCTTTTCTTCTTTTTAAAATGAAGTGTTTCTGTATTTTAAAAGCACTTTATCCGTCCTGATAATCTGGAAAGTAGAAATACATCTGAGTCTTTTTCTTTGTCTTTAATGAGAGACTAGTTTTCACTTTAAGCAAAGATAACACAGCCACCTGGCTGAGGCAGAAATACAAAACATTGTATATACAATATAGGTCACTGCAAAACTTGCCCTGCTTTCCACACTTTTTGGAAATGAGACCCTTTGTCCATTGTTATTCTTGTTAGTAACTCCTGGAGAACTCAAGGATATAAACTGCCAAAAAATTATAAAAGCCAAGTGAGGCTTTTTTTGAGAGGAGGAAGAGGGAGAGAATTAGGTAGGATATTTGCAAAGAGATAAAGGACTATGTGATTTTAGATCAAAGCTACTTCTCATCACCAATAGGCAGATTCACCAAACCAGAAGATAGCATTTATCAAAAGAATATAAGGGATGTCAGAAGAAAGATTACTTCTTAAAATGTCTGTTTATCTATCTATCTATCTATCTATCTATCTATCTATCTATCTATCTATCTATCTATCTATTTTTTGGAGGGCAATTGGGATTAAGTAACTTGCCCAAGGTCACAGGCTAGGTTTTTGTTTGTGTATGTTAAATGTCTGAGGCCAGATCCAAACTCAGGTCCTTCTGATTCCAGGGCCAGTGCTCTACTCACTGCGCCACCTAGCCTCACCTGTTATCTATATTTTGATGCAGGATATTTTTCTTACAAATGACCAAAATGAGGTTTAGTAATTTATTTAGTACTTGTATAACAAAAAAAGCCAATATTAAATCTTGTGGATTCCATTATTAGAAGACATATAAAGCAGTGTTAGTTTATTTTCTCATTTTTCTGAGACAGACATGAAGAAGACTTGGCATATTTTATGAAAAGATAACAGGCCAAAAAATGAAAAATTACATATTAAGGCTATAAATATGGAATTTAGGAAGTTTCCAAGGTAATAAAGTTGTGTGGTTTTTTTTAACCTGCTGTGTTGAAATGGACATGTAGTACTGGGTTAGATAGGTTCTCTGATTAGAAAAAAAAAGTTTTTAAGATAAGCAAGCTTACATTTCTGCAAATGTCCAATTCAGTGAAATTTCTTGGTATTGTGCTAAATATTTATTTATTAAGAGGCCTAAACTTTCCAACTTTCCTTTTCTTTCTTAGCTTTTTGGAGGGAGGAAGGAAGGACAATCGAGGTTAAGTGACTTGCCCAAAGTCATACCACTAGTAAGTGTTAAGTGTCTGAGGCCGCCTTTGAACTCAGGTCCTCCTACCTCCATGACCAGTATTCTATTCACTGTGCCACCTAGCCACCCCTCAACTTTTCAATTATAGAATGTGAGAGCTGCAAAGGATTTTAAAGCCTATTTAGTACAATTAAATTAATTTTATGAGAAAACTGAGGGCTACAGGAGGAAACTGATTTAGCTCCACGTCACACTGTATACAAAATGATAACCCAGACTGTTTAATCACCCAATTCAGTGCTACTTCCACTAGAACACCCCATCTTCTAGATGCACTGTTGGGTATATAAACACACACACACACACACACACACACACACACACACACACACACATTTTTTGCCTTTTTTGGAGGGCAATTGGGGTTAAGTGACTTGCCCAAAGTCACACAGCTAGTTTTTGTGTTAAGTGTCTGAGGCTGCCTTTGAACTCAGGTTCTCCTGATTCCAGGGCCGGTGCTTTATTCACTGTGCCATCTAGCCACCCCTTATTGGGTATATTTTTAATGCTATTTATGAGTAAGAAAACTAGCCTTAAACCAAGAAATACTTAGGGAAATATGTTTTGTATTTCCCCTTGTTTAATACAATACTGGTACTTCAGCAGTTATAGTAAGTCGCCCTGGTGTTTTGAAAAAAGCATTAAATGATAATGTTAACTGATTTAAGTTTTAAATATTAAACAAAGTTTAATCTGCTCAATATTAATAGGCTGATCCTAGCATTATAACAATTAAGCAATCAAGTCAATGACACATATTCTAATAAGATAAAGAAGGTTTGCTCTTTAAAAAGTTAAAGATGTATCCCAAAACACTAATAACTATGATTTTTCAATAGTACAAATTTAATGACAGCAGAACTTCAGATTTCTGTTATTCTAAGATATAATTTTTCCCAAATTCTTTGAATGTCAAAATTAACCATATCTTTGAATTTTTGCTATAATACATATCTACTGCCCAATTTTAAGGGGAAACATACATACTGTGTTAACTCATAAAAGAACTTCTGAAAGGTAATGAGATTTTCACTAAACATGGAATAATATAAAAGAAATTAAATAGAAAATCCTGCAGCTTTTTTTTAAAAGACAGAAGGTAGATTTAATGTTACTAAAACAGCTTCTATGACCTGAAGTATTATTAAAATTATCTAAAGAATAATGATTTTGCTGTGCCTACTGCTGCTAATAAAAAACACTTTTTAGAATGCTTACCTACGATTGCTATAATACGTAAATCCTACAAAAGGTAGCTGATTGCCAACAAAAGCTTTTGGAATAGGAAATGTTTCTTCATCTCCCTTGTCTTCTTCTAAGTCATCAAAATTACTAGTATCGATGTCACTACTGAGATCAGGTACAACGGGTGCAACAGCTAAGGATAAAAGGAAATTGGTTATTTGGCTAAAAAAATAAATATAAACAAAGAATCAATCCAAACTACTGAGAATTTCATTTTTAAGTAACTTGAAGTTGTTTGAGTTTCATGTGACAAATCTAAAAGAATTATCAAAAAGCTATATAAATACATTCCCAATCTACAGAAATTAGAGATGGAATAAGACTGAATCCAGTTCCTCTAGTCACTCTGTAATGAGTAAAAAAAAATTTACGTGCTTCTCTCTACAACACCTCTAGTATTGTATTTTAGCATATAACCAAATTATGGAATGACAATTATACAGCAGGTATCACAGAAAAGATTTTTAGTATATGGATGAGCTAATGTAGAGGATTAAATATAACCAAGTCAGTAAAATACCAATATCATCAACTTGCTAGCTTGTGGTTATAATAGGCCTTTTGTACAAAATACTTCATTGTAAACATCATCATTATAAATAGATTTTATCTTTAATAACCATTATCACCCATAATTTTCTGAACTAGATTGAAAATAGCATTCAGAATCGGTCTTTGTTTCAACAATAAATATCAGGCTATTAACAGCTATCAGGCTATTAATAACTTCCATTCCTTACACCAACAGCTAACAAATAATAGCTAACATTAATAAAACACTTAGCTAACCACTGTGCTAAAAAACCAGAATACCATTTTGATGCTCACAACAACCCGAGGAGGTGGCTGTTATTATTATCCTCATTTTACATGTGAGGAAACTGAGGCAAATAGATTCCCCCCTCCAGAATTCATTTATTTTTAGTTTTCAACATTCATTTCCACAAGATTTTGAGTTCCAAACTGTCTCCCCATCTCTCATCTACCCCCCACCCCACGATGGCAAGCACACTGATTACCCCTTCCCCCAGTCTGCCTTCTCTTCTATTCCCCTCCTTCACTTTCTTATAGGGCAAAATGAATTTCTATACCCTACTGCCTGTGTATCTTATTCGTCAGTTGCTTTATAACATAACGTTTTAACATTTCTAACATTTGTTTTTAAAACTTTGAGTTCCAAATTCTCTCCTTTCTTCCCTCCTCACACCCCACCATTAAAAAGAAATTCAATATAGGATCTATGTATAAAGTTATACAAAACATTTCCACAGTAGTCATATTGTCAAAAACTAACTGTATTTCCCTCCATCCTATCCCGCTCCCCTCATTCATTCTATTTTCATCTCTGACCCTGTCCCTTTTCAAAAGTGTTTCCTTCTGACTATCCCCTCCCCCAATCTACCCTCCCTTCTATCATCCCCCCTCTTACCCCTTCTCTATTTTCCTGTAGAGTAGGATACCCAATTGAGTGCTTTCCTCCCTCCTTAAGCCAAATTCAATGAGAGTAAGGTTGACTCCTCCCCTTTCACTTCCCTTCTCTCCCCTCCACTGTAACTGCTTTCTTTTGCCCCTTTTACGTGAGATAATTTACCCTATTCTCTCTCTCCCTTTCTCCTTTTCCCAATATATTCCTCTCTTACACCTTAATTTTTTAGATATCATCCCTTCATGTTCAACTCACACCGTGCCCTATGTCCATACACACACACACTCTCTCTCTTCAACTATCCTAATACTGAGAAGAGTCTCATGAGCTACAAACATTATCTTTACATGTAGTAATGTAAACAGGTCAACTTTAATAAGTTCCTTATGATTTCTCTTCTCTGTTTACCTTTTCATGCTTCCCTTGATTCTTGTATCTGAAAGTCAAATTTTCTGTTTGGCTCTGGTCTTTTCATCAAGAATGCTTGAAAGTCTTATATTTCATTGAATGACCATATTTTCCCCTGAAGCATTATACTCAGTTTTGCTGGGTAGGTGATTCTTGATTTTAATCCTAGGTCCTTTGACCTCTGGAATATCATATTCCAAGCCCTCAGATCCCTTAATGTAGAAACTGCTATATCTTGTGTTATCCTGATTGTGCTTCCACAATACCTGAACTGTTTCTTCCTGATAGCTTATAATATTTTCTTCTTGACCTGGGATCTCTGGAATGTGGCTATAATATTCCTAGGAGTTTTCTTTTTGGGATCTTTTTCCTTTTTTTTCCCCCAACTACTTTATTAAATTCTGGTTTACATCATTCATTTCTGCCAGATTTTGAGTTACAATTTTGAGTTATAATTTTTTCCCTACCCCCCAGCCCAGAATAGCAGTCCCACAGGATATACCCCATACCATCTGCTCTCTCCCATACCCCCTTCAACTTTTTCAGTAGGGCAAGGTGAATATCTGTGCCCCAATGCCTGTATATTTTATTTCCCAATTATGTGTAAAAGGTATTAATAATAGTATTTATACATTTTTAAACATTTGATTTTAAAACTTTGAATTCCAGATTCATTCTCTTCCTCCCTTGTCGCCCACCCTTACTGGGAAGATAAGCAATTCAGTATATGTTGTACATATGTAGCTATGCAAAACATTACCATTTGTAAAAGACTAACTATATTTCCCTCCCTCCTATCCCACCTCCCACTTGGTCTATTCCCTATTTTGATCCTGTCCCTTTTCACAAGTGGGTGCTTCCAACTTTCCTCCCCCCAAGCCTACCCTCCCTTCCATCGTCCCCCCTCTCATCTCCTGCCCCCCTGTTCTCCTGGAGGGTGAGAGATCCTATTTAGTATTATGTATGTCATTTTCTCCCTGAGCCAAATTCAATGAGAGTAAGGTTTTGTCTTTTTTACTTCCTGTTCTTCCCCTCCCTTGTAACCATTTTCCTTTGCCTCTTCTATATGAAATAGTTTACCCCATTCTATCCCTCCCCATCTCTTCTTGTTATAATCCTCTCTCACCTCTTAATTTCACCTTTTAAGTATCATCCCTTCCTATTAAATTCGAACTGTGTCCTCTATCTATGTACACCTGTAAACATATGTACACATATGTATTCATATACCCTTCAACTATTTTCATACTGAGAAATGTTTCATCAGTTACAGTTATTGTTTTTCCATGTAGGAATGTAAATAGTTCAACTTTGATAAGCTCATTATGATTTCTTTTCCCTATTTACCATCTCAAGCATCTCTTGCTTCTTGTATCCGAATGTCAAATTTTCTATTCAACTCTGGTTTTTTCCTCAAGAATGCTTGAAAGTCCTCTATTCCACTGAATGACCATGTTTTCCCCTGAAACATGATACTCAGTTTTGCTGGGTAGGTGATTCTTGGTTTTAATCCTAGCTCCTTTGCCCTCTGGAATATCAATATTCCAAGCCCTTCAATCCCTCAGTGTAGAAGCTGCCAGATCCTGTGTCATCCTGATTGTGTTTCCACCATATTCAAATTATTTCTTCCTGGCTGCTTGTAATATTTTCTCCTTGATCTGGGAATTCTGGAACCTGGCTATAATATTCCTAGGAGTTTTCTTTTTGAGGTCTTTTTCAGGAGGTAATCAGGTAAACAGATTCTTTCAACCTCTATTTTGCCCTCTGGTTCTAAAACATCAGGGTAATTTTCCTGGAGAATTTCTTGAAGGATGATTTCTAGGTTCTTTCTTTGATCATGGCTTTCAGGTAGTTCAATACTTTTAAAATTATCTCTCCTTGATCTATTTTCCAGGTCAGTGGTTTTTCCCATGAGATATTTCACATTGCCTTCTATTCTTTCATTTGTTTGGATCTGTTTAACAGCATCTTGATTTCTCATAAAGTCACTAGCTTCCATTTGCTCCAGTCTAATTCTGAAGGAATGATTCTCCTCAGTGAGCTTTTGAGGTTATTTTTCCATCTGGCAAATTTGGCTTTTTAAGGCATTCTTCTCCTCATTGCCTTTTTGAGCCTCTTTTGCCATTTGAGTTAGTCTATTTTTTAAGGTGTTATTTTCCTCAGTCAGGCTGTTGACTCTCATTTCATACTTTTCTTGCATCTTTCTCATTTCTCTTCCCAATTTTTCCTCCACTTCTCTTATCTGCTTCTTAAGGTCCTCTATGCCCTGTAACCAGCTCATATTTTCATTTGGGGCTTTAGGCACAGGAGTTCTGACCTCCCAGTCCTTCTCCTGTTCCACACTTCAATACTCTTTGCCCCCAAAATAGGAGTCTAATGTTGAATTTTTCTTTGCCCCCAAAATAGGAGTCTAATGTTGAATTTTTCTAATGTTGAATGTTTCCTTTGCTTAGGCATGTTGCCATTCAATTACTTGACTTTTGGGCTTGTTGCCACAGTAGGACTCTGCCACCAGACAGGGGAGCTTATGTCCCAAACGCTGGGGTTTTCTCAGCTGCTGGAGGTATTAGTTGGGTGCCCTCTCTGAATCCTCCACACACTCACACACCCCAAGACCTCCAACCTAGACCACAATCCAGATCCAAGCAGGTTAAAGCAAAAGTGTTTACCCCTCAGAATGATTGAGGGGGTCCCCCTACAGACTGCAGGCCAGGAGCTGGAGCTGCTGCGTGCCTGCTGCTGAGCAGTGGCTTCTTGCCCCCAGAGAAAGAGGCTGACGCACTCTCCCAGATAATGAGTCCCAAAGTCCATACTGCACCAACCTCTCACTTTGTCCATGGCATCTATGTGTTGGTAATTCTGGAAATGCCAAAGCTGCTGGTGTTCTGGGGTCCCTCCAGCCGGCTGCTGGTCCGGTCCCCCTGGGGCTAAAACCTCCAACTCATGCAGCCTGCAGTCGGTTCCCAAAGCGCTGTGCTGGCCGCTCCTTGCCGAGCTGCTAGGCTGTCCTCAGCGGGAGATTAGCTTCTCTGGCTCATTTTGTGGGGTCTGGAGCTCCAGAGTTTGTTCAAAGTCCCTTTTACATAAATTTGGAGATGGTGGGAGCTGGAGCTGTTTCTACTCTGCCATCTTGACTCCGCCCCCACTGCTTTTGCCAGATATTTTTCAAGAGGCAATCAGCTGATTCTTTCCATTTCTATTTTTCCCTCTGGTTCTAGAATATCAGGGCAGTTTTCCTTGATAAGATGGTGTCTAGGCTCTTTTTTTGGTCATGGTTTTCAGGTAGCCCAATAATTTTTAAATTATCTCTCCTGGATCTATTTTCCAGGTCAGTGGTTTTTCCAATGAGATATTTCATACTGTCTTCTAGTTTTTCATTCTTTTTTTTTCTTTTTGGAGGGCAACTAGGGTTAAGTAACTTGCCCAAGGTCACACGGCTAGGTTTTTGTTTGTGCATGTCTTAAGTGTCTGAGGCCGGATCAGAACTCAGGTCCTTCTGACTCCAGGGCCGGCGCTCTACTCACTGCCAGTTTTTCATTCTTTTGTATCAGTTTTGTAATATCTTGATTTCTCAAGTCAAGAGGTTCCATTTACTCATTCTAATTTTGAAGGAATTATTTTCTTTAGTCAGCTTTTGGACCTCCTTTTCTATTTGACCAATTTTGCCTTTTAAGGCATTCTTCGCATTGGCTTTTTGGACCCCTCTTGCCATCTGAGTTAGTCTATTTTTTAAGGTGTTATTTTCTTCAGTACTGTTTTGGGTCTCTTTTAGCAAGCTGTTAACTCATATTTCATGATTTTCTTGTCTCTTCCCAATTTTTCCTCTACTTCTCTTACTTGATTTTCAAAATCCTTCTTGAGCTCTTCCATGGCCTGCAACCAATTCATATTTTTCTTAGAGGCTTTCGATGCAGGAGTTTTGAGTTTGCTGTCTTCTAGTTGTGTGATTTGTTTTTCTTTGTCACCAAAGAAAGATTCTATAGTCTTATTTTTTCCCTCTCTGTTTGCTCACTTTCTCAGCCAATTACTTAACTTTTGAGCTCTCTGCCAAAGTACGACTCTGCTTCCAGAGTGGAGAGTGCTTTGTCCTAAGTTTCCGGGGTTTTGTGCAGCTGTTGTCAGAGTTACTTCTAGGCAGTCCTTCTAAGGTGATATGATCAAAAGAGAAATGTTTACTCCTCCCACTGTGTTTTCTGGTCTGTGAGTGACCACAAGCACTCTTTTCTGCCTCAGAACTGTGAAAAGGATTCCCTCTCCATTGTTGCCACAAGTTCTGCCATGCCAGTGCTCCTCCTCACCCAAGGATTGCCACCTAAGATTGTGACCTAGATCCAAGCAGGGCAAAGCAAGAGCAACTGTCCTCTGATCATCTGCTTGATTCACCTACCATCTGTGGGCCTGGAGCTCCAGAAGCAGCTGCCACTGCTGCCAATACCACCTCTACCACCCCAGTGCTAGGGCCCAAACATGGTCTTCTCTCACCCAGGTCCAACAGCATTTCCCCACTGACATTTTACTTTATCTTTGGCTTTTGTGGGTTGGGAAGTCTGTAAACCACCAAAGCTGCTAGTGATTCAATTCCCCTGAAACCCACTCTGTGCTGGCACAGCCCACCCAGGACTGTGCTCCATTTTCGGCCCAGGGCAATAGACCCTTCCTCTTGGCCTGCTAGGCTGTCTTCAGTTAGAGGTGTGTCTCACTCTGTCATTTTGTGGGTTCTGCAGCTCTAAAATTTGTTTAGTCATTTTTTTTTCTTTTTGGAGGGCAATTGCGATTAAGTACCTTGCCCAAGGTCACACAGCTAGTAAGTGTACCTAGCTGCCCCTGTTTAGTCTTTTTATTCAGGCATTTTGAAGGGGTGTATAGAAAAGAACACAAGCCAGTTCCTGCTTTTACTCTGCCATCTTCGCTCTATCCCCTTTCCAATATTCCTTCCCACATAACACATTCTTTAAAATTATTTCTGAATGTATTGCTTATTTCTCTTACACACACATGCATATACTCTCTCACTTTAAAAGTTTTGTTTTGTTTTTCTGTTGGTTTGATTTTGTAATTGATTTTATCAAAGCTGCAAAAATTTTTCTAGACTTCAACTCATAGAAGCTTTATAGGCAAATACGGAACTTACAAGTGAAAAACAAAGTGTACCTACATAATAAAACAAGTATTTAAAATGTTTTTGTTCTCAACTTAAAACACCAAAATAACCCTTATAACTTCCATATACATAGTAGAATTCAAAAAAGAAAACACGTAAAATCATGAATCTTCACTCTGCACCACTTGTTTTTTAAAGCATAAGAAATAACACCAAGTTGCTTTCAGAACTCTCTTGCTTGTCTGTGCTTGCTTCTGAACTTTCTATTCTCTTCTTTTAATTTTTTTAAATGTTTCAATGGCCCCCTTTATGCTAAAACCCTTTCCAATTAAAAACAGAGTGAAAAACGAAACCCAACCCTTGTAATAAATAAGCATACTCAGCAAAACAAATCCACTCAGTGGCCATGTCCGAAATAAATAAATACATACATTAAAAAAAAATCTATATTAGCATTTCTTATCCATTAAACATTCAAACACATACTAAGCATTTCTTATGTGCAATGTACTGTTAGGATCTAAGGAATATACAAAATTTGACAGTCTATCCTTCCTTCTGTCTAGCACGGGTGATAACAAAGAGATACAAATCCAAATCCAAATGTGATAAATCCATAGAAATGTGGATCACAAAATCCTATGAGATCAAATGAAGGGGAAATCACTTTTGGCTATAAAATGTAGAAGCAGAAAAAATAAAATAATAATATAGAATCCTATGAACTCACCACTAAAGTAAGATTAGTATCTCACCGTGATATATAAGTGGTTCTAGGTTTTTGAATGTCCTCTCAAAATGGAATATTTTCCAGGGTGGATCTAAAAATATTGGCTCTATGCCATCTATCAGGAAACTACCTCATCACCAGAAGACTGTTCACTAGGGTCAAATTTCTTTTCTGGCCACAGGAATCATGCTAGCAGAAATACAGGCTAAAAGAGGTAGTAGCCATACCAATGAAATCATAGATCCGAAGTAATCTCTTTAATGCAATGATTGAGCTATATAAATAAAATTCAATGTACTGAAGGATAAATGTATTATGTCATTACCCCCTAATGTTTAGTGGATTCTGTCTTTTAATAAATTAAGATTTTAAGTAACATACAATTTAAAATTTAGATTTGCTAAATAAAATCACTTTAATCATAAATTCTAAGTATCTATTTCCTTAAACCTTCTAAGTTGCAAATTCTTTTTCAGACTAAGACTCAAAACTCAGTCTGTTCGATGCTGATAGTTTCCATCAAGGATTTCTATAAAACAGTTTTAAAGATTTGATACCAGATGCATTACTGCTGTTCTTAGTCTGCTCTGGTTAAAATGGGTTCTAAGTCAAACATAAAAATGTATAAGAGCTGCCCTTCTGGCCACAATGCTTCTCTTGCCGCTTTCACTAGGTAATAAGTTTCTTCATTTTTGCTATACAACATTACATATGTGAGGAAAACCTTGTCTAATCTCTCTTTTTATTTGATAGAAGAACTGGGAATGGTAAAAGTTATCCTAATTCAACTTTGAAAAAATCAGAAAGCCATTCTACACCTAAAGTCTTCATGAACAGAAGAGGTCACCAAATTTGTCAGAATGAAAGAACTTTTGGTATTGGCTGGAATGAAAGGTAGTAGAGAATGAGAATAAGATTCAATTCTTTTTTTTCTCAACCACAAAGCAAAGACTAAAGGGCTAATAAGTAAAAACTACCAAAATGTCCATTAAAAGGCAAAATGCAACTGCTGGAAAGAGCTAACTTTTTAGCAAACCTCACAAATTATAAGTATCTTTTAAAAGCTATACTGGGAGGGTGGCTAGGCGGCACAGTAAATAGAGCACCGGCCCTGGAGTCATGAGGACCTGAGTTCAAATCTGACCTCAGACACTTAACACAAAAACTAGCCGTGTGACCTTGGGCAAGTCACTTAACCCCAATTGCACTCCAAAAAGCAAAAAAAAAAAAAAAATTAAAAGCTATATTAGAAAATGTTTATTAACTTTATAAAAAATGCCCTGCCTAGTAGTCTTTTAAACACAAAAGTTCATTTAGTACACCTAAAACAATAACTAAATAAACTTGTTTAAAATTTTTCAAGACTACAACTATCGTACAAAATGATATAGTAATTCATTTAGGCTTCAATTCAAAATTCAAACTTTTTTCTTTCCCAAAATTTTTTATGATTATTTATTAAACATACTCAGCCTCTATGCAGCTTAAGCTTTTGGTTAAATTACATTAGGAAGCAGTGCTCACGTCAGATAGCATCAGCCATCAATCACACAGAGGGAACTCTCCTGACTACTGTACCACACCTTGGGGTGATGTCATGCTGATTTTGCATTGTACTTATCTCTCTACTGTATGTGCTGTCCATCTCCTTTATGAAGAACGCTGCAAAACTCAAACTGCAGCACTGAATCACCGTAACCATCCACCTGCTTCTTCTTTTACAATTCATTGCTTTATCGATGCATCTACTTCTGTTGCAGCGGCCAGATGATATTTCCAAAAAACACTCTCTACCTCCTTGTGGGAGGGGAGTAGGGTAGATGATACCAAAATCTAATGCTCATGACATTCCTCAAACAGGAAGTCTTCACATTGATAAATCTCTTCATACTCACCTCTCTAGCTAGAGTATTATCACTTTACTCTAAAAACGTTCCCTTTTGTCTTCTCAATATTTATCTAAATTTTTGTCACCGAAGCTCCATTTGTTGCTTAGTTTATAAAATGTATTAATGAAAGGCAATAAAATCCCACTTCTATAGACCCTATTTTGTTCATATTGGTAAACAAGGCAGTCATAGTATAGTAGAAAGATAGCTTGCCTCAATGGCAAAGAGACATGGGTTCAAATCCTGCCTCAGCCATATACTGGCTGTATGTCCCTAGAGAGATCACATAACTTCACATTCTTCTAGGCAATTCTCTGAGGCTTAAGTTTCAGAGACAGCACTGACTTGTATTAAGAGAGATACTATTCTCTCCCAGGGATTCCCTTTATCAATGAAATCAGCAGTCTAGCCTTATCCCTAGCTGAACAGGTTTTATCTTAAAAATAAAAAATGCATCACAGAAAATTTTAAGGAACATAAATATTTTCCTCACTATCTAGATTCCTGTAATGGGAATGTAAATTTATGTTGTTGCCATCTTTCTAAGATAGTATTGTGTAAGATCTTCCCTGCCCCTAGGCCCTTTGATAGGCTTACATGCACCTGGAGCCTGGTGGCCCAAGGCCTGTTTTTTAGGAGATACTCTGTGATTGGGCAGTGGGTCAAGAGGGTTGTTACATTCTCTAAGCCAGGAGAAGGCTATATAAGCCCTGATGGGAGGCTTTGCTTTGGGGCTCACTTTGAGAAGTGCTGTGTGATTTGACCAGATGAGACTCTGAGCAGCCGTTAAGAGGCCCCCGGCTCTGGAAACCCAGATGTTGATGATTCCCTCTCTGATAACTATGACTAGGTATGGATGTAATGGTTGGACAGCTGGAAGCCTGTCTGCTTGATCTGTTTGTTTCTCTGTCTTCTTGTAAGTTACAACTTCTTGTAACTTCTTCTGAAGTTTGGGGTGCTGACCTTTTTCCCCTGAACTAGGTAAATGATATGTTTGATTGACTAAAGCAAGATTTTTAACCCATTTTGAGTTGATTTCCTTTAGAAAAGCAGATCTAAGAACCTGTGCTGGCAGCTACCCTAGGGATGCTGGGGTGCTTGCTGCTACAGTTCCATAGGCATATACACACGTGACTTATGAACATCCTTTTAATGCCAGCAGCAGTTCCAGGTTAGTGCCTCCTTTACTGCCACCCTGGTATTAAACAAGGGCACATTTTCTTGCTTTTAATGATCTCTCTCAAAATAAGAAATAGTACTGATGCACATAACATCTGAGTTATTTATTTTTAAGCAGACAAAAATGTACACATCAATTGTAAAGCAATTTTTCTGAATAAAGAATTATCTGGCTCTTTCCCGTCTCTCAAGATGGTGGACAAAAAGCCACCCAAGGAAAAGAAGGTCAAAAAGGAAAAAAAAGAGAACAAAAAGGAAGATATAGCTGAAAAGGCCAAAAAGCCTCCAAAGCATTACAGTCAGAACCCAGTCCTGGCACAAGGGATTGGTATATACTCCAGGTCTACAATGTATTCCTGGAGAGCCATGTACAAGTGGAAACATGCTGCCCCGAAAAGCCAGATTGAAAGGAAAAGGAAAGAAAAATTGCTTGCTACTATCTCAAAGCCTGTCGGTGGTGATAAGAATGGAGTGGTAAAGATTCACAAAATGCCTCGGTATTACCCTACTGAGTATGTGCCTAGAAAGCAGCTAAGGCATGGCAAAAAGCTCTTCAGCCACCATGTGAGGAGACCTTGAGCTAGCACCACCCCGGGGACCATCCTCATCATGCTCACTGGCCGTCACGGGGTCAAGTGAGTGGTTTTCCTGAAGCAGCTGGCTAATGGCTTGCTTGGTGACTGGACTTCTGACCATCAACCATGTTCTTCTGAGAAGGACCCATGAGAAATTTGTCATTGCCACCTCTATCAGTGTTAACCTTTCAGGTGTGAAAATCCAAAATCATCTTACTGATGTTTACTTTAAGAAGAAGAGGCTTCATAAACCTAGACACCAAGAAGTAGAGGTTTTTGACACAGATAAAGAGAAATACGATATTACAGAGTAGCATAAGCCTGATCAGAAAACAGTAGACTCTCAGATCCTGCCCCAAATCAAGAATATTCCTCAGCTCCTTGGCTACCAGTGGTTCTGTCATCTCTCTCTCCAATAGAATTTATCCTCACAAACTGGTGTTTTAAATGCCTTGCAGAAAACACTTACTAAAACATTTGCAATACCAAAACAAACAAAAAAAGAATTATCTGTGTGTACGTGTGTTAGGATAAGAGGATAGGGTGTGACAACAACTTACTATCTCGAAGAGTTTCCCATGCCCACTGATCATTTTTGAAGAAGAGATGTCGTTTGATTTCTTCCACACCATTTCGTCCTAATCTCACTTCCCTGTTTCAAAAGTTAATGACAAGACATTCTTAAGATACTACAATAGTTCACAATTATATGGCATTTTATAGTATATAAAGGAGTTTCTCAAAAAAAAAAAAAAAGCCAAACCCAAAACAACGCACCCATATAGTAGGTAATAAGGGAGCTTATTTGCTATAAAATATACTGTATTTAAAAACAAAAGGCTATAATGCCCTAAATACTGATTAATATAAACTTGAAAAGGCTATTTGTATAATTCTGCATGGTTCATTTTGATCATACCCCAGCTTAGCTGATAACTCGAGAAAGAAGGAAAAAGGGCATTAAAAAGGAATGTCAGAAGAAATTTTAAGAAAAGAAATTTGTTAATATTCAATGTGATATTTTAATCAACAATTAGAATTTACAGATCAAGTGTCTTTATGTAGTTCTGTAATAAAATAAGTTCACTTTCTTTGACAACTTTTTAAAAAAACTCCCTTAATAGCCTAGATAGAAATATGTGCTTACTAGTTGACTTTTGAGTTCTTATTTTTTAAGCAGTAGGAGATTTTGATTTTGTTCAAATAACAGCCTTGCTGTCTTCTACCAACTGCTGCATGAATGCTATCTTTTATAATATAATTATTCAAAACTGGAGTAGTTGGGATCTGTACTATTAGAAAGAAAACCCACAATAAAGAGACAACAAAACCATCATTTATAGTACATAGCACTTTGAAAATAAAGTGTTTCCCTCAAAACAACCCTGAGATATGCAGGGAAAAGGGTTTTAGATATAATTCAGAAATGGAGGCTCAGAGGGTGAGCTGCTAAAGGAATAGAGCTAGTTTAATGGGAAAAATCAAGCCTAGAATTGACCATCTTGTGTTGACTCAGTCCCATGTTCTTTTCACTGTTTTATGCTGCCTCCTGACCTCTCTAATAAGCTAGGAAAATGTTCATCAAAAAGGAGAAGCAGTGGCACTAAGCACAGTTATCTGTGGGCCTAATGTCACACATGAGCAAAATGCATTTAAAAATCTGAAGTTCAACTACAATCTCACAAACAACAGGAAATTTATCTGCTTTTCTACAAAGATAGATGCAGTGACATTTAGATAGAAAGGAAAAAGCCAATGATCTGTTCAGTCAAATTATCTAAGTGAGATTCTTTAGGGAAGCACATTATCTTTCTAACTACCAAAGGACTATTAATCTCTCTGGAAAAATTTCTGCACTATTATAATGCCTAATGTCAGTTCTAGAAGGACAACTGAAGCAGCACCTAAGTTCATTCTTCTAATTTTTAAATTATTAAATCTAAATTAAAGTTTTTCAGGAGGTGGGAAGAATATTTTAAATTTCAAAAGCCCTCTGATTTATGCAAGAAATGTCTGTTAAATAGGACAAGTTCCAATAAATTGAGATAGAGACCGTTTTGATCAGAAGAGTAATTGCTATGAAGATTTTTTTACAGTTCCCAGTCCCAACTACTTTCAATATTTGGTATATACTGGACTTTTGTTTCTGTCTCAGGTCTCCTTTAGGCATAGTAATTACAAAATCAAAGAGGATCAAGAGTTCAGGTTACTTTTCCAAGTTGATTTCGGATAGGTGAATAGGACCATTTTTTAAAACTCATTTTCAGCATTGTTTTTTACTATGTCATAGTGACTTCCATACTCCCTAATTTCTTTACCTATAGGAGAGGGTAAAGAGTCTTCTCAAAGAATAAGTCCTGGGGCGGCCAGGTGGCACAGTGAGTAGAGCGCCCCGGCCCTGGAGTCAGAAGGACCTGAGTTCGGATCCCACCTCAGACACTTAACACACACACAAACAAAAAAACCTAGCCATGTAACCTTGGGCAAGTTACTTAACCCCAATTGCCCTCAAAAAAAAAAAAAAAAAAGAATAAGTCCTATGAATCACACACTTACTTTTGCCTTCTAGCACCTCTTTTTATCTATTCATCTAGTTCATTTCCATCTCATTGTTCATTAGAGAAGAGACAGTATATAGTGCTGGAGGGCTCATGCTAAGTGTGCATCCTTAAGGAAGAACTCAGAGCTATGATTCATAGGGCTTATTCTGACATTCCTCCCAAATCTTATCTAGAATGCTATGAAAAGGAAATCAAACAAATGTCTTTCCTTAGAAATAACCTCCATAAAATGTTTCTCTAGCTTTGAAATAATCAATTGCACTATTAGAAACTTCTCTAAGTAGAAATACACTTTCCTTAAAACAGTTTGCATTTGGCTACATTGGGAAAGAAGTTGCAGCACTCATTCCTTTTTCTGGCTGCTTATCATCCTGCCACCTTCATTATCCCTATCTCTCTCTCCCCTGAAAATGAACTAGGTATACAAAGCTATCCGTTTCTTAAACATTCCTTCCATGTTGTTGGAAGATGCTAGCAGTCAGTTGCAACTATAACCCCAAAAAGGTCATATTGCTGTGAAAAAAAAAAGGACAAAGGCTCAAGAATGAAATCTGGAACTTGAAAGGTAAGTCTAAACAAATACTAAGTCTTTCAATAACTTTAAAAGCTTCTTCCTCTCTTAGCTTTTGAAAATATGCATGCAGAAGTAGTTTCACATAAATAGTTCCAGTCTAAACATCAAGAAAATTCTGAAAGATGGAAGGTATTTTAGAATTAAATTATAATTAACTGATCCCTCTCCAGTGAATGGTCAGGAAATAAGTCCTAGGGAATTATAGCAGCACTAGGAAAGTATGGTACCTTACAAAAGACTTATCATGGCAAATAAGTTTTTCTGCCAAGAGAAGACAACAATTAATTCCCCATGATCAATGATAACTACTTCAGAAAAGGAAAAGGAATTAGATTATTATGTTACTACAAACCAAACCCAATATGGAAGAAGATGAGACTTGGAAATTTCAGATTAACAGTTAATTTGCCTTTGCCTCAACTTTAGAACACTATACCTCAAGAAACTTAGGTGCTACTCCTAAAGTTCTGCTCCTAGCTAGTTATGTGACCCCAGGCAAATCAGGGTGCTTTCAGCTTTTTCACTGGTAAAAGAGAAGGCATTAGAGTAGATCAGGAATCTCAAACCCCAAAGATACAGCCCCACCTACAAGGAATACTATGCAGTTCTTTTGTCTTTGTGGAGAAAACCAAAATTTTATATAATGCAATTGGACTAATACTATAAAGTTAAAATATGCAATGTAAATCTGAGATCACTGGATCCCAGGATCTTCAAAATTCTTTCTAAATTTAAACATTTTATGAATCTATGATTATAGCTTACTTATTTCTGTGCTTTAGTCAACAGGAAAGAGAAACTCAGTGATTAATGAAGGTTGCTAAGAGTTGCAGCTACAAAACAAAGTTCAAATACTAGGATAATATCCCTTCTCTCTACCACACATCCTGTTTCAGATTAAAACAAGAGAGAAAGTTATGCAACTCTTACTGGGTCCATGAATGAGACACCTGTTAATTTAAAAAGAAAATATTTGATATTATAAGTATCTAATAGCTAAACTATAGGTCCTCACTATAGATAAGATGGAGAATGAAACCCCCCCGCCGCCCCCAGCATTCTAGTTTTAAACTATTTTGTCTGCTTGTAAGATGTTTTACCTGTCTGTAAGGAAGGCACAAATAAGATTTTTTGCTTCTTTTGATATATCATTATCATCAGGGAAGGTAAGAGAATTCTTATGATTCATAATTTTGCTATATGTCCCAACCAAAGAATCTGCATAAAACGGTGTATCACCTGAAAAAGTAATATGAGAATTAAAACAAAATTTTCTATATTCAAACCACCAAGATCAAGTTTTAAAAGTATCCAAATTTATATGCGATACACATGAGTTAAACCTAAAAGACATGCATATTTGGTACCTCAAAAAGACTGATCTATCACGAAAATATACCTAATGGCTAAATGACTGACTATTGAAGCCTTTTGTTCCACATAAACTGAAACAGATTAGCAAAATAAAAGCTAAAGATAATAGTTCAATGATGAGTTTTTAGGATAAATAAACTATGCTATAAATATATTAAGTTCTATTTTACTCACCTACAAGCATTTCATATAAAAATACTCCAACTGACCACCAGTCACATTCTCGCCCATAATAGCCATCACCACCTTGGGATTTTAATACTTCAGGAGAAATATAGTCAGGTGTTCCAACTGCTGTATCACATCGTACCATACCTTCCTATAAGAAGTGGTAAATCAGAGTGTGAATCTGAATATAGACATAAACTCACACAAAGGAAATTTTTTCCTTAATAAAACCTTTTTAGAATTACCTTAGAGAGGGGAAATTTCACACCCTGTAAATATTCAGTGTTCCAAATTATCCAGAAAAAGCTATCTATCTGTCAAGCTTGTCTCATATCAATAATCTACTTAGACTCTTGAGGTTGATTTATTCTGCATATTTCTACAAACCTGGAATTTCCACAACTAAACTCCAAACCTCACTCCCTCTTAAACCCTGCCGTGCATTAGCACCACCTAATTCGGTAAAATGCTCTTTCTCCTGTTATTTGACCAGTACTGTAATACTTCCTCAACCTTAGTCACACTCTTTCCCAGCGCCCATCTTTCTCTTTCTACCTTTCCCATTGTGTCCTCCAGGTATTCATTCTATTGTTTAAAAACTACCTTGGCATCCTCTAATTTCTTTCTCTTTTACAGACCTTCTATTTTCTGGCACTAAATGAAACAGAACACTTCACCATCATACTGACAGAGTATGAGAACACCAAGGATCAGAATGACTCCACTAATTCTTTATTGTCTACTTCCATCACACAAAAACCCCATCTCTCTGTCTCTTTCTCCCCCCACCTTTCAAACTGAGAAAACAAATGGATTATTTCACCTTATTATAGGGTATTATAGGATGAGGATCCTTATCCCTGCCATGTAGGGGGGGACCTCTAGGACCATCTCTTCCTCAATGAAAAACACTTAGTTAACAGTCTTCCTTTTCACCCCAACCATATCATCCCTAACAATGGAAAAAAATGATACTGAAGACTAATACACTGGTTTCTCAAGTTCATCAATCTCTTCTGCTTTGATCCTTCAGCTCCACTTGCCCTCAAGCCACCCAAAGAAGTGGTCACATTTTAGACTTCCCTGTTACCTAAAACTTCTCTACTTTTAATATCCTTAACCCTGAAATTCCTTTTTCTGAACATAATCTCCTATTCTGCTGTACTTATCATTGTCCACATTATGACCTTAGTCCACTTAAAGCAACCTTTGTGTACCTATAGTATATATTTCTTCTCTTATCTCCTTCTCCATTATCCCTATACTGGCTTCCTTTATCCTCCTTTAATGGTCTTGAATCCAAAGTCAGTTACTTTAGTAAGACACTGTCCTGAGATGATAAAAGCTAAAGACTGTCAATGGTAAAAGGCCTATGAGAAGGTAGGCACACTAGTACATTGCTGGTGGAAGCATGAACTGATCCAATCATTCTGGAAAGCAATTTGGAATTATGTTGGAAAAAGAAAAATGTACTAAACTCTTCGTACCCTTTGACCTAGCAAGTCTACTACTGGGCTTATGATCCCCAATGAGTTCAGTAACAGAAACTATTTTTAGTATCACTTTTGTAAAAGTTAGAAACTGAAAAAGGTGGTGCCTATTAATTGGGGAATGATTGAATAAATCTTGGTAGTGAATGTAATGATTAACATGTGATAAGGAAAAATGAACATAAGAAATTCAAAGAAACATGAAAAGTCTCCTGTGAACTCATAAAGTGATGAAAGTAGGACTAATAAAATATATACAATGACACAATAATGTATAATATATGTATAATAGTGTTGAAGACAACACTAGAGGACAAAAGAAAATCAGACCAAGTACAACATTCAATACTGATTCCAGGTGAATGATGTCAGAGCACACTTCCTTCTTTTCAAATTGCTTGTTAGAAACCTTTTGCCACCAGTAACTCAAATGCTACATATCTGAAAGTGAAATCAGTGTGGTATAGAGGAATGTGTACTAGGTTTGGAGTCAGAAGACTTAGGTTCAAATCTCAGGCCTACCAATCACTACCTGTGTAACCCTGGGCAATTCACGTGACCCCAGAGATTCAACCTCCTTGTCTGTAATGGGGTTGGACAAGATGACCTTTAAAATCCTAAAATCTTACCTGTTCCTCTTTCCCAAAATTTCACTATTTCTGTTGATGGTACCACCATCTTGCTGAGCACCCAGCTTTGAAACCCTGATCAGTTTTGAATCTTCCCAGTTCTTTACCACTTCATTATCCAGTTCATTATCAAGCCTTATTAATTATTCCTTGATAATCTCTTTCACATCCGTCCTGATCTATTAGACAGCTACCTTCCAAGTTCAGTATCTCATTACTCCTTGCCCTCATTATTTTAACAACTTATCACCTGGTATTCCTGTCTCCAGTCTCTTCCCTCTCCAATCCATATATTCATATTACTACCAACATTACCTTTCTAAAGCACAAATCTAACTATGTCATTCTTGTTTAAAAAAAAAAAAGGCACCTTCCCCAAGCCTTTAAGATGAAACACAAACCACTTAGGCATGGCATTTAAAGCCCTCAACAATTTGGCTTCAAGTTACCTCCCCAAACTCATTTCACATGACCTTCCCTATGAACTCTAATCAAACTAGGATACTAGTTGATCCTTAATTAATACTTCCCACTCCAAATGTGGTTTATCTGCATGCCCCATTCCCACACCTAAATTCACTCCTTTCACATTATGACATATAAAAATTCATATTCATTTCATTTAAGGCCCTACCTTAAATACTAATTTTTCGGGGCGGCTAGGTGGCGCAGTGAGTAGAGCATTGGCCCTGGAGTCAGAAGGACCTGAGTTCGGATCCGGCCTCAGACACTTAATGCACACACGAACAAAAACCTAGCCGTGTGACCTTGGGCAAGTTACTTAACCCCAACTGCCCTCCAAAAAAAAAAAATGCAAAAAAAAAAAAATACCAATTTTTCTCTAAATATTCCTCTGATCTCTGCTGCTAGAAGTGATTTCTCTCACTTCAAGTTTCTTGGTTTTTTTGTCTGACCGGTTGCTGTAGTTTTATCACCTTTTATCATACTTATTTAGGTGTGCATTTTTATCCCTCACACACATATTCCATTAAACTATAAACTTCTTGAAGGGAGATACTATCATTTTTCTTCTTTGTATCGCTAGCACTTGTGCATGCGGAGCCTTGCATAGTATATGTTAAATACCTGAGAAACCTCACTCAAGTGGAATTTTACAATTTTATAATTTGAAGAACCATATATACCAAATAAAGGCCTTAGTTATGGACTGCAAAAGATCTGATAAATAATGCTTGAAAATGCAAAGAGCAAAAACAAAAATAAAGCTATCTGTTGTATTCTTAAAAGATAAGATCAACTACCCCCAAATCTAGGAAGTTTTACCAGATTCTTTCTTTCCTTCTCCAACATCCACCTCAAAGCCATAGTTTCTCTGCTGAACTCATGGAACTTTATAACTCCTTTTATAAATTTTTCTCTTCTAATACATTATGTGTATCTGTGCACATGGTTTATCATGTACTTACTAGAATGTATTATAGATTTAAGAGCTTTATAAAGGTTTACTCAATTAACAAATTCTATATAATTTGCACAAAACCTACTCATTTATCAATTTTAAAAACTGCAATAAAACCTTTAGAGTTAAAAACTGCCAAAGATTTCCTCCTATTAGATAATAAACTAATAAATGTTATTTTCTTAGAAAAAGGTTATTTTTCACTATTTGGCTACTATTTTCTAATGAACCTAAAATATTAAAATAAAGTCCTTTTTTAATGGGAACAAGAAGAATCCTTTTTTAGATCTATGAACAATAAAATATAATTCAAAAATCCAAAGGTACAATAAAATGCAAAGGTATAAACATACTGACAGAATTTGTTGGGAGTCCACTCACAATGCTGATACAACTATTTAGCAATATCAAAACTAATTCCATTTTCAGTTACCAATAAGCACATGTTATAAAGCTGTTATGAAGGATTTAGTAAATCTGGCAATCTACACTTACCCTAAATAGAGAGGAAAAAATAAATCATGAACAAGTTCTTTATACAGCATTGCTACCATGGTATCCAGTTCAACAAATAAAGACAGTCCACGTCAATACTGTAGAAGCCCACATAAGGTTAGTAACATTTTCTAACAACATAATTTTCTTCATTTGGCTAAACCATGTTTATATCGAAATATACTAACCTTATTCATCTTCATACAAGTACCAAAATCAGCTAGCTTCAAGTGACCAGATTTATCCAGCAGCATGTTGTCAGGCTTCACATCTCTGGGGGGGAAAAAAATAGGCTAATTCCTAAAGTACTACAATACATTTCTGGCAATTTCTTCCTATTATATACTTGTTCTGAAGTTAAGGAGTTAGAAGGAATGTTATGTAAGTATTACTTGACTTCTATATTAAAGAGACTGTGATGAAAATTGTAAGACAATATATGGATACCTATTTTAAAAAGAAAAGATAAATCTATGAATTTTTAAAGATTTATCTTCCGGGGGGGGGAGAAGCTAGGCGGCTAAGTGAATAGAGTGCCAGCCCTGGAGGCAGGAGCACCTGAGTTCAAATCTGACCTCAGACACTTAACACTTACTAGCTGTGTAACCTTGGGTAAGTCACTTAACCTCAACTTCCCTGCCTTCCCCCCTCCAAAAAAGACTTATCTTCTTGAATTATATTAGATGAAAAGGAACCCCAATTCCAGGATAACTTAACGTAATTTTTGCTTTTTATTTTAACAAACCGAGAAAATTATTTTTAATGATTTAAATTCTTACCTATGGATAAAGCCCATCGAATGGATTGCATCCAAAGCAAGAACTACTTCTGCAGTATAGAAGCGGGCCCACTTTTCAGGTACATCATAGTTGCTCATTAAATTAACAAGATCCCCACCAGGCATATATTCCATTACCATGTAGAGATACCGATCATCTTGGAATGCATAATAAAGCTATTTAAGACATGAATACAAAATAGTTATTTTATCAAAAGTGGATTAAGAATAATGGTTATCAATATAAATTTTTTACTTATAAATATAAACATTAATTCAGGATAACCATATTCTACATACCTGTCTGGCCCTAAATACTACAGCAAATAAAACATGGATTTAGAGCTAGAAGGGACTTCAGAGGTTAAGGAGTCCAAGCCCCATTTTATACATGTGAAAATTAAGGTCCAGAGATGTTAAAGTGATTTGTCCAAGGTCACAAGGTCCCTGCTTGGTCTTTTACTTCCCTAGTTAAGCCATTTTACTTCTGTTAAGTTTCTGGTTTAAATGATAAGGTTTTGTTTTGGGTTGTTTTTTGTTTGTTTGTTTTCTGAATTTGAAACTAAGAAGGAAGCTACTACTTTCAGAAATGGAAGGCTAGAATACAGCTATAACAAGGGGCTAGCTATACCACTATATTTATCACTGGTATTTATAACCTATTAGTACAGGTTGAGGGGCAGCTCAGTGGATAGAGTGCTGGTCCTGAGGTCAGGAAGACCTGAATTCAAATGCAAACTTAAGACACTCACTTGTGACCCTGAGCAAGTCATTTGACCCTGTTTGTCTCAGTTTCCTCATCCGTAAAATGAGCTGAGGAAGGAAATGGAAAACCACTCCAGTATCTTTCCTAAGAAAATCCCAAATGGGGTCACTAAAAACAGTAACAACAGTACAGCTTTATGAGTCTCCTTGAAGAAAAGAAAAAAAAAACTCCATTAAAAAAAAACTCTTCAAAAGATGCCAATTGCAATTTCCATCATTTTGATTTTAATTTTAATTTCAAATTAAAGTTATATACATATCAGATCACAAAAATCAAGGTAATACCATTTATCTGATGAAAATTTATTCTAATTTCAGTAAAAGTACTAGAGATAAAAATGACCTGCTTAAAGAGAAGGTTAAGAAACTATCTAGAAATTCTTATCCATGAATAAAACCTACTAAATAGATTGCATCAAATGCAAGAATACATCTGTACATAGAAGCAGGGCCACTTTTCAGGCACATCATAGTGGTTCTTAACTCCATACAGATTCCTCAACTATTTCTTACCTATAGCATGAACTTTAATGGCAACTGATTATAATATAACAGATATATTAAGTAATAAAAGTGTTTTTACTAAAGTTGTAATCGCTTTATTTAATTGCATTAAGTTTCAAGGGCAGTTAGGTGGTACAGTGGACAGAACATTGGCTCAGTCATTTGAACCTGAGTTCAAATCCAGCCTCAAATATTTAATAGTTGTGTGACGCTGGGCAAGTCACTTACCCTCTGTTTCAGCTTCCTCAACTGTAAAATAGAGAAATTACTACACCTACTTCCAAGGGTTGTTGTGAGAATCAAATAAGACAATATTTGTAAAGCCTGTAGCACAGTGGTTGGCCTATAGAATATTTTTAATAAGTTCTTCCTTCATTCTTTTCATCCTTTCATATTCTTCTCTCCTTCCTATTAAGACATTTATGCTCTAATAAAATAAAATAGTGGCATAACTATACCTGAACCACCCAGGGGCTGTTAGCAAAAGCCATAATGTCCCGTTCTTCCCAGAAGAAAGCAGAATCCGATCTCTTAATCATTTCAAATTTGCTCAGCAGCTTCATAGCATATACTTTCCTGGTAGATTTATGCCTTACCTTTAAAACAAAGGTTTTGTTTTAAATAACTGTAATACTTAGATAATAAAGCATTTCTCATTTCCAAGAAATCACAATAAAGTGCACCAATTCAATAAATGAGTATAGTACTTCAACTTGACAAAAAGTTATTTTAACAGTTTAGTCACTTTAATTATTCCTTCTTTAGATGAAATATACATTTAGCAAATTATATTAGACTTTAATTCACTAAGATAGAATTTTATTGTCTATATTAATTTCTGAAAATCTTTGACTATTCTCTCGTGCTATGCAATTACATAAAACAAAAAGTAGCATCCATATTAATTATTAGTATAAGTCAAAACTAATCAAACTGACAAACCAATCTCCATACTCACTTTCCTCCACCCCATTCTGATGCCTAGCCCTTATTATTTTGTTTCTACAATGAGATTATATGGAAGTAAAACATCATCTGTTTCAGTGATGAACACCATTCCTATATTAAAAGAACTAGAAAGGCTAGCTTACAATTTAGGCTATTTATTTTTACACTCCTAACTAGAACTCCCATTCAAACTCCTGCCTGAATTCATAAAACAGTTATTAACGGTCTGATGTTAACTTAGAAGACTCCAGCAGAAGAGCCCAGGTATCTACCTGTGTTTAGTAGCCATATGTTATTTAACATCTTTATCAATGACTTGGATAAAGGTATATAAGATCTCTTTACTCAATTTACAGATGACCCAAAGCTAAGAGAAATAACCAACCCTGGATGAGGAGGGTCAGGATCCAAAAAGATCCTGACAGGCTAGAACATTCAGTTGAATCTAATAAGATAAAATTTAGCAAGGATAAATATAAAGTCTTACACTTAATTGGTTTCTAAAAATCACTTTCCTAAGTACAAAATGTGACAAGCATGGCTCGAGAGCAGTGGAACCACAGCAAGACCTGGCAGCCAACAGGTTTAGTGGCTGTTTTAGAAGGAATTGTGTCTGGGAGTGAGACTTTGGGTTAGAGAACATTTGAAGTGTTATACTGAGTTCTGGACACTACATTTTACAAAGAAAACTGATGAGGAAGAGAATGTCCAGGAGGGCAACAAGAATGGCCAAGGACCTTAATCAATCAACCAGCATTTTTATGTGATTCTATATCACATGAAGGTTGGTTGAAGGTACTAGGGATTTTTAGCTTGCACAAGAGAAGGGGAATATGATAGCTATATTTTAATACTAAGAAGGCTGTCATATGAAAGAGAGATTAAATTCATTCTGTTTTAATCAAGAGGTAAAGTAGAAGCAATGTGTAAAAGTTACAAAGAGAGAAATTTCAGTTTGATCAAAGAAAAACTTCTTAACAGAGTTATTAAAAACGGAATGGATTGCCTCAGGAAGTAAAGATTTTTTCTTAACATGTTTGGCAGCAGCATCTTAAGAAGTATTGGGAGAAAGAAACAAACAGTGGAGAGAAATTGAGTGAAAAGGAGAAAGTGAGGGGAAATGGAGGGAGGGGGAATCCACACACAACAGTTATCTGAACACCCAGACTTTTACTCTTCTAAAAATTGTATTTATCAAAGGTCATTAAGTTTCACTAGTTTCCTTATATTATGATGTTATTTTGAGCACTGTCCCCAAAAGGTCCAATCTGTGAAACCTACCCACATTCCATATTTCTTAAAATTACTTCTTCTGTAAGAGGAAGAAAAAGGAAAAAGTACTTGATCTCTAAATGGAAGAAAAAATTTAGCCCCTTTTGGATAAAAGATTTTACATGCATTACTCTTTACTGCCCCCCCCCATAATCTCCCACCCTACCTTTTCCAGCTCCCCTTTATGCATTCTCTTTAATCATTAGAACACTGGTTTGTAATTTGTAACCCCAGAATTTAGCATAGTGCCTAGCACATAGTAAGCTTATAAGAAAACGCTTTATCTATTTTAGATTAGATCTTTAGTAATTAAAGGGATCTGGCATAAGTGTGTATTCAAAGAAATCTACCAAAAGAAATTCAATACCAAGGGGCAGCTAGGTGGCTAAGTGAATAGAGCACCGGCCCTGGAGTCAGGAAGACCTGAGTTCAAATCCGGCCTCAGACACTTAACACACGCGCGCGCGCGCCGTGTGACCTTGGGCAAGTCACTTAACCCCAATTGCCCTCAAAAAAAAAAAAAAGACATTAAATACCATGAGAAAGACCCTGATACACAATGTACACTAAATATCATATAATAAGCAGATCATATGTCTGTCAATTTGAGAGTTAACTGGTTATGAAAGCAATCACCTAGCAAAACACTAAGATTACCATGCCAGGCAAATATCAGACAAACGCTGGGCAACTTAGATGCAGTCTAAAGAAATGAAGGATGGGATGGGATACAAGAGATGTGTTACGAGGCTAAGTAAACAGAAGGAAGGAGGAAGAAAATTACTCACTCACTCCCAATCCTGCTACTTAAACAGACTATCTAAAACCCATTTAAATTTTATTTAAAACTCAATTCTTACTAATAGAAGACTCTAGTTCTGAAGCTTCAATTCCTTCTTTCCCTATGCATAGATCCTAAGAGTTTTCTATGGAAAACACAACATTGTAGGTTGAATTTTACCCCAGAATTTGCATACTTTTTTCAGGAACTGGGTAACCAAAATTCAAAGTAAGTAGTTTTTTAAAAAATGCAATAGCCTCAAATTAAAAACTGTTGAACCTTTACTAAATATAATATATTATCATTAAGTTCACAGAAATAACCTACCAATTGCACTTCTCCAAATGCACCTCTACCAATCACTTTCACTACTTCATAATCTTCAGCTTTCATGCGCAAATCTCTAATTTTATTCATTGTATCTTTATCTGTGTAAAGAGAAAAGGTTAGAAACAAGTATTAAACAATTATTATTTTTAGTTTTATTTATTCCATATTGCATTCCCATTCTAGTTTTCAGAAAAAAAGTAAAAAACAAAAAATTCAAAATGACCAATAACTTCTTTGTTCTATAAAACGTAAATTATGATATAAACTATATAAAAAGTAATTAGGCAAAAGGATCATTTTTTAAAAAAATTTTAAAGCCTATAAACTCCTCTCTCTACTTAATACTAACACAGTAAAGTAAAATCTTAGCCACAAGAAATACAATTAACGAAAACAAGATAAAACAGGTTTGGGATGATTAATTTACCATGCTATCTGAATAGAAATTAAAATCAAAATGCTTTAAATCAATAAAGCAAAGAAGCAATGTGCTCTGCTCTAAGTCAATGGGATAAAAGTTTTAGCTTCCTAATCAGAATTTTAAACTTTTCCCCCACTTTTTAAATGGTACAAATAAATGACTGAGATGTTACAAACAGGTACAAGAAACACTAACCTAATCTGGCATCTTCAGCACTTGTTTCATTACGTTTCTCTATCTGAAACTCAATTTTAATTTAAAACAGCAGTGGGAATCACTGTAATTATTTATATAAACCTGTCATGCTATAAACTACAATAATTTACAATTCCCAGTGGATAGATATTCTAATTCCAAATTTGGTCATGGGTTAAAATAAGGCTATTTTAATCCACATGGGTCAACACTGGCATGAAATTACATGGAAAAGCTTCATATTTCATAGTTGTACAAAACACAGAACAACTATTAAACTTGAGTCCCAGATTCTAATAAAAGTGCATGGTACTATGCTTGCTTTGCTTCAAAAAGAAAAGTATTTTTTTTGAAAGCAAACATATGCGCGCACACACACACTACATATTCAATTCAGACATTTTTCAGTTATGTCCTATTCATGACCCCATCTGGGGTTTTCTTGGCAGAGATACTAGAGTGGTTTGACATTTCCTTCTCCAGCTCATTTTACAGATGAGGAAACTAAGGCAAACAAAGTTAAGTGACTTGGCCAGGGTCATACAACTGGTACGTATCTGAGGCCAGTTTTGAACTCAGTAAGATAAGTCTTCCTGAAGCCAGGCCCAGCAGTCTATTCACTGTGCCACCTACCTGCCCCATATATATATACATATATATATATGCACATATGTATATATATGCACATATATATATGCCTACCTGCAGACAAGTTTATCACCTATTGATGATAAAGTATAGCACAAAGCCATTGTAAAATTTCTATAAAATCAAAAAGAATAATCTAAACAAACTAGCAAAAGAAGAGTAAGTATCTTAAAAAAAAAAACCCTCAATGAAACGTCAATATGCAGCATGGTTATTGAAAAAGAATTCCATGTTGTCATTTTCTAACTGTCCAAAATTGACATATCATCAGCCTGAGGTAGAGCAAACAGCACTGGACATGAAGGCAAAAGCTCTGGTTTCAAATCCAGGCTCTGTCCTTTACTACTATCTGTGTAACTCTGGTTCACTCACTTAACCTCTCTGAGACTCTATTTCCTCATATGTAAATTAAGGATAATAACATTTATACTATCGCATATGAAATGAGGAAAGCTTTCTGTAAGCTACAAAGTGCAATATAGATATAAGTTATTTCTACAAAGAACATTCAAGTTAGTGAATCAAAAAACGATGTAAAAATAACCATAATGACTAGAATTTTCTGTTCCACTGTACTAGTTTTGGTTAACTTTTTTTTTCTTCTCATATATAAGAAAGCACATCATTTTTACAGGCATCTTTTGTTTCTACATTACCCACAGCTGATGCAGTTGACCATCATCTGCAACTAAATAGTCTCTTCTCCCTTGATTTCAGGGAAGCCCCACTTTCTTGATTCTTTATTTCTGTTTATCTGTCTTTTTTTGCTGGCTCCTACTCCTCTTTTAAAATATTTAATGTTTTCTTTTCTAGTTACAAACAACTAAATATACATTCAGGCTGCCTTCATTTCCCCCAAAAATATATATATACTGTAGGTGCTTCCTAAACTTGTCCTATTCCCCTCTTCTTTTTATACAGTCTTCCTTGAATAATCAGATTCATTCCCAGTTTTACATATAGGTGATCCTCAAATCTATCTCCTTAACTCTGATCTTCTTGAAGCATAAGTCTGGCCCTGTTATCCTTCTGCTCAGGAACCTTTACTGGTTCCCTACTGCCACTAGGATAAAAATACAAACTCCTCAGCTGAAGACCTATACAATCTGTCCACAGCCTACCTTTCCAGGCTTACTGAATGTTATTTCCCTTCACACACATCTAGTCAAATTGTCCTACTTACTCCCCACTGTTGGATTCTACCTGTTTTCTCCCTGACATAACACAGTCTGTCCCAGGTACTACCTCTGCACCTCACTTTCCCCTCACCTCCACATCTTAGAATCCCGAGCTCCCTTCAGTCACTGTCTCATGTGTCACCTCCTATGTGGAATCTTTAGCTCTCTCTCCTCAAATTATCATGAGGAGTATATTTTTATCTATTTACAAATATTTCTCCATGTAAAACAAGAGCTCCTCAAAAACAAAGATGACTTTTCACTTTATGTGTATATTCCTTGCACACAGTAGATGCTTCACAAACACTTGCAGAATTGATTTGAATCAATAAATAATTTATCAGTCTTCAACTTCTAGAACACACTTTTTACTTTTGAATAGTAGGGACAAAACTGGACTAGAAAGATGTTTGGTGAGTTTAGATCAGCATCTTGCAGTAAACCCTATACTACAATAAACTCCAATGTAGATGATCCAAATGTAAAAGTGGTGCCATTAAAAAGTATCAGAAGAATGGGAGGTTTTACCCTCTATATCTGAGGATAGAAGAATTCATAACTAAGCATGGAGTAGAAAAACTGGTAAAATGGTAATTTGGAATTATGCAAGAAAACAGCCATTAAACTTCCATCCAGCAACCCTACTATAGCTCCCAAAGGTAAAGGATAAAAAGAAAAATTACATATAATGAAAACATGCAAAGTTACACCTTTGGCGGGGGGAGGATGTATGTGTTACGTAGGCAGCTAGATGGCACAGTGGAAAGAGCGCCAGGCCTGGAATCAGAAAGAACTGGGTTCAAATGTGACCTCAGACACTTACTAGTTATGTAATCCTGGACAAGTCACTGAACCCTATTTGCCTCAGTTTCTTCATCTGTAAAATTAGCTGGAGAAGGAAATGGTAAGTCACTCCAGTACCTTTACTAAATGGGGTCACAAAGAGTCAGCCATAACTGAAACAAATGAAAAACAACAATGGGGGGGGGGGACATTACACCGTATAGTCAATCTTTTTTTTACATGAAAGTTAGCAAGACATAGTCGACAAAGGGGGCCTTAAGAGTAAACAAGATTTCAGTTCAAGGTCATCTTCTGACAAAGGAGCTGAGCCCCAGAAACTCTCCAAGATTACAAAGAGGCAGAACTACTACTGATTCAAATTGGTAGAGGTAATTTTTTTCCCTTGAAGTCACTTACACAAGTGAAATCACAAGTCTAGTCTGATGATGACACCTACATTGAATCTTCCCCTTGTAACAAAGGAAAACAATTAAGCAAAAGACCTTAGTAGAAAGAATATCGGACACCAATCTGGAACACCCTCTTTTTTTCTTTTTTGTGTCTTCTTCTATGAGGGATAGGGGAGAGAGAGTACATTCTGATAGTGAGATTGGACCCTATACTGGTCTTAAGAGGAAAGGAAAAACAAAGTTGTACTATTCTTATTCCTTGTTCCCTTGTCTTCCTCAATCTCAAGCCTTGACATAACCAAATGCAATCAGAATATGTTTTTCCTATTCACCTCATAATTTTTAGGAGCTTAACAACTTGATCATAGTTTTGTGTCAGGTATGCTCTCCTTAACAGCAAAGTCTATATATAATAAAATAGGATTATTAATTTTACAAAAAATGTTGTCATTGGACTAGCCTTAGTACCTTGTGAGCTATGTTGTTGTTGAGTCATTTCAGCCATGTCTGACTCTGTGACTCTGTGGGGTTTTCTTGGCAAAGATACTAGAATGGTTTGCCATTACCTTCACCAGTGGCAAACAGAGGTTAAAGTAACTTGCCCAAGGTCACACAACTAGTAAGTGTCGGGGGATGGAATGGAGCTCTGGTCTTTATAATTCCAACCTCAGCTCTCTATCCACTGTCCCACCTAGCTGTTTCACCAATTCTCTACAAATGGGAAAGCAGTATGTTTCATCGATTATTTTTTTCTAGGATGGAGAGTCATAATTAATCAGAGCTGCCTATTAGTGGTGCTTTTGTTTATGTTAATAGTCATTCTGAATACTGTTTCTTTCTTCAAAAGTTCACACGTGTTGTCTGATGTTTCTCTGAATTCTTCACATTTATCATTTCATTTCTTTCTTTTTTTTTTTTTAAGATTTTGCTTTTTGGAGGGGGGAAGGTAGGGCAATTGGGGTTAAGTGACTTGTCCAAGGTCACACGGCTAGTTTTGTGTTACGTGTCTGAGGTCAAATTTGAACTCAGGTCCTCCTGACTCCAGGGCCAGTGCTCCATTCGTTGTGCCACCTAGCCGCCCCTATCATTTCATTAATTATGGCATAATACATAATATTAACATACAATTTGTTCAACCATTTCCCTATCAACTTTATTTCCTACTTCTTGTCACTGCAAAAGGCAGTGTTCTGAAGCACTGTGTCCAACAATTAATGTCCAACAATTTTAAAACTGAAATACATTAATGTAATGGAATATTACTGAACCAAAAGGTAAAGTGAACAAGAAGTATTCTGAGAAACATGGTAAGACTTATAAGAAGTGATGTAGAATGAAGTAAACAGAACCAAGAGAATAAATCTGCAATGACTACTACAACATAAAGACAACACTAAAAGGTAATACTCAGGTCAAAAACAACAGATGGCATTGGTTCCAAATAACCAAAATTTAAATACCAAACTACAAAAATGAAACATGATAAAATACTCTCATATATAATTACGACACTAGTTTTTTCCTTAACTTTTTTTTTATGAGAAGGTATTAGAGGGAGAGATATTTACTGGGAATCGAAGAACATCTCTATAAAAACTTCAAAAAATGACATATCTTTGTCTTAGGAAGATTATCTTGGTATGTGGACAAAGGACAGATTAGAGACAGGGAAATCATTAAGGAATCTAAGAAGTGAGAAAAACCTTAAAGAAGCTAATGTGTGAAACAAAAGGAAGGGATAACAAGTGATCCCAAGGAAATAAATTCAACAGAATTGGTGACTGATATAAAATTGAAAGGGTATAAAAGTGGCAAAGGTTACAAACATAGATGATTGGAGGATGCTGGTAACTCTTAACAAGAGGTCTGGAAAAGCAGTTAATTTAAGAAAATCAGTTTAATTCTAGATATGAGTCTAGATTTAATTTGAGTCTATTTAATTCTAGCTGAGTCTGAGATACAAAGCAGCCAGGTAGAGATTGCCAACAGTTAAGTGGAGGCCCAAGACTGGAGTTCAGGAAAATGGCATGTAGATTTTGGAGTAAGTCTGGGCATAGTTAGAGCAGCAAAAGGCTGTAATAGGAGATGAGTAACAATCCAGAAAAGGAGGTTGAGAAGGAGCAGACAAGGTCAATTTTAGAAGAAAGTAGTATCAGACATCAAAGCAAAGGAGAAAATCCAAAAGGAAGTTGTTAGAACTGAAAAAAGACCCTCAGGTTTTACAACTGAAAGATCACTGGCAACCTTCAAGAACAACTTGTTTTAGCTGGCTACAAGAAGCATAATTACTACCAATGGATAAAAATTAGAGTGAGACTTCAGCTCATCACAAGGAAACACTTCCTAACAATTAGGCCTGTCTAAAAATGAAATATACTGTGAAGCCGTGTAGTGAAGTAGGTGGGCTCCTCATTACTGGACAAGGGCAACTTCTAAGTAAAATCTATAAGTTGATCTTGACACTGATATTTAAAAGGATACACTTGTTCAGGTAGAGACTGAACTATATGACCTAATGTCGTTCCTAAGATACTATAATTTTCTTTTTTACTTCTCTTTATAACTTGGCATCCTATCCCTGCCTTCATGCTTTTGAAAAGCTCCTATGCCTAGAATTCCTTGCCTCATCTCCACTTACCTTCCCTCCAGCCTTAGGTCAGGTACTAAGTTCTTCATGCAGTCTTACCTAACCCCTCCCTATCTGACCTGACCCTTCTCTTTCTTCCCAAATATTCCTAGAGCATCTTCTCTGTTCTCTTTTCACCCATAACTTCCTACTTTATACTCAACTCCTAACCTCAGTAGACTATAAGTTTCTTGATTCTTTTTCATGATTGCCTACAGTGGCTTGCATATATATGGTACTTCATTTCTGTTGAACTGAACTAGATACAGGGGGTAGGGGAAACAAGTTAAAGGTGACAAATGTATCCAGATAAGAATCCGAAGGAAAAAAAAAGTGATAGTGATAGTACTGATCCTATTCAATTTAACAATTTTTTGTTCACTAGAAATTGTTCTTTAGGTGAACAAGCAGAGTCTGTTTTGGGAGGAAAGCTAGATGAAAGGGTACAAGAAGCTAGGGGAAGCCCAAAAAACTGCATTTTGAGGTTATTAAATATGCAGGGGTACCCTGTAAGCAGCCAGAAATACAGAACTAGAGTTAGGAATCAGGATTTGAGTATCAGCCTCAGAGAATATGATAGTTTTAGTCACAGTAACAAAAAATTCTAAAGGGAAGAGAATGCAGAAAGTCCAGCAGAAGACAAAGCCACATAAAGGGATCACCCACAATTACCAGAGGAAGGAAGAAAAGGAAGAGAAGTCAGAAAAGACAAATCAAAGACAAAGAAGAAAGCCAGGGAAGTACAATGTTATAGTAACCAAAGGAACAATGAGTTTCAAGGTCAAATTTCAAAATCAATGTTAAATTATTACGTTGAGGTCAAAGAGGACAAGGACAAATTAAAAAAAATAATTGAATTTGGCAAGAAAAACACTACTAGCAATCTTTGAGTGAAGTTTCAGTAGAGTGTTAGGGATGGAAACTAGACTAGAGGGAAAGAAGGAGTAAGTGACTTCAAGTCTTCGTCTTCTATGATCTTGCCTGAAATAACTTCATATTCCTCTGAGCATTACACTTTTTAACTTTTCTATTACGTTTTCACATTTACATATCCATCACACACACACACAATTTCCCCCTACTGGACCCTGTAAGAGGATTTTATCTAACTTTTAGAAAACTAGTTACTTTTATTCTAAACTTAAATATGACATTAAAAAGCACTTCTATATAACAATAATATAGTATTTTAAGATATGCAAAGGCCTTTACATTACGTTATCTTATCTGATTCTTAACTTAATCCAGTTAGATAGGTACTTTTAACCCCCTTTTGCAGGTGAGGAAAACTAGAGAGAGGGTAAATAACTTGCCAGAGTCTGAGGAGGAATTGAACTTAGAAATTCCTAACTCCAAGCCACAGAAGAATACAAAAGAGGATTACTGAATATTCAGTTCATGCCATATTAATACATGCCACATGTTACTTTCAAAACTGTCCTATATGTTTGTACTTCCTTCTGTTCTCTACTGTACATTTTGGGGGGAAAAAATTTTGACAGCTATCTTTTTTTGGCATCATTCCCACTCTCTTCCCACTGACCTCCCCATACCAGAGGGTTAAAAAAAAAAAATCAAACCATAACCTACTATATACATCCTTGTAACAAAGAGGCATATTCAAGCTAAAAAACACATACAGTGGCCATGTCAAAAAAAAAAAAAATACAACAAAAACTGCTTCTTTCTGCACTGAGTTCATCATCTCTCTTTCAGGATGTGGGTAACATTTCATTATAGATCCTCTGGAGACTTGGCTCATTTGTCACTGCATTAATCAGAGTTCTTAAGTCTTTCAAAGTTGCTTTGTTTTACAGTGTTATATATTCTTATACAAACTGTTCTCCTGGTTTTGCTCACTTCACTCAATAAGTAGATGTTCTTACTACTTAGAATTCTCTGAAATATCTTTTTCACTAGTTATTCCAGCACAATTTTACATTAAACTCATATAATACAGTCTATTCAGCCATTCCCCAACTGATGGGCACCAGCTTAGATTCTAATTCTTTTCTTTTCTCCCCCCATCCCAAATCTTTTAAACTCCCCATAACTATCAGGAAGTTTGTTCCTGATGTTCTTGATTTCCATTTGGTCTATTCTAGTTTTCAAGGAATCCATCGCTTGGGTAAAGGTTACAACCTTTTCTCCTAAACTATTCTTCTAATTCTTTGCTACAGAACTTTTATTTTAATTTTTTCTATCTTCTTTCACTTCTAGCTATTCATGTTGTCCCTGTGGAAAATCTATTTTTTTTTTTCATCTGAGTCCCTGCTTAAAGTTATTACAGTTACTCTCTCCTTCTTTGGAGCATTTTCTAGATTTACAAGTAAGTCATAAGAAGAATTGTGTCTCTACTGAGACAGGACAGTGGGTGGCAGAGCAAGCTTAAGGACAGAAGATTTACATGTATATGCTATCTCTCCTGAAAGAATGTAAGCTTCCTGAAGACAAGGATTGCTTCAATTTTGATTCTGTATTTCCAGGACAAAGTACAGAACTTAGTACAAGATGAGCACTTAATTGTTTTTGATTATTTGCTACATACTTGGTGAGGAGCCCTATAGTCAATCAGAGAGTAATTTTAAGAGGAAGATCCAGAAAGAAGCAAGAAGTGGGGCTGAGGTAGCTAGGTGGCACAGTGAATAGAGCACCAGTCCTGGAGTCAGGAGGACCTGAGTTCAAATATGGCCTCAGACACTTAACATGTACTAGCCATGGGACCTTGGGCAAGTCACTTAACCCCAACTGCCCTGCCTTCCCCCCTCCAAAAAAAATAGTTTGACACTCATTATTTGACAAGTTTTCCAGCCATATATTAAAAAAAGACTGTATTACAACCCTCTAGACAAAGAAATCTTTTCAAAATCTTTCAGACAAATTACTAAGTGATACTGATACAATACAACTATCTATTACAAAAGAAGACAACAGAATCACATGGAAGAGGAATAAGATGAGCAGTTTATAACTTTTGAGATCCTTTCCATTTTAGCCATTATTTAGTCATCTTTCTGTGCACACAATCTTTTACAAGTATTACTAAGAAGCAACAAAAGTGATGACCCTCCTTCTCTCTAACCCTAACTAATCCTATGTTGGAACTTTAATGAACAAGTGCTTTTTAAACACAGAATCAAAGAATATGAATTACACAAAATGGATAAGTTTTTAAATATTTGGTTCTATATGTCATTAAATTATTATAGTTGATTACTTACATTTGCTTAAAAAGTTGTCAATATTTTTGTTTTTTCTTAGTGCAGGAAAATCCAAATCATATACCAAAGCATCCAATCCATCCTGAAAAACAAGCAAAAAAAAAAAAAAAGCTTAGTTTTCTTGACTATTTGAATATAACTTTTTCCTCATTCACGTTCACAATATAAGACAAATGCTTTGAATTTTTTTGCATATATTTTAAGAATATCCCCATTATTATCAGCAGTCAGGAACCTGGTTGTATTGCATTGGAATTTCTAAGGAAATCAAGACTGAGTCCAGAAATCCCTTCAACAAAACATGAACAGAAATAGTTGAAATTATTGACTTATTTTATAAGAGCTTACTTACAAAGTAGGATAGTAGAAAGAGTATCAACAGAGAAGATAAAAATGGAAATCTAATAAAAATTATAATAAGCTTTTCTCTATCAAGGACAATAGGGCCACCATGACTGAATTCCAACATTAGAGTATTCAAGGTACTACATCAAATAGAAATTACTCTAAAGAAAAGAGGTAAAAAGATAAACTGGATCAGACAAAACATACATAGAGAAATTCCATGAGGAGACTGATGCACCAGAGATTGAATTTGAAACTATCTGAAAATGAAAATAAGCTAAAGATTTTTTGTGGGGGGGAAGTGGGGAATCTCACATCGGGAGATACCTGTATATAAGATACAAAGTACATACAAAGTAACCTTAGGGAGGAAGTACTCGGCAGGAGAGGGGAGGCCTCCTGCTGAGTCTTGAAGGAAATCAGAGTTTCCAAGAAAGGAGAGTATTTTAGCCATGAGGGACTGCTAGTGTAAAAGCATGCAGATAAAAGATATGGTACACATCAGGCACTTAATAAATGCTTGCTGAAAAACAGCAAGCAAACCAAAAAGTACATTAGAGGAAATAATATGTAAGACCACCAGAAAAGCAGAAAAGGGTTAGCTTGTAAAAAGTTTTAAATTCCAGACAGAGCAGTTTATGTTTGAATCTAGGGACAATAGGAGGCTATTGGAATCAACAAAGTAGGGGGCATGTGGGGCAAAATATGTTCAGACCTCGATTTAGGAAAATTACTTTGGCAACTGCATAGGAGATAGATGTGAGTCAAGACTTAAAGCAAAGACCAAATAGTAGGCAGTACGCCATCAGCTTTATAAAAGCAGAAAATATGTGTAAAGTGTTTTGCAAACCTATACGAATGCCAGGTACTATTAATATTACTATGACTATCTACATATAATAACTCAATCTAACATAATGCTTTAAGGTATAACTTAACACTTTCTTCACAACAACTTTATGATAGGTGACAAAACTGAAGCTCAAGGAAGTTAAGTAACTTGCCCATGATCACCACCACAACATTTCCACCAATTCACACACATGCTGAAGGAGCCACGTGCCCCTCTTACTTATACTGCAAGGTTAGGGAGGCACATCTTCTACTGGCCTGAATCCTTGGAACATAATAACAACAGCAATAACAGCAGCTCACATTAACATACTGTTTCATGGTTTTACAAAGTGAGTTCCATACAAACCCGCAAAGTAAATACTTCAGGCATTATCATCCCTATTTTAGGTTAAGTGACACAGTAAATAGTGAAGCTAGGATTTCAAGGTCTCTCCTTTTGTCTTGCCACTTCATTTCTCCTTCTCTCCTCTTCACCACTAAAAATAGAGATCTGCAGGGGTGAGTGGTGGGAGGAGATCCCCTAAAGCCTCCATCCCTAAGTTGACATTCTGCTCTTCCACACCACTGTGCATTTGTGGGTAGATAAGCCTGAACATGTTATTAGCCAATTAAGCACTTGGCAGTTAGGTGGAATTCTAGACTTACAAGTCAGGAAGACATGAGTTCAAATCCAGTCTTGGGTCCTAGCTGTGTGTAATCCTGGACAATCATTTAACTTCTCTCAGTCTCAATTTCTCCTCAGTGACTCAAATCCCTTCTATCTCTGTCCACATGGGGGTAGCATAGTTGATAGGCTTTGTAAATTATAAAAGGAAATGGCTGACTGGTATGGGGGGAGGAATGGGGAAGGGAGTGGAGAGCACTGGTGAGAGAAGTAAAGTGAGAATGACCCATCTGTGTTATTAGCCTTCTCATCTAGCAAAACAGAAGAGCTCAATATCCCACTTCATTTGTCATTCCAAATTTTTACTTTACTAGACGGATTCTCTTTAAAATGCCAACCTTTAAATTTTTGTGTAGCAAAAGCCAATATACTTCTAAGAAAAAAAGGTCAAACCTCTTTCAAATAACTTGGTAAAATTTTTATACAGTAACAATGTGTAATTATTTTTTAGGGTTCTCTCTCTCTCTCTTAAGTCAAGTACTTATCTCACAACAAAACTGTGAAGTAGAGTATCAACACTATCATCCTAATTTTACAAATGGAAATGCAGCTTAGAATAGTGGAAGAAATGCTAAATTTGAAGTCAAGAAATTTATTAACATACTAACAGTTACCATACTAATTCTGTGTGACTTTGGACAGAGGCTCAGTTTACATATCTGTAAAATGAGAATAGTTTGCAGTCCTCAGACTATTGTTTGCAGTCCTCAGAAGGTTATTGGGAAAGTATCTTGTAAACACTATAAAAATGTGAATTATTATGAGGAAATTAAGGCTCAAAGAGATTAAGTGATTTTCTCCTGGTCAAACAGCTAGTAAAAAGACAGTCGGAACCTGAGCCCAAGTTTTTGACACTGACTCCAAATCTACTGTCATTATCACATCAACTCCAGTCCTCCAGAGCAGGGAACAGCCATTAGGCCACACAACATGCCACTGGATAACAGCAAACTGAGTCATTGCTATTAACTTAATAATAAGTTTGAGGTTCCAGTCATTATAATCTGGGAAAAACCAATTCATATAAAATATTAAGATACGTATTTTTTATAAAAGTTATAACACACTATAAGTGGAAGAACATTAATATGAAGAGCATCCTATCTTTCACAGAGCACTGCTGAAAGGCTAGCAGCTTTAGCTGTGTGCTCACATGACAGTTAAAAGTAAAAAGGAGAAGCAGAATAAAACACACAGCTCAGTAATGCTAGCAGCTCTGGATTATGAAAACCAGGAGTCCAATCTAAAAACGTCACATAGGATTTCACTAAAAAATGGTCTCGTTTTTCATGAGCTTTCAAGCTGAAAAGGACCTTAGGGATCTCGTCAAACTCTTCATTTACAGAGAAAGAAACTGACATCTCTAAGAGTAAATGCTTTGCCCACAGTCACACAGCAAGTAAAGAGCAAGAGCTGCTATCACCATGAGCTCCTCCTCTAGAAAAGTATTTTTCTGTGGAAACAGAACTGGAATTAGAAAGTTTTATAAGACATATCTCTAGTATCTAAATGTTTAGTATTGCAGGGAAAAGAGACATTTCTGAATGATGAAATAAGCTTTTGAATACCATGCATAACTACTTCAAGTATAGAATAATCCAATAAGACCTACTGCCAAGTAACAGTTGTTCATAAAGGTTGTGATGAATTGTTTTCTAAACGAACAGATTTTTTTTAAATACAAAATTAGGAAACTGAAGCATATAAAATCGTTTTACACATATGCAGTAAAACTGTAATTTTTTTCCAAACCAAGTTCCACTTCTAGAATATCTTAACCATTTTACAAAGGAAACATAAAGTCCACAAACAAAGATTCTCATTTCTTGTAGGGGAAGATTATCTTTTGAAGCTTATTGTCACCACTCTCCCCAGACCTTGATGTGTGAGTTTTTTTGTTTCATATTCCCTAGAAACAAGTCTCCATCTCACTTTCCAGCTACCACCAACAAATCATGCTGGACAGCTTTCTTCTAATTTTCCAGGTACTCTTTATACGTGTGTTGTCTTTTCCCAATTAGAACACAAGCTCCTTGTGGGCCAGAACTCTCTAGCTTACTTAGATTTTTACCACCAAAGCTGAGTATATAATAAATACTTAATAAATGGTTTACCTAATTTATTTATTCTTAAATATGGTATCAAAAATTTTTCAAAAAAGCAATTAGCAACAAAATTAAATTTGCCTCAAGAAATTTAATGATCTGTAATACCAAATTCAATTAAAATGCCTTCAGGATCTGTTAATTACTATTGGTAGCAATCAAGAAGTAAAGAAACCCACAAAAACAATTGCACCTTACGTACCATTTGGTGCAAAATATGAGGCAGAAAAATTCTATGAACTCAAAATTAAATTCTTAGGGACTTCAACCCAAAGGTAAGACTAAGTGAGGAACGGTTCCAAAGTAAGACATGAGAGTCCAAAAATTTGTGAACTACACAGAAGTCTCACATCTAGTTATCATCACAGCTATTTTCATGTCAGAAAAGAGGAAATGAATGGAAATATCGTTGCTATTCTTCACACAAGACACTGCATCACCAAACTCCAAGCATTTTCACTGTCCATGTATTCCTCATGCATGGCACATTCTCCCTCCTCATCTCTGTCTCCTAGACTACTTGGCTTTCTTCAAGTCCCAGATAAAATCCTATCATCTACAAGAAGACTTTCCTGATCTCCCTGAATGCTAGTGCCATTCCTCTACTGATTATCTCTAGCTTATCCTGTATATATTTTATTTGTGCATAGGTGTTTTCATGTTGTCTCTCCTATTGTACTGTGATCTCCTGGGGTCAGGGATTGTCTTTTGCCCTTTTCCTGGTAACCCTAGTAAGTGCTTAGAACTTATTAGATGCTTAATAAATGCTTACAGACTGAGGAAATAATATTAACATATATAATGATTTCATATAGAAGTTTAACTGACTTAGATCAAATGTAAAAGAAAGGGCTGGTCAGGGGGTATGAAGAAGAGATAATGATGGAAAATCCATATAACTCATTTGTAGTTTCTCAATATCAAAAGAAACAAAATAGCTTTGGCCCGTTCACTACCAGAATGAAGACCATTCTAAGCAACCAGACCGTCAACATCCCAGAAAATGTTGACATCTCTCTTAAGGGTCGGACAGTTATTGTGAAAGGGCCCAGAGGAATCCTTCGTAGGGATTTCAATCATATCAATGTTGAGCTCAGTCTCCTTGGAAAGAAGAAAAAAAGGCTTCGGGTAGACAAGTGGTGGGGAAATCGAAAAGAACTTGCAACTGTGCGCACAATCTGTAGCCATGTACAAAACATGATCAAAGGCGTTACCCTGGGTTTTCGTTACAAGATGAGGTCTGTGTATGCTCACTTCCCCATAAATGTTGTTATTCAAGAGAATGGCTCACTTGTTGAAATCAGAAATTTCTTGGGTGAAAAATATATCCGAAGAGTGCGCATGAGACCAGGTGTTGCTTGTGCTGTTTCTCAAGCCCAAAAAGATGAGTTAATTCTTGAAGGAAATGATATTGAACTTGTTTCAAACTCAGCTGCCCTGATCCAACAGGCCACCACAGTCAAAAACAAGGATATCAGAAAATTTTTGGATGGTATCTATGTTTCTGAGAAAGGCACAGTGCAACAAGCTGATGAATAAGTTGGAAAAGATGCCAAAGGCCGTGTCCTGAGGAGTCAACACTTATTCAGATGTCAAATAAAAATACTTTTTGTCAAAAAAAAAAAAGAAAAGAAAAGAAACAAAATAAGTATGCAAGCATGAGTGGAAACCTTGAGGTCAATTTATGGGAGGACAAGAACAAGTCACACAGTAGGCATAGGTTACAAGCTACACTGTTGAAGACAGTTATTAGGGTGACTGAACCCTTTCAACCTGATGATGAAGGGAGAATAATCTGAGTGATACAAAGAAGCAAGAAAGGACAAAACAAGATGAAGGGATGGCTAGGAGTCTGTTTTGACTGGAAAGCATACTAAATAAAGGGAAAAGTAATAAGAGTGAAATAAGACTAGCCTTGAACACTAGTCCAAGAATCACACTGATTGAGAGCAAGAAGGAATCTCAGAAGTCATATAGAATTTTATTCTGTAATAATAATAACAGCTAACATTTACATAGAGCTTACTATGCGTGAGGTACTATGCTAAGCACAGTAATTATTATCTCATTTTATCCTCACAAATCTGGGAGGTGGGTGCTATTATCCCCATTTTACAGATGAGGAAACGGAAACAAACTAATTAAGTGACTTGCAGTTAAGTGCAAATGACTTACACTGTAAGCAATGGAGATTCAGTAAACATCTTTTTTCCTGAGGAGCAACATATTTGAGTCTGTGAATTAGAAAGATTACTCTGGCAACACACCATAGTGTACATAATGAACCAGAATGCTTTAACAGTTCAATTTAAGTTATGATAGGACCTTTAAAAGGATGTGGCAATGAGGATAAAAAAGGGAAGAAGGTGCCAAATGCATGGCAATATAGAATAACTGACAAAATTCGGTAAATGAGTGATTAGATAAGCTGGCCTAATTATAAAGAGTTGGAAAAGCTAGTAGTACCTTCTAGCTCTAAAATTCCCTAATTCTCTTATCTAGAATTTCATATTTTTTTAATGACTTAGGTGTGTGTGTATATATAAATAAAAATAGAGAGTATGTCTTTTTTTTTTCTTTGAAGGTACAATATAAGACACTGAAAGTGTATTAACAGTAGCAACTGACATCTTATAGTGCTTTAAAATTTATAAGATGCTTTACATACATTATATCACTTGGGCACCACAACAAACCTATAAGTTAGGTACTATAGGTATTATTATTATTGTTATTTTTATATGTTAATTTGCTTGTATTGAAGTCAAGGCAAATAGTAGGTTTAGAAGAAGCCTTTGGAAATCACCTAATTCAATCATTCATTTTTGAAATAAGGAAACAGACCTATAGAGGTAATATAATACATTCAAAAAATGTTTAATAAAACTCTAATGGGTTGAGAGTACTAATGTATGTATATAAAGCATCTTGTAAATTTGAACACACTATATGTCAGCTACTACTATTATTAATAAACTATGCCTACACAATTGTACCTCCAAAGAAAAATATTTTTACCTCAATTTATCCCTGCCTTTTCATCTTTTTATCCTATCATAACTTTGTCCATGAATTAATCCCTCAGTTGCACATCCTCCATATATCAACCTAGAAATACGCTCATCTTCCCTTATAACAAGGAAAGAATTACAAACTTGGGTTATCTTTCCAATTCTGTCAAATTCCTAGTCTACCCTTGCTATCTCCAAGTATGGGCCTTGGTTTTCTTACCTGTAAAATCAAAGGCAAGAAAAAAATCATCCTAAAGTTCCCTCTAGCACTGAAATTCAAGTGTTCAGGACACAAAGTACGCTAAGATGAAACAAATTTTAAAAATTAGCATAGACTGCCATGAATAAAATAAATTAGAGAAGTATAGCTAACCAAGAGAAATGAAACACTAATGGAACATATTAGAATTTACTAAGTAGCATGTATGTATGTATGTATGTATGTATGTATGTATGCATGTATGTGTCCATGTATGATAGACATATAGCAGATCCTGTGCTAGGTACTGGGAATGGAAAGACATTAATGAAATAGCCCTTGCTCTCAAGAAACACAGGTTCTATGGGGGAATACCAACATGTACACATAAAGGATATATCAAATACCAGCAGCTAGGGAGGAAGGAGAATCTAGAAAGACCTCATGTAGGAAATATTTGAGCTAAGCTTTGAAGGAAGAAATGGATTTTAAGATACAATAGTAAAGAAGGAGTATCTTCCAGGAATGGCAGACAGCTTTGGTCAGCAAAAGCACAAGGGAAGTCTAGTGAGGAACAGCAAGAAAGCCAGCATGAATGGACCAAAGAGTGGGTAAAGGAAAGGAATGTATAATAAATGTGGAAAAGAAGGTAGCCAGGTTGTGAAGGGCTTCAATTGCCAAACAAAAACAAATTCGTATTTCATCCTAGATATAACAGGCAACCACTGGAGTTTACTGAATAGGAGAGTGGCATGGTCATACTCGGACTTCAGGATACTCTGTTAGCTATGAAGGATGAACTAGAAAGGAGAGAAAGTGGAAGCAAGGAGAGCAATTAGATGACTAGTTTCAAAAGGTCAGGTCGACAGTTGGCAAAGGCCTGAAGTAAAGCTGAGGCTGTTAATAAGAGTACCAACTATTTTATAAGTTTTGTCATCTTAGTAGTGTTGACCTTCAGAAAAAAACAATGTTTTAAAATAAATTTGGGCGGGGAGGGGGAGAAGCAGAGTCAAGATGGAGGAGTAGAAACAGGACTTCTGTGCAGCCCTGGTTCCCACCTTCCACAATTTATGTAAAAGGTGACTCTGAATAAACTTTGGAGCTAAAGAACCCATAAAATGACACATAGAAGCTAACCTCCCACTGAGGACAGCTCAGTAAGCTGTCAGGGAGCAGACAGCACAGCGCTCTGGGTGAGACAGAGGTTTTAGCCCCAGGGAGGGCCTGAGCAGCAGCCACTGGAGGGACTCCAAAACACCAGTAGCTGTGGACATTTCCAGAAGTATCAAAACACAGATGCTAAGGACAAAGTGAGAGGTCAGTGCAGTATGGACTTTGGGACCCACTAGTTGGGAGTGTGTTGGCTTCTTCCCCCCAGGGCAAGAAGCCGCTGAGACACCTTGGTACAGCCACAGGGCAGCTTCAGCTCCTGGTCTGCAAACTGTAGGGGGACAAAGCGATCAGTATGTGGGGTAATCACTCTTACTTTAACCTGCTTGGATCTGGGTTGTGGTCTGGGGTGGAGTTTCTAGGATGTGTGACCAGCTTGCCAGAGTGTGTGGAGGCTTCAGAGAGGGCACCCAACTAATACCTCCAGCAGATGAGAAAACCCCAGGGTTTAGGACAGAAGCTCCCCTGTCTGGTGGCAGAGTCCTTCTGTGGCAAAAAGCCCAAAACGCAAGTAATTGAGGGGAAACATGATCAGACAAAGGAAACAAAACAAATATAAGAATCCAAAATAGGATGAAAAAATGGAACAGGAGGAAGACAGTGAAGTCAGAACTCCTGCACCAAAAGCCCCAAATGAAAATACAAGCTAGCTACAGGCCATAGAGGACCTTAAGAAGCAGATAAGAGAAGTGGGGGAAAATTTGGGAAGAGAAATGGAAAAGATGCAAGAAAAGTATGAAATGACAGTCAACAGCCTGACTGAGGAAAATAACATCGTAAAAAATAGATTAACTCAAATGGCAAAAGAGGCTCAGAAAGGCAATGAGGAGAAGAATGCCTTAAAAAGCCGAATTTGCCAGATGGAAAAAGAATCTCAAAAGCTCACTGAGGAGATTCATTCCTTCAGAATTAGACTGGAGCAAATGGAAGCTAGTGACTTTATGAGAAATCAAGATGCTGTTAAACAGATCCAAACAAATGAAAGAATAGAAGGCAACGTGGAATATCTCATGGGAAAAACGACTAACCTGGAAAATAGATCCAGGAGAGATAATTTAAAAATTATTGGACTACCTGAAAGCCATGATCAAAGAAAGAACCTCGAAATCATCCTTCAAGAAATTCTCCAGGAAAATTGCCCTGGTTTTAGAACCAGAGGGCAAAATAGAGGTTGAAAGAATCCACTGATCACCTCCTGAAAAAGATCCCAAAAAGAAAACTCCTAGGAATATGATAAACAGATTCCAAAATTCCTAGATCAAGGAGAGAATATTACAAGCAGAAACAATTTGAATACTGTGGAAATACAATCAGGATAACACATGATCTGGCAGCTTCTACACTGAGGTATCAAAGGGCCTAGAATATTATATTCCAGAGGTCAAAGGAGCAGGGATTAAAACCAAGAATCACCTACCCAGCAAAACTGAGTATTATGTTTCAGGGGGAAATATGGTCATTTAGTGGAATAGAGGACTTTCAAGTATTCTTGAAGAAAAAAACAGAGTTGAATAGAAAATCTGACACAAGAAGCAAGAGAAGCATGAGAAGGTAAACAGGAAAAAGAAATCATAAGAACTTACCAAAGTTGAACTATTTACATTCCTACAGGGAAAAATGATAATTGTAACTGATGAAACTTCTCTCAGTATGAAAATAATTGAAGGGAATATAAAGTATAAGAATACATATATGAATGTGTATATATATATGTTTACAGGTATACATAGATAGAGGGCACAGGACGAATTTAATAGGAAGCGATGATACTTAGAGGGTGGAATTGAGGGATGAGAGAGGAATGTGGTGAGAGGAGATGGGGAAAGACAAAATGGGGTAAACTATCTCATACAAAAGAAGCAAGGGAAAATGGTTACGATGGAGGGGAAGAACAGGAAGGCAAAAGGGAATGGGTCAACATTATTCGCATTGAATTTGGCTCAGGGAGGGAATGACATACACACTAAATAGGGTATCTCACCCTATAAGAGAGTAGGGGGAAGGTGATGAGAGGGGTGATGATGGAAAGGACGGCAGACTTGGGGGGAAGGGAAGTTGGAAGCACCCACTTTTGAAAAGGGACAAGACCAAAGCAGAGAATAGAACAAGGGGGAGGTAGGATAGGAGGGAGGGAAATATAATCAGTCTTTAATAATATATCTACTATGGTAATGTTTTGCATTAGCTGCACAAGTATAACCTATATTGAATTGCTTATCTTCCCAGTAAGGGTAGGTGACAAGGGAGGAAGGGAATGAATCTGGAATTCAAGGTTTTAAAACCAAATGTGTAAAAAAATACACACACACACACACACACACACACACACACACACAATTATTAATACTATTTTATATGTAATTGGGAAATAAGACATACAGGCACTGAGGCATGGAGATCCACCATGCCCTACTGGAAAAGTCGAAGGGGTATGGGGGAAGATATGAGAGAGAGCAGATTGGAGGAAGGGATATCCTGTGGTACCGCTATTTTGGGGACGTGAGTAGGGGAAAAACAGGGAGAAAATTTTTAACTCAAAATCTGGAGGAAATGAATGATGTAAACCAGAAGTTAATAAAGCATTTGAAAAAAAAAAATAGGACTTTGAACATCAAAAAAAAAAGAAAAGAAAAAATGTCATATGTATTTTCTGAAGATAAAGATATAATTTTCTGTAATAAAAATTGAGAATTAAATCCAACATATGAGAAAAATACATTTCAATAAACAACTGATAAAGTCCCTCAAACTACTGCTTGTGAAAAAGATGGAGTAATGTGGATTAAGTAATAATACAACTAGATGGATTTCAAACTAGTTGAATGACCATCCCCAAAAGGTAGTCATTTAATGATTCAGTGTCAACTTGGAAGGGGGTCTCCAGTGAAGTGCCCCAAAGACTTGTTATCAGCTTTGTGCTGTTTAACATTTTTATTAATGACTTGGATAGAAGTATTGATGGCATGCTCAAATCAGCTGATATACAATGCTGGGATAGCCAACATTTTGTATAAGAGTTCAACACACAGCTCAAGAACTTCCTCTATATCACATCCATCAAGTGATACAAAAATATTCAAGAAATTAGCCTTGCAAGATGGCAGAGTAGAAACAGCACTTCCAAGGTGCTCTGCCCCACACAACTTCCAAACAATGTAAAAGGGGACTCTGAACAACTTCTGGAGCCCCAGCACCCACAGAACTACACAGAGAAGCTAACCTCCCGCTGAGGACAGCCCAGCAGCCCTGCAGGGAGCGGCGAGCACAGAGCTCTGAGAGCAGGCAGCACAGCGCTGAGAACTGACAGTGCAGTGCTCTGGGAGCTGAGCCCAGGCCAGTGTGAGCCGTGGTTTTAGCCCTAGGGTGGCTGGGCCAACAGCCGGCTAGAGGGACCCCAGAACAGCAGAAGCTGTGGCGATTTCCAGAATTATCAGCACAGATATGCCTAGGACAAAGTGAGAGGTTAGTGCCCTATGGACTTTGGGACCAGTATTTGGGGAACGTGTCGGCTTCCTCCCCTGGGGGCAAAAAGCTGCTGAAGAAACTCGGCACAGAAGCCATTTTGCCGTGTCAGTGGCAGCTCTAGCTCCTGGTCTGCGAACTGTAGGGAGATTCAACAATCAGTCTGGGGGTTAATCGCTCTTGCTTTAAACTGCCTGGATCTGGATTGTGGTCTGGAGAGGAGGTTTGGGGTGGGTATCCAACTTGCCAGAGAGTGTGGAGGCTTCACAGAGGCCACCCAACCTGTGGAAGTTGGGAACGTTTGGGACAGAAGCTCTCCTGTCTAGTGGCAGACTCCTACTGTGGCAACAAGCCAAAAAATCAAGTAATTAAGTGGCAATATGCCCAGGCAAAAGAAACAAAATAAACAGAAAAATTCAACATTGGACTCCTATTTTAGGGGCAAAGAGGATCAAAGTATGGAACAGGAGGAGGACTGTGAGGTCAGAACTCCTGCACCAAAAGCCCCTAATGAAAATACAAGCTGGCTACAGGCCATAGAGGACCTTAAGAAGCAGATAAGAGAAGTGGAGGAAAAATTGGAAAGAGAAATGGGAAAGATGCAAGAAAAGTATGAAATAAGAGTCAACAGCCTGACTGAGGAAAATAACAACTTAAAAAATAGACTAACTCAAATGGCAAAAGAGGCTCAGAAAGGCAATGAGGAGAAGAATGCCTTAAAAAGTCGAATTTGCCAGATGGAAAAAGAATCTCAAAAGCTCACTGAGGAGATTCATTCCTTCAGAGTTAGACTGGAGCAAATGGAAGCTAATGACTTTATGAGAAATCAAGATGCTGTTAAACAGATCCAAACAAATGAAAGAATAGAAGGCAATGTGAAATATCTCATGGGAAAAACCACTGACCTGGAGAATAGATCCAGGAGAGACAATTTAAAAATTATTGGACTACCTGAAAGCCATGATCAAAGAAAGAACCTAGAAATCACCCTTCAAGAAATTCTCAAGGAAAACTGCCCTGATGTTTTAGATCCAGAGGGCAAAATAGAGGTTGAAAGAATCCACCGATCACCTCCTGAAATAGATCCCAAAAAGAAAACTCCCAGGAATATTATAGCCAGGTTCCAGAATCCCCAGATCAAGGAGAAAATACTACAAGCAGCCAGGAAGAAACAATTTCAATATTGTGGAAACACAATCAGAATAGCACAGGACCTGGCAGCTTCTACACTGAGGGATCGAAGGGCATGGAATATGATATTCTAGAGGGCAAAAGAGCTGGGATTGAAGCCAAGGGTCACCTACCCAGCAAAACTGAGTATCTTGTTTCAGGGGAAAATATGGTCATTCAGTGGAATAGAGGACTTTCAAGCATTCTTGAGGAAAAAACCAGAGTTGAACAGAAAATTATTCAGACACAAGAAGCAAGAGATGCTTGAGAAGGTAATCAGGGAAAAGAAGTCAAAAGGAACTTATCAAAGTTCAGCTATTAACATTCCTACATGGAAAAATATTAACTGTGTCTGATGAAACCTTTCTCAGTATGAAAATAACTGAAGAAGGGTATGTGGACATATGAATACATATGTGAATGTGTGTATATATGTTTACAGGTATACATGTATAGAGGACACAGGTTGAATTTGGTGGGAAGGGATGACACTTAAGGGGTGAAGTTAAGAGGTGAGAAAGGAAAGTGATAAGAGGAGATGGGGAGAGACAGGGTAGGGTAAACCATCTCATGTAGAAGAGGCAAGGGGAAGTAGTTGCAGGGGAGGGGAAGAACAGGAAGGCAAAAAGGCAAAACCCTATTCTCATTGTATTTGGCTCAGGGAGAGAATCACATACATACTAAATGGGATATCTCACCCTGCAGGAGAGTAGGGGGAAGGGAGATGAGTGGGGGAAGGATGGAGGGGAGGGCATTGTAGCGGGAGGGGAGGTTGGAAGTACCCACTTTCAAAGAGGGACAGGATCAAAGTAGGGAATGGACCAGGTGGGGGGTGGGATGGATGGGAGGGAAATATAAGCAGTCTTTTACAATATATCTATTATGGTAATGTTTGCATAGCTATACATGTACAACACATACTGAATTGCTTATCTTCCCAGAGGGAATGGGTGACAAGGCAAGAAGGGAATGGATCTGAAATTTGAAGTTTTAAAATTAAATGTTTCAAATATATATAAATACTATTATTAATACTATTCTGCATGTAATTGGGAGATAAGATGTTCAGGCATTGGGGCTCTGAGATTCACCTTGCCCTAATGGCAAAGTCGAAGGGGGTATGGGAGAAGATATGGGAGAAGATATGGGAGAGAGCAGATTGGATGAGGGGATATCTAGTGGGACTGCTATTCTGGGGTGGTGGGCAGGGAAAAAATGGGCGAAAATTGAAACTCAAAATCTGGTGGAAATGAATGATGTAAACCAGAAGTTAATAAAGCATTTGTTTAATGAAAAAAAAAAAAGAAATTAGCCTCAAACTCTGGGCAGAATCTAATCAAATGAAATTTCAAAAGGAAAAAGCATAAAGCCTTACAATTGGGTTAAAAAAAATAAACTTTTCAAATATAACATTTAAAGACATGGTTAGATAGGCACTTCTCTGTCAACACTGTAGGAATTTTAGAAGATGGCAAGTTTAGTAAGTCAACAATGTAATATTATAACCAAAAAATGTATGCAGTCTTGAGATCTATTAAGACCAGCATAGTAAGCAGGGCTAAAGGGGTCATGATTCTACTACACTCTTCCCTTGTCAGAACACATCTGGGGGGCGGCTAGGTGGCACAGTGAGTAGAGCATCAGCCCTGGAGTCAGAAGGACCTGAGTTCAGATCCGGCCTCAGACACTTAATGCACACAAACAAAAACCTAGCCGTGTAACTTTGGGCAAGTTACTTAACCCCAATTGCCCTCCAAAAGGCAAACAAAACAAAACAAAACAGAACCCATCTGGATTATTGTGCTTAGTGTTCAGGGCACCACATTTTAAGGGGGACATTGGTAAACTGAAGAGTATTCAGAGGAGGACAACTAGAAGTGGTGAAAAGTCTAAGATTATTGCCATGAGTATTTCTTAGGAAATGAAGATGTTTATCCTGGAAAGAAGCAGACTCAGGGTGAGAATGGGGGAGGAAATGAGACCCGATAGCTCTCTTTTAGCATCTGAAGGGTTGACAAGTAAAAGAAGAAGGGATCAAACAGTTATTAAACACCTATTATATGCCAGGCACTATAGTATACATTTTACAAATATTACTTCATTTGTTTATCACAACAATCCTGTGCAATAGGTGTTAGGGTGACTCCTCATTTTACAGCTGACTTACCGAGGAACACAGTTATGAAATGTCTGAGACTTGATCTTAAATCAAGTCTTGTGGAATCTAGGCTCAATACTCTATACGTTGTGCCACCTGAGTGCTTCAGAAGGATCAGACTTATTGGTACCAGAAAGCAGAACTAGAACCAGTGGGTAAAAGGAATGAGAAGGCAAATTGAGATTGGATATAAGGAAAACATTCTATCAATGAGAGCTATCCAAAAAAAGAGAAAAGAATGAGCAACATCAGGTGGTAATAGGTTCCCCCTCACTGGGGTTCTTGCAGCAGAGGTTGGATAAATACTTCTTGGGATTACTATAAAAAAAAGATTCAGGTTCAAGTACAGGTGGGAAAAGATGGTCAGAGAGCCATTCCAACTCTCAGATTTTGCTTTGCTGTTCTCTCCACTACTAGAAATGACACCAGCAGAGTTGTCATCTGAGAAAAAAAACCTCCATGCTGATTCCTCATCATTACTTTGGCACTGCCCCTCTAATGCCAAGTTCAAGAACCAGAGGGTCTCAGGCCTACATCACCAAAATTTCCTCCAATATCCTTTGTTCTCCCTTTACCCTCCCAGAGAACTATCTCATATAACAGTAATTTTTTGAAAGATTTTTTTAAAAAGAAAGAAAACAAGGGGGAAACTAGAATAACCTTGCCATTAGGGCAAGGTGAATCTCTGAGCCCCAATGCCTGAAAATAAGTGACATGTACAACATTTGTAGACCTCCCATTTCTGCAAAAGGATGAAGTGAGAGTATCTTTTCATATCTCTTCTTTTGAGCCCACTAGCTCTTTATAATCTCATGATGTTCACTTTTGATTTTTGTGTGTGTTTGTGTGTGACTGACCTCTCCATTTACATCGCTGCAATCAAGGTACAAATTGTTTTCTTGACTCTGCTTCTATACTTTCTACACTTCATGTAAAAATTCCCAAGTTTTTCTATATTCATTGTTATTTCTTATAGCACATTCTAAAACATTATTGTACCACAATATTTTTTACCCATTCTTCAAATGATGGGCATCTACCTACTTTGTTTCTAATTCTTTGCTATCACAATAAATGCTGCTATAAACATGCCTTATTTCTAGTGCCTTCTCTCTGTTAATTATTTTCTACTCATCATACACACACACACACACACACACACACACACACACACACACACACACATATATGTATGCATAGCTTGCTTTGCATATATTTGTTTGCACGCTCTCTTCCTCATTAGATTGTAAGCTCCTTGAGTGCAGGAACTGTCTTTTGCCTCTTTTTGTACCCCCACAGCACAGCATAGTGCCTGCCACATAGAAAGTACTTAATAGGTGGTACAGTAGAGGAGTCAAGGATGACGTGAGTTCAAATCCAGCTTCAGATACTAGCTGTGTGACCCTGGGCAAGTCACCCTGTTTGCCTCAGTTTCCTCACCTGGAAAAGGAAATGGCAAATATTACCAAGAAAACCACAAATGGGGCCATGAAGAGCTGGAACAGAACTGAAATGACTAAACAAAATAAATGTTGATTGATGTTTATGAGAACTTTCTTCTTATTAATGGCACTCTTGGGCATAAGTGCAGTAATAGTATTACAGGCCAAAGGATATAGATATTTTAGTCACTTGATTTGCTTAATTCCAAATGGCTTTCCAAAATGGTTGTATTGATTCACATCTCCAGCAACAATGAATGTCTTTCCACAGCAACATGAAATCTTCCCATCTTTTGTCAGTTTTGCTAATTTGCAGAATGTAGGTTGAAACTTCAGAGTTGTTTGATTTGCATTTCTCTTATCATTAGTATTTTGGAGCATTCTTTCATATATAATTCTTCTTTTGAGAATTATCTGTTTATATCCTTTGACCAACTAGTTATCTATTGGGAAGTGGCTTTTGGTCACATATGTTAATGGTCTATATACCTTTGATACCAATCTCTTATCAAAGAAATGTAATACAAAGATTTTTTTCCCAATTCAAGCACTTCCCTTCTTATCTTAGGTGCATTAATCTTGTTTGTGCAGAAGCTTTTCAGTTTCATATAATCAAAATTATATATTTTGTCTTTTCTTATTATTTTAAGAATATATCTCCTACCTAGAGCTGTGGGAAGTATATGATCTGCTTCTCTTCCAATTTTTTATAGTATGATCTTTAATATTATAATCACATATCCATTTAGAGGGTATTCTGGAATATAGTATTACAGTATTAGTCTATGCTTAATTTCTGCCGGCAATTGTTTGGTTTTTTTTTCTTTTTATCAAATAAGGACATCTTTCTTAGGTAAATTATTTTTCCAGTTTATCAAATGCTAGGTCATTGAGTCCTTGTTTGATATGTTATAATGTCCTATTCTCTATCTTTTTTCTTTTACCAATAAGAGATGTTTTGATGACTGCTACAATATAATTTTTTTATTTTTTTAATTAAACAAATGCTTTATTAACTTCTGGTTTACATCATTCATTTCCACCAGATTATGAGTTACATTTTCCCCCATTTTTTCCCTACCCACCACCCCAGAATAGCAGTCCTACTAGATATCCCCTCATCCAATCTGCTCTCTCCCATATCTTCTCCCATACCCCCTTCGACTTTGCCATTAGGGCAAGGTGAATCTCTGAGCCCCACTGCCTGGACATCTTATGAAACATTTAATTTTAAAACTTCGAATTTCAGATCCATTCCCTTTCTCCCTTGTCACCCACTCCCTCTGAGAAGATAAGCAATTCAGTATGTATTGTACATGTATATCTATATGCAAAACATTACCATAGTAGATATATTGTAAAAGACTGCTTATATTTCCCTCCCACCTGTCTCACCTCCCACCTGGTCCATTCCCTACTTTGATCCTGTCCCTCTTTGACAGTGGGTACTTCTAACCTCCCCTCTCCCCAGAATGCCCTCCCCTCCATCATCCCCCCTCTCATTCCCCTTTCCCCTACTCAGGAGAGTGAGGGTAAGATATTCCATTTAGTATGTATGTGATTCTCTCCTTGAGCCAACTTCAATGAGAATATGCTTTTGCCTTTTTGCCTTCCTGTTCTTCCCCTCCACTGCGACTACTTCCCCCTGCCTCTTCTACATGAGATAGTTTGCCCTACTCTGTCTCTCTCCATCTCCTCCTGCCACTTTCCTCTCTCACCTCTTGACTTCACCCCTTAAGAATCATCCCTTCCTTGGGGCGGCTAGGTGGCACAGCAAGCAGAGAGCCAGCCCTGGAGCCAGAAGGACCCGAGCTCGGATCTGGCCCCAGACACCCAACACACAAACAAAAACCCAGCCACGTGAACCTGGGCAAGTCACCCAACCCCAATTGCCCTCCAAAAAAAAAAATAATAATCATCCCTTCCCATCAAATTCAACCTGTGCCCTCTATCCATGTATACCTGTGAACATATACCATGTACCCTTCTTCAATTATTTTCATAATGAGAAAGGTTTCATCAAACACAGTTATTGTTTTCCATGTAGGACTGTAAATAGTCCAACTTTGATAAGTTCCTTTTGATTTCTTTTCCTTGATTACCTTCTCAAGCATCTCTTGCTTCTTGTGTCTGAATGTCAAATTTTCTATTCAACTCTGGTTTTTTCACCAAGAATGCTTGAAAGTCCTCTATTCCACTGAATGACCATATTTTCCCCTGAAACAAGATACTCAGTTTTGCTGGGTAGGTGACCCTTGGGTTCAATCCCAGCTCTTTTGCCCTCTGGAATATCATATTCCATGCCCTTCTATCCCTCAATGTTGAAGCTGCCAGGTCCTGTGCCATTCTGATTGTGTTTCCACAATATTGAAATTGTTTTTTCCTGGCTGCTTGGAGTATTTTCTCCTTGATCTGGGGATTCTGGAACCTGGCTATAATATTCCTGGGAGTTTTCTTTTTGGGATCTTTTTCAGGAGGTGATCTGTGGATTCTTTCAACCTCTATTTTGCCCTCTGGATCTAAAACATCAGGGCAATTTTCCTGGAGAATTTCTTGAAGGATGATTTCTAGGTTCTTTCTTTGATCATGGCTTTCAGGTAGTCCAATAATTTTTAAATTATCTCTCCTGGATCTATTTTCCAGGTCAGTGGTTTTTCCATGAGATATTTCACATTGCCTTCTATTCTTTCATTTGTTTGGATCTGTTTAATAGTATCTTGATTTCTCATAAAGTCACTAGCTTCCATTTGCTCCAGTCTAACTCTGAAGGAATGAATCTCCTCAGTGAGCTTTTGAGATTCTTTTTCCATCCGGCAAATTCGACTTTTTAAGGAGGTTAGCTTCTCTGTGCCATTCTGTGGGTGCTGTGGCTCCAGAAGTTGTTCGGAGCTCCCTTTCACATTGATTGAAATTTGTGTGGGGCAGAGCACATTGGAAATGCTGTTCCTACTCCGCCATCTTGGCTCCGCCCCTAGTTTCCTCTGTATCACATGTTTTAATCTAGTACATTCTTAATAGTACTTATATATACTGAGCCACTGAGAATTCAGATAGCATATTTGTCCACTAGCTCGTGTTGGACCCAACTCCGCTACAATATAATTTAACAGATTTTTCTGAGTTAGTCTGAGATTCTAATAATTATTTATAACCCTGTTCCTATAGCAAAACTATTTCTGAATTGCAAATGACCAACTTAGAAATTATTTAGAACAGAATGTTTACAAACTGAAGAATGCTTTTACCAGAATTGTTGGGTGGTTCATTTCAATGGCAAGCTTAACAGCAGAAACTTTTGGCTGGGTAAATTATCTAAATTTTTAAAAAATCTACCAGTGACAGTTAGTTTCTCCTAACCAATTATGTCAATCAATCAACAAGTATTTATTAAACACTTACTATCAGCTAAGTATGGAATTAGGCACTGGGATATAAAAACAAACAAAAAGATTCTCTGCCTTCAAGGAACGTATATTCTATTGGAGGAGATGGAACATATGTATATACGTACATATAAGTACATGCAAAATAAATATAACAATAACAGGATAACAGGGAAAGGAAGAGAGCAAGACAGGACTCACATAAAAGGTAACGTTTGAGTCAAACTTTGAAGGAAAGCTAGGGTTTCTACGGCACAGAGATGAAAAGAAAGAGAATTCCAGATATGAAGGATAGCCTTGCAAAGAGATAGAGTGGTATTTATGGGGAACAGTAAAAAAATCAGTTTGTCTGTATCACAGAGAACACGAATGGGGTAATAATAAGCCTAGAAAGGTAGGCTGAAACCAGGTTATAGTTGGCTTAAATGACTTTTCCTCAAAGTTTTTCCCCATTTGCTGGTTATTTTACTATTGCTCACAAACATGCTTAAGACTCTCCTGTCCACAAAAAAATTCTCATTTGAACCTACCAGTACCTCAAGAAATCACTTCCCCCCTTTCACAGCCAAACTCCTGGGGGAAGAGGGAGGGGAAAAGACTGTCTACATTTATTGCTTCTACTTCCCCTTCTCTCACAGACATCATTGTATCCCCTTATCAATCTGGCTTCCATTCACACTCAACTATAATTCTCTTTCCAAATTTATCAATAATCTCTTAACTGACAAATCCAATAGTCTTTTCTTGATTTTCATTCTTCTAGACTTCTCTGGAAGCATCTGATACAATTAACTATATTCTTTCCCCAGAGAAAGCTCCCTGTTTGTTTTTGTGACACTGTTTTATTGGTTCTTCTCCTATCTGTTTGACTGCTTCCTTTTTAGTCTTCTTTTGCTGGATCATCATTTACCTCCTGCCCCCCAAATGGAATTTATTGATCCTTCTTCTAGTTTCTCTCTACAAGTTCTCTTAGTTACCTTTCAGCTACCATGAGTTTGAGTCTCCTTCCTAAAAACAGCACTAATAAGAAATGGCACAATTGTAAAAGATTAATTTTTCCTTATTCCCAAACCACTTACCTGTTTAAGAATTCATTCAATGTTATGTCAAATCAAAATAACTAAATTCTGATCTGATCATATCCTTAAAGAACTAGAAAGGTCATTCATATTCTACTGGATCTATATGAACTCATAGATTTGGGAATCCCCACCAGTGATGAAGATCACAACCCATCTCTGACTGTCCATCCTGTCCAAAACAATTGGTAATGTTTTGGCATTAGTTTGCCACAAGAAATCTACCCAATATGCTGCAGGCTTTCCATTAATTTCTCCTGACCCCAAGAGGCTATACCAGGGGGAAATTTTGGTTTTCTACCTAAATCTTGTCACGTGATCAACTCATCTTTACTTGATGACATACAAATTCCTTGATGATATACATTACTCTTCTTCAAATTTCTTCATCCATTATGTTTGCTCCACTCATTATATTCTAGGTGGCACAATGAACAGAGTGCTGTGAATGGAGGTAGAAAGAACTGAGTTCAAATCCAGCCTCATATACTTACTTCCAACGTGACCCTGGGAAGTCACTTATGTTGCCTCATCATCATCAACTGTAAAATGGGGACAATAAAAGTGCCTATCTGTAATGTTAAAGGAATTTTAATATCTTCCTTGCCCTCTAATAGGTCTATGTGGTCACATGGAGCCCATGGTGGGAAGAGCTTGCCAAATGGGTTGAGCAGGAAGGGGTGTAACAGGAAGTGGGAGACAGAGTTGGGGGGAAGAGGGAGAGGGAGAGGGAGAGAACACACACAAGCAGGCACAGTAGAGCAACTAGCATGAGTGAGAGAGGGAGGATTTTTTTCCTGGGGGAATGTGTGTTTGTGGGGAGGCCTAACGGAGGGAAGGCTTGGGGATATCAGGGCTCCCTGCATTGGTAAGGTGCATGAACTTCTTTGTTACTATAATGAAATTGGCTTCCTAGTGTTTGAATAAATATCTTGGTTTCATTTTCATCTGTTATATCTTGCAATTCAAACCTGGGAATAGATCTGCATATTCATAAGCAGCTACTGTGGGTATCACATAGATGGAAATACTATCTCACAATATTGCAGTGAGGATCTAATCAGAATATATTTGTAAAGCACTTAGCACAGTGCCTAACATAGCAGATACTTAATAAATGCTTGATCCCTTACCCCAAAACCCACGTAATACTCATTTTTAGTTCTTCAGAGGCAGTGATATTCCAGGTCTCACTGCTATAAAGCAACACTGATAAAATCTTAATATTGAAAAGATGGAGCTTCTTCACTTTGATCAGAAGTTTTGGATCATTCCCTGAAAGCAATCTAGACTGCTTTTTTTCTTCCTTTTCAACTTCTGAATCCAGCTCACTGTCTATTTCTATTATCAATGACAGATACAAGTATAATTCAACAAATTCTATAGGAAATCTATAGGATAAAGGATATCATATCCGTTCAAATACTTGTTGAAATCTAGACAAGAGACATAATTCATCCATTTGATCATTCATTTATAGATGGACAGACCAAACACCTTTTGAGCACAGGTCAGGGCTTGATAAAATACACACAAAATCATTTTCACAAAGGAACATCTAATCTGGAGGGTCTCACTAACCATGGGGATTCACTCAACTTGGACTTTGCCCAGGATCTCCGCCATTATAGTGGCAAATACTTTTGGTGAGTTTATATCCAAGTCCATTGCCCAATGGACAAGGATTTCACATTCAGAGTAGAACAGTCAAAATACGCTAAGTATTACATTAATCCAAATGTCATTTGAATTTCAACTGAGCTACATTCCAGACATTTTCCCTTTAATTTAATAGACTTTGCAACTTGTTTTCCCTGATTGCTTTTTCTTCTAAATTTGAAAGTTTTCATTTATGCTGCCAAGAATTAAAATAATAGCTCACTTTTCTGCAGCTACAGGACTTCTTTCAAGGGCAAGGGAAAAAAATTCATACGTTTCCATCAAGGCAAAGTCTGGCACTGTTAAAACAGTAAGTAGACCAAGGAATACAACTTGAAAGGAAAATATCAAAGAAATATAAAACATTCTTTCCATAATGAGTCAATAAAAAGCAAAATCATAGACAGAGTTTCTACCTTTATGCTTCAAGAGCCTCTCTTTATACCATTAAACTTTCATTATCTGGATTGCTAAGCGAATAGGGGCATACTGATAAATTTAATTTTCTGGTTAATTCAACAGAAAAAACTTGCAGTTAAATATTTTCTAAAATTGAATTCTCTGGGAATGAAGTTTTTTTATTACAAAGGCATTTTAAAAATAAAAATACAATGCTTCATAAAAATCAGTGGAAATATAGCTACAATTTGCAAAGTCATATATGACAAGATATATTTCCCTCCATAGCTTCTCTTTGTCCATATTCAGGGATGTATGCTACACATACCTGAAACAGCTATAAAGTGTGTACTTTTTCTCTCTACCTTGCCCTCCTTTTTTAATACCCCTTTTCCTCTTTAGTGATCAGCCCTATCAAAATGGTGGACAGGACAGCCATCTATCATTATGACCTTGGTAAACTAACGTAATATTCCCAATGTCCATATAACATTCTAAATTTACAGACTACAAAGTTAGTCACCTATTTGCCAATAGAAGTTTCTTCTCACTAGAAGATTCCTGGCTTAATACCATAGGTCTAGTACAGAAACAAAGAAACAAAACACACCAACCTATTTTAACTATGAATTAGTAAACTTCCACTTTATATAAAGACTAGTTTATAGTCTTCTATATAGTCTGTCTAAGATTAGTTATGTCCTTGAGTGTCCTCACAAAAGCTCTGTCTTAGATTGGCCCTATTCGATTTTCATTCTATACTATCTTAACTTGGTGAACTCAATAGCATCCGTGAGTTTAGCTATCATCTCTATACAAATGTAGCTGGTTTTGTCCTCTACTGTTTAGATTTGCCCCCATTCCCACCCCTTAGAACAACTCAAAAAAGTCTCTAGGTGTTTAAAAAAAATATCTTTCCCAATGGCAGGCTTTTCTCCTAACTCATCTCCTTGGCTTTCTAGTAAGTCCTAGAAAAGGACTAGAACCATTCCATTCTTTCTAAATCTCATTTTTTTTGCCTTTTTTTTTTTGGAGGGGGGAAGGTAGGGCAATTGGAGTTAAGTGACTTGCCCAAGGTCACATAGCTAGTTTTGTGTTAAGTGTCTGAGGCCACATTTGAACTCAGGTCCTCCTGACTCCACCGCCAGTGCTCTATTCACTGTGCCACCTAGTCTTCCCCTAAATCTCATTCTAAGTACTTCTTTTATTCCTTTAAGTCAGACCAATAAGCATTTATTAAGCCCACTGTGCAATGTATTGTGTTAAGATCTATGAATACAAAGAAATGGGGGGGGAAAGTTCTTGCCTTCAAGGAGCTGCAGAAGTCTATCAGTATGGTATTCTCTTATCTCACACACAAACAAAAACCTAGCCGTGTGACCTTGGGCAAGTTACTTAACCCAATTGCCCTCAATAAAGCAAAAAAAAAAAAAAAAGATAGAGATCCTATCCTGGAGAAATTAATAATTTTGGTTGGAAGGTAAAACTATTTAAACATCTCAACGAATCCATTATCTCCACTGATAGAAAACAATGTTAAAAGGTATAAAATACACTAAACAATATAGGAAAAAGTAGCCTCTAAGATTGAGCTCTGTTCCATTTATCAACAGTTTTTACTTGCACATACTTTCCAAAACAAAAAAGTATTAAACATGGTGGTTAGGTTGCTGGGTCATTTCACATACAAATAAATAAACAAATAAGAAAATAATTAAATTAATGAACAAATGTTAACATAATACTATTATTAACTCTAAGAAAAATTTAATGTTTCTGTTGAAAAATGCATTTAAAGTTCCAACTTGAACACAGAGCCTCTCCCCACAGACTCTTCCATCCCTTAAACAGGCATACACGTTTAAAAGTTTCCTAAGGGTTTTCCTAAGGATCATTAACAAGAAGAATAGATTAAACACAGAAAAAGTTAAAGTTTCGAGGAAGTTCAAAGTCAAATGCATTGTAGCATTCAAAATATAAAAAGAGTTAGGTTTGGGGGCGGCTAGGTGGCGCAGTGAGTAAGAGCGCCGGCCTCAGAGTTGGGGTGACCCGAGATCAAATCCGGCCTCAGAAAATGAGCACCCACACACAAATAATGACTAGCCGTGTAACCTTGAGCAAGTTACTTAACCCCAATTGCTTAAAAAAAAAAAAAGAGTTAGGTTTGAACTTCCTATGCTCTTAAGGGCTCTAGAAAATTGCTTCCCTCTACAAATCTTAATTTGGGGCTGGTGCTTGTCCATTACATAAATGCTTCCTTCTTTGTCTCTCTCTCCCTCTCTCTCATTACTCAATTGATAATAAAAGGTTCCTTACTATTAGAGGAAAATCTATGCTATTATTTAAGATTCTTCTTTCTTTTCAAAGGAAAGGTATCTAAAACATTTTATCAAAGGAGTTGGGACAGGGCCTATAGACAGCAATGCTACAAAAAATATTTCAAAAGCAACAGTTCAGAAGGAAAAAGTGGAACAGCTTTGGGTGTTTACCTCCCTTAACCTCTGCTATTTCTGCAATTTTAGATTCCACCTTGGCCCTGACAGTGCCATGAGCTGAAAAACAGGAAAGGAAATGGCAAAAACAAAAGGGATAGAGGGAGAGAAAGTAAAGCTATTCAGCTAAGGATGCTACTGAAAAGGATTTTCTTTCACATTACAATTCTATGGATGGATTGTGATGGAATAAATCGTGCTAAAAGAAATTATGAGCACAATACTCTCAGAAAAACCTAGAAAGACTTACATGAACTGATGCAAAGTGAAGTGAGCAAAACCAGGAGAACATTGTATACAGTAACAACAATACTGCTTGATGATCAACTGTGCTATTCTTGGCAATATAAAATCCAAGACAATTCTGAAGGACTTATGATGAAAAATATCAACTTCGTGGAAATGTTTTGCAAATGTGTAACGTGTGAAATTGCTTGCCTTCTCATAGAGTGAGGGGGAGGGGGCAGACAGAAAGAATTTGGAACTCAAAACTTGTAAAAACAAAACGTTAAAAATTGTTTTTATATGTAATTGGGAAAATAGTAATTAAATTACCAAAATTACCAATTCCATCTATTCTCTCTCCATATCACCTATATCTAATTCATCTCTTTCCCCACTGCCACCTGTTATCTCATACTACTTACTACAATGACCAATATTCCACATCTGCCCTTGTCCCCCTCCATTCTATCCTACTAACTGATAACATAATAATCTTTCATATTTCAATCTGAAGCCACTCTACTTTCTAAAACTACTGGAATTTTTCAGCCAGGCTTAAGAGATCAATGCTTCCCATCAGTAGTATCTGTGACACACTGGGCCAGTCAACTCCTGATGCTGCCTGACTTCCAGTCTCCTCAAATGAGAAAAGAAGCCAAACCTTCCTCTGACCACAGCCTTAAGTCTTCCATTTCCTGCTAGGTATAGTATGCCTCCTGAGGGAAAGCAGCAAGGGACTTGGCTGAGAGTCTTCCATCTGCCCCAAAGAGGCTTCCCCCTACAGAAGGAGTCTACCACTTCCTGCTGCCACCCAATTTCCTGCCTCCTCAAGTGAGAAGAGCTGCATATGGCCAAGTTAAACATATTTCTTTTGCCCCAAAGCAGCAACTTCCATCTGTGCTAGTACAAGCAACTTACATATCCTGATGCCTGCTCAATCTCCCAATCATGATGTGGAAAACCTCTGGTGCAAAGAGAATTGACCTCCCTTTGACCTCAGGTCTTCCATCTCCTGCAGAGCCTATCCACTGAGGGAAGAGGAAAAGGAAAACTGGTGGGGAATAGGACTTTTTTCTCTACCATGCAGGTTTGATTTTCATCTCCTGGCATGCCCCTTTCCTCCCTAATATTTACCCTAGGACCTAGCCGCCCCACAGCTACACTTTCAAGTATCAGTTAAACCTTCACTCATTCCCCTCAGTTCACAGTTCAAGTCAGGGAGCTAAAATACTCCTTGCTCCCAGTTGCCACTTCCAGGTTCTCTCCCTACCTACCACTCAGCAACCTCTCCTTCTCTGAGGTTCATGTTATTTATATCTACCACCCAATCAAAATTCTGGTACTTGCTGGTTAGAGACTTCCGGGTCACTCCTCTTCTTTCTCCAATGAATTTGATACATGATTCTCAATTTTCCTCTTTTCCCCAACTCCTGCCCTCATACAGGGGTCTTCAACATACATACTGACTCTCCCTCAGAAACCCCGACTACTCAGTTCCTCAACCTACTCCATTCCTATGATCTACTCCTCCACCCTACCACAGCCACATACAAAGACCTTGCCACTACTCCCAAATGTACCACATCCACGTTAAAAAAACTCAAAATTCCCTTATCCAACCACAATCACTATTGGCTTTTTACCTCTCCTTCTATGCTCTTACAAAACCCTACTCTTCATGATCTTCCATCATGGGAATCCCTTGACCATTTAATTCTCTCCCAGGTCATATCTTCACTCTTTTCTCCATGCTGACCCCTTGGTGAACCAATCAAACTATATTTTCCTCCTCTCCCTAAATTCCCAGCTCTCTTGTCATTTTGCCAATGACACTGTGCCAAGTTTCAGCCTTGGATCAGTCCCACCATTCACTGCCCCTGCTCCTACACACACAGCAAAGGTGGAGAAAAATCATATAACCCTTCTAAGTGGGTCCACTACGAATTCATGTTACATAGCCTCATCTGGGCCCTCACTACTGCTGCTACTGAGTGATCTTTCCTATAACTGCCTCATCAGCTCATCCCATTCTCCACCGCAGCTCTTCCAAACCTTTTTTATCCCTGCTCAAAACACCCATGACTTCCAATCTTCACACCTCTCAGCTGAGAACCTTGTCTCATTTTACAGAAAAAAAGTTGAAGCCATTTGAAGTGAGCTTCCTCTCCTCCCCGTTTCCTCATCTCATATCACTCATGTTTTCTACCACTATTACCTCCTTCACTTCTGTCTGAGATGATGAAGCAGCCTTATTCTTTACCAAGGCCAATCCCTCTTCAAAGTGATCACATCCCTTTCCTCCTCCCCTTCAGTAAACGCACTCTCTATCATACCTAATCTCTCACTTATCTTCAAACTTTCTACCTACCAACTGCTTCCTTATGGCCTATAAAAACATGCCCATGTCTCCTCCATCTTCAAAAAACTTTTACTTGATCTTTCCATCCCTGCTAACTGTCCTAATCTCCTCTGCCCTTTATGGCAAAACACCCTGAACAGTACATCCTCTCACTCTCTTAACTCCTTACAATCTGGCTTCCAACCTTAACATTCCTAACAAATTGCTCTTTCTAAAAGTTACTAATAGGGGTGGCTAAGTGGTGCAGTGAATAGAGCACTGGCCCTGGAGTCAGGAGGCCCTGAGTTCAAATCTGCCCCAGACACTTAACACTTACTAGCCGTGTGACCTTGGGCAAATCACTTAACCCCAACTGCCCTGCCTTTCCCCCTCCAGAAAAAAAAAAGTTACTAATGATATCTTAAATCGCCAAATCCAATGGTCTTTTATCTATCCTTATTCTCCTCAACCTCTCTACAGACACTGCTGACTACTATTTCCTCTTTACTCTGGGTTTCCTGGACACCACTCTTTCCTGGCTCTCTACTGACTGACTGCTCCTTCTCAGTTTTCTTTGTTGAATCTTCATCTAAACCATGCCCTCTAAAGATAAGTGTCCTGGAATTAAAAGGGGTTAGGAAAAGCTTCTTATATAGAAAGTGGGACTTTAGTTGAGACTTAAAAGAAGCCAGCAAAGTCATTAGACAAAGATAAAGAAGGGAGAGCAATCCAGGCATCAGGGGCAGCCAGAAAAAAATATTTGTTTGTTTAATGTCTTCCCCCATTGGATTATGAGCTCCTTAGGGCAGGAACTGGCTAAGAAACAGAGTTGGTGGATCAGTGGGATAGATTAGGTGCACGTGACACAGTAGTCAATAACTACAGCAATCTAATGTTTGCTAAAGACCCCAGCTTCTGGAATAAGAATTCACCATTTGACAAAAACTGCTGGGAAAACTGGAAAATAGTATGGAAAAAACAGGGTAGAGGGAGGCAGGGAAAATTTAAAAATCAAAAGCTTGTGGAACTGAATGCTGAAAACAAAAAATTAATTAATTTAAATAAATAAATAAATGTTTGCTGACTGGCACTGATAATGCAGGGGTTTTTTGAGCATCTAATAAATGACCTTGGGATCTGAAAAAGGGTTGGCTATTTACTTTTAGAAATTTTGTTGATATATCTTTTATACCACAGTAACTTCCTGATATTATTTCTCCCCCTATCTCCCTTATTACAAATACACCTGTCTGCCAGCTGCTCTTTACCTTGGATATCAGAAACACAAATAAGAGTTAAAGAACTCAGGCACATATTTCAGCCAAATTAGACCATTACTGTTCCCTTGCTCAGGCTGTTCTATATACTTGACTTGTACCTTCCACTCCACATCTTAACTTACTTAATTCCTATGAATCCTTTAAAGAATTCAAACACCACTTTTCTGCAAGAAACCTTCCTACAAAGCTTATTTTCAATGTCTCTGATACACTGATGTTCATTTTTTCCTTAAGTATCATTGAGAGCCATCTTCCCCTCAAAACAAGTACAGTCAAGCAAAACACTTCAACACATTGGCTATGTCTGAAACTCTACTGTCTGCATCGTCTATCACATGTCTATCATAGGTTCAACTGGCACACTTCAGTTGGTTACTGCATCAGAGTTCTTAAGTCTTTCAAAATTCTTTTCCTTTACATCAGAGGTATCAAACTGGTGACCTGCAAATTCCCAAGTGCAGCCTGAACCATATTAAAATATAGTTGAAAAGTGTTTAAAAAATATAACATAAATGATATTAATTTGTAATTTTCCAAGTCAATATGCAGACCACAAAAATCTGTTCCTATTTGATCCCACTACTTTCCATTATTGTAGCCATTGTATGAATTGTTCTAGTTCTTTCCATTTCATTCTGTATTAGAAACTTTTCTGGTTAGAATTAGAGGTTAGAGTTAGGGTTAACATAACCTAATCTGTGCTGCTTTGCACAGACAGGTAGGCGACTATGGGTGGTCCAACACTACATGTAACATAAGATTTTTCAACGAGATAATCAGTTTTGCCAAACTCTTTTTTTTACTCTTTATTATAAGGATTAGCTACTTGGGAAGGAATGGAGAAGAGATTCAATGGGAAATATAGGTGATATAAAAAACAGAAGATATCAATAAAGTGGGTTTCTGCCTAAGAAGTGTGTCCCCCCCACCCCACCTCAGTCACAGCTTCAAAAGAAACCTGATCTGATTCTCTTCTAATTCTTTTATTTTGTGACCTTTACTATTCAGGGCAAGAATTTCTTTTGAACTTACTGTAGTAAATGGCATAAGCCTCTTTTCTGCCAAACTGTCTCCAGGTTTCCCAGCAATAATTCCTGTCAACAGACATCTCCCCTGCCCCACCCCCAAGTAATGTTTTTTCTCAGATTTATGATGCATTGAGTTCAATTGTCTTTTAACTTGGATAGTTCAGAAGCATAACTTGAATTCAGGTTCTCCTGACTCAGGCAGTTCTATTTCTATCTCCACTCCCACCCTACTACCCCCTCCCCGAACATGAGTGCTAAAACGTATTAATCAGATCTCACTGGATCTATCCACTGTCCTCTGTTAGTTAGGACAAAATATGGGGTGATAGCCTATCTTTTTCTTCTCATGACATATGATCAAAAGAAAAAATTAAATCCATTCAATTGTGTGCCTGACTTGCTGTTTCACACTCAATTTCCCCCAAGTCAGACATAAAGATATGTAATTACTACTATTTGCCAAAAGCCAAGAGTGGGAACTACATATATCAGTAAGGCAGAGATAAAGACATTCCTCTTGTAAAACAGACAAGCACATAAGATTTCTCCTTGCCTATTTTTCAGCCATTAGACGGCTTTTGGACCTATGAACTTTCCTACTCATTGTTAAAATACTGCCACTTTAGTAAATTACCACCTGTAAACATTTTGGGGGAAAAATGAATATGTAAGGAAGCATACTAAATATGACCTTGGTCTGTAAAGAAAATGTGAACCCTTGAAGTTATGAAGAAAAGAAACTCATAAATGAAGAGAAGAATAAACATCCTAGTTCACATACACTCGGGGATCAGAACGTTATAAGAACTAAAAAGGAGTTCAATACAAACTTCTAAAAAATTTTTATTAAATAGTCAACAATTAAAACAATATTTACAGGCCTAGATAATATTTGTGCTTTCATACTTTTTCTCTTGTATGGTCTACTTTATAATATTTGTGCTTTCATACTTTTTCTCTTGTATGGTCTACTTTCTTTAATCTTTATTTCCTCTCAAACAATTAATAATAGCACTTATTTAAAAACACAAACTACTGTGGAATGTGGGATATTCAGCAATTTCTTTTTTTAAAGGCTACTGTACAGTCTTCAGTAATATGAACACCACCCTTAACATTTCTTTATGTGAGGAAAACCTACTTATTTGCCATTAAGTAAAACTTTTCTCACACTGGATGCATATGACACCAATTAGATAGTGAAATTATCAAAAAGAAAAAAAATCCAAACAATTGCCTTTGTTTATTAAAGATTTCTATATGTGGTTCCTTGCATTAAAAATATTTCTGGCTAAATGTGACTTAAGAGATTAATGAATGGCCTGATTCATGTTTCATCTATTCCTCTAAACTGCTCCTCTATACACCCACAGAGTTGTTTATAGTGCAAGAGTGCCTATTTGTTGAATATGAATTGATATCAGAGTGTAAAAGAAGGAAGTGAATTCATAAAGTGAATCCCTATGATTTTCTGAACTTCAACAGTTTAGACCTATCTGGCTCCCCAGCCAATAACATTGAGGCCCCCAATAATACTGTATATTAGAAACACCATAAAAGAGTCAGAAGTCCTAGGTTCTAAGCCCAGGCTTCATCTCTGGTCTCAGTTTTCTCATCTGTAAAAAAAAAAAAAAAAAGATAAAAACAACTGTTCTCTGCATTCTCTGAAGAGGCAGAGTGATACAATGGGAAGAATGGTGAACTGGCAGTCAGAAGACCTAGGGTTAAGTACTGGCTCTAAGATTTACGGGCTGTATAACTTTGGATAAGTCACTTATTTAACATACACAAATCTCAGTTTCCTCATCTGTAAAATGAGTATAATACTACTCGCACAATCTACCTCACAGCATCATAATAAAAAAAAAGTTCTTTATAAACTTCAAATAATTAAGTAAATGTTAACTAGTAGTAAGAAGTATTAGCGGCAGCCAAGTGGCCCAGTGAGTAGAGCACCAGCCCTAGAGTCAGAAGGACCTAAGTTCAAATTTGGCCTCAGACACTTAACACAAAAACTAGCCGTTATGACCTTGGGCAAGTCACTTAACCCCAAGTGCCCTGCAAAAAAAAAAATTAAAGTACTCTTTTATTAAAAAAAAACAAAAACAGAAGTACAGTTTCATAAACAATCTTTTTTTTTTGCTCTTTATAAATTGAAATGTTTAAGTTTACTGATGATTGTTTAGTTAATGACCAAAAAGTGTGTGTGTGTGTATGTGTGTGTGTATCCCCTTCAGAGTTTCTTTATTCTCTAAAAATTTCTCCATTTCTTAAGAAAAGAAAAATCACTAACAAAATACTGTATAAGGGTTTGGTTTTTCAGTTTTGGTTTTTGGTTTGGAGTTGGGTTTTTTGTTTTGTTTTGGTTTTTTTGCCTCTTCCTTTTCTGGTATCTAAGGTTCACCATTTGCCAATTAGTTTTTCCAAAAAGAAAAAACCTTTCTATTTTCAGCTACTTAGTAATACTCTATCCCTATTTTTAACATTTTTTTTTCAAATCCCCAGCCCATAAAAAGTATCTTACTGAAGAACAGTTTAATGCAGTGGAAAGGGAGCAGACAACAACAGGAAAAACAGTGGTTAGGATTAGCTGGATTTGAATTCAAGCTTTGCCAATTATGTTAAATTATTTCCAGAGTGTATTTTTCCAGTTCTAACAATATAAGAACCTAAAGATATACACCTAAGAAATTTTTTCACTGACAAATCAAAACAACACAAAAATGGAAGCCAGTTCAGCAGCTTGCAATTAGAGTGGAAAGAGACTATAGGTGAAGAAACTTATTGGCAATCTACAGCAGTACTCCAGATGTATAATGATAAGGGTGTGAACAAGAGTGAATGGCAAGAGAAATAGGAATACAATACTCTTAATAAAGTGTCCTTATTCTCACTTTCCTTCAGGTTAGAAATTCTTTCTAAACAGAGAATTCTCAGTAATTTGAATGCATGCATTTATTTCTATTTTATAAGTATCTACCTACCTTCCTTGGCTCTCCAATTAGATGGTAAGTTCCTTGAAGGTGAAGTGTGTTATTTATCTTTGTATCTTCCCTTGTGTCTAATAAGTTTATATGTGGTGAATTGAATCCAATTGAATTCTACTTCATATATAATTAATTTGACATGAGAGCAGACTATTCAAATATAAATATCTACTAGGCAGTCAGAAATATAGGACTGGATAAAGAGAAAAAAGAAGACTACAGGTAAAATGGAGTCATCAAACAGAAACCACTGAGGTTAAAAGAATCAATTCAATGTAAACATTTATCAAATGGACTACTATATGTGAAGCACCATGACAGTCAATAGATAGAGATAAAAAAATTACATGATCACTGCTCTCAAAGAGTTTATTATCTAAGAAAGAATGATACTTGTACATGAATAACTGTAATACAAGTTAGAAAATGTACAGGGGGCGGCTAGGTGGCGCAGTGAGTAGAGTGCTGGCCCTGGAGTCAGAGGGACCCGAGTTCGGATCTGGCCTCAGACACTTAATGCACACACAAACAAAAGCCTAGCCGTGTGACCTTGGGCAAGTTACTTAACCCCAACTGCCCTCCAAAAAGAAAAAAAAAAGAAAATGTACAGATATAAGCATGTACATACATAACCTTAAAGAGGCACCTTCCACTAGTGGAATAATGGAAGATTATTGCAAAAGTCACATCTGAGCTGGCCCTTAAAGAAGAGAAAATCACAACAGGTAAAGAATGGGGAGACAAGGTAGGAGAACAAAGCAGATTATTTCAGGAAGTGAAGAATGGTGTGTAAAAGGTACAGAGTGCAGAGGGAAGGTTAAGTTCAAGAAACAATGACTAATCTAGTTTGATTGGAAAAAAGAAAATATGAATATGTGAAGGAAGCCTGGAAAGGTAGATTGGAACCTAGCTGCAGATGATAAAAGCCTTGAAGTCTTGGCTTAAGCAGTTTGTATTTTGAATTATTCAACAGAAACAATGGAAAATCACAAATCATTTTTCAGCAGGAAAGTGCCATCAGGGCAACAGAAAAATGGCTTAAGTAGAAGAGTAAAGCAAGAACAACAGAGAGACCAGAAGCAAGGACACCAAATAAGAAGGCATTATTACTGGTGGGAGTGATGAGGGGGGCTAAACCACAATGGTATGAGTGGAAAAGAGAGGTAAAATGGGAGAGATATTATCAAGGGAGAACTGTTAGTACTTGATAACTGAATAGGTAAAGGGCAGGCAGGGTGGATGCAAAAGACAGAAGAGTGAAGAAAAACCTTCAACAATACTTGGCATGTGATAAATATAAGTATTGCTAGGCAATACTGGGTATACAAAAGATCTGATGAAGAGAGTCAATAGTGAAGCCCAGAGAGGAATGAAGACAAGGCTGGCTAAGGCACTTTCCTTAAATTGAAGTTCTGAGAATTAATCAAAAAAAGAGGCCACAGAAGAGGAGTGAAATTCAGGGTGAAAGAGCCACTGGTCACAATCTCTCTCAGGTAGGAGGGAGAGGGAGAGGGAGAGGGAGAGGGAGAGGGAGAGAGAGAGAGAGAGAGAGAGAGAGAGAGAGAGAGAGAGAGAGAGAGAGAGAGAGAGAGAGAGAGAGTGTGTGTGTGTCTGTGTGTGTCTGTGTCTCCTATAGGGCATACTACCTGCCCTACCTGACAGGAATGTTGTGCATATGCATATCCAAAGAGTTGAACTGAAAGCACTCTGAAAATTGTTAAACATGGATTGGGGGGCATTATCAGAATAGTAGGTGGGCCAGTTATGTGAGAATAAAGGATGAACAAGACTTCTTAAACTTTGTGTCACGGAGCCCTTTGGCAGTCTGGTAAAGCCTTCTCAGAATATTTTTAAATACTCAAAATCAAATACATGGAATCCATAAAAAATACAAAGGAAATCAATTATATTGAAATATAGTTAACAAAATATTTTAAAAAACAAGGTCACAGACCAGAGGTTAAAAATTACTAATTTAATTCCCCAATTAATAAAGAGGCAAAGGATATGAACAGGAAGTTTCAGACAAAGGAATTAAAGATAGCTATAGTCATATTTTTAAAAATGCTCTAAACCACTAGTGATTAGAGAAATACAAATTAAAGCAACTCTGAGGTATCACCTCACATTTGTCAGATTGGCTAATATGACAAAAAAGGAAAATGATAAATGTTTTTTTTTCTTTCTTTTTTTTTTTTTTTAAGCAATTGGGGTTAAGTAACTTGCTCAAGGTTACACGGCTAGTCATTATTTATTCGTGGGTGCTCATTTTCTGAGGCCGGATCTGATCTCGGGTCATCCCAACTCCGAGGCCAGCACTCTTACTCACTGCGCCACCTAGCCACCCCTTTTAGGGCAATTGGGGTTACGTAACTTGCCCAAGGTCACACGGCTAGGTTTTTGTTTGTGTGGATTAAGTGTCTGAGGCCGGCTCCGAACTCAGGTCCTTCTGACCCCAGGGCCCGCGCTCTATTCACTGCACCACCTAGCCGCCCCTGAAAATGATAAATGTTGAAGAAGATGAGGGAAGATTGGAGCACTAATGCATTGTTGGTGGAGTTGTGAACTAATCCAACCATTCTGGAGAGCAATTCTGAACTATGCCCAAAGGGGCTCCAAACCAAGCATACTCTTTGACCCAGTAATACCACTACTAGGTCTGTATTCCAGAGTTCATAAAAAAAGGGGAAAGGATCTACATGTACAAAAATATTTATAGCAGGGGGGCGGAGCCAAGATGGCGGAGTAGAAACAGCATTTCCAATGTGCTCTGCCCCACACAAATTTCAAACAATGTGAAAGGGAGCTCCGAACAACTTCTGGAGCCACAGCACCCACAGAACTGCACAGAGAAGCTAACCTCCTGCTGAGGACAGCCCAGCAGCCCTGCAGGTAGCGGCCAGCCTCAGCACTCTGAGAGCAGGCAGCACAGCACACTGGCAACCGACAGTTCAGTGCGCAGAGCCCAGCCCAGGTCCGCGGTTTTAGCCCCAGGGCGGCCAAACCTTCAGCCGGCTGGTGGAACCCCAGATCATCAGCAACTGTGGCGATTCCAGAATTATCAGCATAGATATGCCTAGGACAAAGTGAGAGGTTAGTGCCCTATGGACTTTGGGACTAGTATTTGGGGAACACGTGGTTTCCTCCCCTGGGGGCAAAAAGCTGCTGAAGAAACTAGGCAAAGAAGCCATTTTGCCGTGTCAGTGGCGGCTCTAGCTCCTGGTCTGCGAACTGTAGGGAGATCCAGCAATCAGTCTGGGGGTTAATCGATTTTGCTTTAAACTGCCTGGATCTGGATTGTGGTCTGGGGGGGAAGTTTGGGGTGGGTATCCAACTTGCCAGAGCAGGTGGAGGCTTTACAGAGGCCACCCAACTGGTGGAAGTTGTGAAGACCCCACGTTTAGGCGGAAGCTCCCCTGTCTGGTAGCAGAGTCCTACTGTGGCAACAAGCCTCAAAATCAAGTAATTAAGTGGCAATATGCCTAGGCAAACGAAACAAAATAAACAGAAAAGTTCAACATTGGACTCCTATTTTAGGGGCAAAGAGGCTCAAAGCATGGAGGAGGACTGTGAGGTCAGAACTCCTGCACCAAAAGCCCCAAATGAAAATACAAGCTGGCTACAGGCCAGAGGACCTTAAGAAGCAGATAAGAGAAGTGGGGGAAAATTTGGGAAGAGAAATGAAAAAGATGCAAGAAAAGTATGAAATGACAGTCAACAGCCTGACTAAGGAAAATAACACCTTAAAAAATAGACTAACTCAAATGGCAAAAGAGGCTCAGAAAGGTAATGAGGAGAAGAATGCCTTAAAAAGTCGAATTTGCCAGATGGAAAAAGAATCTCAAAACTCACTGAGGAGATTCATTCCTTCAGAGTTAGACTGGAGCAAATGGAAGCTAGTGACTTTATGAGAAATCAAGATACTATTAAACAGATCCAAACAAATGAAATAATAGAAGGCAATGTGAAATATCTCATGGGAAAAACCACTGACCTGGAAAATAGATCCAGGAGAGATAATTTAAAAATTATTGGACTACCTGAAAGCCAGGATCAAAGAAAGAACCTAGAAATCATCCTTCAAGAAATTCTCAAGGAAAATTTCCCTGATGTTTTAGACCCAGAGGGCAAAAATAGAGGTTGAAAGAATCCACAGATCACCTCCTGAAAAAGATCCCCAAAAGAAAACTCCCAGGAATATTATAGCCAGGTTCCAGAATCCCCAGATCAAGGAGAAAATACTACAAGCAGCCAGGAAGAAACAATTTCAATATTGTGGAAACACAATCAGAATAGCCCAGGACCTGGCAGCTTCTACACTGAGGGATCGAAGGGCATGGAATATGATATTCCAGAGGGCAAAAGAACTGGCAATGAACCCAAGGGTCACCTACCCAGCAAAACTGAGTATTTTGTTTCAGGGGAAAATATGGTCATTCAGTGGAATAGAGGACTTTCAAGCATTCTTGAGGAAAAAACCAGAGTTGAATAGAAAATTTGACATTCAGACACAAGAAGGAAGAGATGCCTGAGAAGGTAATCAGGGAAAAGAAATCAAAAGGAACTTATCAAAGTTGGACTATTTACAGTCCTACATGTAAAAACAATAACTGTGTCTGATGAAACCTTTCTCATTATGAAAATAATTGAAGAAGGGTACATGGCATATGTTCATAGGTATACATGGATAGAGGGCACAGGTTGAATTTGATGGGAAGGGATGATTATTTTTTTTTTTTGGAGGGCAATTGGGGTTGGGTGACTTGCCCAGGTTCACCTGGCTGGGTTTTTGTTTGTGTGTTGGGTGTCTGGGGCCAGATCCGAGCTCTGGTCCTTCTGGCTCTTCTGGCTCCGGGGCTGGCTCTCTGCTCGCTGCGCCACCTAGCCGCCCCAAGGAAGGGATGATTCTTTAGGGGTGAAGTCAAGAGGTGTGAGAGGAAAGTGGCAAGAGGAGATGGAGAGAGACAGGGTAGGGCAAACTATCTCATGTAGAAGAGGCAAGGGGAAGTAGTTGCAGCGGAGGGGAAGAACAGGAAGGCAAAAAGGCAAAAGCATATTCTCATTGAAGTTGGCTCAAGGAGAGAAACACATACATACTAAATGGAATATATTACCCTCACTCACTCTCCTGAGTAGGGGAAAGGGGGATGAGAGGGGGGATGATGGAGGGGAGGACATTCTGGAGAGAGGGGAGGTTAGAAGTACCCACTATCAAAGAGGGACAGGATCAAAGTAGGGAATGGACCAGGTGGGAGGTGAGACAGGTGGGAGGGAAATATAAGCAGTCTTTTACAATATATCTACTATGGTAATGCTTTGCATAGATACACATGTACAACACATACTGAATTGCTTATCTTCTCAGAGGGAGTGGGTAACAAAGGAGAAAGGGAATGGATCTGATCATCGAAGTTTTAAAATTAAATGTTTCATAAGATGTCCAGGCAGTGGGGCTCAGAGATTCACCTTGCCCTAATGGCAAAGTCAAAGGGGGTATGGGAGAAGATATGGGAGAGAGCAGACTGGATGAGGGGATATCTAGTGGGACTGCTATTCTGGGGTGGTGGGTAGGGAAAAAATGGGGGAAAAATGTAACTCAATCTGGTGGAAATGAATGATGTAAACCAGAAGTTAATAAAGCATTTGTTTAATTAAAAAAAATATTTATAGCAGCTCTCTTTGTGGTGGCAAAGAATTGGAAACTGGGGGGGCGGAGCCAAGATGGCGGAGTAGAAACAGCTCTTCCAAGCCTCTCTGCCCCCAGATTCCCCACAAACTATGTAAAAAAGGACTGTGAACAACTTCTGGAGGCCCAGCACCCACAGAATGACACAGAGAAGCTAACCTCCCGCTGAGGACAGCCCAGCAGCCCTGCAGGAAGGACCAGCGCAGTGGTCTGGGAGTCGGCAGCGCGCAGAGCGCAGGAGTCGAGCCGAGCCCAGGTCCGCGTGAGCCGAGGTTTTAGCTCCAGGGCGGCAGGGCCAGCAGCCGGCTGGAGGAACCCCAGAACACCAGGAGCTGTGGCGATTCCAGAATTATCAACATAGACTTGCCTAGGACAAAGTAAGAGTTTAGTGTCCTATGGACTTTGGGACCTGTATTTGGGGAATGCGTCAGCTCCCTCCCCTGGGGGCTAGAAGCCACTGAGGAGACACGCCATTTTGTAGTTTTCAGAGGCAGGTCTGGCTCCCAGCCTACAAATCGTGGGGAGATCCAGCGATCAGTCTTGGGGGGTAATCGCTCTTGCTTTAACCTCCCTGGATCTGGATTGTGATCTAGGGTGGCAGTCGTGGGTGGGTTTACAGCTTGCCAGAAACGGAAGTTGCCCCCCCACACGTTCGGGACGAAAATTCCTCTAGCTGGCTTTAAAGCCATAGTGTGGTAACAAGCCCAAAAGTCAAGCAATTAAGTGGCAACATGCCAAGGCAAAGGAAACAGAAAAATGCAACCCTAGACTCCTATTTTGGGGGCATAGAGCAGGAAAAGGACTGTGAGGTCAGAAGTCCTGCTCCAAAAGCCCCAGGGGAAAACATGAGCGGGTTGCAGGCCATAGAGGACCTTCAGAAGGACTTTAAAAATCAAATAAGAGAAGTGGAGGAAAAATTGGAAAGAGAAATGAGGAGGATGCAGGAAAAGTATGAAATGAGGGTCAACAGCCTGACTGAGGAAAACAACACCTTAAAAAATAGACTAACTCAAATGGCAAAGGAGGCCCAAAAGGGCAATGAGGAGAAGAATGCCTTAAAAAGTCGAATTTGCCAGATGGAAAAAGAATCTCAAAAGTTCACTGAGGAGATTCATTCCTTCAGAGTTAGACTGGAGCAAATGGAAGCTAATGACTTTATGAGAAATCAAGATGCTGTTAAGCAGATCCAAACAAATGAAAGATTAGAAGGCAATGTGAAATATCTCATGGGAAAAACCACTGACCTGGAAAATAGATCCAGGAGAGACAATTTAAAAATTATTGGACTACCTGAAAGCCATGATCAAGGAAAGAACCTAGAAATCACCCTTCAAGAAATTCTCAAGGAAAACTGCCCTGATGTTTTAGATCCAGAGGGCAAAATAGAGGTTGAAAGAATCCACAGATCACCTCCTGAAAAAGATCCCAAAAAGAAAACTCCCAGGAATATTATAGCCAGGTTCCAGAATCCCAGATCAAGGAGAAAATACTACAAGCAGCCAGGAAGAAACAATTTCAATATTGTGGAAACACAATCAGAAAAGCCCAGGACCTGGCAGCTTCTACACTGAGGGATCAAAGGGCATGGAATATGATATTCCAGAGGACAAAAGAACTGGGAATGAACCCAAGGGTCACCTACCCAGCAAAACTGAGTATTTGTTTCAGGGGAAAATATGGTCATTCAGTGGAATAGAGGACTTTCAAGCATTCTTGAGGAAAAAACCAGAGTTGAATAGAAAATTTGACATCCAGACACAAGAAGCAAGAGATGCCTGAGAAGGTAATCAGGGAAAAGAAATCAAAGGAACTTATCAAAGTTGAACTATTTACATTCCTATATGGAAAAGCAATAACGGTGACTGATGATATCTTTCTCACTATGAAAATAATGGAAGGGGGTGTGGTCATATGAATACATATGTGAATGTGTGTGTATATGGTTACAGTTATATATGGATAGAGGGCATAGGTTGAATTTGTTGGGAAGGGAGAATACTCAAGGGATGAAATTATGAGGTGAGAGAGTAAAGTGGCAAGAGGAGATGGGAGAGACAGGGTAGGGTAAACTATCCCATGTAGAAGAAGCAAGGGGAAGTGGATGCAAAGGAGGGGGAGAATAAGGAAGGCTAAAAAGGCAAAACCACATTCACACTGAATTTGGTTCAGGGAGAAAATGACATACATACTAAATGGGATATCTCAACCTGCAGTAGGATAGGGGGAAGTGGGATGAGAGGAAGGATGATGGATGGGAGGGCATCCTTGGGGTGAGGGGAGGTTGGAAGTACCCACTATAGAAGAGGGACAGGATCATGTAGGGAATGGACCAGGTGGGGGTGGGATGAGTGGGAGGGAATTATAAGCAGCCTTGTACAATATATCTACTATGATAATGTTTTGCATAACTAGACATGTACAACATATACTGAATTGCTTATCTCCCAAGAAGGAATGGGTGACAAAGGAGGAAGTAAATGGATCTGAAATTCGAGGTCATAACATTAAATGTTTCAAATATATATAAATACTATTATTAATACTCTTTCGCTTGTAATAGGGAGATAAGTTGTGCAGGCATTGGGACACAAATATTCACCTTCCTCTAATGGAAAAGTCGATGGGGGTATGGGAGAAGGTATGGGAGAGAGCAGATTGGAGGAAGTGATATCTTGTGGGACTACTATTCTGGGAGGTTGGGTAGGGGAATAATGGGGGGAAAATGATTGTAACTCAAAATCTGGCGGAAATGAATGATGTAAAACAGAAGTTAATAAAGCATTTGTTTATAAATGAAAAAAAAAAAAGAATTGGAAACTGAGGGGATGCCCATCAACTGGGGAATGGTTGAACAAGCTGTGGTATATGAATGTAATGGAATACTATTGTTCTATGAGAAATGATAAGCAAGTGAGTAAAATCAAGAAAACACTGTACATAGTATCAGCAGCACTGTGCTATTACTCTTCAAAGCAATATAATGATCTAAGACAATTCCAAAAAAGTCACAATGGAAAATGCTATCTACATACAGAGAAAGAACTATGGATTCTGAATGCAAATCAAAGCATACTATTTTCACTTTTCTCTCCCTTTCTCATGGTTTTTCCCTTATGTTCTGATTCTTCTTTCACAACATGACTAATGTGGAAATATTGTACATGTGTAGCTCATATGTCATTGTGTGCCATCTTGGTAAAGGGGGAGGAGAGGAAGAAAAATTTGGAACTCAAAATCTTATAAAAGTGAATGCTGGAAACTATCTTTTACATGTAATTAGAAAAAATAAAATACTATTAAGTGGGGGGAAAAAAGAATCCTTAATCTAGAAGGCCTCCAGCACAATGGGTGGGCTTCCTATGACAGACTCATGGGAAGGACATAAACTGGGGTCACACAACATAAGAAGTACCCACACTGATTTGATCACATATCCACAAAAGCATACAGTATATACAATATTCCAAAATTTTCCTTATCTGAATATTATTCCCACAAAAGTGATAGGAACCCCCACTGAAGAAGGAAAAATGGGCAAGACTGCTGCCTTCAGTTTCATTACATGTGCCCTTATAGACTGTAACACATAATATTTTACAAATTTCTATTTAATATATTATTTTATATTTCCAACAGTTGGTAGACATATTCAATTTATATGTGAGAAGTTTGAGATCCTTTTAGTTTAGTCTTCATACTATCTAGACATAGATTATTCAAGAGGAATGAAGCTTTACTACATATAAAAAGAAACTTAAGAGGTCAATAAGTATTTTAGGTGTTTTATATATAAATATGTATGTACATATATAGACACATAATTTCTCTGGCAAAATAAGGTATATAAATCAAATATTTGCTGAATTCTTATTATGTGTTTAGCACTACACTAGGCACTATGAGATATAGTAGTAGCATGGTTAGTGTACTGCTCTGGGTGATCAAGTCTAGAACTGGAAGAAACTTAGAGATTATGTAAGATAATTTTTACAGTTTAAGAAACTGAGGTCCAGAGTGCTTAAGTAACTTATTCAAGGCCACAAAGCCTAAGTGTCTGTGATGAGATCTGAACCCTGATCTTCTAGATTCCAAGTCCAAAGTTTTATCTACTACAACATGTTCTCTCAATTTTTATGTAAAATGTATTTATATTTCCATTGAAAAGTTCAGGAATACAAAATATATGTCATACAGGAAAATAAAACTGCAAGCTTAAAAAAACTGTAAATGACTGTGTCTATAATTTTCATTATCAATTAATGCCATGTCAAAAAGTATATATTGACTTTAATAAAGTCTTATACATATTAAAGTTGTTTTCCTGACCCCCCCTTTTTTTTTAAGCAATTGGGGTTAAGTAATTTGCTCAAGGTTCCACGGCCAGTCATTATTTTTGTGTGGGTGCTCATTTTCTGAGGCCAGAACTGATTGATTCTGTATCCTCCCTACTCTGGGGCCAGCGCTCTTACTCACTATACCACCTAGCCACCCCTTCCTGACCCTTTCTAACCTTCATTATATGTGCATATATAAAATGAACTTATTGTTATTATTATCACTTCCCCCTCCTCACTCAATAAATTTCAGTGGCTTCCTACTGTCTCCAGGATCAACTATAAAATTCTCTATTTGGCCACCAAAACTCTTCATACTTGACCCCTTCCTACCTTTCCAGTCTTCTTACTCTCACTCTGTTTTCATGTACTCTGTAGACAGTGACCCTGGTTTCCCTGCTGTTGCTTACACACACACTCCATCACCTATTTCTGTGTTTTTCGACAGGCTGACCTCCATCCCTCAAAGACCTCTACCTCCTGGTACCTTCCACCTTCAAGTCTCAGCTAGAAAGTCGCACCTTTTGCAAAAAAGGTGCTCCTTAATCTTAGTAGCTTCTGAGTCTACTCCTAATTTATCCTGAACACCTTTGTGGCCAAATGCACAGAAAAGTAGCTAGAATTGAAAAGGACACAGTAATTGAAAAAGGACACAGCAACATAGTTGCCAACATGCTGTTTCCCTGTTAGACTGTGAGCTCCATGGGGCAGTTAAAGTGGTGCAGTGGATAGTGTTGGGTGTGGAGTCAGGAAAAGTTCAAATATGACACTTCTAGCTGTGACCTTGGGCAAGTCCCTTAATTATGCCTCAGTTTCATCTGTCAAATAAGCTTTAGAAGGAAATGACAAAACTACATTATCTTTGCCAAGAAAACCCCAAATTGGGTCACAAAGGGTTGGACACAACTGAAAATGACGAAAAACAACAAAATCCTTAAGAGGCAAAATGATTTTTTGCCTTCCATTTTATCCCCAGCTATGAGCACAGTGACTGGCACTTAATAAATTCAAGCTGACTTAAATGACATGAGGTGAGATGGCATGGAGCATGTAGGGGATAAGAATATTAATTTTGTTGAAATATAGACAGCACTATGAAGCTAGGTTGAAAATAAGGGTGGTACCAGATTGTAAAAGGTTTTGAATGCCTGGCATGAGTAAAATGCCTTGATTTAGAAGGCATCAGGGAGACAATGAAGATTTTTGAGCAGATTACACAACTTAACTGACATGGATGAATCCATCATATACCGTTCTTGAGGCAACTAGGTGGCACAGTGAATAGAGTACCTGGAATCAGGAGGACCTGAGTTCAAATTTGACCTCAGACACTTGACACACTTACTAGCCTGGGCAAGTCACTTAACCCCAATTCCCCTCCAAAAAGCAAAATAAATAAATGTGTGTGTGTGTGTGTGTGTGTGTGTATTGGTTCTGCTTATCACTGGTCTGTATCACTTCACAGAACTTTCCCATATAGTTTCACATCTTTACATTTGGTATTTATGGTACCTTAATATTCCATATAGGTATTATTGATTCCACTTAACAAAAATTTGCCCAGAGTCACACTGTTATCAAGCCCAAGCCCAGATCTTTCCCAACTCCAAGTCTGGCACTCCTTCCACTATACCACTACTGCCTGTCCAAGGAATTCACAGAAACCAAGAGTGAAGAGTCAGAACCAAGAAAAGGACACAGCAGGAATCAGACAAATAGAAGGCCAAAAGTGATTAATTTAAATTTGATATGCTGCATGTCAGTAAATCAGTAATGGGTTCTGAGTTATTGCTCAAGTCAATTTATCAAACATTTGTTAAGCAACACATGTATACAGAACATGAAATTAAATAAGATATAAAATTTGGACAAGATACAAGTTAAACAAGGTATAAAATTTAGGTAGGACGATCCCTATTCTCAAAAAGCCTATTACAACATGTGAAGAAAGAGTAATAATGATAATAATAATAATAATATGCAAAATAACATATAAGAGCATGAGATTAAGTACAATATGCTATGTGAAGCCTGAGGACCAAAAGTTCAATAAACAACTGGAAATGAAGGAGAAAAAAAATCAAAGAAAGCTTCATGGAGGGGAAGGCATTTGAATTGGACTTCGAAAAATGAGCAGGACTTCTTCAAAGGGGCAAGAGCTCCATATACAAAGAACAGCATAAACAAAAGGCCTGGAGGTGAGATGGCACAGAGACTGTAGGGGGTAAGAACATTAGTTTTGCTGAAATATAGACAGCACTATGAAACCAGGTTGAAAAGAAGGGTGGCACCAGATTGTAAAAGGTTTTGAATGCCTGGCATGAGTAAAATGCCTTGATTCAGTAGGCATTAGGGAGCCAATGAAGATTTTTTTAGCAGATTACATGACCTTTTGCCCCACCAAAGCAGCCTGAAGAGGGAAAAAATTTCAGAAACAATCGGAGAATCATTTTGAGAAATGCTGTTCATCAAAGCAGTGAGTATGAAACTTTAACCAACTTTTTTGCACAACTAAATGCATAGGGAGGAAGAGGCAACCAGTATAAAAGGTACAGTAGTAAAAGGGATTGTGCTGCTGCAAAAAACAGGAACAAAGATTTCCTCCATAGTGTCTCTACCATTTGTTCTTTCCTTCATTCTCATAATCCTACTGCTGTTCCATTTAGACTTACTGTAATATCTTAACTCATTTCCCGACCTTTAGCCTTTTTCCATCCTGTTCCCTAATACAAATGCAACCAGATTTAACTTTTCAAAACATTTTTTTTCATGTCCATCGGTACTGTCATAAAAACTAGACATAGGGCCGGCTAGGTGGCGCAGTGAGTAGAGCGCTGGCCCTGGAGTCAGAAGGACCTGAGTTCGGATCCGGCATCAGACACTTAACCCACACAAAAAAAACCTAGCCCTGTGACCTTGGGCAAGTTACTTAACCCCAATTGCCCTCCAAAAAAAAAGGGAGGGGGGCGGCTAGGTGGCGCAGTGAGTAAGAGAGCCAGCCTCAGAGTTGGGATGACCCGAGATCAAATCCGGCCTCAGAAAATGAGCACCCACACATAAATAATGACTAGCCCTGTAACCTTGAGCAAGTTACTTAACCCCAATTGCTTAAAAAAAAAAAAAAACTAGACATATCTGTGATAGGGCCACCTATCCTCTACTATCTACTTGTTTCTGGGAGATTTTTTCTCTCTTTCATCTCCACAGCCAGCACTATCTGCTAAATTTTAGTTTCTATGACTTCCACTCATTCTCCTTCATTGCCCTCCCAGGATTCCTGGGAGTGGGAATCTTCCAGTCTTCGATTTCTTCATCCTCTCTTCTTTGCCCCTAGTTTCCCAAAGCATCATGCAATGCTGGTGTTTTTAAAGAAGATTTACTTACAAAGCACAACAGGTAGAAAGACTGAGGGAGCACTGAGTACAGTGTCGGATAAAAATGTTCACTCATTCTTCAAGTTTTTTTGGTTTAATCCTATTTCTAAGCAGCAACTACATGGACTAAACACTTTATTAGGTGCTCCTGCTCCTCTCCTGCTGACATTTCTTGATGTTAGTTCAATTCTAGCTATTTTGCTGTGCATTTGGCAGGCAAGGCTATTTCTCAGGCTTCTTAAATCTACTCTCCTACATGGACATTTTGGGGTTTTAAGACAGTACCTCTCTCAAAAAGTTAATTCTATAAAATTTAAACACCTATAAGCATGCTAGCTACATTTTCTCTAATCTGGTCATTTATAGGTATCTCAACCTAGTCAGTGGAGGGGTTCTTTATCTTTTTTTTTGTCTTGGTCACAGGGGTGGGGAAACCTCTAGTGAAGCCCTTTGAATCCAAACTTCACAGAACCCCCTTAATAAAAAGATTTGTTCTGTAAAATTTGGACTCAGTCAAAAGGTCGAACCAAGGATCTAGGAGGCCACACATGGCCTCAAGGCTGTAGGTTCCCCTACAGTCTGGTGAAGTCTATGGGCTACTTCTCAAAATAATGTTTCTAAATGCATAAAATAAATACATAGGATTATAAATTGTATCAAAATAGTTATCAAAATATTTTTTGAAGAGAGCAGATTGGAGGAAGCGATATCTTGTGGGATTACTATTCTGGGAGGTTGGGTAGGGGAATAATGGGGGGAAAATGATTGTAACTCAAAATCTGGTGGAAATGAATGATGTAAAACAGAAGTTAAAAGCATTTGTTTTAAAAAAAAAATATTTTTTGAAAGTTCACAGACCACAAGTTAAGAACCCCTGACCTAGAGTCTAACTATGGACTGAAAGAAGAGGGAGCCTAGATCCCCTCAAGTTACAAATGGTTAAGACTCTGCCCCACCTGGGTCCTAAAGCTATCTCTCCTCTCAGGCTTCAGGAATTCTCAACCCTCTCACACATTATCTAAGGATCTTCCACTTGCCCCCCCCCCCCAAAAAAAAGGGCTCTCTGGATGTTCACACTCCTTCACTCCCTGTCCTAAATCTGTCTTCCCTAGTCTCCTCTGATTTAACTGAAGAGAATTATATAAAGATTACTTCACCTATACACTACTCAGGTCTTTCTGGGCCTGGCCCTCTACCTTGTTCACAATACAACTTCCTTCCTAGCCTTAACTGCTCTGTTGTTGTGAACTATGTACACATGTGGACCTGCCACTTACTAGCCAAGCTGATATATGTAGGGTCAATTATATTAAATACCTTTCCTTATTCTTAGCTCTTAGACTGAATCATGACACATTCAGAAACTCTCTCAGAAAAGGGGACAGAAGAAAAGAAATACTGAATCCTTGAACCACCAAAAAGGCTTTTTGCCATAATCACAAATAAAAACGTTGTTGACTGGGATGACCCGAGATCGAATCCGGCCTCAGAAAATGAGCACCCACACCCAAATAATGACTAGCCGTGTAACCTTGATCAAGTTACTTAACCCCAATTGCTTTAAAAAAAAAAAAAAAACAGTTGTTGAGCATGTATAGCCAATCAACTATATATTTACCCTCATTTACCTATCTCCTTAACACTTTGTACCAACTTCAAAGGGAAGGTACATTTCACCAAGACCAGCCTTGTACAGAATACCTGCAAACATTTTATTCTCTTGTTGATTGTTGTTCAGTCCTGTTCCTTTGTTTTCAGTCATATCTGGCTCTTCATGACCCCACCTGGGGTTTTCTTTGCAAAGATAGTGAAATGGTTTGCCACTACCTTCTCCAGCTCGTTTTACAGATGAGGAACCGAGACAAACAAGGTGGAGTGACTTGCCCAGGTCCCACGGCTAGTGTCTGAGGCCATATCTGAACTTAGGAAAATGAGTCTTGACTTCAGGCCTTGCAGTCTACTCACTGCTTAGCCTAGCTATCCCACCATATTGATTAGCTATTCATTTCTCCACAGGCTACTCCTAATTTCTTACATTCTTTTCAGGTCCACAAACTCACTTTACCTCACTTTACCCCATCCCATTCACAGTTACTTTATAGCAGCAATTGTCAAAAATTATCAATGACCCAGAGGTGCTTTTGTTTATATGGGTTATAGCTATCAATATTTATTATAACTTAAAATACCTTAGAATTATTTTAAAAACTTTCAACTCACAAATTCCCTAAAAAGGTTTTGGAACTCTGGACCTACTTTAAGAATTACTACTTTTACAGAGAAAGTTAAGTCTATCTAACCTGAGTTACCTCAATTTTCCTCCTCCAAATCTTAAAATTTCTCTATATCTGCCCTCATACTGCTTCAGTGGTATGTGGTATCTGACACAGGGGCTTTTCAGTTTGTAAGGGGTGCTCCATACCTTATCTAGTTTGAAATATCTTTTCCTCTTCCCAAGGATAAGCATTTCCTATTAACTCTTTAAAGCTCTAATCTTATCCCTACAATAATCTCTCACACACGTTTAAGTGGAGACCTCAGCTCAGACATCTCATTTCTCACCTGGCTTCACCACCTTGGGACTCTCCCATTCTCTCCTTTTCAGCTTCCTTTCTGTTTTATCTTCCTCCATTAGACTGTAAGTTCCTTAAGGCTAAGGACTTTCTTTTCTCCTATTTGTTTGGCCAGTACTCGATAAATGTTTATTGACTCAATTTGACTCCCATATCTTTAGTTCCTCCTTCTTCATTATCTCCTAGCCCTCCATCTACAAACATCTTCAAATCACACTTTTCTTCACAAACCCCTCCAACAAGCCTGGAATCTGTTCTATCTCTTACCTTCCTTTCACCATTACACCTTTCACATTCATTAGCTACATATCCTGGCCTCCATTTTCGCATTACTTCTAAACTTCTTAAAATCTGGCATTTGCCACAAGATTGCCACAACCTCTTGATAATTAAACACTTTTTTCACGGTTCTCATCTTCCTTGACATTTTGGTGAGGCTACCCTCTCCTGGCTTTCCTACGTCTCTAATCATTCTGTTTCTTCTAACTCCTACCAAATATAGATTTGTTCTGTTCTCAGATATTTTCCCTCTCCATCCCTTTCCTTGCAGATCTTATCCACGCAGTGCTCTAGCTTTCACCTCTACATATAGGACACATAAAGTCATCTCTAGCCTTGTCCTGATACTCTCAGTAATCTAGAATTTCCAATTGACTACAAAATATATCTCATCAGTCAGTCAAGCAATAAGCATCTATTAGAAGCCTACTATGTTGGGTCCTATGTTAGGCATTATGCTAAACCCTGGTGATACAAAGAAGGGCAAATGGCAGTTCCTATCCTGGAGGAACTCAAAATCTAATGAGAGAAACAACAAACAAATCTGTACAAACAAGCTTAAAACAGGATAAAAAGAACAACAAGGAGGTGACTGTCACCAGATCAAAGAGTAGTGGGTGGGCAGGAGGAGTAAGGTTTAAGACTAGAAAGGCTGGGGGAGAGGAGGAGGTTATGAAGACTTTGAATGCCAAACAGTGGATTCTGTATTTGATCCTGAAAGTAATAGGGAGCCAATGAAGTTTTACTGAGTAGGGTGTCAGACCTGTGCTTTAGGAAAATCATTGTGACAGCTAAATGGAGGCTAAACTAGAGTGAGGAGAGACTTGTGGTTAAGCAAACCAACCAGCAGGCTATTGTAATTACTGCTGTATTGTATTACTATAGTAGTAGTTTAGGTGTGAGGTGAGGGCCTACAATAACGTGGTGGTAGTGTCAGAGGAGAGAAGAGGGCATATTCAAAAGGTAAAATTAAACAGGTCTTGGAGACAGACTGATGACAGTGGTGGGGAACCTGTGGCTTTGAGGCCACATGTGGCCCTCTAGGTCCTCAAATGTGGCCCTCTGACAAAATCCAAACTTCACAAAACAAATCCCCTTAATAAAAGCATCTGTTCTGTAAAATTTGAACTCAATCAAAAGGCTGCACCCAAGGACCTAGAAGGCCACATGTGACCTCAAGGCTGCAGGTTCCCCACCCCTGGACTATGGGAATCGAGAGATATAGTGAGAAGATGACATTCAGACACACCTAAGGAACTTGGGTCCCAAGTGAGAAGTTTGGAAAGGGGGAGAAGATAAGGGGAAAATAATTAGTTCAGTTTCAGACACGTTCAGTTCAAGATGTCTACTGGACATCCAGCTTGAGATGTCTGAAAGGCAGCTGGAGATGCAAAACTGGTTGATCAGCAAAGAGACTAGGACTGGATAAGCAGATCTGAGAATCATCAGCATAGAGATGATAATGACATCTGTGGAAGCTCGTGAGATCACCAAGTGAAGTAGTATAGAGGGAGAGAAAAGGGCCCAGGAAACACCCATAGCTAGGGTCTATGACATGGATGAAGAACCAGCAAAAAAGGTTAAGGAGCAATAAAATATGTAGGAAGAGAATTAGAAGACAAAGGTCTCCCAAATGCCTAGAGAGAAGAAATTATCAGGGAGAAAAAAGGTGATCAACAGTGCCAAAGGTCCAAAAGAATGAGGACAGAGAAAGGGCCACTGGACTTGGCATTACATAAGAGAACACTGGTAACTTCGGAGAGAGCCGTTTTTGTTGGCAGATGAGGCTGGAAGCCAAATTATAGAGTTAAGAAGAGAGGAGAGAAAGTGGAGGCACCTGCTGGAGAATGCTTTTTCAAGGAGTTTAGACACAAAGGGCAAAACATTAGTTTACTGGAGACAGAAGGATCAAATAAGAGTTATTTGAAGATAGAGGAGATATGAACTTGTTTGTAAGCAGTAGGGAAGCAGCCAGTAGACAGAGAGAGATTGGAAATAAGTGAGAGATTAGGGATAACAGAGGAGGCATTCTGGTGGAGGGGATGGGATGAAATGAGAATGGTTGTGCAGGAGAGAGGTTTGCCTTGGCAAGGAGTGGAGTCACCTCTTCATATGAGATGGGGTGAAGGAGGAGGTATCAGTAGAAAGCATTTGAGTGATAAAATGAGATATGGAAAAGGAAGGGAGAAGGAGCTCTCAACAAATGGCATCAATTTTTTAGTAAAATATAAGGCAAAGTTCTCAGCTGAGAAGGGGGGGGGAAGGAGAAGCCATGGAAGGTTTAAGGAAGGATGAAATGGCTTGGAAGAGCTTCTGTAGAAAGTGGAATAGTGAGATGATAAGGGAGGTGAGGAAGGATTGGCTAATAGTTTTGAGGGCCCAGCTGAGATTAAGTAACATTTGTGCAGTGGACTCAGCTCAGCAACTCATACACAAATGTTCCAAACTGAACCCTTCATCTTTCCAGAAATAAATGTCCTTATCTTTTATTGAACTTCCTAATGACAAAACCATTTTCTCTCAGTTACCCAAACTTAAAACCTAAGAGCCATTTTTTATATCTGCAGTTCCTTCCACTTCTCAAGTCTACTGAACAGGTCCTATCAAATTTAGATTTCCCAGTCTGTGTTAGTTCTCTATTCTTTACTATCTCTAGCATGCTAGTCTCAAGTCTTCCTTAGCTCCTGCATGGATTATAATAGCTTAACCAGTCTCCTTGCCTCAAGTGTAGCCACAGAAATCATCCTAAAGAAAGAGCAACTCTGATGTCATAACCCAAATCACAATGACTCCCCACTGACCATTGAATTAAAGATGTAAACAAGTCTTTACTGAGGACCCTAATTTGGTAGCAATCTGCCTTTCTAGTCTGGTTTTCAACTAGTCCTGTATTATATTTTCTAGGGGAAACCAATGTATTGTTCCTAAACATAGAATTATTTTTTCCTAACTTCATGCTTATGCCATTCCAACTTCCCGGAATACCATCGTCCCTACCCCACCTCTGAAAAATCTGTAAAATCCTTAAGATCAGGGTCTGTTTCAGTCTTTGTACTGTGCACAGAGTAGTAGGAGTTCAATTCAAATGAAATATTTATTAACTATGTAAAAGGTATAATTCTAAATACTAAAGATGAAATAAAGATAAAATACTAAAGACAAGAATCAAGCAGTCCTTTCCTTCAAGGTGCTTGCATTTTACTGGGGGATACACCATGCACAGGGACAATACCATGCATTTTCAAGTAGAGGAAGAGGAGGAGGCAGCAAAATAAGAAGTATCTAAGCTAAGCCTAGAAGAAAACTAAGAGTCCTAGAGGTAAAGGTAGGAAAGGAATATATTTTAGACCAGTGCAAAGGCAAAGAAACAGGAGGTGGAATGTCAAGTTTTGGGGAATAGATAGGGCAATTCAGCTGAAACAAAAGATAGGAAGTATAAAGCCTGGAAAGATGGGGAGGGTAGATTTTAAAGGGCTTAAATTAGCAAGTAGTTTGCATTTTGTCCTAAAAACAAAAGGAAGCTCAATAAAATGTTTACAGATTGAAATGGGCTGGCATTCAAAACCCTCCATAATCTATTACCTATTTACAGGAAAAATCACTGGCTTTGGACTCAGAGGGCTTAGGTTCAAATCCCATCTCAGAAGCCTAATATCTGCGTGGCCCTAGGCAAGTCACTTAAATTCCTTGGTTCCTCACTTCTAGTTGTTTGTCCTTCATTTTCTGGGAAGAGGACCAATGATATCCAAGGGTGATGTCTAAACTAGTGCATAAACTGGATTTGTTAGGCAGCTTTGCACAAAGTTGACAACCTCACTCTCTCTTCTAGAGTCACTGAAGTCCAGCGGCAGGACAAAAGTCAAGACAACTGGCACGAAGTGGACGACCTTGGCTTCTTCAATGTTCAATGGAGCTCTAAGAGTTCCATAGCACCTACTTCAATTGCCTTCATGGACACTGGAACACTGTTCTCATTCACCCATTCTGCCAAGGGAAGTCTTCACATGCTCAAGGTAGACATCCTCCTACCTCACTGATGGGTTTGAGGTCTGTCCATTATTCTCAACCTGGTTTAGCCAATTTACCAAGTGGGCATTACCAGTTCGTGCCCCTTCCCATGCTACAGCTTCTTAGAGCCACAGGTGAGAGTTAAGTGCCAGGTGGACAACAAAGGTGGAGGAACAGCCCTGAAAAGGGTCCAGTAAACCCTCAAACCAGAGGTGCTAGTCCTCCATGAACACCCATTCGCCCCTCCTCACCCATAAAACAAGGAGGAATGACAAAATAACCTTTAAGGTCCCATCCAGCTCTAACTGCGTGATCCTGTTGCTATGTGATTTTTCAGGTCCCTCCCAGCTCTGGATCTCTTACTCCCCTCCTAACCTGAATTTTCCTGAAACACAGCAACTATACCCTGCCCCTACTCCTTTGTTCATTACATTCCTCCTATCTGTCTAAGTCCAACTTCCTTTACTAAGTTTTCTTTGATCACTCCAACCTACAGTGATTTCACTCTCCCCAGAGCTAATACAGCACTTATTATCCATGAAGTCTTCCCAGATTTCCTCAAAAATAGTGACAACTCTCACAGTACTTTGATGGCCCCTCCTCTGCATTTTACGCCCCATTCCGAATCAGTATTGTGTCTTATCGTCCCTACTATATGGTAAGCCTAAAGGATAGGGTCAGAAGCCACTTCCAACTCTTAACTCCATAATCCTATGCTCTTTGTGCACCCCTCAGCTTTAATAAAATAGGTCTTAAAAGTGTACTAAATAGGGGTGGGCTAGGTGGTGCAGTGAATAGAGCACCGGCCCTGGAGTCAAGAGGAAATGAGTTCAAATCCAACCTCAGACACTTGGCACACTCACTGAGTGACTTTGGGCAAGTCACAACTCCAATTGCCCTCCAAAAAGAAAAAAAAAAGTGTACTAAATATAAGCCCCTGCTTTGGCACATTTGCTAGTTATTTATTTATATTATATCCCCTATTAGGTCACAAGCTCTTTAAAGAGAGAAAACTGTCTTATCATTCTTTGTTTCCCTGTAGAAGAATCAAAATTCAACAAATAATTCTTGATTGGATTCATCCATATAAAGGAAGACTACAGAGGGATCATTTTTCATCTTAAGGACCCTTTCAATTCTAAGAGCTATACTTGAGAAAGAAGGAAAAACTATCACTAAAAACACAACAAATAAAGTATAGAAGAAAAAAATGACTTAGAATGATTTTCAATAACACAGTAGTCACAAGTATAGAATAGAAAAAGGTCTCTAGGTCAAAAGATACCTGTAACCTGTCTACAAATGCTGTTTCATCAAAATGATGAATTCAGAACTTTAAAAAATTGGAAGCAGAAGATATTAAACAGTAAAATTTCTTAAACTTTACACATGCAAGACCTGGCATATTTTAAGGGTTCAATAAATGTCTGACTAAATTACAAAGAAATTTCTATCAAGAGGAAACATCTTTCTAATCCCTTCCAACACTCCTCCTAAGCAAAACTCCTAAAAGATTCATAAAGCAAAGCAACCAACTACATATTTTAAAATATTACATCTGTAAATATGGGAAAGACATTTCTCTATGTCTAAAACACTACTCCCAATAGCTTCAGCATTGCATAAAGATCCCAAACTAAGAAACAATGAAGATTTAAGTTTCTTACTGATAAAGGAGTTTTCAGCTTCCTAGTAACCTATATTCAATTCTCAAAAATGTTTCGTTCATTTTAAAATCAAAATAGTTAGATGAAACTAAAATCCATGTTAATTTAAAAACTATTCAACATAATTTTTGTTTTTTATCTTAGCATGACATTTAAAAATAGCATATTTCTCTGAATGACTCAATGACTATTTTTTAACTGCCTCACATTCACTTAGCCCCAAATGGTAAGTTATAAACTGACCCTTGCATTCTTAACACTAATTCCCTGGAGATGCTGTGAAATCTTATCAGTACACATGCTCCCTGTGACTTCATTTTAAAGAGGAATTTATTTTAGTCCACCAAATTAAGATACTTTTACAACTTGGAAGAGTATCATTAGAAACTGACTTGATATAGGGGTCTATTTTCAATAGAGCATACAAAAAGTCATTTTGTAGAAAAGTGACAAAACTGTAAAATTCTAAATTAGTTGTAACTGTAAACACTATCAGGGCCCATCACTGATTTTTGAAATTGAACTTCAGTTTTCACCATACAAAAATATTTTTTAAAACCCGTAAAGTGATTTAATAGCAAAAGTATGGCAAAAAGTAACAGCTAGACTGCTGTTTTTTTGTAATGCACAAAATTATTAGAAGATGTTAACAATGTGCTGAAATAAAAGCCAATTAAGTCAGTCGTAAAGGGGAAGGGGAAAGCTGATGAACATTCACACTCCTCATAGGCTGTGAGTCTTGGTTTTTTACCCTTAGCTATCCCAGCAAAAAAGCAGCCACCCAGTCTCTCAAAAGCTAACTACATTTTGGCTAAAAGTCCCTTTTCCAAAACTAACTAATGCTCCACGGCCACTTTCTAAGCACTCAGCTACATCTGTTGAAAGGAGAAGTGTGTTCTTTCCTACATAATTATCTGACGTTCTTCAGGAAGACGACTTCCTAATAGAACCTCTACTTCCTAACTACCGGTGCATGCGTCTAATGACAACTTTGACAAGAGAATGATCTATGATCCTTGCAATAACAGTTCATGAGAGTCCTAATAAATAAGTGGGACCTGAGGTTGTACAGAGCTATCAGCCAGGGAGGAAGCTTCCCACACTCCCTCTGGATGAACCACAAGACTGGAATGGTACACCAAGACTCCCTAGGGAATTTTTTTTTAATCGCGGTCGAGATGCTTTCCGTTGAGTCTCAAGCACAGAAGCAACTTTCCTTGGTAGAGCACTGCAGTCAAGGCCCCCAAGAGGAAATAAACTTAATCCCGAGCCGAGCCGAGCAAAGCAAAACAAGGCGCGGCGCGGCCGAGCGGCCCCACTTACCAGCAAACAATCCGAATTCACTTCCGACTTCGGGTCCCACAGCAGGTTGTCGATTTTCTCAAACCGAGTCTCAAAACTGTCCCCAGTCGACATGGTGCTGCTGCTGCGGTGACAATCCCCTTCTACCAGCTGCACTAGCGACGGAAAAACGCTCGGAGCTCACTTCCTCCGAAGGCCGGGGGCTTGCCTGCCTGGCTTCAACGTCCGGCCGGAGGGGCCGGAACCTCGGGGGCGCCCGGGGCGCCCGGGGCTCCGCGCTGCCCCTTCACTGAGCGGCTCTCCGCTCTCCCGGCCGGGCTCGGGGGGCGACAGCGACCCGTAGCCGCGCCGAAGCCCACAGACGCATCCCACCCGACAGCCCGCCCCGCCGCTGTCGCCACCGGCCTCGGCGCCCCCGGGGAAGGTGCTCGCGCCTAGCGGGCCCAGGCCCCGGCCGCCGCAGTCGCCTCCATGAAGGGCCGGCCCCCCCTCTGGGAAGGGCAAGAGGGGAAAGAGAAGGCGGGAGGGGCAGGAAAGAGCTTCCCGGGGCTAGCCAAGGGGGGGCAGAGGTTGCGCTCGCAGCTGATGCTGCACGACCCGCCGGCGGGGCCCGCTCCGCTCCAGTCCCAGACGCTGCAGGCAGGCTAACCCCGCATGCCCGGCTCCGCTCGGCCAGATCCGACGTGCGCCTCCGCCCCGATCAAAAGCGGCCCCCCGTGGGGCTGCCTCACTCGCCCATTTTGTCCACTCTCCGCCGCCGTTGTTGCTGCTGCCGCTGGCGTTCCTACAGCTGCTGCCGCCGCGGGGTCCGGCGGGGCAGGGCGAGGCCGGTGCCCGTCCGAGAAGGCTGGAGGGAGGGAAGGAAGGAAGGAAGGAAGGAAGAAAGGAGACAGGGCTGGGGCAGACAGGCCGAAGAGTCCGGTCACGACAACTGACTGGGCAGAGCGCCTGGGAGGGGCCGGTCAGCCGAAGTCCGGGTTGGGGCGGGGAGGAGGTAGTGGGAGGGGGTGGGAAAGGGAAGGGTGAGTTGCGGCGGCGAATACCTCGGGGGGGGCTAGAGGGACTAATATGTCCGCCTTCCTGTTCAAACAAACGGAGACCGCCCGCGCGTACTGCGCATGCGGGGCGGGGAGGATCGGAAGGGGAACCAGCCCAAGCGAGCCCCGCGTTCTCTGGACCGGAGACAGAATGGGAGGGCAGACGTGCACGCGCACGCTTGCGGCTCTCGCGCAGAATCTTTCGGTGAGGGGAGGAGGCGCGGAAGCGAGCCCTAGGGGCGAAGGCGCCTTTCCCGGAGCTGGCTCGGTGGCTCGGTCCGGGGCTGCTTCTGCCCCGGAGCCCTCGGAGGGGTGGGGCGGAGGCGGGGTTGCATTGCTTCTTGAGTTGCCGAGGTGGCCGTGGGGCTCTTGGGGCTGTTTTTTCCATCGCCCTGCATCCAGTCCTGGCTCTGCTCCCTTGGGGGGCCCTGGAAGATCCAGGCGCTTGAATGCTGTCCTTTTGTGACGAAGAAGAGACGTTTCCAGGCATCAGTTAATAATAATAATTTTAATAAAATAATTTTTAAAGGTATCTGCCGCCTTTCAAACACTGGTTAAGATTTCCCTGGGGAGAAGGAAAAAACAAAAAGCAACCATTCGACTATTCATTTACTTAAAAGCTGGGAGGGACCTGAGTCAAAACTTAACAAGCGGAGATGATTTTGACAGAAGCCCCTGAAGAGGAGAACTCGATTTGAAAATTTGCTCTTGTCATTAACAAAGAGCTCGTAGGGTTCTCCCTAATTGGTACACCCAAAGGACAGTCAGACTGACTCCATCTATCGACATTTAGAGTTGTGATTTTACCCAAAATTATGCAGGCTGAACAAACTAGTCATTTCCTCCTTATTCACAGGTTGCTTCATTGGTCGTGCTGAGGGAAAGAAATGTTACTCAATCTGCAGATGTCCTGATAAAATAACGTTGCCTATAGAAGAATATCAGCCTTGTTTTATTTTTGTTATTTATTATTATAAATGCTATATTATATGTTTATTAAAATGTTTATGAGAAATATTAATTTTTTTATTTTTTCTATTTCTGTTTTCTTTTTATTCATTTGTTCTTTTTTTATTTCAAGTTTTAGATTCATCAGAAGGGAGCTATGAGGATTTCACTATAAAACCTAAAGGGACTAGCAGTTTTCCTGTAACCAGAGTACTGTACATACTCCTGAACTACAGTCAATCACCAGTGTGATTAGAAGCTTTGTAGTTTTCATGGCCATTTTTTTCACTGGGCTTGGTTCTACTGCCTTTATTTAGATAGGAATAGAACATTTAATTTCACTTCATTTCATTCACAGATAACACACTACAAAAGATCCTTAAATTATTTCGTATTTAATTGTTCGGTCATTTCAAACTCTTTGTGACCCCATTTGGGGTTTTCTTGGCAAAGATACAGGAGTAGTTTGTCATTTCTCTCCAGATGAAGAAACTGAGGCAAACAGAGCTAAGTGTCTGAGTCACACAACTATTAAGTGTCTGAGGCCGGATTTGAACTCAGGAAAATGAGTCTTCCTGACTTCAGACCCTGGCACTTTATCTACTTTAACACCTAGCTGCCCCTTGTATTTCATCAAGTTTCATAAATACCTTTTATTTATAGTACACTACAGAAGATTTTCAAACTACTTTGTATTTATTTTTGCTTAGATTTGTTTTGTAGATAATTGTGCATGTAAATACATACACATATACTTGTCTCCCTTGTAGAATGTCAGCTCTTTGTGAATAGGGATTGTTTCATTCATTGTATTGTATCCCTAGCACCTAGAACTTAATATTAATAACATTGTCCCTTTACAAATTTAGATATTTTATTAAATATCTAATGTGATATTTAGTGACTTTTGACTCAAGTATTTAAAGTACAGTATTTAATTTTTTTTAAATTAACCATATGAATTATCGCTGAGCCCAAGGTTTAAAATAAATCCAGCAAGAGACCTAAAATAAACTTACCAAACTCTGCCTCTCCTTTTGATTACCATTTTTAGGTGTTCTTAGGAATTTGTTGTTTCTCAAAGAACTTGGAACATTTCAACTTTCTGTTGCTAACTGTCGGGGCCCACAATTCAAATAGAGATTGAGATGAGTGGATGGCAAGAGCAATTATTGGTGAATCATAAAATGTAGAACTGGAAGAGACCTTAGATGGTCTACTTTAATCCCATCCCTTAATAGAATTAAAGAAATAAAGTGACTTACCCAAGAGTTGACATAGCCATTAAATGTCACAGCAAACAGCCAAGCTCCAACTCTACTCTGTTCCAGTAAACTGTCCATGGCACCATGCTACACTTTGGTTCTTAGTCAAGTTTCTAAAGCTAGTTGAAAAGATATATAAATCTTAAATGTTTGGGGCAGCTAGGTGGCACAGTGAATAGAGTATGGGCCCTGGAATCAGGAGGACCCAAGTTCAAATATGGCCTCAGACACTTGACACACTTATCACGTGACTTCGAGCAAGTCCCTTAACCCCAATTTCCCTCCAAAAATTAAAAAAAAAACCCAAATCTTAATGTTTGTTTTGGGGGGGGGGACCTTAAAAATCTAAACAGTTGCAAGATTTTTTAAGTTTTTTTCCCATGAGATTTGGAGTTGGAGGCCCTGGTTTGAATCTCAGCTCTGCTTGCTATTTTCTAGCTGTGTGAACTTGGAGCAAGTCATTTAATCTTTCTGGGTAAGATAAGCTTTGAGTCCCTTTCAGTGCTAATTCCTAGACTCCTATGACCTTAGCTTCCAGTTAATTTTATTTTGTTTTTCTCACATAAAAAAGTAGTAGTAGTAATAGTAATAGCTAACATATATAGTGCTTCCTAGGTTCCAGGCACTGTGCTAAATGCTTTACAATTATTATTTCGTTCAATACTCCCAGAAACCCAGGAGGTAGGTGCTATTATTATCCCCATTTTACAGATGAGGAAACTGAGGCAAACCCTGACATGGCCAGGGTTACAAAGCTAGTAAGTGTCTAAGGTCAAATTTGAACTCAGGTCTTCTTGACTCCTGGCCCAGAGTTCTATCCACTACACCACAAAATTCTATGATATAGGATCAAAGTTTAACTTTTCATTCACTTTATATAGCATGAAATAGAAAAAAAAAAAAAAGCAGTGGCCTGGAGTTTTATTGCCAACTGTCAGTAGTGTGGCATTAGGCAATCATCTAACCCAGGGGTGGAACACCTTCAGCCTTGAGGCTGCAGGTTCCCCACCTCTGATCTAACCTCTCTAAACCTCAGTTGTTCCATATGTAAAATGGGGGATGGTAGAAAGGATAAATGATCTCTAAAGTCCCTTCCATCTCTCCAGTACAGTGATTCTAAAAGTCCTGTGTGTATTAAGGGGTTGAGTGCTGATGCAAAAATAATGGCACAGATATATTAAATGTAGCAAAGTGAACATTCTGAGAAGTGAATTTCTCTTATACAAATCTGTAAATTAACCATGCTTTTATATTTGGTACATTAACAAGCATAAATTATCCATAGGAAAAAAGTTAATAATCTGCAGCATGACAAAAGTCCATTGTAAACTCCTAGGGAGGAAATAGGGTAATCATAGCACCAAATAGTAAGGGGGGTAGGGGAGAGTAGGATGGGAGAAGGCTGGGGGAGGACTTTGGTGGCATCACTAAAGATGAGGTGGTTAATGTTGGAAGTACAGAGACTTAAAAGGAGGCTGAATCCATCCAAAGGCATGAGGCAATTAACTTCTTGGAAGGGAATAGGTATAACTGGAAAACACCATTAAGGAAGAAAGAGAAAGCTTTGCCAGGGACTTGTGCAAAGCAAAGACTTTAAAATTCCTTTGCGTGTATTTACTCAGATGTTGTTCATGAATTTCTAAGAAACTAAAAGGCAATCATTAAAAAATATTTACTTTATTTATTTTTAATTTTCAACATTCACTTCCATAAGATTTTGATTTACAAATTTTCTCCCCATCTCCACCCTCCCCACCCTAAGACTATGTGTTATTTGATATAGGATCTTCATTCATATTAAACCTTTTTTCACACTAGTCTGAAAAGCAGTCATTCTAATGTTTATGTAAATATGTGCAATGTGCAAATGCATTTTATTGCAACAAGTTTTTAAACCATTGTATGTTGGTAGCATTTATTCTCCTGGGAAAACTGCCCACAGGGGAGGCTTATGGAAAAACAATGAATCATTCCATCTTTACCATGTATATCCTCACCAAACCTTCCTAAGAAGGCATGTAACAAAACCTTTACAACACTAAGATTAAAGGAAGCTCTCATATGTCAAAAAAATTACCAAGTTATAAAGTTACCATGTTCTCAGAGGTACCATATTGTACCTATGTTTGCATTTTGCCAATTTCTTGCATTTTATTGCCTATTCTATCTTAAGAACATACCATAAAATGCAGGTGCACACCATAAATTGCATATCAATTGTAATTCAGTACAGTCAATTGCATGTTATTTCAAAAATGCTTGCCACAAATGTGTAAAGAATGTGATGTGGCAGAGTTACTATAGGAACCATAGCTTTGTAGACAGTTCCAAGAAAGTAATAGGCTTAATGTAACTTTGCAAAAGTGCACTTAAGGAAAAATACACACACACATATGAGGAAATATACATATATATTTACTAGAATAAACTTTTGATTTCAGGTAACTATAGAGAACATATAATTAGTCACTGCAACTAAAACATATTTTACCTTTTTTTTGACAGTATTGTTCTTTTTTTCTAACATTTTATTCCTGTGTCCTGGGAAATATCTGAGGCATATAAATTTTTCCAAGCATGGGAATACTTTGTTTAAATCGCAGGTTCGTTTGCCTAGGGGTAAACCATATGAAATCAGCCAAGCTAATCTCATATGTTTAGAATCATAGGTTTTAGAGTTAGAAGGCACCTTAGACATTTTCTATTCTAACAGATAAGGAAACTGAGACACAAGAAAGTTAAATGACTTTCCCAAAGTTTTACCAGATAATAAATAACAGGGCTGGAATTCAAACCCACTTCTCTGAGTTGCCTTCCTCCTATGAAAACATTCAAAATGGAAGGAAATAATCTTTTAGAGATTTAGACAGAGGTGTCATAGCTCCGGTTTAATGAAATCACAACTTCAAGATGTTGAAAAAGATAGCTCATTTCAGTACAGGTGCAGAGGGTAGGGGAAAGAAGATAGAGGAACCTGAATCCAGAGTCAACATAAAGATTTCTCCCTAGTCACACTTTATTCCTGGAATGCTTGCCTGAGACATCTGTGTTCCATTTTTTCCCACTCCTCCCAGAAACTCTAATTCTATGCTCCTACCAAAAAATTACCCTATTTATAGTGGTTCTGGTCTTTCCCTGGAAGCAAATAGATTCTAGGGACATCCACACTAGCACATGGGTTCCCCAGGAAAGATATGCCAGGTTCAAGGTACTCTGTGGTTTACATCCATTCAACGCCATAGTTCATGAGCCCCCACTAATGTGTTTCTTTTTAATAATGTTTCACACCATAACAACTTCCCTCTTATCTTTTTTTGGGTGGGGAGGAGGTGAAGGGATCTGGGCTGGTTCATTCACCAACCTATACTCACACTGTCACATTGGTCGTTCACAGAGGGACAAGCCACACTATTGCAACTCACTCTCTCAGGGTTAACCCTAGTGAGGTGATTACACTTCCATTACTCACAACTATAGTTCCTGAGCCCCCACCAGTGTGTTTTCCATTTAACAAATCAGGCAGGATGAAACAATTAACTCTTAAACAGAACATTTATCAAAACAAAAGCAAAGCAAAAATAATTATAGCATAACAATCCCTACTCTTTTGCTGATGCATAGAGAACCATAGTAAGAAGTCACATCTGCTGGGCACACTTCATGACTCTAAATTCTGAACCTAGATGTCTTTTATCGTCTTCAGGGACAAAAATTCACTGAACAGGCACAACAGTTCACTGATGAACTTGTTACTGATTCTCTGTTGGCTACTGGACTCAGATCATTCCCCTTTTGGGTAGCTGAGGCAATGTTAAGATCTTTGAGCAAAACAGAAACCCCAAGCTTGGGATTGGCACACATCTTCCAGGTCTGCTGCCTCAGCTGGGCTCTGAGGAGTTTTGACATCTCAAAAAGCAAGTAGCAAGCTCTGAGGTCTATTCCCATTCCTTATCAGAGGTCTCCATTGAGCTCTCAGTTCAACTCCACTCTGAGCTCTGCTCTTCTTTGAGCTTTAAGCTCAGCTCAGCTCAGCTTCCAACTCAGTTCTTCTCTGAGCCCTCATTTCAATTCAGTTCCCAGTAGCAGACCGAAAGCCTGCTACCTGCTCCCCGCTATGCCCCCCAGCTATTCCAAGAGCCTTAGGGAACAATGTCATCCCTGAGGTGTGTTCCTCAACCCAAATGGAGGTCTTTCCTGGTCCCAACCCTGAAGATACTTCTCAGATCCATTTTTGAGGTCTCTACAACTCAGAGGTCTGCTCATAAATAATCCTACTGCTTCAGAGCAGAGTCTCTTGCATAATATCATCTACTTCTATTTCATGGTGAAAAAACAAAATCCATTTTTCTTTCATCTAAGCAACAAGTAGACTGTATATGTGCATGTGTGTATACACACAATATACATATATACACACATGCATACACACATACACACACCTATATGTATGTAATGCATGTATGATATATGTACATATGTACCTATATGTGTATGCCCTAAATAAACATCTTTTCTCTATGAGGTTGCCTCCTCAGTGTTTCTCTAGCAACTGTTCCTGTTTCTGCCCCTGTCTATCCATGTTGTTTTTGCTGTTCAGTCATCGCAGCTGTGTATGATTATTTGTGACTCCACTTGCTGTTTTCTTGGCAAAAAATAGTAGAGTGGTTTTGCTGTTTCCTTTTCCAGCTCGTTTTACAGATAAGGAAACTGAGGCAAAGAGGGTTAAATAACTTGCCCAGGGTCACACAGTAAGGGTTGGAGGCCAGATTTGAACTCAGGAAAATGAGTTTTCTGACCCCAGACCTGTCACTCTGTCCATCATACTACGTAGCTGCCCTTTCTACTAGTAAAATTGTCTAAATTAGAAAGTAGAACCAATTTGAACCAGTTGGTCAAAAACATAATTAATACAAAAAAAATAGACATATAAAGCAGCAATAAGAAAGGTAGCAATAGGACATTTCCTCAAGAAACCCTGCAATTACATTCACTATCAGTGGGAAAAGTAAACAGGCTTAAGAAATGTTCCTGGAAAGAAACAAATACAGGAAACATGTGCAGTTAGGATACATGTATGACGGGACACAAAGCAGCCTTTTAAATCTTCTGTAACCAGCCTACTCTCTTATTTGCATAGAACAGAGGAGCATGCTGGGGAGAAGTGGAAGGCAGTTTACTTACCCCAATTTCATTCACCTTCTTTTCATTTGGAAGAAGTAGAACCCTGGGAATACTTAGTTCAGTTGAGGGATAAAAGATTAAAGCTAAAAAAAGATTTCTGATGCTAAATCAGATTAGAGTTGAACTGAGGAAGTTAGAGGAAACATTAAAAGAAAAGAGAGCAATAAAAGAACAAATGTGATCTTATTCTAGTCATCTGTTAGCTTATGGTGTAGTCCAGTTTAGGGGAAATGGTTGACAGCATAGTTCAAAGCACTGCCTGAAAAGTGCACTTGTTCTCTATAGCCAAAGAAAGGCTTATTAACCCATAAGTAAATAATAGACAGAAGGTGACTCTGAAAATAGCACCTTTGCTGAAGATTATAGTTGAGATGTTGCAAATGACCAATGACCTGGGATCAGAATGGCACAGAAGATGAAGAAATGGATGTAGTACCATAAAAAAAATCATACAATACTCTTGCATTGTGGTGCATTTGTGGTATAATAGAAAGAACACTGGGTCTAGAGTCAGAAGATCTGGGTTTATATGTATCTCTGATGCTTGTTGCCTGTGTGACTTTGAGCAAGTCACTTAATTTCCCTGAAATTTAATTTTTTCACCTATAAAATAAGGGGGTTGAACCATATGGTCTCTGAGATCTCTTACAGTTCTGGGACTGTCAGACTATGATAGCCCCAACTTCTCCCTGAAACAAAGGTCCATTTTTTAAAAAAATATCAATATTTTCCAATAATTTTATATGGACACAAGTCATAGAATATAACAATGTTTAAAGAATTAAAGTTGTAGATAATAAAAAGGAAAATAGAAAGATCCAGAGAAGATATGTGTATGCTCCAAAATATTGTTGATGAAAATTTGATAGAAGTAGCATGAAAGATACATCAGTCATACATGTGAACAGAAAAAGAGGAGGTGTCGAACTAATGTAATCAGTGTGATCTATAAACAATAAATAAGCTATTTGCTCCTTTGGTATCTATTCTATTTCAAGAGATCTCTGGAAAGAACCACCAGGCCATTAGATGGACTCACTGTGGAGGATTTACAGGAGGAAGTAGACAAGAGTTTAAACAGAATAAATAGATATAGATGGCTTTCAGTCTGTACTAAAACAGAGAGTAACCTCGTCAATGAGATATTCTGCAGTATCAAAGTATAAAGATTGATAATTCATTTTAGAAGTCAAATATACTTTGTTTTGGGAGGCAATTGAGGTTAATTGACTTGCCCAGTAAATGTCTGAGGCTGGATTTGAACTCAGGTCCTCCTGACTCAGTATTCTATCCACTAAGCCAGCTAGCTGCCTCTGAGGCAAATGTACTTTTAATTCTCTCTCTCTCTCTCTCTCTCTCTCTCTCTCTCTCTCTCTCTTTTGAGAGGGGAATGTAGGACAATTGAGGTTAAGTGATTTGCCCAAGGTCACATGGCTAGTTTTCTGTGTGTATATATTAAGTGTCTGAGGCCAGATTTGAACTCAGGTCCTCCTGACTCTAGGGCCAGTGCTGTATTCACTGCGCCACCTAACCGCCCCATTAATTCTTAAGTATAGCAAAGAAAAGGCTGAAATATAAAAATGTAGACCAATATCTGTAATGAATATCAATATAAGCATAATAAATATTGACAGAATACAACAGTATATTTTAAATTATTTACTACAATCAAAAATATAGTTGCAAATTGGAAAAATAATCACTATCATAAGTCATATCAACAAGAAAAAAAGGGCAACATGCTATCTATTAACCATATGGAAAAATGCTCCAAATCACTAGTAGAGAAATGCAAATTAAAGAAACTGAAGTTTCACCTCAAACTGACAAATTTGTAAATAAATAAAAAGGAAATTACAAATATTGGAGAATATACAGGAAAATAAGCATATTACTATATTGTTGGTGGAACTGTGTATTGGTCCAGTCATTATGGACAACAATTATGAATGATAACAAATAGGGTAGCACAAGGATTCACTAGTGCAATGATCAACCATGATTTCAGAGATGTGATGATGAAGAATGCTAAACACCTCCTTACAGAGAGTTAATGGACTAATGAAAAATGCATCTCTGGACATTGTTCAATGTGGAAGTTTATTATGTTTGACTATACTTATTTGTTGCAAAGGTTTTTCTTTTCTTTTTTTTTCAGCATGGGTTGAGGAAGGTTGAGAGGTGAAAAGGAAACAAAATGGATGCTTGACAATTGAAGCAATTAATTTTAAAAAGAAAATATAGTAATTAGATGACTATGTAATTAGCTCCAATAAAAGTCTTTAAGAAAATAAAACTTCCATTTATTTTGAAAACTCTATCAAGTATAGGGATAGAATGTCTAAGCCCTTGATCTAACTAGCATGGCTATATTAAGAAGGTGCTACAGTGGACCTAGCCTATGTCCACTAAGAACATTCACTCAAGATGAAATGGGTATTACAGATAGATACCATAAAAGAGCATTCAGAGAGATAGTGTAAATACATTATGGTTTTGTGTAGCCTTAAACCCATCAGCATCTCTCCTAAATAGAATATAGTGTGTTTTTCAAGCTTAAGAGATTCTCCAACTTTTCCTTCTTTAGATTTTAGCAACCCTCAACTTCAGCCCTTATTCCATCTAATCTGTGCTTACTGATGAAGTTATTTCTTTTGATTACTAAAAGCAGTATGAAGCTTTTCCTTATAACCATAAGATCTGTTTCTAAATTTACGATATACTAACTGGCTCATAATGAAAGGAATTCATATCTTTGGTCTACTTCATATATATTCATGGTTTGTCTGCTGTAGTGGTCAGTACTATCTGACCAGTGACTGAAGCATTTCCAGTTACTGGGATGTTGGTATTTCTCATTTGTTCTATTGTATCTTGTCTTCTTGTGGTAAGAATAGAAAGGAGAGCCCCTGGCTCCACTGTCCTCCATGTCAGGCCAGTCATCATGACATGTTTGAATAGGATCAGCTGACAAATCCATGCTGCCCTATTGAATTCTCTGACTTTAGGAGAAGTTGCAACACACTGTCTGGAGTGCTAACGCAATCAATGCTATGACCAGAGTCAAATTCACCATTTCAAGTTTCCTTTCAGATCTTTCCTGCTTCACATGGGAAGTCTGCTGTAGAACTTCTTGGCTAGAAATTCCCCTACTTTGCCTCTGTTTTTGTCACATACCTCCTGGCATTAACAATAGGCTGTACTTTGAATGAATGAAAAAAAATCATTTTAAGGTTTTTTATGTGCTAGATGCTATGCCAAGTACTGGGGATGAAAATATAAACAAGACAATCCCTACTCTCAAGGAGTTTAGATTCTAATAGGGGAAGGCAACACATATAAGAGAGTGGTGGCTAGGAAGGAGGGTTTTAGAGAGGGAAGTTAAAGAGAATGGTGATTGGATTATTGACATGTTCTTTCCAGAAATAATAGTGTAGATTTTATTATGTTCTCAGAGGTAGAGGTGGAAAATAGGTGGTGTACACTCAGTGGTATAACATGGAGATACCCAGAGTAGCATGGTGGACCTGTGACTGAGCAAAGTAAGGTGAATGCTTGCTTATCAAAACCCAGGGTTCCAGGGGTAGGAGCCCAAAAGGTGGCAACTTAAATGCAGACCACATGGCAAGAAGATAGAGTGGGTTATTGTTATTGTTATTCACAAAGTCCCACTCAACATATTCCATGGTGATATGGAAAAAAAAAAAACATGTGTTCTCTTGAAAGCTCTGCCAATGAAATATAAGCTCTACAGTGTCAGTGACAGAGTGGTGGGAAAGGGAGCAGAAGGTGCTAAGAGTCACAGTCTTTAGGTCTTCTATAAATTTTAATTTGACTGTTGGTACTCATTGTACCAGTAATCATTGTCCAGTGACCCACAAATGGGCATTGCAGCTAAATGGTATAATGGATAGAGGGACAGATTTGCAGTTAGTAAGATCTGAGTTTGAATCCTAACTCAAACATCTGTTATCCTAGATGTGTGACCCTAATCAAGTCACTTACCCTATCAGCCCTAGCTTCCTTATCTGTAAAATGGTGATAATAATAGCACCTATTTCACAAAGTTGTTATGAATATCAAATGAGATAGTACATGTAAAACACCATATAAAGGTTAACTATTATTTTTATTCTATCACTGGAGAAGTTGAATCATAGCAATCTTGGAATTCTTGCTATAAACAAAACCAGAAGAAAGCAGTAAGTTGCAGCTAAATGGGAGAATGATTCATATGTACTCTTTGGAGAGATTAAGAAAGGAGTTAGTAGAGTGGGTTTTATTATACAACCAAAAATAACATGGGTCATTTTTTCATGGAATATTTGGTTATCACATATCACATAATAAGTATTTGCAAAAAGACAATCATAAAATATCGCAGCTTCTGTACCTATACTGGTTACTGCAGATGAAGAGACAGAGAAATTATATTAAAAACCTGCTAAGACTCAGAGTACATTAAACCAACATATATTCTGATATTTGGTAGCTTCAGAGCAAAGATGAGTCAACATTAAGAGGAAGAAGAATATATGGGAAAGCATGGTTCAATAGCAAGAAATGAATGGCAAAGGCTTGTAGACTAAACAAGACTCTCATGCTTTTATGACAGGAACACATACTTCGAGGGAGAAAAAGTAATTGATAGGAGCTGGAAAGAGAAGTGCCATATGATATTGCAAAAAATGAAATATATTTTAATAGACAGGAAATGACTTGTTATTGATATTGGGGATACCCCTAAGTCAACTGTCTGTGCATACCATCAGAACTAAGGTCAGAATTAGTTAAAAAAAAAAAAGCAGAAAAATAATTTTAAAAAGATTGCTGTAAACCACTGACCTGGAAAATAGATCCAGGAGAGATAATCTAAAAACTATTGGACTACCTGAAAACCATGATCAAAGAAAGAACCTAGAAATCATCCTTCAAGAAATTCTCAAGGAAAATTGCCCTGATGTTGTAGAACCAGAGGGCAAAATAGAGGTTGAAACAATTTACCAATCACCTCCTGAAAAAGATCCCAAAAAGAAAACTCCTAGGAATATTATAGCCAGGTCCCAGAATTCCCAGATCAAGGAGAAAATATTACAAGGAGCCAGGAAGAAACAATTTGAATATGGTGGAAACACAATCAGGATAGCACAGGATCTGGCAGCTTCTACACTGAGGGATCAAAGGGCTTGGAATATGATATTCCAGAGGGCAAAGGAGCTGGGATTAAAACCAAGAATCACCTACCCAGCAAAACTAAGTATTTTGTTTCAGGGGAAAATATGGTTATTCAGTGGAATAGAGGACTTTCAAGCATTCTTGAGGAAAAAACCAGAGTTGAGTAGAAAATTTGACATTCAGACACAAGAAGCAAGAGATGCTTGAAAAAGTAAATAGGGAAAAGAAATCATAAGCAACTTATCAAAGTTGAATATCACTGTGAAAGTAGTTGAAGAAGGGCATATGGGCATATGAATACATATGTGAATGTGTGTATATATGTTTACAGGTATACATAGATAGAGGGCACAGGTCGAATTTAATAGGAAGGGATGATACTTAAAGGTGAAATTAAGAGGTGAGAGAGGAATATAATGAGAGGAGATAGGGAGAGACAGAATGGGATAAACTATCTCATATAGAAGAGGCAAGGGAAAATGGTTACAAGGGAGGGGAAGAACAGGAAGGCAAAAAGACAAAACCTTATTCTCATTGAATTTGGCTCAGGGAGAGAATGACATATATACTAAATAGGATATCTTACCCTACAGGAGAGTAGGAGTAGGGGGATGAGAGAGGGAATGATGGAAGGGAGGGCAGGCTGGGGCGGAGGGAAGTTGGAGGCACCCACCTTTGAAAAGGGACAGGATCAAAGTGGGGAATTGACCAAAGGGGAGGTGGGATATGAGGGAGGGAAATGTGGTCAGTCTTTTATAATATATCTACTATGGTGATGTTTTGCATGGCTATTTGTCTTCCCAGTAAGAGTAGATGACAAGGGAGGAAGGGAATGAATCTGGAATTTGAAGTTTTAAAATCAAATGTTTTAAAAATATATAAATACTATTATTAATACTATTTTACATATAATTGGGAAATGGGATAAACAAGCATTGGGGCATGGAGATTCACCTTGCCCTACTGGAAAAGTCAAAAGGGGTATGGAAGAGGATATGGGAGAGAGCAGATCGGATGAGGGGATATCCTGTGGGACTGCTATTCTGGGGTGGTGAGTGGGGGAAAAATGGGGAAAAATTGTAACTCAAAATCTGGCGGAAATGAATGATGTAAACCAGAAGTTAATAAAGCATTTGAAAAAAAAAGAAAAAGATTGTTGTTTGTCCTTTTTCAAAGAGGACCAATGACATTACAGGGTGACTTGTGCATGAATTGGATTTAAGTGAGGCAGAGTTGCATAAAATTGCTAGCCTCACTCTCTCTTCCAGAGTCATTGAAATCCAGTGGCGAGACAAAAGTCAAGGGAATTGGGATCCATTGGCAGGACTTTTGATTGGCCTGGAATGCAATGGAATGACCTTGGTGTCTTTGATGTTTGACCAAACTCAAAGTGTTCTGCAGTGCCTGCTTCATGTAGTAAATCAGTAAAATCGTGTAGTAATCAGTAAAATTAAAGATTATCTTTTAACTTATGTCTGAAAGTCAAATAAAACCTACAAGTCTAGCACATTGCTTGGACCATAGAAAGTAGTCAATAAATATTTAATGAATTTAATGGTTTGGGAAGTACTAAACTAGCTAAACAGTTGATAATGCCTGGATGTCTATTTGAATTTTTAAAACCAGAGGGAACTCAAGATGTAGGCCAGTGAACTTAATTTCTATTTCTGGCAAAATTTGTGAGCATTTAGAAACGGAAGTGGTAATCACTAAGAACCAGTATTACAATTTCATGCCCGAATGACCTCATTTCCTTTTTTAAAAGCAGGGTTGTTAGAGTAGTGTACTAGGGGAATGCCACAGGCATAATATAACTAGATTTTAGCAAGGCATTTGACAAATTCTTTCTTGATATTCTTGTGGACTGATAAAGAAATATGTTAGAATTGTTAGGGGCATTAGGAATTATCTATCTGGCTGGCACCAAAGTATAGTCATTAACAGATTGGAGCAAGTTCTGTAGTGAAGGACTCCAGGGATCTGCCCTGTTCTACTCAACGTTTCCATCAATGACTTGAATGAGGGCATAAATGGAATGCATATTTATAGATGACATAAGCTGGAAGGGACGAAAGATACATTTTACTATAGAATTGGGATCCCAAAATATCTCAAATGATTATCTTAATCTAATAAAAAAGAAATTTAATAGGGATAAATGTAAAGTCTCACATTCAAATTAAAAAATAAACTGTACAGGTATCAGAAGTCATATGACTAGGAAGCAATTTACCTGGGAAAAGACCTGGGAATTTCAATGAACCTCAAGATTAGTAGCAGTCACAGTATGAAATGTCTACTAGAAAAGCTCATACAATCTTGGGTTACATTAATTAAACCTCATAGCTGCAGAATCATGGATTTAAAACTAGAAAGGTCTTCAGTCAATATTCATGGTGTTGAACTCCCTCATTTTATAGATGAGGAAATAAGACCTAAGTAAAAGGATTGCCCAAGGTCCCATAAGTAATCAGTGACAGAACTGGGATTTTGACTGTCCTTTGACTCTAGATCCATTGCTTTTTTCCACTGAACCTCATTTTTGAGACCAGAATAAGGGAATAATACTTCTGTTCCCTTATATATTCTCTGTCCTGATCAGAATACATCTGGATAATAAGTAAGTTAATTCTGGGTGCACCATTTTAGTAGGGACATTGAAATTCTGGTGGATGGCCAGGGTGGTGGGGAAGAGGAAAATGGGGAGGAGTTGAAACTATACAGTATGAAGGTCACTTGCATGAACTGTGAATATGTAACCTAGTGAAGAAAAGAGAGTGGGGGTCATGGAAGTTGTCTTCAAGTATTTGAAGGGCTATAATACAAAAGTGAATGGAATTAAGCTTGTTTTGCACAACTCTAGAGGACAGAACTAAAATCAATATATAAGAATTACTGAAAAGCAGATTTGGGGAAAACTTGAAGAAAATCTTTTCTTTAATCAGAGCTGTCCAAAATGATGAGAGACAGATTCTCTCTCAGGTACTAGTTGGACAAGGTGACCTCTGAGGTTCCTTCCAACTGAGATTCTAGGACTCAGTGATATGAAGTACATCCAAAATGCTTACCCTATAGTTACAATATAATCTCTGTAGTCACAGATCCTGAATAGAACAATTTAATACAACAAACATTTATTAAGTACCTGTTGTGAGATGAAATAAAACACAATCTGCTGCTATCCTCAAGTTGTTTACAAGTATGAAAATAATCATAGGACACATAAAAATACAAAAGAAAAAAACCCAGAAGGTTCAGTAAAAAAAAAAAAGTAGTCATCATCTGCATGTCTTTTTCCATATAACATCCAGACCAATGTTGCAGAAATTGGGTGACACTTCAAATGGAAATTAATTTTTTCTTATTTTATACAAAAATTTAAAATTTGCATAGATCAATAGGAGATAAATGCACCCTTGGGTTACATCGGAGTAAAGAACAAAGGAGGGGGGAGGCTAGGTGGCACAGTGAGTAGAGCACCGGCCCTGGAGTCAGGAGGACCTGAGTTCAAACCCGACTTCAGACACTTAACACAAAAACTAGCGTGTGACCTTGGGCAAGTTACTGAACCCCAATTGCCCTCCAAAAAAAAAAAAAAGAGCAAAGGAGGTAGGAAGAAGTGAGAAATCAATCACCTTGCCTCCTGATCCCCTTTAATAAAAGCCCTATAGGCAAGGGGGAAAAGTTTCAGTTCACTACCATACATCATATTTCTTCAGCTTATTCAAATAGTTACACTAGAAAACACACACACACATACACACAGACACACACACACACACACACACACACTGCTGGAAACAGAATCATGAGTATTAGAAAGCTAACAGAAAACTGGCTAGTGTCTGGGCCATAGTAACTGACCCATAAGATATATACTACCCTCCAACTGCAAGCCCAGCTGATGATTAACACAAAACAAATAGAGGGACCAGCCCAAGCATAGAAGTTGAAAAAGTTGTTGCTGTTCAGTCCTTGTCTGACTCTTCATGAACCTATTTGGGGTTTTCTTGGAAAAGGTATTAGAGTAGTTTGCCATTTCTTCTCCAGCTAAGGAAACTGATGTAAATAAGGTTAAGTGACTTGCTCAAGGTCACACAGCTAGGGAGTGTTTGAGGCCATGTTTGAATTCATAAAGGTGAATCTTCCTAACTTCAGACCCAGCACTCAATCTACTGTGCCACCTATGTGTCTAGCCTAATTTAAAAGCATACATGAATTCCTCTATTGTCCCAGTTGGACAAGGTGACCTCTGAGGTTCCTTCCAACTGAGATTCTAGGACTCAGTGATATGAAGTACATCCAGAATACTTAATTACAGTATGAAAGGACTTGAATCAAGCCCCTTGCTTTATGTTTCTCCAAGGCTAAGTTCTCCCAGACATCAGAGCAGAGCAGCATCAAAGTGTCCCCTAATGTGCACTAAAATCCTCCCACTCCCCAAATTCCAGCCTCCTTCTTTGACTTGGTCAGTGGGCTTGGCCCAGTGCACCTGTTTGTGGATCCAACTGAAGTCTGAGGGCTTGATTTGCATTCTTCATCCTAACATGGCTGCAGCGGCCAGGGTAGCTGTCATGGTGGGTGGAGGATGTACCACCCCCTCTACCCATTTCTGACTGTCATCTCCCTAGCATAGGATTAAAAAACAGCTGGCATTGCTATGGAGGGGAAAACTAGCCAGATGAGAAAAGAACAAAAAGTAAGAAGTAAATGAGGGACTGGGGTCCCTGTCTCCTAAAAAAAAATCAGCAATCTGATAGTCATCTTAGTAGCCCCATTAGCAGTTTCAAGACACTGATCCTTTTCTTTAGATTATTTTACATTGGATGCTTTGTGTGTTCTATAAAAGTAAAGGTACAGCACATCAGCAAATGATTTTTAAAGTTCTTTCTACTTGCTGTGAATTCCTCTACTTAATTGTTTTAATGGAAACAATACTTTCTGCTGTATTTTTTGAGCAAAATATATCGATGTTTTAGAAATAAGAAAGTGTTCAATTCATTAATGTGTTTGTTTTTCCACCTAAGAACATTAGTTTTGCTTCTGTGTATTTATTTTTCTTGGTAACACAAATATATACACTTCACTTTAAATATAATTTTAAAAATTTACTCACATCAGGGGTGGCTAGGTGGTGCAGTGAATAGAGCACCAGCCCTGCAGTCAGGAGGACCTAAGTTCAAATCTGGCCTCAGGCACTTAACACAAAAACTAGCTGTGTGGCCTTGGGCAAGTCACTTAACCCCAATTGCCCTCCAAAAAGCAAAAAAAATAAAAATAAAAATTATTCACATCAGGCTCTATTATCACCTCTTGTTGAAAGTAAAGATATACATCCTTGCCCTACTAAAAAGTTGGGGGGGGATGGGGGAGAATATAAGAGAGAACAGATTAGGGAAAAGGGTATTCAGTAGGCTCGTTATTTTGGGGTGGGAGGTAGGGAAAAGATGGAAAGAAAAATTTGTAACTCAAAATCTTGTGGAAATTAATGTTGAAAACTAAAAATAAATAAATAAATTGAAAAAAAAAAGTAAAGATACTTTGTACATCAAAATCTCTGTACCCAAAGCTCATCTCACTGAGTTTTGGCTTCCACTTCAGGGTATTTGTGTTTGCTACAGAAACATTCGAAATTCCATAGTTCAAATAGTAGTTAAGTTGTTGTTCTTAATAGAAAAAGAAAAGTTCTACATAAACTTGTTGCCTCCCCTACTAGAATATAAGCTCTCCAGGGCCTGGAACATAATGAGTGTTTAATAAATGCTTGTTGATTGATTAGGGAATAGGGTTGAAAATTATTTCCTTTACTGGTACAAATGGGTATGAGTTTTTCTCATGTTTATTTTCAAATGCTTGTAAAAATAACCTTCTGTGTTTACTACTATTTTCTACTTCTTAAGGATTTTTCCTACTATTCCCTTTATGGAATAGTAGAATCATAGCCCAAGATTACCCAGTCATAGCCCCATCTAAATCCTACGTTTTAGTCCCTTTTACAGCATCTCTTAGAGGAAGCCCTCTGGATTGCTGGAAGATCTCCTGCAGTAGAGAATCTGGTATCCCTTCAGACAGCCCATTTGATTTGTGGAGAAATCTAAATTACTACACAGTTTTTCCTTATGTTGAGCCAAAATCTTTATCTCTTTAGCTTTTACTTACCGGTCTACTTTTGACCTCTTGAAGCAAACATGACACGTCTTATCCCTCTTCTATATCACAGCCCTTAAATATTGACAGAGTGATATTGTCTCCCAAGTCTTGCCTTGGTGTAGGCTAAATATTTCTATTTCTTATTCTTATATATCCTGTCCCCATTCTAGTTCCCCTCTCAATTCAACCCAATCAAAAAAAATTATTAAACACGTATTATGTTCACTCATTATTCTCAAGACACTGTGCTATATACGTTGGGAATACAAAAAGAAAACAAAACTAAAAAAACATTCCAGCCCTCGGGGAACTTACAGTTTAAGAAGGATATTAATAATTTGAAGCATAGTCCAAGGATGGGAATCAGAATGGTGAAGGGTCTCAAGTCTATGCCATATAAGGATCAGCTGATAGAACTGGGCTCGTTTAAGATAATGATAAAGATAAAATTGTTTAAGGTTCAGGTAGTACATATTAGCTGTCTTCAAATATTTGACAGGCAAGATGCAGGCCCTCAATTGTTGTTCATCCTGCAGCTGTTTGGAAGAGAAAGGCTTCTCTAAAAAGCATATAGAACCGTCACTCCAGCCCCTCCAGATTTCCTCAAATCTGGTGAAACAAACCTTCTGTGTTTGGTAACTGATTGCATTTTTATAGACTATGGAAGGCCCTGGGGAGCAGCTCTTGTTACTTTCTTTGTACTACTGCTTAAGTAAAACAACTGCTTGACTGTGTACTTAATATTTCTAGTGCTTTATTCAATAGAACAAATCTTGAGTCTTGTCTCAAAACAGATTTGATATTAGTGTAGTCGTTGCTGCCATAGATACACAACCCCAGAATCCACCAGCTCTGATCTTTGGACCTGGAGTTTCTAGGAGAAAGATGACAGAAGGAGTTGAGCCAAGTGGGGAATTCAGAATTTGAAGTTCACTCCATCTTAGGTCCATTTTGGTTTATAAAGCATACATTATCTTATTTACTTTCATAGTATTTGATATAGTCTAATCAGAACAGAATGGAGTGGAACATTCATCTTCACATTAAACACTATACAACTATTAATGCTGCATCAACTTTTTTGATTATTATGTCACACTAATAATTCATATTGAGCTTGAAATCCACTAACATTCTCTGGTATGTTTAATATGAGCTGCTTCCTAGCCACATTCCCCCAATCCTAACTGTATATAATTGATTTTTTTTTCAAGCTAAGTATAAGACTTGAAATTTATACCTATTAAATTTTACTTTGTTTCCTTTAACAACTAATTCTAATTTATAAAGAATTTTGGAAGCTGGTTTTGACATCTAATGTATTAGTTTTCCCTCCAGCTTCATATCTACAAATTTGATGACCTTTCCTCTATATCTTAATCAAAGTCATTGGTGAATGTTTTGAACAAAGTGAGAATAAGGATAGATCCCTGGGACTTTTTGCTAAAACTTCTTCATATTGATATTTGTCAACACTTTTGGGTCTGCTTAGTCAATCTACCTAACTACAGATGATCACCAAGGTCTTTTCCAACTCAGTTTTTAAGTCTACTATCAATTAATCCAAATTTCTCTGTCTTTCCATGAGGAGAATTCAATATGTACAAACTCGAACTTGTTATTTCCTCCCTAAATCCTCCCCATCTCCTACTTTCCCTATTATAGTAGAGGGCAACACTATCCTCCCAATCCCTTAGGCTCATAACCTAAGAGTTATTCTAGATTCTTTACTATCTCTTGCCCCCCATATCCAACCTGTTGCCAAGGCCTGTCAATTTCATCTTTTCAAACTCTTGAATATGCTTCCTTTTCTTTTCTTTTTTTTAACATTACCACCACTGTAGTATAAGCCATTATCATCTCACACCTGTATTTTTTGAATAAACTACTCATGGATCTACCTACCTCAAATCTGCCTCCATTCCAGTCTATCCTCCATTCAGTCACTAACATGATTTTCCTAAAGTGTGGGTCGTTTCATATCACTCCCCTACTCAATAAACTCCAGGGACTTTCAATTGCCTCCAGGATCAAATACAAAATGCTGTGTGATATTCAAAGCTCTTCATAATCTAGCCCTCTCCCACCTTCCCAGTCTTCTTATACTTCACTCCCTGACACATACTCCAATTCAATGACACTGGCCTCCTGCCTATTCCATGGGCAAGACACTTCATCTCTGATTCTGGACATTCTCCCTAGGTGTCCTCCATGCTTGGAATGCTCTCCATCCTCCACTATGACTACTGACTTCTTTCAAGCTCCAATTAAAATCCCACCTTCTATAGGAAGCCTTCCCAGACTCCTCCTTTCTCTCACCTCATATGTTTTATCTGTTACTAAATCCTGTCAATTCTACCTTGGCAACAGCTATCACATTTCCATCTCTCTACTGACATTACCACTACCCTGTCTCTCCTCACACCAATCCATCCTCCTGTTCAGTTGTCAAAGTAATTTTCCTAAGGTGTGAATCTGTCCATGTCACCTCCCTATTCAATAAATTCCAATGGCTCCCTATCATCTTCCTGATCAAATGTAACATCCTTTATTTGGCATTCAAAGGACTTCATAACCTAGACCTCTCCTATTTTTCTTATACCTTACTCATCCTCACATAGTCTGCAATCCACTGACACTGTCCTCCTTGCTGCTTCTTTTTTTTGTTGTTGTTGTTATAAACTATTTATTAATAGACAAGGCCAGTGAAGTAGTTTCCTTCTTCTTGGACACACCCACAGTGCAACCCCTGCAGCCTGTAGTCTTGGTGTATTGGCCTCAGACCCAGAGACCCCAGAAATGCTAAAGTCCGAGATGTGCCCGAATCTTCTTCAGTCGCTCCAGATCTTCATGAAGCTTATTGTCCAGACCGTTGGCCAGAACCTGGCTATATTTTCCATCTTTTACATCCTTCTGTCTGTTAAGGAACCAATCTGGAATCTTGTATTGCTGGGGATTCTGCATGATGGTGATCACAGGCTCCACCTCATTTTCAGTAAGCTCACCAGCCCTCTTGGTGAGGTCAACGTCTGCTTTCCTCAGTACTACATGAGCATATCTTTGACCCACACCCTTGATGGCTGTGATGGCAAAAGCTATTTTCCTCTTTCCATCAATGTTGGTGCTGAGCACTCTCAAAATGTGCTGGAACTTCTTGGGGATTACAAGAGAAACAGCTGCAACAGTGGCATGAGAGCCTTCTCTAGAAGAGGGCTCCTTGCTGCTTCTTGAATAAGGCACTCTACCTCCTGACTGACAATTTTCACTGACTGTCACCTGTGCCTGAAATGTTCTCCCTCCTCATCTCCCTCCTTGCCCTCCCTGACTTCTTTCAAGTACTAGTTAATATCCCACCCTAGAGGAAGCCTTTTCCAATCCCACTTTTGAATAATGACTTCTTGAAACAGAAAGCTGGGAAACAATTTTTACAACCAGTGTTCCTGATAAAAGCCTCATTTCTAAAATATATAGAGAATTGAATCAAATTTATAAGAATACAAATTGTTCCCCAATTGATAAATCATCAAAGGATATGCACAGGCAGTTTTCAGATGAAGAAATTAAAGCTATCTATAGTCATATGAAAAAATGCTCTAAATCACTATTGATTGGAGAAATGAAAATCAAAACAACTCTGAGGTACCACATCACACCTATCAGATTGACTAACATGACAAAACAGTAAAAATATAAATGCTGGAGAAGATGTGGGAAAATTGGAACACTAATGCATTGTTGGTGGAGTTGTGAACTGATCCAATCATTCTGAAGAATAATTTGGAACTATGGTCAAAGAGCTATAAAAATGTGCTTACCATCTGACCCAGCAATACCACTTCTAGGGCTGTATCCCAAAGACATCATAAAAATGGGAGGGATGGGAAGAAAGTTTGGAACTCAAAATCTTATAGAAGTGAATGTTAAAAAATAAAAATAAAAAATAATCGTGCCTTTTCTCCAACATTATCTCCAGTTTCTTCTGTATTTTTTCTTGTTTGTACATAGTGGTTGCATGTTGTCTCCCTCATTAGACTATAGGCTGCTTTAGAGTAGGAAACTTCTTTTTGCCTTTCTTTGTAGCCATAGTGCTTAGCATATAATAGGTCCTCAATAAATGCTTATTGACTGACTGACTTCTGCCCTAGGATATCCTAAGGGAGACTTTTGTGAACTGCTAGAATGACTTACTGGATTTTGTAATCTTTAGGGTGGAGCTCTATGACAGAAGTTGACCTGTGACAAAAACTTCTTAATGAGTCATTTCCCTAGTTACAGAAAGGGTTAGGTTTTAACTTCACCTTGAAGGTGAATTCCTCAGAAAGACAACTGGAGAGTCAGAGAGACCATCACACACGAGTTAGTTGAAGAGATACTGCTTTGGAGAAAACAGTTGCCATTAGTACAGAATGCCTAGAGTCAAGAAGACCTGAGTTCAAATCTAGTCTCAGTGACTTAGTTGTGTGACTCTAGGCAAGTCACTTAACCTCTGTCTGCCTCAGTTTGCTCAACTGTAAAATGGGGATGATAATAATAGTACCTACCTCCCAGAATTGTTGTGAGGTTCAATTGAGATAATATTTATAAAATGCTTAGCTCAGAGCCTGGTACATAGTAAGTACTATATAAAGACTAGCTGTTGATGCTGCTGCTGCTGCTGCTGCTACTACTACTACTACTACTACTACTACTACTACTATTTGAGAGAATTCCAAGTCTCCCATTTAACTACCTTATGACATCACAAAGGTCACTTCAGTTCAATAGGCCTCAGATTCAACTATAAAAAACAAGGAGGTTGGACTAATGAGCTTTAAGGGTTTTTTTCCAGCTTTTTAACCATCTAAGATTTTAAGATGTTTGAGTGGAAATGTAATTGCATGCTCCCCCAACAAGCCAATGTTAGTGGATACCCAAGGAATACAAGTGAATTTTTATAGTGATTAATCAATACTTAGAAAAGTAAATCTGTTTCCCCTATGGAAATTATAAATATTTCTGGGCTTTCTATTGTCTTGGTTAATCCTTGCTGTTAGTTTCATTTGCATAACTTATACCTTCTATGCAGCATAGTTAAGTGCTAGCTTGGATTGATATGATATAGACTAGGTTTCAAATGGCCTAATGACTTTCTGGTAAATATTCACAGAAAGTGTTTTCCACTTTGGAAAGGTATTTGCAATTTAAATTAATTAGAAAAATGGTAGTGCCAATCACACACACACACACACACACACACACACACACACACAGAGCCAGAAGAACAAAGCACAATACAGGGGGAAAAACCCAGATATTCAAGAACTGCTATTGTTCAAATCTGCCTAGTTGCCTATCTGCCTTAGTCATACAGAGGACGATTTTAAAAGAGGAAAAGTGTTTGGTACAAATTTTCTACCCTGATCTCATGCAGAGAGAGGCTTTGGTATTTTTCTCTTATGCACTCTTCCTCAAAAGGACAGAATTTAAGACTATTTGTCATGATGCAGTGTGAGAGAAGGGTTAGGCTGCTCTATAAACTGTTAGATGATAAAAAAAAAGCAATCCAATTGACTCATACAGGGCTCATAGCCATATAAATGCTTGCAAAATTGCTTCCTGTGCTGAAGTAGTGACCACAGAGAAACAGGACTAAGCAGGAGACTCAGAGAATAAGAGAACTTAGCAAATTTTTAACTCCCTCCCTTTTTCTCTCCCTATCTCCCCTTCTCATCTTCCTCTTTCTCTCTCCTCTCCTCTATCCTCTCTTCTCTCTCTCTCTCTGAAATTGTTTGAAAGGGGCATAGATAAATAAAAGTATATTTCAGTAGATTCACTGTTTTTCGAGAAAGGATAGCTCTTGTCAATATTCTGTATATTTCATTAGTCAATTTTCCAGAAATAGACTTGTCTTCAAGCACCAACTTCTGAATGGAAGATAACTTTTCAGAAGGTCTGTGGCTATATATGTGATTGGAAATGTGTGTTGTCTACTTCAAGCATAATGAATCATAACATGTTAGAGCTAAGTGCCTTAGAGATTATCTAGTCTATCCCCTCATTTGACAGAAGAGGTAAACTGAGGTCCACTCAAGATGGTGACTTAAAATAAAAATAAATTAGTTGTTTAAATTCAACTAAAGGCATTATATATACACACATATTTAATTACCATACAATAAGTAAAATAAAAAGAACCAAAACATTAACCAAATGTGTGTGTCTTCCCTAGCATTCATTTCTGCACAAACCTAATCCATTCTTCCTTAAGAGCACAAATTTAGAGATGGAAAAGACCTTAGGTCCTCAATCCAGTTCAACTCCTTCATTTTGCAGATGAGAAAATAAAACCCAAAGATGTTAAATGACTTGCCCAAGGTCACACAGTTTCAGAGCCATTATTTGAACCAAGGTCCTCTGTCTCCAAACCCATTACTCTTTCCACTGAACCAAGCTATCTCTATGGAATTATTATGAAGTGAGCACTTTGAAGACCTTAGAGTAATACAGCAATGTGAGTTATTTGTATTATTGCCATTGCTATTTGATATCTTCTACAGGACCCTTTACCACCCCCCCAACATTCAGTTCAATCCTAAATACTTTTTTATGTTTTATAAGAGCTTTTCTCAGATAATGTTTTGGCCTCATTTGCTTTTTCCTTATCTTCTGTCTCCAGGAAAGTCTCCAGTGAACTTTTCCACAGAAGGTTTTTTTTCTTTAATACTACAAATTACATGAATCAAAAAGGAAAGTAGATGAGAAGTTCAGGACACAGATAATAAGCCTGTTAGGGAAGCATGATTTGAGTGCAAGCAGACAGCAAGGTTTTTCACTGTTTGAAACAGCAGCAAAGCTAAGAGGGTTGCTGCTGATAGATATGCCTAATAAAGGCAAGAATGTGACTATGTAGGTGGAAAATCTTGTCCTGCATTTTGTTCTGGTTCAAGTTCATTTGCATGCTAAGCAAGAGAACAAGAGACAATCTTGGAAATGACCAGCCCTAAGTGAGATAGTTATTTACATCAGAAAGTTTTGATCTCTACCTAATGAAAAGGGTCAAGAAAGAAAAGGCCTGGTTTATGTTAGTTTAGTGTAGATCTCTGTAAGGAAGATTGAATGGAGACTTTGAATGAACCAGTTTCCTAGATATAAAAAGGGCTAGGTTTTAATTTCACTTTGAAGGAGAATTCTGTAGAAAGACAGTAGAAGATATCATTTAGTGGCTCTAAAAAGTTCTCCGCCTGCCTATGTCTGGGAAAAAGTTTAACCAACTAAACTTTCAGCAGACCTGAGATGATATGGCCTTTGTTAGCCCTGAAGACATGAAGCTGGTAGCAGGGAGTGATGCCCAGTTCAAACCATGGTACCCACTAACCACCATGAGACTACCAAAGAATAGCAGAGCTGTGCTTAACTGAGTCTACCTAGCTACAAGTCACTAGCAGCCACCACAACACCAGCAGGAACCCAAATCAAGGTACCAAGTAGAGCCATCACCCCCAGTGGAAAGCTGCAAAATGATAACACCAGAAAACCTTAATGGCTCCATAGAATCAGAAGTTCTCTTTTTGCATATGGTTTGGCCACTGATGATCACTATGTCCCTAATGAAGAATTCTTATGTGAGTTCACTCTCTCCGCTGAAAGTGTGTGTATTTGTGGGAGAGAGTGCCCAGGTTTATTGGAGGGAGGGCCATTCTACTGGGATTTTTCTTACTCTACTATTTCATTAAATGCCTTTGTTATTAATTGGTTGTCTTTTAGCTGACTGAAGAAAAAAGTAAATGTAATCATAGAGATTCATGAATTATGATTTTAATCTGCAATTATGATGTGGAAACAGAGAATACCAAGGACCTGGGGGTAACTATTATGGATTCCCCACATGTGAGAAGAGGGAATCACATGAGCTATAGTAATGATGAACGTCAATTTTTATGTTATCTGCTCATCTTCTAGAGCTTTTTCTCTCTGTCAAAAGGAGAAAAGCTCATAATTTTCTGGTTTATATTAATGAAAATTTTATCCTTCAAAATGTGAAAGAAGCAATTAGGGGAACTGATCTGTTTTACACCAAGGCATGGCATAGCAGAAATAACACTAATACTGGAGTCAGAGAAGTTGGTTTCAAATTCTGCCTCTGTCACTTCCTACCTGTATGACCTTGAGTAGGTCATTTATCTTCTTTGGACATCAGTTTTCTAAACTGTAAAATGAAGGGAACTATATGGTCTTTGAGATTCCTTTCAGTTTTAGATCTATGACCCTATAAACTGGTTGCCAAAGTAAAATTGATGGGAACTTTGCAAAGAATCTTAAAATTCTCTTTTAAAATGTGTAATAGGTAAAGAGAAAAAAGATAAATATAGTCTAGCATCACATTAGATTTAGGGAGAGCAGATTTCAAAAGGATAAGAGCAAACATAGGCCAAAAATTCTACAAGGAAAGTCACCCCTGAAAGGATGGGAAGTTCTCAAAAATAATTTTTTCATGTTAAACATATTTCCAAAAAAACCCAAAACAAAACAAACAAACAAAAAAACCCAAAATATATTTCCACATTAGTCATGTTGTGAAAGAAGAATCAGAACAAAAGGGAAAAACCATGAGAAAGAAAAAAAGAGAGTGAAAATAATATTCTTCAATCTGCATTCAGACTCTGGAAAGACCAGACTCTTTCCCTGGATGGTGATAGCATTTTCCATCATGAGTCTTTTGGAATTTTCTTGGATCATTATATTGCTTAGAAAAGCTAAGTCTATCATAGTTGATCATTGCACAATGTTGTTGTTACTATGTACAATGCTCTCCTGGTTCTGCTCACTTCACTCAGCATCAGTCCATATTAGTCTTTTCAAGTTTTTCCTGAAATCTGCCTGTTCATCATTACTTATAGAACAATAATATCCCATTGCATTCATATACCACAACTTGTTCAACCATTCCCCAATTGATGAGCATCCCCTCAGCGTCCAATTCTTGGCCACCACAAAAAGGGCTACTATAAGTATTTAAAAAATAAATTATTTTTAAAAAATATTTATTTATTTTTAGTTTTCAACATGCACTTTCATAAAATTTTGAGTTCTAAATTTTTCCCACTTCTTCCCCTTCCCATTCCCCAGAATAGCATGTAATCTGATATAGGCTATATATACACAATCATATTAAACATATTTCTACATTAGTCATGTTGTGAAAGAAGAATCATAACAAAAGACAAAAGCCATGAGAAAGGAAAAACAAAGCAAAGAAAAAGAGAAAATAGTATGCTTCAATCTGCATTCAGACTCCATAGTTCTTTCTTTGGATGTGGATGGCATCATGAGTCTTCAAAAATAAATTCTTGAAGATATAAAGAGAAACAATTCCAATGAGGAAGAGAAGATATAGAAGTTCATTGACAATTTAGATTCTAAATAGCCATATACAGAAAGACACAAAAATATCATAATATAGTTAGAGCCGGAAATATTCTTAGAGGCCATCTCAATGGTCTAACACTTTCATTTTATCAAGCATTTTTCTTTTTTCTTTCTTCCTTCCTTCCTTCCTCCCTCCCTTCCTTCCTTCCTTCCTTCCTTCCTTCCTTCCTTCCTTCCTTCCTTCCTTCCTTCCTTTCTTCCTTTTTCTTTCTTTCTTTCTGTATTTTATTTTTCTCACTTACAAGTAAAAACAATTTTTAACATTTGTTTTTTTTAAAACCTTGAGTTCCAAATTCTCTGCCTTCCTTTCTCTCTACCCCCTCCCCATTGAGAAGGCAAGAAATTCAATAAATTCATGAAACCCTGGTTTGTAATGTTTTTCAATTTCTGAGGTGGAAATACTCATTCTAAAAATTTGACAATCAGTTCTCACAAGCTAGTATAAGCTGGTTCCCACATGATATATGATGATGGGTGAACTCTACAGTTGTGATTGCCTAGACTTAAGAAAGTGATGGAGAAAATGTTAATAATGTTGTCTAGATGTATACATTTCAGTATAAGTAGACAATAAGCTGGGCCCAGAATTAAACAGAACTCTACAGTTGTCTATTCAACAGCATGTCATATCTGCATGTAGGCAATCTTCTACCTTTTGGACTTTCCTAAATGAACAGTCAGGCTGAACACTTTTCCTTTTTTAATGGTTATGGATCTCTTCTAGGAGTCTCTGTAATATTCCAAGGTTTGATACAATCACCTCAAGCTGTCCACAAATTGGAACACCTGGAGAATCTCACCATCCACAGAGATTCCTTCTTCAACTTGGTTCAAAATTTTCCTTGTATGATTATATATTCATGATATAAATTCTATCCTTTTAATCCATTCTGTTTCTTTTAAATAAGACCTACTTATGTAGAGCCTAGTCATAGTTCTCCTTCCACATGGTTTCTGTTATATGTGGTAAAAAAGCACAGTAGGAAACTTCTCTTTAAAATTTTACTATCTGTAAAATGTATTTTTCTTTATGCATAAAGTTTATAATATTTGATAAATGTAATATACATTAATACATTAAAAAGAAAAAGGCAATCTGAAATTTTAAATTAAAGCTGAAGATTTGAACCAGTAGTTTGAACCAGTGACATTTTGTTTTATTTGTGCTGATAGACTAGAGAAAGAAATAATTTTAAAACTGCTATACAAATACCTACAGTGTTCCTTCAAAAGCCATTTATACCTTTCTTATAATTGTCTCCCTATGTTAAGATTTCCAGTCCATATTGTTTATTACCTATTCTTTGTGCATTTGTGTGTATAGTCATTAGAGAACAAGGATTTCATTACTGACTTCCTTACTTGTATTTTCTTTGGAGCTTCCACTCTGGAGCCCTCTTGTTCTGATTGGTGGCTCATTACTTGGGAAGGGACTGTCCAAGTTTCATTTCAGTCCCAACTCCTCAGTCACCTTTTCAGCAGTCTCACCAGCAGCCTTGCTGCCTAGTACCCCCATGTGTAGGCTCCCTGCTGCACCATCCCCTTTCCTTCCAGTTCTGGAAACCAGGATCCAATCAATTCTGCTGTTATTCCTGGAAATGATGTGTTAATCTACTCCTCAATGGTTATTTTTATTCATGTTTATCTTTTATATTTCTCTTAACTTCTGCGTTTGGACTTCAGGATTTCTATGCAGCTCTTGTCTTTACATCAGTAGTGCTTGGAAGTCTATTTAATTAAAGATTTCTATTTTCCTCCTGTAGCATTATATTTAGTTTTGCTACGTAAGTTATTATAGCTGTAAGGCCATATCCTTTGCCTTCTGGAATAGTGTTCCAAATTCTCTGTTTCTTTAAGGTAGTGGCTGCTAAATCATGTTGCTCCTCAGCACTTGAATTCTTTCTTTCTGGCTGCTTGCAGCACTTTTTCTTTGACCTGGGTTTTAAGTATGTTCTCGGGAGTTTTCATTTTGGGGTTTATCTTGAGAGATGATCAGTAGATTCTTTATATTTCCACTTTGTCTCTGTGAGATTTCCACTTTGTCTCTAAGAGATCTGGATATTTCCTGAAATAGGATATCTAGGCTCTCTCTCTCTCTCTCTCTCTCTCTCTCTCCCCCCCCCCCTCTTTTTGTTATAGCTTTGAGGTAGTCCAATGATACGTGATATTCATATTCCTTGATCTGTTTCCAGATTAATTGTTTTTGCTATAAGATATCTTACAATATTCACTTTCTAAGCTTGAGTCGACTTTCCCCTAAACTCTGTGTATTGGTGAGAGAGTTTGTCACAGACTTTTGAGGGGATGTTTTATGCTACTATACCACCATAGTAAAAACCCCTTTAGAAAAGCTAATTAAGCCTGAATAATTAATCACTATCAACCTACCATCAATATTGAAACACACTGGTGAGGGTTCATGAGCAAAAGTATTAGAAAATATGTTCTCTTCCCTTCAGGTTCTGTTAGAACCCTAATGGGAAAAGTAGCAGCCATCATCTGGAAACCCAGTCTTCTGGAGGAGATTGGAAGAGTAGCTCCAGAGCATGTGCTGTCCAAATATTGAAGGGTTGTGATTTGGGAAAGAGATCAGACATGCTCTATCTCAGAGGGAATAACATGGAACAAAGAATTAAATTTAGATATGATAACAGGAAAGTCCTTAACAATGACAGCAACCCAAAAGTGGAATAGGATGTCTTGAAAGATGATGGATTTCCCCTTCCTAGGAAGTTTTCAAGCAAAGGTTAGGTACATTATCAGGAATATTTCTTTCAGTAACTGTTGGTCTGGAAGATTGTAGAGTTCCCTTCCAACTTTAAAATACTGTGATTTTATTAGTTCTTGTCCTTCAGCTTCTCCATAAATCTTTACAAATTTATTTTTCTCAAGTTTAATCTCTGTACTTCTTCACAATTACAAAATTCTACAATTCATTTTTTCTCTTTATCCAGTCAGGTGTTCTTCCTTTTCCTATACGATCTTTTGATTAGGAAGTTGGAAAAAAAATGTACAACTGAACAAAAGAGAGATAGAAAATACCAGTAAGTTGAGCTTATTATATTAAAAAACTAGAAACTCCAGAAATTAATAATTCTGAAACAAATAGAAAAATGGATGTTTTGAAAATAAGAAGAGATATGCAACACTGAAAAAAGTATTAAGACAATAAAACAAAAAGCTAAGTTTCCCCCAAATGCCAATAAAATATATAAGCCACTGAGTAATTTATTTATTTATTTATTTATTTTTGGAGGGCAATTGGGGTTAAGTAACTTGCCCAGGTCACACGGCTAGGTTTTTGTTTGTGTGTGCGTTAAATGTCTGAGGCCGGATCCGAACTCAGGTCCTTCTGACTCCAGGGCCGATGCTCTACTCACTGGGCCACCTAGCCACCCCCCGTAATTTAATTTTTAAAATTGAAAGGAAAACCAAATACCAAGATCCAAAATGAGGTAAGGAAATTAACAATGAAAGAAGAAATAAATTAAATTCTCAGAAATACTATACCCAATTATATGCTAGCAAAATAAAAACAAATGAGTAGATGAAGAATTATCAAAAATATGAAATACTCAAATTTTAAAAAGGAAAGATATCTAAACAAGCCAATCTCTGAAAGAGAAATCAAGCAAATAAAATATGAAGTACTAATGAAAAACTCTATAAATGCTATAAAGTATTCAAAGAACAAATTATTACTATGCTACATGAAATGCTCTCCAAAATAAAGAAAAAAAGAAAGCTTATGTTTACTCTGATACAGATATGTCCCTGACTTCCAACCCAAGAAGAGATAGACAGAAAATTATAGAGCAAAATCACCAATAAGGTGATGTAAAAAAAAAAGAAACTTAAGCAGAAGGAAAAAATAAAACTTCATAAGCCTACAACACTAAAAATATAGAGGTAAAATTATAGACAAAGTGACTATAGCAACACATTTAAAAGATTAATTAAATCGACAAGGTTGTTTTTTCTACCAGGAATAAAAGATTGGTTCAACATGAGGAACATGATAAAGTTATATAATCACATAATCATATAAATGCATAAAACTCTTTAATCAATAAATTCACAAAACATCTTTTGCTTTAAAAACACTAAAAAGGATGTGCTATGAATAAAAAGCATACTCTTGACATGATTCAAAGTATCTATCTAAAACCAAGAGATGGCATTATTTATTAGTAAGAAATACTGGATGCTTTTGTAGTAAATCTGGAGTAAGACAAAGCTGTCCACTATTGTCACTATTAGTTGACATGTTGATAAAGAATATAAACTACTCAGAAAGGGACAATTTTTTTCAACAAGAACTGGGAAAGCTGTAAAACAAAACTCTCTCTGTCTCTGTCTCTGTCTCTGTCTCTCTCTCTCTCTCTCTCTCTCTCTCTGTCTCTCTGTCTCTCTCTCCCCGCCCCGCCATATATATGAAAGGTTTAGGTAAATACTTCATATCATTTACTGTAATAAATTCCATATGGATAAATGATTAATATATTTTTTTTCTTTTTTTTTTGGAGGGCAATTGGGGTTAAGTAACTTGCCCAAGGTCACATGGCTAGGTTTTTGTTTGTGTGTGTTAAGTGTCTGAGGCTGGATCTGAACTCAGGTCCTTCTGACTCCAGGGCCGGCGCTCTACTCACTGCGCCACCTAGCCACCCCCATGATTAATATATTTCTAAAAATCAAATCATTTTTACAAAGAAGAGAAGATTATGTCTTCCAAAGTTATGTCTGGAAGATGAGTTCAAATCTTGCCTCAGTCACTTACTACCTGTATGACCTAGACAAATTACTTAACCTATCTTGGCCTCAGTTTTTTCATTTATAAAATAGCACTTACCACTCTGAGTATTTTTGATGATCAAAAGAGAAAACACATTGTAGTGCAGAAGAGATCATATGAAGAGCATCAAAACCATACAAGGATAGCAATTAACAAAACTTTATTACTCTTCACAAGGGGAAGAGAATAGATACTAACAGGGACAGTCTTGAGGGTGAACCCCATTGCTGGTAGATTCCAGATGTGATACTATATAATAGCTCTTTCATTCCCTTTAAAGGCCATCTCTTAAGAAGTCAAACTTATATAGTGTTTTAGACTAAGAACCAGCATTGCAACAACAGGAGTCTGTACTGACATGAATAGGGGAAGATAGTATAGTTGGGACTAGTGAAATGATGGTATTTTCTAAATTGCCTAACAAGAATTGAGGAACAGAGATATAGGAAACTTAATTCTGTGCCATCCAGTAATAGATTAAGGGGGTGGTTATTCCTATGTTCCACAGCCTGGGGGGCTGGGGTTATATCAGTCAAATCATTTTTTGCCAGTTCACACACATATAAGGTGTTTTTCAAACCTTACAATGCTATGTAAATGATCATTATTATTATTGTTGTAAAAAACATTACCAGACTGAGGATAGAAGAGTTTGTAAGAGATAAAAAAGACAATCTCAATCATTTAACATTGAAGAATTTTTTTCGTAAATAAAATACTAAATGCAGCTAAAATCAGAAGAAAAGGTATTGATTAGGAAAACACCTTTGCATTAACTATTTGTGATAAAATTATAATTTCCAAAATCTATAGAGAATCATCATGTATCTATTCTTAATGGAAAAAATAGCTAACAGATATGAATAGCTTTCAAAAGAAATACAAACTATCAATCATAGAATCATAAATTTAGAACTGGGAAGCACCTCAAAGGCCATTTAAGTTATTCATCTTATTTTACAGTTGAGAAAACTGAGGCCCAAAGAAGTTTAGTGACTTGTCCAAGGTCGCACATGCAGAGAGTGATGGAGGCAGTATTTGAATGCAGGACCTCTGGCTCCAAAATTATCTTGCCTTTCAAAAAAATAATCCCCTGAAAAATATTTAAAATCAGTAATAATCAGAGAGACTCTGGAGGTATTGAAGCATGCCCACTAGGCTAACAAAAATGGGAAAAGTCATTTTTGGAGAAACTTATTGTTATTGTTTGTCCTTCATTCTCAAATAAGACCAATGGCATCACTAGGGTGAAGTCAAGACTTGGGCATGAATTGGATTTAAATGAGTTTCACAAAGTCATCAGCCTCACTCTCCCCTCCAGAGTTATCAAAGTTCAGTGTCAAGACATAGGTCTAGACAATGGTCTGAGATGAAATGGATGACCTTAGTGGTGATAGGGTCTTCAGTCTTTGAAAGATTGTGAAGAATGAGAGGGATGCTCCCAAATTGGAAAATGTTCTATTTTTTAAAGAGGAAAAAAGAGCGGAGACTTCAGACTATAGACAAGTAAGTTCTCAAAATTCTAGAACACATTTTTTAAGGTATAGTTAGTCTATCAATTAAAACAATGATCATAAAAAGCTAGCATGACTTTCGTCAAGACCAGTATATACCAAGCTAAATTCTCTCTCCCCTCCCTCCCTTCCTCCTTCCCTCCCTCCCTCCCTCCCTTCCTCCTTCCCTCCCTCCCTCCCTCCCTTCCTTCTTTCTTTCCTTCCTTCCTTCCTCTCTCTCTCTCCCCTCCCTTTCCCCCCTTCCCTCCCTCCCTTCCTCCTTCTCTCCTTCCCTCCCTTCCTCCTTCCCTTCCTCCCTCCCTTCCTTCCTTCCTTCCTTCCTTCCTTCCTTCCTTCCTTCCTTCCTTCTTTCCTTCCTTCCTTCCTTCCTTCCTTCCTTCCTTCCTTCCTTCCTTCCTTCCTTCCTTCCTCTCTGTCTCTCTCTCTGTCTCTGTCTCTGTCTCTGTCTCTCTCTCTCTTTCTTTCTTCCTCTCTCTCCCTCTCTCTTTCCTTCCTTTCTTTTTCTGACATGGTTACTAGATCAATAGATAACAGGAATGCTCTGAATATAGTTTTCTTAGACTTATTTTTTTTTATCAAAACATTTGACAATATCTCTTATTCTATTCTTTTGGACAAGATGGAGAAATATGGGCCAAAGAGTAGTATAATTAGATTGATTTAGAACTAGTTCTACGGAAGGAACTAAAAAATAGCCATTTATGGTTCCATGTCAACTTGGAAAGAAATTTCTAGAGTTCCCCAGGGATCTCTGCTTAGCCCTGTAATACTTAAAGAGATATAGTTACATTTTTATCAAAAACTTGGGTAAAGGCCATAGATGGCGTGATTATCAAACTTGAAAGTGACATAAAGCTGGGGGAAAAGCCAACAAAATGTCTAACAGAGCCAGGATCCAAAAAAGCAGGTTAGAATTATTGACCAAATCTAATAATATAAGATTTAATAAGGATAAATATAAGATACTGTAAATAAAAAATCAACTTCACAAACATAAAATGGGAGACACTGTTCCTCTATTTGACAGACAAAACTATTTTTTCTGAAAAATATCTGGGAGTTTTAGTGGGTGGCAAACCCATGATGAGTTAATAGTGTACATAGTGCAGCAACTATAACAACAAAAATCTCATGTGATCTTAAAGTACGTTAGGGCATTCATAATATCTAGAAATAGGGAAGGGATTGCCCTGCTCTACGCTATCTTCATTCAAACACATGTGGAGTGTTGTGTTCAACTCTTGGCACCATATTTTGAGAAAGACATTGATAAACTGAAAAGTGTATAAGTGAGGTTGAAAGGATTGTGAAGGCCTTTGAGATCATGCCATGTGAGGATGGGTTAAAGGAATTTTGGGTGGTTACTTTGAGGAATAGATGACCTAGGAGAACTAGGATGGCTATATCTAAGTGTTTGAATGGCTATCATCTGGAAGAGAGATTAGATTTGCTCTGCTTAGCTTCAGAGAACAGAATTAGGAGCAATGAGTGGAAGCAGTCCAGAGATAAAGGACGTAAAGACAAACTTCCTAAAAATTAGACCTACTGAAAAGTGAAAAGGGTTGCTTCAGGAAGTAGTGGATTTCCTCTTACTTGAGGTCTTTCAACACTAGGTGACTAGATGACCTCTGAGTTTCCTTCCAACTCAATATTCAAAACTTTCTTCTAAAATGCAGTTTAACCCAGTGTCAGTCTTAATCTTAATTTTCTATCAGCTGTCCTCCTTGACTTTGACTCTGGAACAACAAGCCTCCTCCTTGCACCCCATAAGCTATTCATCTGAAATCTTATCGTCTCAAAGAATGACTCAGGTTTGGGTGTTCTACACTTTCTCAATTCACCCTCAGTTGCCTTTCCCCTCTGAGTTGAGGGCTGGAGAGTGAAGCACCAAACCCTTCCTTTAGAGTGGGGGTCAAAATGTTTAGCTTCCTTTTGTGTGTTGAATTCCCCTAATAGTTTCCTCTTGAGAGGAGAGACTCAGTGTTTATCACAGTGTCTGGCACATAATAGGTGTTTAATAAATATTTAGTGAACTGAATTTTGATTGGAGGTGGGAAGTAGTTTCCCTGAACCTCAGAGTTCATTCTAAAAGCCCATGTTAGCATAGTCATGATGATATATTTATACAACATACAACATGACAATTTGCTATAAAAATAATCATCTTTGGTTATTAGGGACATTTTTTCAGTCATTTGCTCCAGCTTGTTAATTAGTATGAACACTTGGTTACTTATACTCAATTCAATTTAACAAGCATTTATTATGTATTTACTATTGTGACAGGTGCCTCTCTGAGTTCTGAGGATAGAAAGACATTCCTTAGAAATTCACTACAACTTTATCATGTCATCTTTCCCAGTGTATGAAAAAATGAGAACCCAAAGTCAAATTGAGTTCACAAAATAAGTTAAGAGCTAGAATTAAGTAATGAACCATATGTTTGACTCTGATTCTGATCTACTTGTAAAAGACATTTTTCTCATTTTTTGTGTGTCTGAGTGGATCATGAAGCATGAACTAAAAGAATGCCTTCACCAGAAATCCTACCCTGATGCCTTATTGTATTATGTAACACAATGGGTTTCTGAAGGTTATGTCAGTGGAATTCAGATGAGATGGCAAAGTTTAGAGTACTGGTCTGACATAGAATTATGTGCCTATCTGAGGACATGCAAGAATGGATGGAATAATTAGACTAAAAAAGCAATCATTAATGGCTTGCATTAATAAGGAGGCAGGTTTCTTGCAGAATACACTGGAGATCTCTCTTATGTTCTATACTGCTCAAGAACTTTTTCAATGACTTGGATGAAAGCATGGATGGCTTATATACTTAATTTGCAGGTGATAAAACTCACACGCACATATTCTGTATATGTGTGTACATATGTGTGTTGTGTATATATGTATGTGTATATATATGTGTGTGTATATGTATGTGTGTATATGTATATGTATATATATATGCTACAATATCCAGATAAATTAATGTCATCCTAGGCTGCATTAAGAGAGACAATAATATTTAGAAAGGAAGTGTTAGTCTGACTGTATTCTGTCCCCTTCAATACATCTTGAGTATTTGTGTTCAGATCTGTACACTTCATTCTAGGAAGGACATTGATATGCAAGGTGAGAGAATTTTATTTACTACCTCTGCCTTAAAATTTCTCCTGAGTTCCAGGAAATAAAAATGGGGAGCAAGTCATGGTAAATTCTAAGGTTTTTCATTTTGTTTTGTTTTGTTTTTAACTAAAAATAGAACTACCTTGAGGTAGAACTAACCTCTGTGAGAGGACAGAATAAAAGGGACATTGGCTATGCTTTATAAACTCTAGCACTGGAAAATCTTGGGTTGAGAGACAAGCAGGGCTTAGTGAAGCAGTTAGGAAGAATGAATTAATGCATGAATAAAGAAGCATTTATAAGCTTACTATGTACCAAGCCCTGGATATGCAAATAGAAAATTCAGACAATCCTTCCTCTCAAAGAAATCATGTTATAATTGAAGAAGGCCACTCATATAAGAAAGCCAGCTGCAGGGTGGATGGAAAGGCTCAATGGTCCTGAGGCTACAGCGGCAGTACAAATGGCAATGGTACCATTGGTTTGAAAAGCTTGTGGCAAGACTATAAGCTCATCCTTTTGCCCACTAGGAAGTGCATGTTATAAAGCACCGCTCCACCGCCTTCATCCCCGCCCCGCCCCCCAAGAAAAAACAAAGCTCTTCTTCATTGTCAATTATGTTGTAGATAGATCATAGTGCATTACTAGCCCCATCACTATGTCTGTCCCTGGGGTGCTGACACCCTGTATGGGGAAATGGAAATGACCCATCCATAGCTGCTGCAATGGCCAAGTCTTCCGTACCATCAGCTGCAAAGAAGGAGTTCAAATAGAAAGATGAAATGGCAGGGGAGTAGTTGAGATGACTGCTGTGTCCCTAAGCAAAGGAGCCCTTGTAATTCAAGCCTGGCCCAGGCCCACCCCTGTAAATAGTGCTGTAGCCATTCCCTACCTTCAGTGGGAAGGATGACAGATTACTTCCACCAGATTTATTTTATTGGAAGGATTATAGTTGGTTACTTTACTCGTAGAAGTGGTTTGCCATGACATGGACCCATTTCACTGGTTTGTGACTGAGTATCCATGTCCCCCAGAATCTGAGGGGAGGAGAGAAGAGTTGAGGGGCTAGCACTCATTATCATTGGTAATGGTAAAACATCTTGCGGCAATCATCTACAATCCAGAGTTTGCAGAGAATTAAGGAACTAGGAATCCTGCTACTGATTGAATTAGTCTGCCAGAGATCCTTGTTTTATGTACATTCCTGCATTCTTAAAAGAGGGAGTAAATAACCTTCTCCCATGATTCTCTATGAGTCTCAAGTGTGTACAGGAAGTCTACCCCCAACTGCATAAATGAACAAAGAGGACAAAGGAAAACAAAGTAGGTATAGGTATTGATACCTTTTTCTGAAGAGCTATAAAGAAGTTTGTTTCCTTAATCCCCTTAATTCTATGTATTTTAAAACTACAGTAGTCCATTTGCTTCATGTTTGATTTGATCAGATAAGAAGGGAAGAAAGAATGAATTACCCCCAAAGGAATGGAGACTAGAATCAATATAATTTCCATATTTTAATATTTTACTAATGTTCCATCTCCTAGACTAGAATTTGGGGTATGATAAACTTTCAAAAGGGGTCAAAGTTTTGAATTTAACTCCATTTTGATAAAATAGAGCAAAAACATTGAGATGCCAGTGTGGAGGAAGGCAAAGAAACCCAACTTTTTTTAGCCTTTGTGCTCCCTCTAATGGTGAGAAAGGTTCTTGAGGCCTGATGAAAAGTTAGTCACCACACAGGAGCAACCAGGAGGCTTGAAATTCAAATAGTACACTCCCTGGTGATTAGTGATGTCATGTGAATTCTGAATTAATTCACCCCCCAAACAGGGTCTTAGTGCAGGTGTCCATACCAATGAACTAAAACCAAACACCAAATCTTCATTGGCTGCCCAGACAAGTTGGAAGGGATCCAGAGAAAGGCAACCAGGGTGCTAAGAAGACTCAGCCAAACATTAACAGAATTTGTTGAGGGCATGATCTAGGACTATTAAGCTAAATAAGAGAAGACATATGATAGGTGTATGCAAGTATTGAAGGATTGTCATGTAGAAGAGGGATGAAACTTGTTCTGTTTTGCCCCAGAATTCAGAATGAGCAATGATCTATGAAAGTTGCATGGAGGTAGGTTTGGATTTGAAATAAGGAAAATCTTCCTAAAAATGAAAACTAACCAGAAGCAGGTGAGCTGAGCAATGAGGTGGCAGGTTCCTAATGAGCAGGAGCCTTTAAGCAGACTGTCTAGCCCCTTGTCTAGTATATTGGAAAGGGGGGATTCTTGCTTATGTATTGGTTGGGCAAGATCTCTTCTGAACCCCTTCTGGTTCTGAGATTCCATGACTTTGTGAAACTAAAGGCAAAATAAAATATCATTTCATGGTAGTCAAGAGTCAAAGGCAATAGCATGTTAAAAGAAGAATGGAAGGAAACCATTTATTAAATGATTACCATGTGCCAATATATTATGAATACTTTCATCAAGAAGAGAATTAGATTTCATTTTTCTCAGTGAAGAGGTGGGGAACTACAGCATATACGATGTTAGATGAAGTTGATGTGTCGGTTAGTTTTGCTTACTTATTTTTCTTTATTACACAAGAGAATTATGTGGGAGTGCATAATGCACATAATGCATAATCCCATATAAATGATACATAAAAACAAAAAGTAGTAATAATTTATTTTAAAGAAGAGAATTGGAAAGTACTAGATGTGGTAAATACCACATAATGCAAAAAAAATTGAAGTTAGCCATAAGAGAAAAAGTGAAATCAAATTACTTAAGTGAAGAAAAAGTGAAATTAAATTACTTAAGTGAAGAAGGAAATTACTGTTTCTCAATATGGGGATAATTTCAGAATCAGTCTACATATAATCAGATTGTTGATTAGTTAGTGCAAAAGTAAAAGCAAATAGCATATTAGAAGTTAGATGAATGAAAAACTTTTTTTTTTCTTTTTGGAGGGGGGAAGGTTGGGCAATTGGGGTTAAGTGACTTGCCCAAGGTCACATGGCTAGTAAGTGTTAAGTGTCTGAGGCCAGATTTGAAAAGCATTTCTTAGATGCTATTTAGGAGAGCAGGGGCCAGGGAGGGATGTTCTGGACTCAGAAGTCATAGAAATAGTGAGTAGAGCCACAGAGCAATTGATTTACAAGTCCTTTCGAGGAATAATATTATTTCAAAAAACATTTTAATTTATTATTTATTTTAAACACCCTTTTCTTTTTAAACTTTGAGTTCCAAATTTTCTCCCTCCTTCCCACTCCCTCTCAAACCCACTAAGAAGGCAAGCAAAATGATATTCATTAAAAGCTAAAATCATTGAGTGAACTTGGGCAAGTCACTTAACCCCAATTGCCCTCCAAAAAGCAAAAAAAAAAAAAGCTGAAATCATGCAAAACATATTTCCTTAATAGCCATATTTCAAAAAATGAAAGAAAAATAAAGAAAATGAGAAAATTACATTTCAGTTTGCGCTCAGAGTTCATCAGTTCTCTCTCTCTGGAAGTGGATAGTCTTTTTTCATCATGAGTCTTTTGGGATTGCCTTAGATCACTGTATTAATCAGAGCAGCCAAGTCTTTTTTTTCCCCTATACTTTCTTTTTTTAAAAATTAATTTATTAGTTTAGTTTCAGTTAACAAGATTCAATTCCATAGTTCCTTGATTTTCAAATTTCCTTTACTTCCCTCCCCCCATCCTCCACGACAGCATATAGTCCAGTATAGGATCTGCAAATACATTCATATTAGACATTAGTCCAATTACAAAGACGAATTGTACTAGGTGGGATGGAAAATGGTAGAGAAGAAATAAAACCAAACAATGAAAAGAAAAAGATCAATTAGTTTGCTTCCATCAGGATTTAAGCTCAGTTCTTTCTAGTTATATCTCTGGAGGTCTCATTTCTCTCCTTCATGAGTCTTTCGGGATTGACTTATATCACTGCATTGCTGAAAAGAGTCCAGTCCGTCAGAGTTGGTCATCACACATATGATGTGTCTGTGATTGTATACAAATTTCTTCTGATTCTACTCTTCTCGCTCAGTATCAGTTTGTATAAGCCTTTCCAGGTAAATATGAAATCCGTCTCCTCCTCGTTTCTTATAGCACAATAATATTCCATTACATTCATATACCACGGCTTGTTTAGCCATTCCCCAATTGATGGGCACCCCTTTAGTTTCCAATTCTTTGCAACCACAAAGAGGGCTGCTATAAATATTTTTGTACATATGGGTCTTCCTCCCTTTTCTATGATCTCTTTGGGATATAACCCTAAAAGTGGTGTTGCTGGGTCAAAGGGTATGAAATTATTTATAGCCCTTTGGGCATAATTCCAGATTGCTCTCCAGAATGGTTGGATAAGTTCACAACTCTACTAGCAATGCATTAGTGTTCCAATTTGCCCACATCTTCTCCAGCATTTGTCATTTTCTTGTTTTGTCATCTTAGCCAATCTGACTGGAGAGATGTGGTATCTCAGAGTTGTTTTGATTTGCATTTCTCTAATCAATAGTGATTTAGAGCATTTCTTCATATGCTTATAGATATCTTTAATTTCTTTCTCTGAAAACTTCCTGTTCATATCCTTTGACCATTTATCAATAGGGGAGTGACTTGTAGTCTTATAGATTTGACTCAATTCTCTGTATATTTTAGAAATGAGTCCTTTGTCAGATACATAGGTTGTAAAAATTCTTTCCCAATTTCCCACCTCCCTCTTGATCTTGGTTACATTGGCTTTGTTTGTACAGAAGCTTTTCAATTTAATGTAATCAAAATTATCCATTTTGCATTTTCTAATGCTCTCTAATTCTTGTTTGGTCCTAAAGTCTTCCCCTCTCCACAAATCTGTCAGGTAAACTATTCCTTGCTTTCCCAGATTGCTTACAGTATCATCCTTTATAACTAGATCATGCACCCATTTAGACTTGATTTTGGTATATGGTGTTAATGATCTATGTCCAGTTTCTGCCACACTGTATTCCAGTTTTCCCAGCAGTTTTTGTCAAATAGTGCATTCTTATCCCCAAAACTGGGGTCTTTGGGTTTATCAAACAATAGATTACTATATTCATTAACTGCTGGGTTGCAGCCAAGTCTTTTACAGTTGATCATTACGACATTGCTGTTACTGTACACTATGATCTCCTGGTTCTTCTCACTTCGCTTTGTATCAGTTCACATAGTTCTTGCCATCTTTTGTCTGAAACCACCTACCTCATCATTTCTTATAACACAATAGAACTCTATCACAATCATATTTCAGAACTTTTCAATCATTCCCCAATTGATGGTCATCCTCTTGATTTCCCCCTCTTTTGCCACCACAAAAAAGATCTGCTATAAATATTTGTGTACACATAGGTTACCTTTTAGCATAATATAGTTTCCCTGATTATCTCTTTTTTTTATTTTTTATATATATTTGAAACATTTAATGTTACGACCTTGAATTTCAGATCCATTTCCTTCCTCCCTTGTCACCCATTCCTTCTTGGGATATAAGTAATTCAGTATATGTTGTACATGTCTAGCTATGCAAAACATTATCATAGTAGATATATTGTACAAGGCTGCTTATAATTCCTCCCACTCATCCCACCCCCCACCTGGTCCATTCCCTACATGATCCTGTCCCTCTTCTATAGTGGGTACTTCCAACCTCCCCTCACCCCAAGGATGCCCTCCCATCCATCATCTCTCCTCTCATCCCCCTTCCCCTATCCTGCTGCAGGTTGAGATATCCCATTTAGTATGTATGTCATTTTCTCCCTGAACCAAATTCAATGTGAATGTGGTTTTGCCTTTTTAGCCTTCCTTATTCTCCCCCTCCTTTGCAACCACTTCCCCTTGCTTCTTCTACATGGGATAGTTTACCCTACCCTGTCTCTCCCCATCTCCTCTTGCCACTTTCCTCTCACCTCATAATTTCATCCCTTGAGTATTCTCCCTTCCCAACAAATTCAACTTATGCCCTCTATCCATATATAACTGTAACCTTATACACACACATTCACATATGTATTCATATGACCACACCCCTTCTTCCATTATTTTCATAGTGAGAAAGATATCATCAGTCACAGTTATTGCTTTTCCATATAGGAATGTAAATAGTTCAACTTTGATAAGTTCCTTTTGATTTCTTTTCCCTGATTACCTTCTCAGGCATCTCTTACTTCTTGCGTCTGGATGTCAAATTTTCTATTCAACTCTGGTTTTTCCTCAAGAATGCTTGAAAGTCCTCTATTCCACTGAATGACCATATTTTCCCCTGAAACAAAATACTCAGTTTTGCTGGGTAGGTGACCCTTGGGTTCATTCCCAGTTCTTTTGCCCTCTGGAATATCATATTCCATGCCCTTCGATCCCTCAGTGTAGAAGCTGCCAGGTCCTGGGCTATTCTGATTGTGTTTCCACAATATTGAAATTGTTTCTTCCTGGCCGCTTGTAGTGTTTTCTCCTTGATCTGGGGATTCTGGAACCTGGCTATAATATTCCTGGGAGTTTTCTTTTTGGGATCTTTTTCAGGGGGTGATCTGTGGATTCTTTCAACCTCTATTTTGCCCTCTGGATCTAAAACATCAGGGCAGTTTTCCTTGAGAATTTCTTGAAGGGTGATTTCTAGGTTCTTTCCTTGATCGTGGCTTTCAGGTAGTCCAATAATTTTTAAATTGTCTCTCCTGGATCTATTCTTCAGGTCAGTGGTTTTTCCCATGAGATATTTCACATTGCCTTCTAATCTTTCGTTTGTTTGGATCTGCTTAACAGCATCTTGATTTCTCATAAAGTCATTAGCTTCCATTTGCTCCAGTCTAACTCTGAAGGAATGAATCTCCTCAGTGAACTTTTGAGATTCTTTTTCCATCTGGCAAATTCGGCTTTTTAAGGCATTCTTCTCCTCATTGCCCTTTTGGGCCTCCTTTGCCATTTGAGTTAGTCTATTTTTTAAGGTGTTGTTTTCCTCAGTCAGGCTGTTGACCCTCATTTCATACTTTTCCTGCATCCTTCTCATTTCTCTTTCCAATTTTTCCTCCACTTCTCTTATTTGATTTTTAAAGTTCTTCTTAAGGTCCTCTATGGCCTGCAACCCCCTCATGTTTTCCCCTGGGGCTTTTGGAGCAGGACTTCTGACCTCACAGTCCTTTTCCGCTCTATGCCCCCAAAATAGGAGTCTAGGGTTGCATTTTTCTGTTTCCTTTGCCTTGGCATGTTGCCACTTAATTGCTTGACTTTTGGGCTTGTTGCCACACTATGGCTTTAAGGCCAGATAGAGGAATTTTCGTCCCGAACGTGTGGGGGGCAACTTCCGTTTCTGGCAAGCTGTAAGCCCACCCACGACTTCCACCCTAGATCACAATCCAGATCCAGGGAGGTTAAAGCAAGAGCGATTACCCCCCAAGACTGATCGCTGGATCTCCCCACGATTTGTAGGCTGGGAGCCGGAAATGCCTCTGAAAACTACAAAATGGCGTGTCTCCTCAGCGGCTTCTAGCCCCCAGGGGAGGGAGCTGACGCATTCCCCAAATACAGGTCCCAAAGTCCATAGGACACTAACCTCTTACTTTGTCCTAGGCAAGTCTATGTTGATAATTCTGGCGTCTCCACAGTTCCTGGTGTTCTGGGGTTCCTCCAGCCGGCTGCTGGCCCTGCCGTCCTGGGGCTAAAACCTCGGCTCACGTGGACCTGGGCTCGGCTCCTGCGCTCTGCGCTGCCGGCTCCCAGACCACTGCGCTGGTCCTTCCTGCAGGGTGCTGGGCTGTCCTCAGCGGGAGGTTAGCTTCTCTGTGTCGTTCTGTGGGTGCTGGGGCTCCAGAAGATTTTCAGAGTCCTTTTTTACATAGTTTGTGGAGAATCTGGGGGCAGAGAGGCTTGGAGGAGCTGTTTCTACTCCGCCATCTTGGCTCCGCCCCCCTGATTATCTCTTTTAATTAGGACTATTTTTACTTTTGCTTTAAGATCATGATTGCTGCCCCTGCCTTTTTTACTTTAGCTGAAGCATATTATACTGTTTCAGTCCTTTATTTTAACTCTATGTATGTGTCTTTCTGTTTCAAGTGTGTTTCTTATAAAACATATTAGTGAATTCTGGTTTTTAATCCATTCTACTATCTGCTTCTGTTTTATGGGTGACATCATCCCATTCACATTCAGTTATGATTAGTAACTATGCATTTCCCTCCATTCCAGTTTCTTCTCTTTTTTTATCCTGTCTCTCCTCAAAAGTCTATTTTTCTTCTGACCACCCTTTCCCTTAATCTGCTCTCCCATTTATCATTACCACTCCCTTTCTCTTTTTCCCTTCCTCTCCTATTTTTCTATTTGGTAAGTTACATTACTATACACAACTGGGTGTCTATGTATATTCTTTTGTCTTTGAACCAATTCCAATAAGAGTGAGGTTCAAGAATTGCTTCTTACCACCCCCCTTCATTTTCCTCTCCATTGTAAAAACTCCTCCTTTTGTATGTCTTTTATGTGATAAAATTTCCCTATTCTATCTCTTCCTTCCCCCTTTTCCCAGTACAAACCTCTTTCTCACCCCTTCATTTTTGGGGGACCATTCCAACATAATTGACTCATACTCATGGCCTCTGTCTATGTAAACTCCTTTTACCTGCTCGAATAATGATGAATTTCTTAGGAATTACATATATCATAGTGCAACTAGGTGGCATAAAAGATGGAGTTCTGGGCCTAGAGTCAAGAAGACTCATCTTCCTGAGTTTAAATATGGCCTCAGATACTTACTAGCTGTGTGACCCTGGGCAAGTCACTCAACCCTGTTTGTCAAAATTTCCTTATCTGCAAAATGAGCTGGAGAAGAAAATGGCAAACCAATTCAGTATCTTTGCCAATAAAACCCTGAATGAGGTCATGAAGAATCATACACAACTGAACAACTGAAAAACAAATGAACAACAACAACTAACATATATATGATCTTCCCATATAGAAAAACAAACAGTTTAACCTTATGATTACTCTTTCATGTTTACCTTTTTATGCTTCTCTTGAATCTTGTGTTTGAATGTCAATTCTTCCATTCAGCTCTGGTCTTTTCATCAGGAATGCTTGAAAGTCCCCTATTTCATTGAATGTCTATTTTTTCCCCTGAAAGATTATAATCAGTTTTGTTAGGTAGGTAATTCTTGGTTGTAATTCTAGCTCCTTTGCCCTTAATATCACATTATAGGTCCTCTAATCCTTTAAGGTAGAAGTTGTTAAATCTTATGTTTTCCTGGTTGTGGCTCCATAACATTTGAATTGTCTCTTTCTAGCTGCTTGGAGCATTTTCTTTTTGATCTGGAAGCTCTGGAATTTGGCTCTAATATTCCTGAGAGTTTTCATTTTGAGATCTCTTTCAGAAGGTGATCAATTTTTATTGTACCCTCTAGTTCTAGAATATCAGGGCAGTTTTCCTTGATAAATTCTTGAAATATGATGTCAAGTCTCTTGCTTTGATCATGGCTTTCAGATAGTCCAATAACTTCAAAATTATCTCCCCTTGATCTATTTTCCAGATCAGTTGTTCTTCTTGTTTTTTTTTTTTTTTGAGGGCAATTGGGATTAAGTAACTTGCCCAAGGTCACACGGCTAGGTTTTTGTTTGTGTGTGCATTAAGTGTCTGAGGTTGGATCTGAACTCAGGTCCTTCTGACTCCAGGGCCAACACTCCACTCACTGCCCCACCTAGCCACCCCGATCAGTTGTTTTTCAATGAGATATTTCATATTTCTTTTATTTTTCATTCTTTTAACTTCATTTTATTGTTTCTTGATGTCTCATAGAATGATTAGCTTCCACTTGCCCCATTCTAATTTTCAAGAAATTATTTTCTTCAGTGAAATTTTGTACTTCTTTTTCCATTTGGCCAATTCTACTTTTTAAGGAGCTCTTTTCTTCAGTGGATTTTTGTGCTTCTTTCACCATTTGACCAATTCTGTTTTTCTTCAATTATTTTTGTGCCTTGTTTACCAAGCTGTTAATTCTCTTTTCATAATTTTCTTACATCACCCTTATCTCTTTCCTCAATTTTTCCTTTTTCTGCACTTATCACTTTCTATAACTCTTCTAGGAATTCTTGTTGGAAATGGCATTTAGCTAATTGGAGATTAACATTTTCCTTAGAATTTTTTTGGTAGATATTTTCACACTGTTGTCTTCTTTTGAGTTTATGTCTTGGTCTTCCCTGCCACTATAGTAGTTTTTTTCAAGTCAAATTCTTTTTTTCCTTTTTTTTTGCCCATTTTCCCCAGTCTTTTTCTTGACTTTGAACTTTTTGTTAAAGTTGGGCTTTGCTCACCTCAGGGTGGTGAGGCACCATCTCAAGTTTCAGGCTTTTTTGTGCTGCTATTTTCAAAGCTAGTTCTGGGGGGTCTGCAAGTTTTTGGTGCTTCCAAGGTGGTGTGATATTAGAAGAGGTATGGTCACTGATCTCTTGGTCTGTACTCTGGTCTTTAGCCAGAAAGGGCCTGTCTTCCTTTATAACTGCAAGCTTTAGTGCTCCTCTTTGCTTTGCAACTATGACCAGGAACCTACTCCCTTGTGACTAACTAGTAGCCTGCTTCTCCATCTTGGAACTATGACCCAGAACTACACATAGGCAATAGAGTGGCCAATCACTATCAGCTGTACCAAGTGCCAGCAAAAAGTCCCCTATAATCTCTTTCAGACTAGTCATTTGACCTCCTTACAGTCTGTACGCTGAAAGCTCCAAAAGCTGCTGCTGTTGCTGCTGCTGCATGTGTAGGCTCTGAAGAGGCTTCTCATTATCTCAGACTTCTCTTGCCAACCTCTTAAGTTTCCTTAGGCTGGAAAAAAGGCTCATCCTGACCTTTTGTTGACTCTGTCACTCCAAAATTTGATTTGAGGTGTTGCTGGTTTTTTTTCTTACAGCCATTTGGAGGAGACTGGTAAGAGAATTCAGCAGGATCGTTGTCCCTAATCTACCATCTTGGTTCCACCAAAGAATAATAGTATTGATTTGTATTATTGATTTGTATTATACTACCCCCATTACTAGAATTCAAGAGGGTGGGACAGAGTACATATGTATAGCATGATGGAAATATGGCCAGAGAGCAATGAGGAGACATAGAAGAAAGATCAGAAGAAGACACTGCAGGTGATTATAGCTGACCTGTTTAAGAAAGCTATTGGAACAAAACAAAACAAAAAAGAAATGAATAAGAGACACAGACTCACTATTGCCTTTTCTTAAAATGTAAAACCAATGAAAAGCACTTGCCACAACAAAGTAAGAGTCCACCAACCAGCCAACATTTAACCATTGCAAATGGAATGACAAGATGGCCAAGACAACACTAGTTTAGCAGGGCAGTTGGGGTTAAGTGACTTGCTCAATATCACACAGCTAGTTTTGTGTTAAGTGTCTGGGGCTAGATTTGAACTCAGGTTCTGCTGATTCCAGAGCCAGTACTCTATTCACTGTGCCACCTAGCTGCCCCTATAGTTTTTGTTTGTTTGTTTGTTTGTTTTACCAGAGCACATTGTAACTTACCCATGGATTCTTGTTCTATTAAATTCAATTTAGTTCAGTTTGATTTAATTAAATTAAACCTAAATCAACTAAATAGTTATTAAGACCATGCTATGGGCATGTTTGGCAGCTTGGTGGTGCAATGGAAAGAGCACTGGGCCTGGAGTCAGGAACATCCAAGTTCAAATACAGCCTCAGACACCTACTAGCTGTGTGACCTTGGACAAGTCACCTAACCCCTATTTGCTTCAGTTTCTCAGCTGTAAAATGGGGACACCCTGAGGAAGGAAATGGCAAGTCACTCTAGTATCTTTGCCAGGAAAATCCTGTGGACAAAGTCCATGGGGTCACAACTAGACTAGACAACTAAACAACAATGGGCATGGTTACTCAGCTAGGTGCTAGGGAGACCAAAACAAAAATAAAAACATTCTCGTCTTCAAAAAGCTTATACTGTAATGACGAATTCATCATGTACACAAACAAGTTTATACTATATATGTATATATATATATATACATGTATGTGTGTGTATATATACATATATGTAACCCAGCTTCCACCCAAGCCTGGGCAGGGGGAGTTTATATGCTACTGCAGATGTAGAAGGAGGCATGACTCTCTAGAGTCTCTCCATGGTGGAGAGAATGCTGAACACAATGCTGTGGATCTGTTTATGAGACTCACTGAAGTGGTTCCAGAGATTCCTCAGAGACAGGGGAAGAGAGAAACTGAAGGTATGTGGGGGAAGCCAGGTCTTCAGTACATCCCTAAATTCCAACTTGCCTTCTTTCTCTGTGGGTGAGATCAGACCTTCTATCTTTGCTTGAACTTATCTTGCTCCCAGCTGGGAAGCTCAATTGCTTTTGTGCATTTTTTTTAGTCTATTCTAATCTTTGTAATTCCCCCAACTTCATTGTTTTGTTTAGATAAGTGGGTTTACTCACTACTATTTGTGATGGCTTTTTGGGTAAGAAGTTTGGTGGGAAGGGTCTAAACTGGTGAGGTTAAGATAAATCTTATCAGCCTGTCAGTCAGTAAGTGCTTTTAAGAGCCCACAGTTTAAGGTGCTACCCTAAGCACCAAGGATACAAAGAAAGGCAAATGACAGTCCTTTCCCACCAGAAGTTCACAGTCTAATGTGGGAGACAATATGCAAACAACTATATACTAACAAGCTATAGACAGGATAAATAAAAAATAATCAGCAGAGGAAAGGGATTACCTAATCCTTCATACTTTGAAAGTGCCACACCTTCACTGGTGTGGTTACTCCTATATTTCATATTATAAACACCATGTTTCATGAATTGATTTAGTGGAAACATCACTTAGTAGTAACCAATGACTCCATTCTTAGCTAGACTGGTCCTCAGGTGACAAGTAATTCTTTACTGATAGGGCAAGGGGGAGGAGGGGAGGTTGGAAGTCAAAGCCAGGCAGTATAAGACCTAACAGAGCTCATGTTTCACTGGCATAGCCTTGTAGAACCCTTAGACCTCAATAGAGACATGTGTCATCAATAGGGAGATTTTATATAATTTATAATATAGATGTATAATATAATATAATATATAGATCTGCTAATAGTCATACACACTCTATATACATATACATACATGTGTATATATGTGTGTATGTATTTACCTACAGTTTACAGTACCTTATTATAAAATGTGGATTGCTATTATATTGTACATATATTTTATGCATTTTCTAATTTCTAAACTTTTTCTGTGTCATCTGCTGGCCTTCACATGTCCTCTGCAGTTTCTGCAAAACTCTCTATTTAATTTCTTATGCTGATCTGCAATATATTGAAATTGTGATCAGCAAAGTCACAATGTAGAAGGGATAACTGTATACATACATACATATATGCATATATGTATACATATTCTGGTCTTTGTCAATTATCTACCAGACATTATACTACATTAAGCACTAGGGGTTACATAGTGGAGATACAAAAACAAAACTCTCCGTTCACAAAGAACTTAGATTCTATTGCTGTACACACACACACAGAGTGCATGTGACTTTTAGTAAATCTATATTGTAGAGTATATAAAATCTCCCCATTGACATGATAATACATATCAAAGTACTTTGTCAATCTTAAAACAACATATATTCTTGTGTGTACATATATGTACACGTATACATACATATGCATTACTTATTGGTCCCAAAGTGCTTTAATATTATCTCATTATATGTGTGTGACTATCAATAGATCTATATTATAAATCAAAGCACTCAGGAAACCCCAAAGTGATATACATATTTGCATACATATGCATACATATGTGTATGTTTACATTACATACAAGTACACCTGTACACACCACTTAAATAATCTGCATTATCTCATCTGATTCTCACAACAAGGCAGAGAGTGAGACACTATTGGTCTCTTTTTTTTCCTTTTTGGAGGGGGGAATGCAGGGCAATTGGGGTTAAGTGACTTGCCCAAGGTCACATGGCTAGTTTTTGTGTTAAGTATCTGAGGCTGGATTTGAACTCAGGTCCTCCTGACTCAAGGGCTGGTGCTCTATTCACTGCGCCACCCTATTGGTCTCCTTTTACTAACGAGAAAACTAAGGCTGAGAGGTTACTGACTTGCCCATGTCATGCCATATTATTAAGTAAAATTTGAACCCAGATCTTCCTGATGCCATGTCAATACTCTATCCAATCTACTACATGGCCTCTCTGTCTTTAAAAAAAAATCATGACCTGCAATTTCCACTGAGGAAACTCTCCCTATCAAAGCAGATTAGCAATTGTTCTGTATCTTATGGTAATGTGACTGGACCAGTGTTTTAGGAGAATCACCTTAGAGGTTGATTGGAGGATGTATTGGAGTAAGGAGAGACTTAGGGCAGGAGACCCACCAGCAGGTTATTGCAACAGTCCAGGTGGGAGGTGATGAAAGCCTGCACCAGAATGGTAGCAGTGTCAAAAGGACACAGGGGCACATTCAAGAGATATTGCAAAGGGGATATCACAGCATTGGCAATAACATTGGAAGTGCTGCACAGCTTCCCAAAGCTTGGCACAGTGCCTGGTGCATAGTAGGTGCTTAGCAAATGTTTATTGATTGGTTGAAAGCTGTTTCAAAAACTAATCTCTCTAAAACCAATATTGTCCTGAAGATGCTTTGATACCATGAATCACTGAATGCCACAATCTCAAAAAGTAAAAATTACAGGTAACTCAAAAAGCAATAGAAAGATCCATGTTGGGCATAGAGAACTGGTTGCCATATGTAACTAACTAGGAAGCAGACTAAAGCACATTGAAAATATGTAAGATCAATCAATCAGCCAAAAAGCATTTATTCAGTACTTACTATGTGTCAGATACTGTGATAAGTGCTGGGGACACAAACAAAAGCACAAACAGTCTCTGCCCTAAAGGAACTTACATTTTAATGATGAGTCAGCATATATAAATCAGTAAACATGGAATAAATATAAAGTAAATGGAAGGCTCAGAAAAACGTTTTCACTGCAGTGTTTACGTCCTACTCTTTGTGACGCCATTTAAGGTTTTCTTGGCAGGGATAATGGAGTGGTTTTCCATTTCCTTCTCCAGCACATTTTACAAGTGAGGAAACTGAGGCAAAGAGGGCTAAATGACTTGCCTGGGATCACATAGCTAGTCTGAGGCCAGATTTGAAAATGAGTCTTCCTGACTCCAGACTTGACACTCTATCTCCTGTGCTACCTAGCTGCCCCAACATAGGAAAAATAAGAGATAGTGAATATATGGACCAAGTGCTACATTGATACTTCTGAGAATACTCCAGGGCGATTATTTCCAGTGTGTTTAATGGACCCTCTCTGTAAGATCTATGAAAAAATATAGGGGCAAAAATTATGCCATATAAGGTGGGTAGAGCATACAATCTGTGTTAGTGGAGAGAGTACTGATGAAACTGTGATGAAATCACAAATCCAATAAAGTATCAAAGGAACTAAATAACCAAGAAATACATAAATATAATTAGAAAATGTTTGGAACAAATGTTGTGCAGTGGGAAGGAGTACTGAATTTGGAATAAAAAGGTTGAATTCTAACCTGTAAATCTCAGCCCACCTAGCCCAATGTCTCTTGCCCAGCACTCCTCTCACTCACTCTATAATACAGCTAACATTGACCTACCTGCCAAACTACAAACACTCCATCTCTGTGACTTTGTACTGGTTGGATTCTATGCCTGGAATACTCTGCTTCCTCACCTCCTTGTCCTCAGTTTTCCCCACTTTCTTCAAGATTCAGATCAAATCCCACCTTCTACAGGAGGCCTTTCCCTTTCAAATTACTTTCATTTACTCTATTTACATCTTTTTTTAAATTAAATTTTAAGTTTATTTTTAGTTTACATCATTCATTTCGACAAGATTTTGAGTTATAAATTTTCTCCCCGTCTTTCCCCTACCCACCACCCCAAAACAGTGATCCCACTGTATACCCCCTCCCCAAATCTGCTCTCTTCTATGTCCTCCCCTATGCCCCTCCAACTTTCCAGTAGGGCAAGATGGATCTTAGTGTGTATATGTCATTCCCTCCCTAAGCCAAATTCAATGAGAGTAAGGTTGATCCATTCCCTTTTGCCTTCCTGTTCTTCCCCTCCATTGTAACAGTTTTCCCTTGCCTCTTCTATATGAGATAATTTACCCCATTTTGTCTCTCCCCATCTCCTCTCATTATATTCCTCTGTCACCTCTCAATTTCACATTTTAAGTATCATCCCTTCCTATTCAATTGGTCCCATGCCCTCTGTCTATGTATACATGTACACGTACACACACTCACATAAGTATCCATACTCCCATATAACCTCATATATATATGCATTTCTATTCTCTTCAACTATTCTCATACTGAGAAAACTTTCATAAGTTATAATTACCATTTTCCCATGTAGGAATTTAAATAGTTCAATTTTAATAAGTTCATTATGATTTCTTTTCCCTGTTTACCTTCTCATGCTTCTCTTGTTTCTTGTATTTGAATGTCAAATTTTCTATTTAACTATGGTTTTTTCATCAAGAATGCTTGAAAGTCCTCTATTCCACTGAATGAACATATTTTCCCCTGAAACATGATACTCAGTTTTGCTGGGTAGGTGATTTTTGGTTTTAATCCCAGCTCCTTTGACTTCCAGAATATCATATTCCAAGCCCTTTGATCCCTCAATGTAGAAGCTGTCAGATCCTGTATTATCCTGATTGTGTTTCCACAATATTCAAATTGTTTCTTCCTGGCTGCTTGTAATATTTTCTCCTTGATCTGGGAATTCCGGTACCTGGCTATAATACTCCTAGGAGTTTTCTTTTTGGGATCTTTTTCAGGAGGTGATTGGTGGATTATTTCAACCTCTATTAACATCAGGGCAATTTTCCTTGAGAATTTCTTGAAGGATGATTTCTTGGTTCTTTTTTTGATCATGGCTTTCAGGTAGTCCAATAATTTTTAAATTATCTCTCCTGGATCTTTTTTCCAGGTCAGTGGTTTTTCCAATGGGATATGTCACATTGCGTTCTATTTTTTCATTTGTTTGGATATGTTTAGTAGTTATCTTGATTTCTCATAAAGTGACTAACTTCCATTTACTCCAGTCTAATTCTGAAGGAATGATTGTCTTCAGTGAGCTTCTGAGATTCTTTTTCCATCTGGCAAATTTGACTTTTTAAGGCATTCTTCTCCTTATTGGCTTTTGGAGCCTCTTTTGCCATTTGAGTTAGTCTATTTTTTTAAAGCAATTGGGGTTAAGTAACTTGCTCAAGGTTACATGGCCAGTCATTATTTATATGTGGGTGCTCATTTTCTGAGGCCGGATCCGATCCCGGGTCGTCCCAACTCCGTGGCCAGCACTCTTACTCACTGTGCCACCTAGCCGCCCCAAGTTAGTTTAAGGTGTTATTTTCTTCAGTCAATTTGTTGACTCTCTTTTCATGATTTTCTTGCATCATTCTCATTTCTCTTCCCAATTTTTCCTCTACTTCTCTTATTTGGTTTTTAAAATCCTTCTTAAGCTCCTCTACGGCCTGTAACCAGTGCATATTTTTCTTGGAAGCTTTTGGTGCACTGACTTCATTGTCTTCCTCCTGTTCCATGCTTTGATCCTTTTTGTCCCCAAAATAGGAGTGTATATTTGGATTGCTGTGCTTGCTTTGCTTCCTTTGCTTGCTCATGTTGCCACTCAATTATTTGACTTTTGAGCTTTTTATCACAGTAGAGCTCTGCTTCCAGAGAGGAGAACTTTGTCCCAGATTGCTGGGGTTTTCACAGCTGCTGGAGATATTAGTTGGCTGCCCTTTCTGAAGCCTCCACTGGCTCTAGCAAACTGGTCATTCACCCCAGAACCTCCACCCTAGACAGTGATCCAGATCCAAGCAGGTTAAAGCAAGAGCAATAAACCCTCGGAATGGTTGCTTGTTCCCCCTACAATCTGAAAGCCAGGAGCTCTGAAGCAGCCACACAGTGGTGGCTGTGCACCTCAGTTACTTCTCCCTCCAGAGGCAGAGGCTGGACCACACTCCCAGACCCGTTCTTCCCACAAAGTCCACACTGACCTCTCACTTTGTCTTTGGCATTTATGGGTTGATAATTATGGAAACCGCCACAGCTGCTGGTGATCTACTGCCCTCTAGCTGCAGCTTGTTGGGTTGCCCTGAGGCTAAAACTTCAGACTCAGGAGGGGCTGGTCTCTGCTGCCAGCATGCTGTGCTGGCCCCTTCCAGCTGGCCTTCCAGTCTGTCTTTAGTGGGAGGTTTGTTTCTCTCTGTCACTTTGTGGGTTCTGTAGCCCTGAAGTTTGCTTAAAGTCATTTTTATAGGTATTTGAGGTGGTTATGGGGGGTGGCACAGGGAGTTTTCCTGCTTCTATGCTGCCATCTTGGCTCTGTGTACTCTGTTTACATCTTTTATGTACCTAATTATTGACATGTTGTCTCTTCTATTAGAATGTGTACTCCTTGAGGGTAGGAAATGTCTTTTGCCTTTTTTGGCTAAGTGGGGGGTGGGGATGGGGATACAAAGAAAGTTAAAAGACAGTCCCTGCCCTCAAAGAGTATATACATTCTAATGGGAGAGTCCACATTCCGCTCGGACTCTTGGGCAGGGAGGGACTCTTCTTTCCTCTATCCTCAAATGGAGTTAAATCTTATCTCCTTGATGATAACGTTCCAATAAGCTGGAAGCTATCTTTGCTTCTACCTCAGTCTGGTACTTCAAGTCATCATGTTTTTCTGGCTCAACTAATGGAGGGACTCAAAACAGTAATATACATAGCCAGAAGTAGGCAAAAGATATGTCATAAGGGGCAGCTAGGTGGCAAAGTGAGTAGAGCGCTGGCCCTGGAGTCAGAAGGACCTGAGTTCGGATCCAGCCTCAGATACTTAACACACACAAACAAAAAAACAACCTAGCCATATGACCTTGGGCAAGTTATTTAACCCCAGTTGCCCTCCAAAAAAAAAGCAAAAAAAAAAAAAGATATGTCATATACTCTGAAGTGTGTGTGTGTGTGTGTGTGTGTGTGTGTGTGTGTGTGTGTGTGTATGTGTATTGGGGAGAGGATCCATGTACCCATCTGGAATGCCCCAAAGGGGAATGCACAACATTTTGGAGGGGTACTTTTTTGGAGTTTGGGAGAGAATAGCAGTAATTTGTTGTTCTCAGAAATGGTCTCCTGCCTTCCACAGCATCATAAAATCTGCTCTGCTTACTATCTAAGGGTCATCGAAGTGCACAGCCTACCTCAGAGGGCTCCATAAACAACAGACCCTCAATCAAATGCACAAATAATGTATATGGCAGAATGTAAAAATGCCATGAAAGCGATGGAGACAATGCTGTTGAGGTTCAGGGGAGAATTCACATTCTCTTGGGGGGAATCAGGGAAGGTTTTGTGGTAGAGTATTCCTGTATTGCTAAGTCACTCCAAGCTCTGGGACAGGCCAGAGATCAGGATTGGGATAATACCAAATTTTCTTCCCAGGGTGCTGTAAGGATCAAATGAGATAATAATTGTAAAGCACCAGGAAAATTGTAAGCACTATAAATGTTAGCTATTATTATTATTCTTAGGAAGGTCTTTAAAATCCCTCAAATCCAAGATTGGTGGCTCAGTATCAGGAGTGCCAGGCCTGGAGTAAAAAAGACTCAGTTTCATGAGTTCAAATCTGGTCTCAGACACTTACCAGCTATGTGATTCTGGGCAAGTCACTTAATCCTGTTTGCCTCAGTTTCCTCATCTGTAAAATGAGCTGGAGAAGGAAATGGCAAACCACTCCAATATCTTTGCTAAGAAAACTCCAGATGGAGTCACAAAGAGTCTGACATAACTAAAAAAACCAACTAAACAACAACAAAATCCAGCATTCTATGTTTTCCTAGTAGATTGTAAATTTCATGAAGGGACACAGGATTACATAATCAAAGTTATACCCATTACAAATAGATTCTCAGCCAGCAAGTCTTTCTCCTAAGTGACAGTCATATTCTCATGAAATCTACTGCCACTCTAGTTTATGCTATTTCCTCATGACTCAGTAAGTTACTCTGTTGGCATCACCCCTCTTTGGACGGGGGTCACTTTAATATTACTTATCTCTGATAGTAGAGACCCATATTATCTTTCCTTCACAGTTTACAAAGATCTGCAATTTTCCTCAGATAATCTGGGTGTTACAAAAAATATATGTATAACCCCTCTCCCCAAAAAAGATCCTAAGGTCCCCTCCTGATTTATCCAATGTTAGCACTTGCAGGGAAAGAAAATAGATTTTTATTAAGTAAAAATAAAGCTAAATCTAAAACAAAAAAAATTATCAGTTACATTATTAGCCTAAAAAATGTGGCATGTCCCTATTCTCTAGAATGACTGAGAATGACTGACTTGGATCTTCCATTCAATGTGACCTATGATTCACTCTAGCTCTATTGTCCTTCAAATCTTGCTTGCAGTAGGGCAAAGAACCAATCTAAAGACCCAAACTGCTTCCAAGTCACACTGATGTGGTCTTAGTCCAATCTTGTTCAGTGCTGGTATATATTTTACAAATTAAACACACAAATAAGAAACAACTTCTCTTCTTCACCCCCTCTACCATTCCCAAAACCACCATGGATGACAGAATGAATTTGCACAAGACAGATATTCTGGGGATGAAAGGGTTATGATCTCCAAGACATGGTCCCTGATCCCAGTGACATGATGGCTGGCAAGAAGATGGTCAAAATGCAGAATGCTACAATGCAAAAAGCAACTGCATCTGGAGTCACAGAGCCTGGGTTAGCTACTAACCACTTGTTTGATTTTGAGTAGGCCCTTCCCATCTCTGGGACTTAGTTTTGTCATCTGAGGGAATGAAGAGGTTAAGCTAGATATTGCAAAGGTCTTTTTCAACTCCAAAATTCTGATTCCACTATAAAAGAACTTGTGTAGGTATCCCAAGTCTAGACAACCAAGTGGCTAAAACTAAGGAAATCACATACTACAGGAAGGAAACCACAGGTTTGGTCAGGCAAAAAGTCAATTTCATAGAAGTTAGTTAAAGGAGAAGGTCTACAAGGGCAGGGTTCATAGTCTGGTAGAATTATGAAGTATTAGTAAGAATAGCAGGAGAGAGCAAAGGTGGTGACCTTTGATCTTAGGGCAGAGACTGTTTACTTTTTGCCATGCTTTATACAGCCTGCTTGGGTGTATGTGGCCCTGAACCCACAATCATAAATTATAATAGGAAACTAGTAAGAAACACACAAGTAAGTTCTTCCTATTTGTACCAGTAAAAGAGATCCTAAGAGTCTTTCACAGTATAGAAATAACTCAAATGATAGAGTCTAAAGAGGGAATCGCTATATGCCCAAAGTGAAGAGAGATTGAAGCCACCCCTAAATGTCCATGCAGACAATGACCTTAGTGTTGTAAAGAATAATTGTGACAGACTAAATAACTATGATAGAAGCAATACCAATTATGCTTCTGGACTCTTAGAAGAGTAGGTGATGGATGGACCAGAGGTACAGAAAGAGACAAACATTTTCAGACATGGCTAATGTTTAACCCCAAAGAAATATCCTAGACACAACGATGTATTGTAGACATTTATCATCCATATTGGGGGAAGGGAGAAAAGATCTTCAATTGTATAATTATATTGATTATAAGAGAAGACTTGGTTGGGGGGGGAGGTGGTAAGAGTTTTTTGGAGGAGTGGGGATAGTAGTGATAGTATAACAAATAAAAGTACTTAGAAGAAAATAGAAGGAAGTACAGAAAGGGACACCCTAAAGTAGGACAATGTTGGAACTAAAGTGATCAATTTACAAAACACTTCTAAAAAACCTGAGTCTTATATAATCTTTTTCTATTCTTTGTATGGGTGTCCCAAAAATTTTAGTTCAGTTTTAGGCTTTAATAGCTGAAAGAAAATACTCATATGGGGCAGCTAGGTGTCCCAGTGAATAGAGCACTGGCCCTGGAATCAGGAGGACCTGAGTTCAAATCCTCCCTCAGACACTTGACATACTTACTAGCCGTGTGACCTTGGGCGAGTCACTTAACCCCAATTGCCCTGCATTCCCTCCTCCAAAAAAGCAAAAAAAGAAAAAAGAAAATATTCATATCCTTAGAAGATAAAAGGAAATAGTCATATCTGTTGATATTTATTAAGTTTATATAATGACAATAATATAATAATAATTTTTCTTGCTCTTAGGCCTCAAGTTATTCTAGTCAAGGTTATTTCCCAGCATAGGCTCTATACTCCAGGTTATCTCAGTATACCCTATATGTCCTTAGACAGTGTCTACCATCTTGGAATGCCCTCCTTTCTCCCATTACCACCACATTCTACTGATCCTTGAAGATCAATCTCAAAGCTCACCTCTGCCCTTCCTGACTCTTCTAACCAAATGAATGTTGCTCTTCTCTGAATTCTGTATTTTTTGTCACACAATTTTGTATTTGATCATATACTGTTTTGTATTGTCCTCTGATTATTTCAAGCACATTAATCTTATTTTTCTTCAATTGAATGTGAACTCCTTAAGGGTAAGGACAATCTTTTTTTGTATCCTTTAGAGTGTCTAGACACTCTGCTGGAGACACACATGTTCAATTAGTGGTTACTGATTGAATTGGAATGAGCTGCCTCAGAAAGTAATGAGTTCATCTCACTGGGGCTCATCAATCAAAGAGACTGAATGATCATTTGTCCAGAATGTTGCAGGAAAGGGTCCTGCTTAGTCGCTAGTTAGACTAGAGATTCTTCCAGCTCTGACATTCTGTGACTTACTGATCTAATTCAAAGGGAGAATATGCTTTATCATATATGAAGTATGCCTTGTAGAACAATATCCTCAAGTAGATTAACACATTCTTGAAGTTATAATAATTACACAATTGAACATCTTTTCTCCCTATCCCCACCTGGTGTGATAAATGTCTACAATACATCTTTGTGTCTAGGATATAATTAAACCTCTCACAGCAAATATAATTCAGCAGTGCTAGTCCATTATATTCACACAAAAGGTTGTTGGAATGTGTGTGCCTGGTGTGTATTAGACATAGACATTCTTGTTTTCATTTATCCAAGTGGGGGCCTGGGTGGAATGGTGCTCTATCAACTCTATCAGCCTATCTCCTAGAAACATCACAAAAACTTTCACATCAAACATTCCCTATGATAGTCATCTAACCACAGAGCGCTCACATGATTCACATCTGAATGTTCAAAATGCAACCTCTAGACATGATGATATAAGATAAATCATCTAAATTTAGAATGCTTGTAAGAAGCAAAGGATATTAGAAGCCTTGAAGGAAAGGATAAGATGTTCTTTCACACTACAAATCTTTAGGATAATTCCCCTCTGACTTCATAATGATATATCTTCTATCACATTAGCAGTGTGTGTGTATACATACACACACACGTATGTACATATATGCATATAAACACTGTAATACTGCTCAAAATACTCAAAAAGATCTGTGATCTCTTCAATGTGGTTATTCCCTCCAGAATTGCAGACTGCAGCCCATCCACACCTACCCCACCTGTTTGCCTTTTATCTGTGTCCTCCTATAACTTCACCAATCAATGTTCAAGGAAGGGATAGAGGGTTGGTTCTTCTTCATTCTCTCTTGACCTCAGAAAGGTACCAAAGGAGTATGTGGGCTGTCTTGTTGATCATTCTTTGGTCTTATTGATGTTCATTTTCCTTTTCCCCATACATTTCTCTGACCGCATGACTTTTCCTTGGTATTTCTTTGTTTGCAATAAGTGGTGGCTTGCTTGTACCTACCATGAGCCTCTCCAATGACCCTGGGATAATGCTTAATTTCAATTTTTGAGAGGCTATCTTGTTCCATGCTTCATAGTTGCATGACATCAAAAGAATTTCGTATAAGAAAAAAAGATGTTCTAGGGGACAGAGTCAAGATGGTGGAGTAGAAACAGGACATCCGCTCTGCTCCCACTTCTACTTCCTCCAATTCACGTAAAAAATGACTCTAAACAAACTTTGAAGCTACAGAACCCACAAAATAACAGAGAGAAGCTAACTTCCCACTGAAGACAGCCCAGCAGGCTGGCAGGAAGGGGCCAGCACAGTGTGTTGGGAGCCTTGCTTAGACCCATGTGAGCTGGAAGTTTTAGCTTCAGAGCAGCCACAACTAGCCACTGGCTGGAGGAACTTCAGATCACCAGCAGCTGTGGCAGTTTCCAGAATTATCAATGCATAGATGCCAAAGACAAATTGATAGGTCAGTGTAGACTTTACAGGAACAGGGAGTTCAGGAGTGCGATCAGGCCTTTACCCTCTGGGTGAGAAGCGGCTGAGGTGTGGCTGCCATGCAGCTGCCACCTCCTGGATGCTTCAGAGCTCCTGGCTTTCAGATTGTAGGGGGACCAAGCAATCAGTCTGATCATTATTTGCTCTTGCTTTAACCTGCTTGGATCTGGATCACTGTCTAGGGTAGAGGTCCTGGGGTGAATGACCAGTTTGCCAGAGCCAGTGGAGGCTTCAGAAAGGGCAGCCAACTAATAGCTCCAGCATCTGAGAAACCCCAGCAATTTGGGACAAAGCTCCCCTTTCTGGTAGCTGTAATGGAAATGCAAATTTAAAGATTTTCCCTGCCCCTAGGCCCTTTGATTGGCTTAAGAGACTCTGAGAACCTTCCTTGATTTGAAAATATACTCTGCCTCCTAATAGGCTGAATGTGGTCACATAGAGCCTGTGGCAGGAGGCTTGGTTTTCAGGAATGCCTACACCTTGATGCTGTGTGATTGGGCAGTGGATCAACAGGGTTGTTACATTCTCTGTCCCAGGAGGAGGCTATATAATCCCTGATGTAAGGATTTGCTTTGGGGGCTCACTTTGAGAAATGTTGTGTGATTTGACCATATGAGATTCTGGATAGCCATTGAGAGCCCCCCAGCTTTGAAAACCCAGATGTTGATGCTTCCCTCTCTGGTAACTGTGATTTGGTATTGATGTAATGGTTGGGCAGTTTGGAAGCCTGTCTGCTTGATCTGTTTGTTTCTCTGTCTTGTAAGTTCTGTCTGTATACTTTGAAGTTCAGGGTCCTAACCTTTTCCCCCTGAGCTAGGTAAATGATATATGTTTGATTGATTAAAGTAATCTTGTTAACCCATTTTGAGTTGCTTTCCTTTAGAAAAGCATATCTAAGAACCTATGTTGGCAGCCACTCTGGGGATGTTGGGGTGCTTGTTGCTACAGTAGCAGAGTTCTACTGTGGCAAAAAGCTCAAAAGTCAAGTAATTGAGTGGCAACATGAGCAAGCAAAGGAAGCAAAGCAAGCACAGTATTTCAAATCTACACTCCTATTTTGGGGACAAAAAGGATCAAAGCACGGAATAGGAGGAAGACAGTGAAGTCAGAACTCCTGCACCAAAAGCTTCCAAAAAAAATATGAGTCGAGTACAGGCCAGAGAGGAGCTTAAAAAGGATTTTGAAAACCAAATAAGAGAAGTAGAGGAAAAATTGGGAAGAGAAATGAGAATGATGCAAGAAAATCATGAAAAGAGAGTCAACAACCTGACTGAAGAAAATAACACCTTAAAAAATAAACTAACTCAAATGGCAAAAGAGGTTCCAAAAGCCAATGAGGGGAAGAATGCCTTAAAAAGCCAAATTTGCCAGATAGAAAAAGAATCTCAAAAGCTCACTGAAGAGAATTTTCAGAATTAGATTGGAGCATAAATGGAAGCTAGTGACTTTATGAGAAATCAAGATACTATTAAACAGATCCAAACATATAAAAAAATAAAAGGCAATGTGAAATATCTCATTGGAAAAACCACTGACATGAAAAATAGATTCAGGAAAGATAATTTAAAGATTCAGGAAAGATAATCTAAAAATTATTGGACTACCTGAAAGCCATGATCAAAAAAAGAACCTAGAAATCATCCTTCAAGAAATCCTCAAGGAAAATTGCTCTGATGTTTTAGAACCAGAGGGCAAAAGGGAGGTTGAAAGAATTCACCAGGGCTGTTGGTTCCAGCTAGGTCTGAAGTTGAGGCTGTGGACAGGGAGGTGCAGTCCAAGTCTGCTGGGAGCTCTTGAAGGCGCCACTCCTACCGCAATACAGCTGACTGTGAAGGCGCACCAGGGCCAGGAATGCAGCCTCCAGATGACAGAGAATGAGCAAGTCTCCACACTGAAATACCTGGTGTCCGAAAAGTTAAATATCCCAGTGGTCCAGCAGCAGCTGTTGTTCAAGGGCAAGGCTTTGGCAGATGAGCTTCACCTTTCAGACTATAGCATTGGGCCAAACTCCAAGATCAACCTAGTGATCAAGCTTCCTGATGAGGGAACTGTTCAATACCTGCCCTCAAAGCCTCAGGCCTAGCCTCAGCCACTCCCCACTTGGTTGCTGGTGTCTCAAATCTTGGCCTGACACTTCAGCACAGCTGATACCAGGAGAACCCTAGAACAGCCACAAAAGGACTATAATAGGAGTCTACGCCTCCTGAGCTTGGATGATATTGAGTGTCTGGCTACCCTTATGCTCAACTGTACTGTGACTGAGACTGTGGAAGTTGGTTTTCCTGGACTAACCCCCTCCCCCCATTCCCTCTTCCTGGAAAACAAAACAAACAATGGGTTGGTTTTCTGGCTAAAAGCTGAGCCTCTGTCCCTATCTCCATCCAACCCCTAGTAGGCATGGACAGAAGAAAGGATGAGGGGAGTAGTACTAGACAAGCGGGTTGGCTTTTGTGGTGCAGAGTGGGATGGTGGTTTGGACTGGCTTCTACGACACCTTCCTCTCCCCAGCTTTTTCCTTAGGATATGACTACTGACCTTATGATGTCACCATCAGACTCTGCATCCCAGGCATCCTCAGCCCCTTGTTCCCAGGGCTGCTTCCCTTTGAGCACAGAATCATGGGCTTTTTTCTCCAAGTATAACCCTGTTCCCAACATGAACAAAACCCACCTGTGAAAGGCAGCCAAGGATCAGAAAGCCTTAGAGGAAGGGACACCTTTCTTCCTCAAGCCTGGTAACTATGAGAGCAGCTGCACTCTGCAGTGATGGCCTCACTTTTTCTCAGAGCCTCAGGGCTTGGGGACAATCATGTTCCTATTTAACCATCCCCTGTCCTTGTCAGAAGGTGGGGCCCTTCCTATATAAGTTTTCTCTCACTCCCACTTGTGTACAAAAGGGGTCAGTGCTTACGTGATGGGGCTGTGGTGAAGTTCAGGGTTACTTATTGCCACTGTGAGGCCTCACATTGTGGGTGTTCCTCAGCAGCTTCCTGAATCAAAGAAAATCTACCCTAGACCTATGAGGCAACAGTAGAGAACAGTTAGCTCTGAGTGAGGGGAAGTGGGAGTAAAGGAGCCCCAGGGCCTCTCCTACTAGGGAGAGTGAGCCTATCTTTTCAAATTTTGGCTTACAGTTAATTCAATTAAATCTTTATTATGCATCTCTAAAAAAAAAAAATAAAAAGAATCCACCAATCACCTCCTGAAAAAGATCCCAAAAAGAAAACTCCCAGGAATATTATAGCCAGGTTCCAGAATTCCCAGATCAAGGAGAAAATATTACAAGCAGCCAGGAAGAAACAATTTGAATATTGTGGAAACACAATCAGGAAAACAGGAAACAGGAAACACAGGATCTGGCAGCCTCTACACTGAGGGATCGAAGGGCTTGGAAGATGATATTCCAGGGGTCAAAGGAGCTGGGATTAGAACCAAGAATCACCTACCCAGCAAAACTGAGTATCATATTTCAGGGGAAAATATGGTCATTCAATGGAATAGAGTACTTTCAAGCATTCTTTTTTTTTTTTTTAAAAGCAATTGGGGTTAAGTAACTTGCTCAAGGTTACATGGCTAGTCATTATTTATGTGTGGGTGCTCATTTTCTGAGGCCGGATTTGATCTCGGGTAATCCCAACTCCGAGGCCGGCACTCTTACTCACTGCACCACCTAGTCGCCCCTTTTAGGGCAATTGGGGTTAAGTAACTTGCCCAAGGTCACACGGCTAGGTTTTTGTTTGTGTGTGCGTTAAGTGTCTGAGGCCAGATCCGAACTCAGGTCCTTCTGACTCCAGGGCCGGCGCTCTACTCACTGTGCCACCTAGCCGCCCCACTTTCAAGCATTCTTGATGAAAAAAACCAGAGTTGAAGAGAAAATTTGACATTCAGATACAAGAAGCAAGAGAAGCATGAGAAAGTAAACAGGGAAAAGAAATCATAAGGAACTGATCAAAGTTGAACTTTTTACATTCCTACATGGAAAAGCAATAATTGTAACTTATGAAACTTCTCAATATGAGAATAGTTGAAGGGAATAGAAATGTATACATATGTATACATACATATATATGTCTATATAGGAAGGTATATGGGCTTATGAATATATATGTGAGTGTGTGTATATATGTGTACAGGTATACATAGACAGAGGGCACAGGACCAATTGAATAGGAAGGGATGATACTTAAAAGGTAAAATTAAGAGGTGAGAGAGGAATATAATGAGAGGAGATGGGGAGAGACAGAATGAGGTAAACTATCTCAGATAGAAGAGGCAAGGGAAAACTGTTACAATGGAGGGGAAGAACAGGAAGGCAAAAGGGAATGGGTCAACCTTATTCTCATTGAATTTGGCTCAGGGAGGGAATGACATACACAGTAAATAGGGTATCTCACCCTACAGGAGAGTAGGAGGTAAGGGGATGAGAGGGGGGATGATGAAGGGAGGGCAGGCTGGGGGGTAGGGAAATATAGTCAGTCTTTCACAATATATCCACTATAGAAATGTTTTACATATCTACACATGTACAACCTATATTGAATTGCTTATTTTGCTAGTAAAGGGTGGATGACAAGGGAGGAAGGGAAAGAATCTGGAATTCAAAATTTTAAAATCAAATGTTTAAAAAAATATATATATATATAAAATATATATATATAGATATAGATATAGATATATACATAATTATTTTACATGTAACTGGGAAATGATATACAAGCACTGGGGCATAGAGCTCCACTGTGCCCTACTGGAAAGTCAGAGGTGGGATGGGGGAAGATATGGGAGAGAGCAGATTGGGGGAGGGGATAATCAGTGGGATCACTGTTTTGGGGTGGTGGGTAGGGAAAAATGGGGAGAAAATTTGTAACTCAAAATCTTGTGGAAATGAATGATGTAAACTAAAAAATAAAAAAGAAGAAAAAACGATGGTCCTTTGTTTTGGGGCAGCTAGGTAGTGTAGTGGATAGAATAGTGGGTTTTGATTCAGGATTGACCTGAATTCAAATCTGGCCTCAGCCTCTTACTAGCTGGCTAATCTGGGAAAATCACTTAACTTCTCTCTACCTCAGTTTTCTCACCTATAAAATGGAGATAATAATAGCACTGATCCTACAGTGTTGGTGTAATGATCAAATAAAATAATATTTTTGAAAAACTTAGCACAAGGCCTGAAAGATAATAAATAATTAATAAATACTTGTACCCTTTGCCCTTCCCTTTTCAGGAGTCATTAAAATTTCTTAAAAATGGTTCATACTACTTTCTTCTTATTTATGTATGGGTCCAGTTCATTGTCCATCCAGAAATTCCAATAAGAATACGCACTTATTCTTATGGACAAGCTCTAATTGCATGTCATAGTCTAGACCATAGTTATTCTTCATCTACTTGATTTTTCTCCATTTAAATAAGCCAAACAAAATTACCCTTTGCCAACCCCTCATTTTTTTTTAAGTAATTGGGGTTAAGTAACTTGCTCAAGGTTACACGGCTAGTCATTATTTATGTGTGGGTGCTCATTTTCTGAGGCCGGTTTCAATCCCGGGTCACCCCAACTCCGAGGCCGGCGCTCTTACTCACTGCACCACCTAGCCGCCCCTGCCAACCCCTCTTGATACTAGCCCCTCCCCTCTGTTAATTATATCCTGTGTTTATAACTTGCTTTGTACATATTTGCTTGCATGCTGTCTCTCTCACTAGATTGTAAGTGCCTTGAGGATGAGGGCTGTCTTTCTTTTTTCATGTCTCCCTAGAGCTTAGCATAGCACCTGGCATGTAGAAGGTACTTAATAAATGTTATTGATGGGGCAGCTAGGTGGCGCAGTGAATAGAGCACCAGCCCTGCAGTCAGGAGGACCTGAGTTCAAATTTGACCTCAGATACTTGACACACTTAATAGCTGTGTGACCTTGGGCAAATCACTTAACCCCAATTGCCTTGCCTTCCCCCCCTCCAAAAAAATAATAAATGTTATTGATTCGTTGACCGAGTATATCTCATATAAGATACTCTATCATATTCTGGAGCTTGATGCAGGGAATGCAGTGTCACCTGCAAACAGGAACATTTGGAAGACTTCACATTCTGCAGGGAATGCCTCTGTGACTCAGCACTCATACTGAACTTTCTGACTGACAATGTTGCATACTTTGGGCCAGCAAATGCTAGCAGGCAGCTAGTGGATAGAGCACTAGATTTGAAGTCAGGAAGGCTTGAGTAGTTATTGATACTCTCTTGGTTCCCTCTCCCTGCTTTTTTTTTTTTTTTTGAGAGGAGAAGGCAAGGCAATTGGGGTTAAGTGACTTGTCCAAGGTCACACAGCTAGCTAAGTGTCAAGTGTCTGAGGTTGGATCTGAACTCAGGTCCTCCTGACTCCAGGGCCAGTGCTCTATTCACTGTGCCCCCTAGCCGCCCCCTCCCTCTTTTAAAAAATATTTATAAGGTCTGGGGTGTTTTCTAAGCCTTTTGATGTTTTTTCTCCTTTATGTCCCTTCAGCATTGTGTCACTATTAACAGGTACTTTATCTGTTTACCCTTGGTCTAGTTTAGTTGCTTTTCTCATCTTTATTTCCTTCTGTGAGTACATTTCCTCTCTGAGCACATATGGAATTGTGATATTAGAGTCTAAAATGCTGCAGCTCCACAATCCATGATGGTGAAAAAAGTATGTTATAAAATTCCGTTTTCATCCTTAAATGCCTTTGGGATAATTTCACTTTGTTTGATCATTTGCCAAGCTTTTTTTTTTTTAATGAGTTTTACCCTCCACTGCTTATTTGTTTAATGAGGTAATACTGCGCATAACCTTTTATCCTCCTTCTCCATAAGATTTTATAAATGAATTTACATCCTAAACCACAGTAGTCTTTAGTTGTCATAGCTTTCTGCTTTATGAGTCAGATGCTTTCTGAAGCGATCTTTAAAGACTTTTGGTCTCCTTGTTATGGCAATTGATTTAACTTTGTTATGCAGGAATTGTCATTGATTGTTTTTTTTTAACCGTCCACTTTGAATTGCTCCCCTCAATAGTCTAGATTGGATTTTTAAAAATTGCATGACATATCTTTTTCTCATTTTTATTCTTTCCTCTACATATGTATCAATTTTTGGTTTTGCTCTGACAAGTTGATGGTCTGACTATGCATGCAACTGAGTCATGTAATTTCCTTTGTGTTAAAATATATTCAGCTCCAGACTTTGTGATGTTACTTGGTACTAGTCATACCATGCAAATCAGATTCTTTTCTCAAATAAAATCTCCATGATGCCTAGTATAAGGTTGTATCCTTTTACAATATGGGCAATTTTCTTACTAGAAAGGGGAGAAACAAGGGTAGTTATTAGAGAAAGACTTAAAACCATCTCACAGAGAAAACACATTTTTACTCAGGGTAAAAATGACTCAATCATCCCCCTTTCCAGAATCTAATTTGCATGTTAACAATATAAGTAGAGAGGAGAGTCCTCAAAGCTGGAACAGGGGAAAGTCTTCAGTGAGGTCTGAGAACACATCTTAGAACCTGGGCTGCCCACTGATGCCGTGTGCTAAATAAGGTGACCTTAAGTCTAAGAGAAGAGCTGAACTATTAAATGGAGCTGAGCTCAGAGGTCAGTGGATCCAGGAGGAATGAATGGGGACAGATTTCAGAGTTAACTCTGCCACCTGCTATCTGAGAGATGGAGACCTTTCAGAGGCCAGCCAAGGGAGGAGAGCTAGAATATCTCTGCAGATCCCAAGCCTAGGGATTGCATTTTCCAGAAAGAGCGTAACATTGCATTAGCAGTCCAGAAGAGTGTCCTGAGAGTGGCATACAGCAGAAGAGTGCCCTCACTTGCCAGTGAACTGTACAAACTGTCCCTAAGAGAGAAAAGACACCAAGGTCCAGAGTCTAGAGCCATGAGTTACCTCAGGAATGTGTCTCCTACTGTTTTGCCTCTATTTCCTAAGTTTTATTTTCTTCCCCAATCTCCCTGAAAAAAATATTCCTTGAAAATGTGTATTGGTGGGAGAATGGTCCCAGTTTTATGGAGTGGAATGTTATGTTTTAGTCATTCTTGCTTTGTCTTCTACTTAGTGAATGATACTAGTTAAGAGTTAATGGGGTCATTGCTAGCACTGGGGCTATCCTCCTCATTTCCCTCTCACTCACACCTTGGACTCTCCCCTGCGAAGTGATTATTTTATTATCTTGGAAATTTTTTCACTTTCTTGCTATTTCCACATAAAGCATCTGAAAGCAGACCTGCCCCTCATTGCATGCTTTCTAGCTTCCCTTTTTAATGTTATCTTTTTCCATTAGAATATCCCTTGAAGACAGGGCCTACACTGCTTGCTTGTATATCTATCCCAAGTGCTATCAGTGCCTGGCACAGAGTAAATATCTAATAAATGCTTTATCATTCTTCCATTCGTTTATCTTGGCTGATTGTTCAAATGGAAACACATCAAAAGGAGCTCAGAAGGTATAGTTGTGATTAGTAAAGGTATAACTCCCTAATACCAAGGTTGCACACTAGGACCCTGAGAGAGTGAGTTGAGTCCTCTAGTATGAGAGCAGAAATTAAGTTGGAAAGAAATACGGTGATGAGCAAAGGAAATACATGTGAACAAAGCTCACACTTTTAAAATGTGATCCCATAAGCAAATTAAGAGAGCATGAAATAGTTTATCTGTCAGATTTATAAATAAGGAAAGAATTTAGGACCCAAGGAAATATAGAGAGCATTACAAAATATGAAGTAGATAATTTTGATTATATAAAATCAAAAGGTTTTTGCACAGACAAAACCAATGTAATCAAAATTATAAGGAAAAGCAGAAAACTGGGGAAAATTTTTTTTGCAGCAAGTGTCTCTGATAAAGGTCTTATTTTTCAAATATATAGAGAACTGAGTCATATTTTAAAAAATACAAGCCATTCCCCAATTGATAAATGTATATGAACAGGCAGTTTTCAGATAAAGAAATCAAAGCTATCTACAGTCATATGAAAAAATGCTCTAAATCACTATTGATTAAAGAAATGCAAATTAAAACAACTCTGAGATACCACCTCATACCTATAAGATTGGCTCTTATGACAAAAAAGAAAAATGTTGGATATTAGAGGAGATGTGGGAAAACTGGGAAACTAATGCTCTGTTGGTGGAGTTGTAAACTGATCCTACCATTCTAGAGAGTAATTTGAAACTATGCCCAAAGAGCTATAAAACTGTGAATAGTTTTTGATCCAGCAATAGCACTTCTAGGTCTATACGCCAATGACATCAAAAAAAAGGGAAAAGGACCTATTTGTACAAAAATATTTATAGTAGCTCCTTTTGTTGTGGCTAAGAATTAGAAATTGAAGGTATGCCCATCAATTGTGGAATGGCTAAACAAGTTATGGAATATGATTGTAATAGAATATTATTGTGCTATAAGAAGTGATAAGCAGGATGATTTCAGAAAAACTTGGAAAAACTTACATGCCTGAACTGATGCATAGTGAAATGAATAGGACCAGGAGAACATCGTGCACAGTAACAGCAATATTGTTCAATGAAGAACTGTGTATGACTTAGCTATTCTCAGCAGTACAATGATCTAAGACAATACCAAAAGATTAATAATGAAATATACTATCCACCTCCAGAGTAAGAACTGACATTATTTGAATATAGACTGAAGTATGCTATTTTCACTTTCTTTCATTTAATTTTTCTTTGAGTTGTTTTAAAAAATGACTAATATGGAAATGCTTTACATAATTGCACATGTGTAACCTATATCTGATTGCTTATCCTCTCAGGGAGGGGGAAGGGAGGGAAGGAGGGAGGGAGAGAGAATTTGGAACTCAAAACTTAAAAATGTTAAAAAAAAAATTTTCAAAATGATAAATAAGTGTTTGCAACAGAAAGAAAAGGAAAGATGATATTGCTTCTTGGGTCCTACTATGTGATGGCTACTCAGAAAGAATATGTTCATTTGCATGCTTGATTTTCTTATTCACCCAAGACTTCTTCTCTAGAAGTCAATAATTAAACAAAGTCTAAAGGACCAGGAAACCGAAGAAACAGGGAAATGCCATTGGTTATAATTCTTTTTTGCAATTTGACTAATATTTAATCTACAAAAATATTTGTAGAACCTATATCAGATTGCATGAGGCTATGGGAGGGTAGAGAGGGGGGGAAAGGAGGAAGAAGAGGGAGGGGGAGAAAATTTGGAACTCAGGGGATCGTGGAACTGAATGTTGTAAACTAAAAGTAAATAAATAAATTTTTTTAAAAAATTAAAAAAAAAAGAAACAGGGAGATGGTGTAGTATAATAAACAGAAAGATCACAAAACTAGGAACTACTTAAGTGTGTTAGAAGCAGAGGAATGCTAGTAAATGTTTTTAACAACTGGCTCTCCCCCCAAAAATGTATCCACATTTCTACATTTAATCTGCATTATTAACATTACTCTGTCACTTTTTTTTGCTTGTTTCAAGGAAGTCTGGATTTAAATTTTTTTGTCTTTATTAATTTGTTTGTTTACTTTTAGTTTACAAGATTCAGTTCCCCATTTCTTTGAGTTTCAAGCTTTCTTCCCCTCCTTCCCCTCTCCCCACCATGGTGGTATACATTCAGGTATAGGATCTGTAGATACTTTCACATTAGCCATTGGTCAGGTTATAAAGAAGGATTGTATTGGATGGAATGAACAATGGGAAAAAGGAAACAAAACCAAACAAGAAAAAGAAAGACAGCAGGTTATTTGCTTCAATCTGCATTCAAACTCTGTTCTTTCTAGTTCTTTCTCTAATTGTAGACATCTCTCTCCACCATGAGTCTTTTGGAGTTTACTTATAGCCCTGCATTTCTGACAAGAGCTCAGTCTATCAAAGTTGGTTGTCACACATACATTGTATCTGTAATTGTGTACAAATTTTTCCTGGCTCTGCTCTTCTCACTCAGTATCAGTTCATATAAGCCTCTCCAGGTAAATATGAAGTCCATCTGCTCTTTTTTTCTTATGGTGCAATAGTATGCCATTACATTCATATACCATAACTTGTTTAGCCATTCCCCAGTTGATGGGCATCCCCTTAATTTCCAATTCTTTGCCACCACAAAAAGAGCTGCTATAAATATTTTTGTACATGTGGGTCTTCCTCCCACTTCTATGATCTCTTTGGGATACAACCCGAGAAGTGATATTGCTGGGTCAAAGGATATGAAGTTACTTATAGTCCTGTGGGCATAGTTCCAGATTGCTCTCCAGAATGGTTAGATCAGTTTACTACACCACCAGCAATGTGTTAGTGTTCCAATTTTTCCACCTTCTCTCTAGCATTTATTATTGCCCTGTTTTGTCATCTTAGCAAATCTGACTGGTGAGATGTGGTACCTCAGAGTTGTTTTGATTTGCATTTCTCTAATCAATAGTGATTTAGAGCATTTTTTCATATGCTTATAGATAGCTTTAATTTCTTCCTCTGAGAACTACCAGTTCATATCCTTTGACCATTTATCAATAGGGGAGTGACTTGTATTTTTATAGATTTGACTCAATTCCCTTTATATTTTAAAAATGAGGTCTTTAGGGGCGGTTAGGTGGCACAGTGAGTAGAGCGTTGGCCCTGGAGTCAGAAGGACCTGAGTTCGGATCCAGCCTCAGACACTTAACGCAACACAAACAAAAACCTAGCCATGTGACCTTGGGCAAGTTACTTAACCCCAATTGCCCTCCAAAAAGCAAAAAAAAAAAAAATGAGGCCTTTATCAAAGACACTGGTTGTAAAAATTCTTTCCCAGTTTCCCACTTCCTTCTTAATCTTGGTTACATTGGCTTTGTTTGTACAGAAGCTTTTCAATTTCATGTAATCAAAGTTATCCATTTTGCATTTTATAATGCTCTCTAATTCTTATTTGGTCCTAAAGTCTTCCCCTCTCCATAAATCTGACAAGTAAACTATTTCTTGCTTTCCCAGATTGCTTACAGTATCATGCACCTAGATCATGCTCCCATTTAGACTTAATTTTGATATATGGTGTTAGATAATGGTCTATGCTCAGGTTTCTGCCATGCTACATTCCAGTTTTCCCATCAGTTTTTGTCAAGTAGTGAGTTCTTATCCCAAAAACGGGGGTCTTTGGGTTAATCAAAGAGTAGATTATTATAGTTATTGCTGATGAGTCTTGTATACCCAGTCTATTCCACTGATCCACTGCTCTATTCCTCAGCTAGTACCAAGTAATTTTGATGACTACTGCTTTATAACAGATTAAAATCTGGTATAGCTAGGCCACCTTCCCTAGCATTTCTTTTCATTAATTCTCTTGCTTTCTAGGCCTTTTGTTCTTTCAAATGAATTTTATTACTATTTTTTGTAGTTCTATAAAGTAATTTTTTGATAATTTGATTGGTATGGCACTAAATATATAATTTAATTTAGGTTAAATTGTCATTTTTATCATATTAGCTCGACCCAGATTGTTTCTATGATTTCTTGTTTGATCCACTCATTCTTTAGGATTAAATTGTTTAGTTTCCAATTAGTTTTTAGTCTATCTTTCCATGGCCCTTCATTGCATATGATTTTTATTGCATCATGATCTGAGAATGATGCATTTAATATTTCTTCCTTTCTGCACTGAATTGTGAGGTTTTTATGTCCTAGTATATGGTCAATTTTTGTGTATGTGCCATGTACCGCTAAGAAGAAGGCATATTCCTTTTTATCCCCATTCAGTTTTCTCCAGAGATCTATCATACCTACCCTCTCTAAAAATTTATTCACCTCCTTAACTTCTTACTTGTTTTTTTGAGGTTGGGTTTATCAAGTTCAGAGAGGGGGAGATTAAGGTCCCCCACTAGTATAGTTTTGCTATCTATTTCTTCCTCTAATTCCCTTATCTTCTCCTCTAGAAATTTGGATGCCACACCACTTGATGCATATATGTTAAGTAATGATATTGCTTCATTCTCAATGGTGCCTTTTAGCAGGATATAGTTTTCTTCCTTATCTCTTTTAATTAGATCAATTTTTGCTTTTGCTTTATCTGAAATAAGGATTGCTACCCCTGCTTTTTTTACTTTAGCTGAGGCATGATATATTTTACTCCAGCCTTTTACCTTTACCCTGTGTGCATCCCTCTGTTTCGTATGTGTTTCTTGTAAACAGCATATTGTAGGATTATGGTTTTTAATCCATTCTGCTATCCGCTTCCTTTTTATGGGATAGTTCATCCCATTCACATTCACAGTTATGATTACTATCTGCCTCTTTCCCTCCATCCTATTCCCTCCCTTGTTTATTCTTTTATTTTTCTTCCCTTCTCCCTTCCCCTCCTTAAGAGTTTTCCTTTTGACCACTGCCTCCCTCAGTTATCCCTTCTTATCAGGCCCCCTCCCTTTTCCTCCCCTTCCCCCTTACTTCTTCCCTCCCTTCTAACCACCCCCCACTTTCATAGCCATTTCCACCCTCCTACTACCTGTAGGATATGATAGATTTTTATACTTAATGTAGTATGTTATTTCTTCTTAGAACCAAGATGGACAAGAACATATTTCATGTAAAGCTCCTCTACCTCCCCTCTTTCCCTCTATTATGATACATTTTGTGTCTCTTCTTAATAGAGTTCCATGCTTAACTGGTTGTGTTATTACCTCCTTGTACCAGAACCAATGAGGGAAAAGCCCATATAATGCTCATCCCCTCCTTTCTTTCCCTCTATTATATTGTTTTCATGACTCTTTGTGTGGCATAATTTACCCTTTCTGGCTTCATTCCTTCCTCTTCTTCTATTGCAGTCCCTTTGTAGCCCTTAATAAGGTTTTTTTTAATTGTCATTTTGTGTAATTTATACCTATACCCTCTACTTGTCTCTAAACAGTTTGCTCTTATTAAATAACAGGGTGTGTGTGTGTGCGTGTGTGTCTGTGTGTTTTCCTTATTTACCTTTCTATGTCTCTCTTGCATCTCATCATTGGAGGTTGATTTTTCCATTGAGCTCTGGGTTTTTCATCAGGAAGGTCTGGAAATCCGTTATATCATTGAATGACCATCTCCTTGCCTGGAAAAATATGTTCAGTTTTGCTGGGTAGGTGATCTTTGGTTGTAACCTGAGCTCTTTTGCCTTGCAGAAAATTGTATTCCACTTCCTCTGATCTTTCAGCATAGAGACTGCCAGATCCTGCGCAACCCTCACTGTGGTTCTGCAATATTTGAATTGTTTCCTTCTGGTCACTTGTAGTATTTTCTTCTTTACCTGGTAATTCTAGAGTTCGGCTACAACATTTTGCGGACTTTTCAATTTGGGATCTCTTTCAGGAGGTGACTGGTGGATTCTCTGGATTTCTATTTTACCCTCTGGTTCTAGTATCTCAGGACAGTTTTCCTTCTTGAGCTCTTGGAAGATGTGGTCCAGGCTCATTTTTTCATCATGATTTTCTGGTAGGCCTATGATTCTCAGATTATCTCTCCTGGATCTGTTTTCCAGGCCAGTTATTTTTCCATTTAGATATTTTACCTCTTTTTCTAATTTTTCATTCTTGATGTTTTTGTTTGACTAATTCTTGGTTCCTCATAAAGTTATTTGCTTCAATTTGGTTGATTCTAGTTTTTAGTGAATTATTTTCCTCAGTTTTTTTGTTTGTTTGTTTTTTGTTTTTTGCAGGGCAATTGGGGTTAAGTAACTTGCCCAAGGTCACACAGCTAGTAATGTGTTTGAGGCCAGATTTGAACTCAGGTCCTTCTGACTCCAGGGCCAGTGCTTTATTCATTGTGCCATCTAGCCGCCCCTCATTTTTTTTTTTAATTAAAAAGCAATGGGACACCAAGTGAGGTGATAAAATCTTTTCTAAAAATATTTTTTTAAAAAGACAGATTTATCTTTATGTTATATTCTTGGGGGGGGGATTGCATTAATTTAACTTCAAAAATGCAAATTTCTATTTTAATAGTCCCAAGCTTTTTCCTGAAACAAAATCAGAAATTCAGAAGACTGTAATCTAAATTAGAATGTGGCCAGTATCTAAAGGAGGGACAAAGTACTATACATTATTGAACAATTAATGAAGTCTCCATATAAGAGGTGGCAGATAGATTTACATTTTAAAAAAGATATATGCAAAAAAATCCAAAAAATTAAAAAAATATAAAAAGATATATGTATACCTAGTGGAAGAGTTGACTACTAGAGAATCATAGGATTCTAGAATTAGAAGTCACCTCAAAAACCACCTAGTCCAACCTACCAAAGAATGGCTTCTCCAACATACTATATGAGTGGTTATACAGACCTCAGACCTCCTTAGAGGATACTACCTCAAGGATAGAATGCAGTACTTTCAGTCAGGAAGACCTGACTTCAAATCTTACCTCAAGTACTTATGAGTTAACTGGCTTGGGTAAGTGACAATCTCTTTAAGGCTCAATTTCCTCATCTATAAAATAGAAATAAAAATTTCACCTACTTCACGGGCTTGTTACAAGGATTAAATGAGCTAATGTATATAGAATATTTTGCAAATGTATATGCTCTATATACAATTTTAACTATTTTTATCTCATTCTTATATTTTTTGATGTTCAGATAGACATATTCCCAGGACAAGTCGACATTCTGCTGTTATTGTTTTATGTTTAATGTTATAACAACAACAATGACGGCTAGCATTTATATAGCACCTACTATGGTGCCAGGTATTGTGCTAAACACTTTACAAACATTACTTCATTGGATTCTTACAACATCCCTCCTAGTATTATTCCCATTTTGCAAATGAGGAAACCAATATAGGAAGAAGTTAAGTGACTCACCCAGGGTCATACAGCTAGTAATTTGAAATCAGGTCCTCCTGATTCCAGGTGTAATACACTATTCACTACAACACCTAATTACCTTCTGTGAACTATAGCTCAAGTAGATAAAATAATTGCCTTTTATAATTGTATAAAATACATGAGGATGTAAACTCGTCTTTTATAGGATCACTTAAAGCATCTTTGGGACAACTCTAATAGAAAACAAGATGATGAGGATAATATATACTTCATCCTGTCCCTACCTGGTTTTGATTTCTTATATTAGTTTTCTACATTTTGAAAGCTTTTTATCTATGTGGTTTGAAGATTATAAACATTTAATATGTCGATGTAGATTTTAAACATTGTACTTAAAAATATGGATCAACGTGATGACTAGGTAATTCTGTTTGTGAAAATGCTCTCTTTCCAATATAGTTTATTTGCTAAATTCTCAAGAATATTTTTGGGTGAATGCCCAACAACTGGAGAATAACTGAAAAGATTTTGCTATGTAAATATAATAAATTATTATTGTACCAGAAGGGATGATAGCTATAATGGATTCAAAGAAGTCTAGGAAGGTTTTTATGAACTGATGCAGTTCATAGAACTAGAAAAATTACCACAACAATATAAAGGAAAACAACTTTTAAAGATATCAGAACTCTGATCAGTGTGGTGATCAATCATGATTTCAGAGGACTAATGGTGAAGCATGCTTCCTACTTCTTGACAAGACAGGTGATGCATTTAAGGTACAGAATTTATATGCATATATATATATATTTTAACATATGTATGTATGTATACACACACATATATATTTACATTCAGAGATGTAGTTCATTTTTACAACTATATTTACTTGTTATAAGGGAAGACTTTTATGGGGAGAGGAAGTTGGTAGATTGTCATAATGAGCAAATATAAAAGAAAAAAGATAAACATCAACAGAACACCAAAAAAATACACAGGAAAGCAAAAGGAGTTTCAGAAAGGAACACATAAACAAGACAGTTTTTGTTAAATTTATTACACACTTTTAAAAAACAAACTACAAAAAAATTCACAGATTCATATACAATCCTCTCTTCCATTCTTTTTTGTACACTATAATGTTCATGTTTATTAAGTTCATAATGAAAAAGAAAATAATTTTAAATAATATTTTGGAGGTTGAATTTATTATATGGGGATTTGTCATCTGTTAGTTTATGAGGGACAGCAAGCTTTTGGTGGATAATTCAGTCTACCTCACCATGGCTGTTAGGTAATTGAGCACCTACCCTTGTAAAAAAATATTTATTACAATAAGAAAAAAATAAAAACAAAACTACTGTAACAATTATTAGTCTATAACATATTTTTTGTTATAAGAGTTTGTTTTTCTTTTTTCTTTTAAATTGGAGGACCTGAAAGGGAGAGAAAAATAAATGTTTATTAATTGAAAAATTAAATAAAATGGAAAAAAAACACCGCAAAGCAGAATAAATTTCCACGCTGTTCATATCCAAAAAGGTATGTCTCATTCTATGTCCATTATGTCTCTGTTTGGAGGTGGGTAGCATAGATTATCAGACTGATAGTTTTTGAAAGTTGACCAGACAGAACACACACCATCTCTGACCAGTCTAATAATGAATTTTAACTAGGCTGGTTCTCAGACAACAGACATGTTGCATGGTCCATCACCATGCAATTGCATCACCTGCAAGCTTTTCAGTTTGGGAATACATGCCCAAGATTGCATTCTGCCAACATAGCAAACAAATCAAGAATCCAGAGTCATCTCCACACCACATTGAGCAAGAAGAGGACTTAAGTAGGGATCTCTGGTTTTAATGAACAAAAAGATAGATGCCTGGGAATAGATGTAGGAGCATGGCCAAATTAGAACTACTGAAATGTGAATATCTAATATAATGCTTGGATATAATACGATGCCTCCACAGTATCTCAGATTTGCTTTCTTCTGAAGAAAAATAAAGGTACCCAAAAGGGAGTCAGGTATGACAGAGAAGAAATCAGTGCCTTTTCCTCCTTCTTTCCTCTTCTCCCCCTTTCTGCCCCTTTCCCTCTCCATCATTAAATTTATGTTCTTTAGGGATGTTCTTCTGGAGCATCATTTTCTAAGAACAAAACAAAAAAGTTGACTCTTCTTTCCTGGGAATACTGAATTTACTGAAATGAGTTTTTTTTAACCATAACCAATCAAATAAGAAACAATTCTGATTTCTGTCAGGCACTGAGAGATGTACAAAGTTTAGTTGCAATCAGTGCCCTGCCCCCATGGAACTTATAGTCCAATAGGGGGATAAAACAAAAGAAAAAATAAATCTAACAAATGATAAATACTTTGGATAACTTTTTTTAAGCAACTGGGGTTAAGTAACTTGCTCAAGGTTACACAGCTAGTCATTATTTATGTGTGGGTGCTCATTTTCTGAAGCCGGATCTGATCCCAGGTTGTCCCAACTCCAGGGCCAGCACTCTTACTCACTGCACCACCTAGACGCCCTCTTTGGATAACTTTAAAACAAAATGTTATATGAGCTGAATCTAGGAGGAAGAATGCTCCCAGGTGGGGAGAATCTGGGAAGGGAGTAAGCATTTCTGCTTCATGCCAGACATGGTGCTAAATGCTTTTTAGGAATATTATCTCTTTTGGTACTCCCAACAGCCCTATAAAGTAGGTATTATTATTATCCCCATTTTACAGTTGAGGAAACTGAGGCAAACAGAGGTTAGATCTCTTACAGGGTCACATTTGAACTTGGGTCTTCTTGTCTCCAGGCCCAGGGCTCAATACACAGCACCACAAGTTCTCTCTATGAAGGCTTCATGGAAGAAGTGGCATTTGAATTGGGTTTTAAAGGAATGGGTAGAAATTTAACAGGTGAAGGGGGAGGAAGGAAGGCATTTTAGGGATATGGAATAATATGAGTAGAAGCACAGAGCCTGGACAACAAAGGGACAAAGAGTAGTCTTGTTTGGCTGGGGTGCTTCGATGTGCTTTATTTCAGATGAGACTAGAAGGTGGTGCCAAATTATGCAGGTTTGTGATGCCGGGTAGAAGAGAATGAACCTTATTAGGAAGCCCCAAAGATTTTTGAGCAGAAGAATAACGTGACTAGTTATCTACATTAAAAATACATACATATATACATAACATATGTGTGTATATATATCCATAGCCACACATACATATCCATACCCACATATTCAGTTTACAGTGTGAAACTGGCCTTGGAGCTAGAATGTGCTGGGTTAAAATACCAGCTGACACTTACTAGCTGGGTACCCTCGAGTGAGAATTTATTCATTCATAAAATGGGGAATCCAGATACTTGTACCTCAATGCTTGGCACATAGTAGGAGCTTAGTAAATGTTTATTGAATTTAATTGAACATAGGATTGTTATGAGGAATGCATTTTGTAAACATTAGAGCATAAACAGGAGCCATTTGTATTAAGTCATTCGGCCTATAAGCTGCTCATTAAATTGCTTTTTCCTTTGGTCTATTCATGCTTCCTCTTCTTTGTAAGTCCTTTCTTAGGCCTCCCTTCTAATTCTAATTTACTCACTCAGAATGTTGCTTTTTCTTCTAGTGTCAAGGTGAAATGCCCAGCTAGCTCCTGCTTGCCTTTCTTTCTTCATTATTCCAGAAGATGGAGGGTCATGCTTGATCAACAAGGCTCCTGGGAGGTCCATGCTAGTCCACAGAATACACAAAGATGAATTAGGTTACCCCAGATTAGCTCCTAGAGAGATGGAGGGTTGGTGTCCAACTCTGTGACAGTAGTAAATAGGCAGTAGGTGGCACCTTCCTGTCATTGTCCCTGTGGCTCTGTCCTCCTTCCTTAGGAGTTCAGATCCTGCCACTTTAGAGGTCCCAAGTAAGAGTGGGGCTCAGATGGCATTCTCCCCACACTCATTGGAGCATCCCATCCTACTTCCTCAAATAAATTCCCCTGTGGCTCTTTCAGCCGTGATTCCCTCCTTCACTGGAATGTGTTCTCTCTTATCTAGGAAGACAGGTACCATAATGCCTGGCATAGCAAACACTTAATAAATATTTATTCAAAGGAAAATAGGATGCTGCCTGGGCATCCTTCTGCAGGTAGGCCATGGGAATGTCTAAGGAGGAAAGCTCCCCAAATCATGCAGGAGAGTGAGCAGCTGTCCCAGAGGTCCAGCTTCACTTGAACATATCTGGAACTGACATCGGGTAGGCAATAATCATGCTTGACCTTTGGTTGACTTGAGAATTTATATATGATGAAACATCATATGTGGCCCATAAAGTAAGTAAGCAGGGGTCACGTTCCTCTGGAAATGCCCTCAGACGGAACTATTTCACAGTGATCCTAAAACACATTCAAAGCTTAGAGACCCAATTAAAAATCTCCACTATGAAGAGGATGTTCATGTGTTGGAGCGGGATCTGCATGGATATGCTTTATTATTTTTAAAGTGGTTCCCAGCTTCATTTTAGGGCATGGTTTATTTCATTTGGGTCTGATTCAAATGAAGGGCCCTTGATGAGCTCATTATTTTAAAAACCACCAGTATAGACCAGATAAAAGTCAGTCAGACAGAATCATTTCCAGATATTGTCAATACTACCATTACTAGTTAATTTCCAAATTGTTTTTGAAATGTGAAAAAATGTTTTGCTTTTACCTTTTTTTTTAAGCTAAAATTTAACTTTGTGGTCTGTTAAGTCAACTTGGATTGAGCTGAAAATGAGTCTACTATTGTACCAAGGTATGAGTATAACATAACTGGAAGCATTCTCCTTAGACCACTGAAATAGTTTTAATACCACATCTGTAGCTTGTCATCACCCCACAGTTTGGGGATGGGAATGGCCTTTAGAGTTTTCCACAAAGCATTTCAAACAAAACTGGTAACAAGAATGCAGTCTGTATATACAAATAGCCATTCCCTGTAACCTCCAGCCCTCAACCCCCAACAAATCACCCATGACAAGGGCCAATTCATACCTGCATTTTTTTTCCATTGTTCTCCCGGGGCTTACTTCTGCTCTCTGCCCATTTGTATGCACAGAAAACAAACATCAATCACTGTGGTCTGCAAATGAGGGAAAGCAAACAGCTCTGATCCCCATGCTTGGTAAATTCCAAGGGGAAACCTCAGAATGATGCATGGGGAAATGGAGGCCTTTACCTAATGGGAGTAGGCAGGACATGAGATTCTGGGCAGACAGGGTATGGGGCCAAGGACCCATTCTCAAATATCTTACAGAAATACATATTTTCATTGAAATGTGACCCCTTAGTGACTAAGGACCCATAGTACTTGTGGTGTATCAACAGTCCAAATCAATGTCCAATGATTTCATTATCAAGAAGTCGGGCTCAGTGGAATGTCCTAGGAACACATGTTCCATAGACATAACATTGGCAGTGAATGTGCATCAGTATTCTAGAGGGAAAAAAATAACCCTTACTCTTTCATCTGGTCTTGCTTTCTATTCTTTATTCTTGTGAGGAAATGAAGCTGAGAATAATCAGTGCCTAATCCTCTATGCATCTTTGTGCCTAATAAATAAGGCCATCATAATACTTAGGCACATAGGCATACATCTGTGTTGCAGCATGAAGGAAGCATACAGACAAGAGTCAGCTATTGCTGCTGCTGATATTCTGGTCTATTAGGCCAGCCCAGGATGGGGCTGTGGCAGATCTCTTGGAACACAGTGAGCAGCAAAGAGCTCGTGATTCTTACAATTCAGTGTTGGAGAATGAGTGGTTTACATAGTTGACTGTACTGGTCTTTATTTTTATACTCCTAGTGCCTGGCCTGGCACATATGTAAGAACTTAATAAATGCTTTTTTGATTCCTTATTCCCTCCTTCCCTCCCTTCCTTCCTCCTTCTCTCTTTTCCTTCATTTCTCCCTCCTTTCCCTTTTTCCTCCCTTCTTTCCTTCCTTTCTTCTCTCTCTCCCTCCCTTTTTTCTTCCTACTTTCCTTCTTTCATCTCTTTTCTTCCTTCTTCCTTTCCTTCTTTCTTCCTTTCTTCTTCCCTCTCCTACCTTCCTTCCTGCTAACCCTCCCTCCTTCCTTCTTGTGTCTCTTTCTTTCTTCCTTCCAATAAATTCTTGAATTTCTTTTTGAATAAGGCTCTCATTTTCTATGAGATCTAATTCTCTGACAAGTATACATGAACCCACACTAGCTCTATCTATGACAAACTACATAAATTGCATTTGAGATTACAGTGAGACTAAAATTCATTTGGGAACTGTGAAACTCATCTGGTATCGAATGAACACTAGCAGAGGAGGCAGCAGTTAGGCGTTTGTTTTTCTTCTGTCTATCCTCCACTCTTCCAAATTTCCCTATGCCTTCCAGTACCCTAGATCCACTGTGTAGGTGTCATCCTCACCTTCTCTTTCTCACTCCCCCTACCCTACATCCAATCTGTTGCCAAGCCTTGTCAATTCTACCTTCATAATGTCTCTCATACATGCCCCTCTCTTTCTCTGACACTGCCACCACCCTGGTGTAAGCCCTCATTGCCTCTGCCTCAATTCTATCTCCACCCCAGTCCATCCTTCACTCAGCTCTCAGAATGAACTTCCTAAAGAACAGGCCTGATCATATCACTCTTCTATTCAATAAACTGCAACGACTCCATATTATCTCCAGGACCAAATGGACAATCCTCTGTTTGGCTTTTAAAGCCTTCCTTACATCTTATTCCCACTATACTCCACCCACATATTCTTTGATCCAGTGGCATTCTTCCTCAAGGTTCCTCAAACTTCCATTTCCTGACTCTGCATTTTCACTAACTGTTCCTCATGCCTAGAATTGTATCATTCCTCACTTCCACCTTCTGACTTTAGTCTCAGTTAAAGTTGCACATTCTGCAAGAATCCTTTCCCAAGTGCCTTCCTGTAAGGAGCCAAAACATCTGATCCAAGATTTAGGTAGTTCCATGGAGCCAGCTCTGGGTTCTCCTAGTGCTGCAGCCATTCCTTACAGCCAGCTCCGGGTTTTCCTAGTTATGTGGCAGCTTAAGAGAACTTGCCTGATGGCCTGAGATCCAGGGCTCTGCCCTGTTCTAAGATATTTGCCAGAAAATGTTAGCTCACTACAATATTATTAATATATTTTAGATAGTATACATCTAGTATGGCAACATCAAGTACATGATAACCTTCAAGGTCTGTCTGACTTCATCTGCCTGACATCATGAAACTGAACAAAGCAGTAAAAAAAGTTATAATGACTGATGGTTACTTTCTTTGTCTCTTTGTTCTATTAAAATCTTGTTGAGAGTATCAACAAACAGAGTTCTATCCTGAAGTTCCCACCTGGTCCCATCCATCTTTCTCACTTCTCTATGCACACTGGCATCAAGTGGCCCCCATCAACGGGCACCCAATGTGGGGTAAATAGAGACCTGAAAGGAAGGTTGCTGTAGAGACTGCCCTTATGGTCACTGGAGCTCCACAAGTCACAAGTACACAAAGTAAGGGGACACAAATACACAAGGTAAAGGTACACAAGCGCACAAGGCAAAGGTATGCAAGTGCACAAGGCAAAGGTATACAAGTGCACAAGGTACAGTTTCATTTTTTTAGTTATTTTGTTTCACCAGGTTGAAACCAGAATTTCAAAACTTTCTATCACCATGGGTCAATTGTATGGGGTACAGTTCAAAGACCAGGAACAATATCTTCAAATATTAAAGAAAGGAGTGAAAGAAAGGGGGTTTATTATTACAAAGGAACAGTTAGAGGAGTTTTTAGTATATGTGGAATATTGTTGCCCCTGGTTTCCAAAAAGTGGTACAGTGAATTTGGTAAGATGGAAGATGGTGGAGAGACAGATAAGTGAGAGACTAAAAGAGGAAGGACCCCAGCATTTCCCCATTTCTGCCTTTTTTCTATGGAATGTATTTAAGATATGTTTAATATTAGAAAGGAAAGTGCCAAGGGTGGCTTGAACAATTAAGTGTGATGCAGCAGTCTCTACACAGTCTGAAACTATAGACACAGATAAAAAGAAAATTATCAAGTAAGTCTTACCCAGCCTCTGTTACCATCTGGAAGACCAAGCAAATGCCTAATTTTTGTAGGAGATCTCTTTTCTCTTCTTTCTTTTCTTTCTGTATCTATTTGCTTTGTTTTTGTGTCTTTATGTGAATGAATGTGAGGGTGAATAACTCATCATTTTATAAGATTTATAATGCAACTGGATTTTCCTTGGAATGTTGTTATCTCTTTCTCTCCTCCTCTCTCTTCTTGCCCACCAGAACACAAGCAGCAGGCTGGAGAGGAGAGAGAAAGAGAGAGAAAAAGAATTTTATTATATAGGTTATATGATGGTAATAGCAAGTCCAAAAGTATACTAGAAGTATCAGGATAGAATTAGAAAAAATGATGAGGCATAAACTATCTGTGTGGACAGTGTGAACAGGAGTTTTAAGATTTTTTAAAGACTTAAAAATCTCTTTCTCTCCATTCCAACTCTGGCCAAGTTTTAGTGTGGAGAAAGCAATAAAAAATAAAAAGGGAATTTGAGTTACCCTCCTCAATCTGGTAAAAGGGAGGAAGCATACTAATTATATCAACAGCCCTGGGTACCCTGAAGCCCACACCTTGAGGCAACCAGATGAACCTCTCCTTTTAAATTCCAAAATCCACAATCAGGCTCTGCAGCTGTGAGGAGAAGAGAAAAACCTTGGCATTTGATAAGCCCAATTTTCTATCAATAATTTTTGCAAGTAATGATTTGGAAATACAATTAATGTCATAATGTCATTGTGTTATTATGGTCTTTCTAAACTATAGTAAAAATTCTATTATATAGTAAAAATTGAGTGATCATTGTTAGCCAGAAAGTGTTAGATAAAGCAAATTTTTAATCTGAATTTTGTTGAAACTAAAAGATAGAGGAAAAAAATTTGTGTAAAAACAGTTGTATCACTTTATCAGTTCTGCTAAAATCCTGTCTTATAATGTTTATACATGCCATATAGAAAACCAAGTATTTACACCTTTACCTATAGTTAAAAAGGAGGTTACAGCAAAAACAATTTGACTCCCTATACCTTCCCTCTTAAATTAGCTCCAATTAATCCTGTACATATCTTGATTGTACATAGCGGTTTGCATGTTGCCTCCCCAATTTAGACTATGAGCTCCTTGAGAACAAAGACTGTCTTTTGCCTTTTTTTCTTGTGCCTATCACAGTGCCTGGTACATATTGGCACTTAATACATGCTTGCTGACTTGTTGACTATTTAGCTCAATTCAACAAAGGTGGATTAGATTACCCCAGATTAGCTCCTAGAAAGATGGAAGTTGGTCCCAAATCTTGGTACTCTAGTGAATAGGCTATGGGTGGCATCCTCTAAGAATCAACTAATATTTATGTATTGTGTATAGTGCACAGGTGTCCTGCTATGGACAGTAGGGAATATTGTACAGAGATAACTAAGACCACAGGGATTTAATTAAAATCTAGTGGGGGGAGAGAAAAATTAAATGAAAACAATAATATTTGTACCACCTATTTTATAAGGAAAGTGATTTACAAAGCACTACATTTTTTTTTTTTTTTGCTTTTTGGAGGGGCAATTGGGGTTAAGTGATTTGCCCAAGGTCACATGGTTAGTTTTTGTGTTAAGTGTCTGAGGCCAGATTTGAAATGAGGTCCTCCTAACTCCGGGGCCAGTGCTCTATTCGCTGCACCACCTAGCTGCTCCTAAAACACTACATTTAAATAGATTTGTAATTTCAGATGTTTTCATGTTTCTATAATATACAGGATCTGGCACACAGTAAATGCTTCATAAAGACTTGTTGACTCATTGTTGACTACAGATTACAACCTACCCATGCCAGTCCATCTTATCTTGACTACAATTATATCCATACACTTGTCCTTTCACTCCTGTTAAGTCCACCCAAGGATATGTACCTCAGTATGCTAGGGATCTTCCTGGATCTCTCTCAATGTTCAGGGGACAGATGCCAGGAGAGCACTCAGGCTAATTCTTTCCCATTGATTCCTTGAAGCTCATCTTCTTATTTCACTAGTACATTTCTCTGATGCCAGTCTTTACACAGTTCTGCTCTGAAGTCCCTTATTTGTTTGTTGCAAGCTACTCTCACACCTATCATACCCTATGTGAGATTCATTTGTAATTCTTTTGAGACCCTAGTATTCTATGACTTACAGCCCTACAACAACTTCTGGTAGAATATTGGTATTTAAAAGATGGGTTTATTTCTGAGAGAAAGTGAGAGTCTGAACTTGTCAATTTCCTGAAGGCAATCCTGCCCACTCTTCATGCTGTTTATTTCTTGGCCGAGAATGTTCATTTGTTTTATCTATCTTTCATACATACATACATACATACATACATGTAGTCTATATGGAACTAGGTCTATAGAAGGGGCATCCAACTGCTTGTCATCATCTCAGCAATACTTTTTTTTTTTTTTGGAGGCAATCAGGGTTCAGTGACTTGCCCAGGATCACACAACTAGTAAGTGTCTCTTTGACACTTTGAATTCAGGTCATCCTGACTCCAGAGCTAGTGCTCTATCCACTGTGTGACCTAGCTACCCCAATATATTCTTTTTAAAAAAAAATTAAAATTAGGGCAACTAGGTAGTACAGTGAATAGAGTTAGGAGGACCTGAGTTCAAATCCGGCCTCAGACACTTAACACTTACTAGCCATGTGACTTTGGGCAACTTAACCCCAATTGCCCTGCCTTCCCCCCTCCAAAAAAATTAAAAATTAAAATTTTATTTTTTATAATTACATATAAAACAATTTTAACATTTTAAAAAAATTTTGAGTTTCAAATTCTCTCCTTTCTCTCCCCCTTCTGTGAGAAGACAAGCAATTTAATATAGGTTAAAAATGTGCAGTCATATTTCCATATTAGTCATATTGTGAAAGAAAATATAGACAAAACAATTCAATAAAATATATATTTTTTAAAAAGTGTGCCTTGACCTGCATTCAGACTCCATTAGTTCTTTTTCTAGAGGTGGATAGCATTTTTCATCATAAGTCCTTCAGAATTGTCTTAGATGATTGTATTGCTGAGAATAACTAACTCATTCACAGTTGTTCATCATGCAGTATTGCTGTTACTATGTACACTGTTCTCCTGGTTTTGCTCACTTCACTTTGTATCAGCTCATGTAAGTCTTTCCAGGTTTTTCTGAAATCATCCTGCTCATCATTTCTTATAGCACAATAGTATTCCATCAGAATCAGATACCACAACTTGGTCAGCCCTTCCCAATTGATAGGCATTCCTTTAATTTCCAATTCTTTGCCATCATAAGAAAAGCTGCTTGCTAGAAATACTTTTGTACGTACAGGTCCTTTTCCTTTAAAAAAAATCTCTTGGAGAAGCTAGGTGGAACAGTGAATAGAGCACTGGCCCTGGAGTCAGGAGGATCTGAGTTCAAATCCGACCTCAGACACTCAACACTTTACTAGCCATGTGACCTTGGGCAGGTCACTTAACCCCAATTGCCCAGTCCAAAAAAAATCTCTTTGGGGTACTGTAACACTAATTATGGCAGCACACCTGAGGACTGCTATTGTGAATAATTTTAAGGGTCTAATCGCATAGTATAATGAACCCTCTATTCAGCAATAAACTAAATATTGTTCAGTAAGATAAAGCACAATATTCATAGCAACATCCTTAAGCAAAACATATCATTTTGTATGTATATATATAATACTCAGTATATCATATGGCACATAGCATATATCTTTTCATTCAGTAGCATTCCCCAAAATAATTGTTTACACAATCAAGGGGTCCCAGGCTAGTGTCTTCCCTAGTACGACACATTATACAGAATGTATCACTGCATCCCCCAAACCAGAGAGTCCCAGGCTAAGGTCTTCTTAGCATGACACTTCCGTAAGGAATAGCAGAAAATACCACATCATGTATCCCTAGGTCACTGTAAGAACAATCTCCTTAAGACCAAATGTCCAAGTTCTTTTTCGTCTTGACTCAAGATTGACTTACAAGTTGCATGGCTCTTCCTCTGTGGGCTGACTGCCCCCAACTCTTGCTTAGATTCACACATAGGCAGCTCTTTGCTCCTGCTCCAAGTCTCAGCTCATGGGGACTGCTCCACTCCAAGTTCCTGTCTGACAGCAGGCTCCAGGCACTCCTCCTCAAAGCTTCTGACTCTGGGAAAATAAAGCTTAACAGGGCAACAACACACACTACCAACACCACTATCTCAATTCACCTCCAGAGTTCAGAGGCTCTGTATTAACAGCTCGGTTCACTCTAACAGCTCATAAAAGGATTGTAAGCTAAGTCTCCTTCCCACAGTTAAGTTTCTGCCATGCAGTTCTATTTGCTTTTATAGCTTAGAAACTCCTTCAGCAAGTCTCTGTCATCAAAGTTCTCCTCTACACTCTCAGAGGTCTCCTCCCAACTCTGAGAGGTCTCTTCTCTTTATTTTCTTCTTCTCAATGCTAACAGCTCTGCTCTCTCACACCACTGGTTCTCTTTTTTATACAGTTCTAGCTGGCATCTGATTGGCCAAAATTCACTACTTCATCTGAAAACTTCTGTTCCTATACTTTGACCATTTATCAACTGGGGGATGACTTGTATTTTTACAATTTGACTAAATTCTCTCTATATTTGGGAAATCAGAGAAACTTGCTGTATACATTTTTTTTCACAGTTATTATTACTGCTTATCTCCTTTCATCCTATTTTCTCCCTGCTTCTCTCTCTCTGCCACTTTTCTCCCTGAACGATTATACTAAAATTTGCTAGGCAGGTCATTCTTAGTTGTAATCCTAACTCCTTTGCCCTCCAGAATATCATATTCTAAGCACTCCGATCCTTTAAGGTAAAAGCTGCTAAATCTTGTATTATCCTGACTATGGCTCCATGATATTTGAATTGTTTCTTTTTTGCTGATTGCAATATTTCTCCTTAACCTGGGAGCTCTGATATTTGACCCTAGTATTCTTGGGAGTTTTCATTTTGGGATCTCGTTTAGGAGTTGATCAGTGAATTCCTTCAATATCTATTTTCCCCTCTAGTTCTAGAATATCAGAGCAGTTTTCCTCAATAATTTCTTGAAATATGATGTCTAGGCTCTTTTTTTTAATCAGGACTTTCAGGTAGTTCAAAAAATTTAAAATTATTTCTCCCTGATTTATGTTCCAGGCCATTGTCTTTTCCAATAAGATATTTCCTATTTTCTCCCACTTTTTTAATCTTTTGATTTTGTTTTATTATTTCTTGATGTCTCATGGAATCATTTGCTTCCACTTGCCTAATTCTGGTTTTTAAGGAATTATTTACTTTAGTGTGCTTTTGTGCTTCCTTTTCCATTTGGCCAATTCTACTTTTTAAGGAGTTCTCTTCAGTGGATTCTTGTACCTCTTTTACCAATTGACCTATTTTGTTTTTTAAGGTACTTATTTCAATGCAGTCGTCTTTTTCCACCTTTCTTCACAATGCAGTTGTGAAGAAGGCAGTTGTCTTTTTCCACCTTGTAGCTTGCAAAAGATAAAGCAAAAATATTTTGAAAAGAATGTTATCCCAATTTTACACTTATCAACACAAACATATAAGAAAATGTCCTGTTTGCATCTTATTGGGTAGCCAGCTTCCATTAAAGTGTGTTTTAATTTTTGTCTGAGTTTTCCATTAATTTGAGCAGGTCCTTGACTGCTTCTTCATAATCTGTCTTGACTACAGTTACAACTATGCCAGATAAGTGAAAATGCCATTACATTTTTGGGGACAAAAATTACAAAATACTAATTATTTTGCTCCTTCAATTAGATTTTTAAAAAAACATATGCATGTAGTTTTTGTTTAATGCAGGATTCTTTAACTTTTTTTGAGTAAGGACCCCCCATAGTCTGGTGAAAATTGTAGATTCTTTCTCAAAATAATGTTTTAAAATGCATAAAGCAGGGGCAGCTAGGTGGCGCAGTGAGTAGAGCGTCAGCCCTGGAGTCAGAGGGACCTGAGTTCGGATCTGGCCTCAGACACTTAATGCACACACAAACAAAAACCTAGCCATGTGACCTTGGGCAAGTTACTTAACCCTAACTGCCCTCCAAAAAGCAAAAAATAAAATAAAATAAAATAAAATGCATAAAGCAGAATACATAGGTTTACAAAGGAAGCCAATTATATTGGAATAAAGATGTACTTTTTTCCCCATTCCTTGTGGATCCTAGGTTAAAACCTCCTGGTTTTAGTATATGTCATTTAATCAATGTCTAATGACAAACAGAACAAAACTTTGCTTCTTCTTAGACTTTTAAAAACATTTCTTAGCAAAGACAGCATATGTGGAGATGTACTATTTTACAAAGTCATTTTTTTGTGTTATCTAATTTTCTCTTCACAATCAGACAGTCTATAAGTCAGTCTGTAAGCATTTATTAAGCACCTACTTATGTGTCAGATACTATGCTAAATGCTAAGGCAAAAAACAGTCCTTGCCCTCAAGTAGCTCTCAATCTAAAGGTGGAGACAACAAGCAAACACAACTATGCACAAACACAATATAAGCATAATAACCTTGTGAAACAGGTAGTACAAATATTATTTTGCCCATTTTACAAATGATGATATTAAGGCTCATCATAATTATATCACTGGCCTAAGATCACACAAGTGGGAAGTACTCCTACTAGTTAGGTCTAGAACTAGTTCTAGAACTCTGTTCTTCTTACTCCAAGTCCATTGCATTTTCCATAACAACTTTTAAAAAAAATATATTTTATTTTTTCCCAATTGCATGTACAAACAGTTTTTAGCATTCCTTTAAAAAAATTTTTTTTAGTTCCACATTTTCTGTCTTTACCCCACCCCCTCCCTGAATCAGTAAGCAATTTGATATAGGTTATACATGTACAATCATACAAAATATATTCTCATATTAGTCATGTTGTGAAAGAAAACATAGACCAAAAAAAAAGACAAGAAAAAAATAAAGTGAAAAATACTTCATCAGTTCTTTCTCTTGAGGTAGATAGCATTTTTAATCATGAGTTGTTTTTCTCCTCACATCTTAAAAGGCAGTCTCACAAAACGCAATGATTTTTAGTGAATCACAATTCAAATATGAAGGAAACATATTTTCTTCCTTCTTTCCCCATAATATCTAAGTCAGTCTAAATTTTAATTTAAGGTTGTTTGGATAGAGAAGCGCACGAGACTAAATCCACATACGATCTTGATGGGCACTAGGTGTCACTGTTAGATTTCATTTAAGCAAGAAAACACGCTTCTGTAGCTGTACTTAATATAAATAACTCCCAGTTATGTATAAGTTTGCATATGTGGCGTTCCTGTTATGTTTTAAAGCTACAAACTGTTTTGTTCAACTTAAATTCAAACTATGAGTTTCTAACATGAAATGAAAAAAATCTTGTAATTTTTGAAAGCCCCCTATAGTTGTTGGTTTTTTGTTTTGTTTTTTTTTATTCTGCATTTCCCTGCCGCATTTATGAATTGTGCTGACTTTGATAATCTATCTATCCTCTCCTTGACACCCATACTTTACAAAGTATGCCCTCTCTTTATCTAAGTTTGCTAAGAAAAATCATGCTCTTAAGTATATTATTTGAAAAAAAGCAATGGAATTTGTAAAAATCATGTTTGAAAATTTGGTGTTGCTTTTGACCAACTCTGTTTTTTGTTTTAAATAATCTCTATGAAAGAGTTGCATTCATATCCCCTTACAATGAAGTACAGCTGCCTAAATTTATGCTCTTTCATAACCAACTATATAGGCTTCAACAGATATGTCTGAAAAACAATTGTCTTCCTCATTAGATTGTGGATCAGGGACTGTTTTTTGCCTTTCTTTGTATCCCCAGCACTTAGCACAGTGTTTGGCACAGAGTAGGAGCTTAAATTCTAGTTAACAGATTAATGTATGTATTAAGACCAACACTGATTTGATATTTCATTTTCTAAACTGTTTTTAAGTATAAAAATGGAAAACTTTTAAATTTCTTAGCCACAGGCATTTTAAAGCAATTTACTTTCCTTTCCATTTTTTTTACGGAAAATTTTAAAATCATCTTTACTACTGGTCTTAAAGAATATTTAGATCCTCAATCAATCATCAATCAATAATTGATATGAATCAGTGGATCAATGATTTAACCAGTGTTTATTGTAGAGAAATGGTGAGAGGTGGAACTCCAAGACTATTTTTCACTCTTAAAAAAAATGACCCTATTTTGTACAAATGACTTTGATTTTGAGGATGGAATGGTGACACTCACATTTTTCCCATCAAGAGGATTTTTGAGTGAGTAAATTTATCCAGAAACAAGAAAGTTCCATTGCTTTCTATTCTGAGGACAAAATCCCAAATTCCCCACCAAGTTCAGTCCTGTGGAGATATTCACCAGCACACTTGTTCTAACTTGGTGACTCCCCGAACTACAATGGGAAGGGATTAACTTAATTCTAACCTATTCCCTACTGATCCTTAGAGAATTCCATTCCATACTTGGGGAACTAGGTCCTTCAACAGAAAACTCTTCTTCTCTACTTAGCTCAGAGAATGCTGGGAAAGATCAAACCCCCACCGAGTTCACAGTCCCTCAAGAAAATAGGTCATTCTTGCCCTTTTATTTCAGAAGGATACCACTGACAGTGTTTTTTGCTTAACTGGATTTCAATTTATCAGGAGTTCCAGATGTAAATTATTTATTTTGAGGAAAGAACACCTCATCTCCAAAGAATTTTCTTGTGGCAACAATATTCTGCGTTATACTAATTGATGTCAACATACATGCAAATTTTGAATGACTTGTTTTTACCACATAGAATTCTTTTCTATTTGTACTTCTCTTCAATGAAGAACAATTTTATAACCAGACTAAACTTTCATAGCTTACTTATTTATACTGATTAAGCCAGACATCAATATTTTATTATTTCTCCTAAAATGGGTAATCCATCCCATCAATTATACAGGGCATGGGTCAAGCTAACCTGTTCTATTTTCCTTAACATTCTTTTTAATCTTCATCCAGCAAATTAATCTCTGGGCTGACTCTGAGGTAGGATGTTTTTTTTTTTTCTTATTGTCATTGGAATCCAGAAAGTGAAAACCAAATAAATTATAAGATTGGAATAAAAGGCACCTATCAACTTGAATTTTTCCTTTTCCTCCAAATTCTTTTTCTGGACATTGTCCTCCACATCCCTGAGCACTAAAAGGAACATTTAGATCTGAGCTAGTCCCGAGAGAGAGAGAGAGAGAGAGAGAGAGAGAGAGAGAGAGAGAGAGAGAGAGAGAGAGATTCCTCCAAGTCTTTGCCAAAATGAAGATCATTCATATTTTATAAGTTTTGCTTCAAGATTATGAACAAATTCCTTTCAAATTCTTTTTAGGTTTAGTAGATTAGGTAAGAGGTCAAGACAAAAGTAGTTGTATATCTTAGGTATTTATCTTCCTTTTAAAGATTCCTTTATATAGCTGTTTATCCAAAATGATATTTACAAGTAAGTCCTGGGCACATCCTTCCAGCTGGAAGGAATCTCTCCTTTTTCTGAGGTAGTACTAGGTCTCTGTACTTATCTGATTGCACTTTCTCATCCTACCTTGTATAAATGTAGCAGGTCAACTCCTTTACAAGACTACAAATCCTATAAAGGTAGGATGCCATTCTGTGTGTATCCCACAGCACCTAGCACAATGCCTTTCATGAAGTGGGCCCTCAATAGACATTTGATGAATTAATGAGTTAATGAATGAATGAAAGGAACAAGACAGCAGTTCTCATATGAATTTTTTTTTGTCTCAGGACCCCTTTATCCTCTTAAAAATTATTGAGGACCCCAAGGAACTTTTGTTTATGTGGGTTTTATCTATTGATATTTACCTTATTAGAAATTGAAACTGATAAAATTTTAAACATTTATTTACTAATTCATTAAAAGTAACAATAATAAACCCATTACATGTTAACACTATATTTCCAAAACAAAACAAAAATTAGCAAGAAGGGTGACATTTAATGTTTTTGCAAATCTCTTTAATTGTCTGGCTTAATTGCAGAGCTGGATTCTTTTATTTGCTCTCAATCTGTGGTGATGTTTTGGTGGAAGATTGTGGAAAATATACCTCATACCAATGTGTAGTTGGAAAATGGAAGAGTCTCTTAATAGGCAAATAACATCTTCGTGTTCATTTAAAAATAGTTTTGACCTCCTGGACACACAAAAGGGTCTCAGGGATCTTCAGGGATCCATGGATCACACTCTGAGAAGCACTGTTATTAGAGAATATTTCATGTTAATATAAAGCAACAAAAGTCATAGGGACTTAAAAACAGGCTAAAGGGATAGAACCTTAGGCATTTCCTGTTGATTTGGAAGAGCAAATGCAGAAACATTAAACTAAAACACATGAGAGAAAATTTTTTCCCAAGACAAATTTAGAAAGTATTGTTAATAGATTTTGAAATTTCATCTTAATCTTCATTCCAAAAACATTCCTCAAAATTAAATGAAGAGGGTAATTAGAAATCTTTTCCAATATCAAAAGAACCAGTAGCCATTTCCATTATCTGTGCATACTAAGAGGTTTCACTATATGCTCTTGGTATGCTCTTGTTCTTTTCTAGATTTGTACTGAGACAGAGAGGAGGTTAAGTAAACTCCTGAAGATCATGTATACTGCCAAGTAAGAACACGAGCAAACCAGGGATCTGTCAGTTTTCAGCCCACACTACCAGGGAAAACTATAAAGTTTAGTCTAATGGATTGAGCTTTGGAAATAACATTCCATGACCCCTCCTGGCACAGTGTAAAGCTATAGGATAGAATACCATATGTTAAGTGGATCAGATGCTAAAGTCTGAAGAAATGCTACATTGGTAGGTGGTAAAGTGAATCTATGTTTGTACTGTTAGCAACAGTAAATCCATTCTTCCATTCAGACATCTTTCTGTGAGTCTTTTGGCTTAATGTGCTCAGGCAAAGGTTTGTGAAGAAGATTAAAGGTTTATTAGAACTGGGGGAAAAATTTAAGCTGAGGTCAAAGCCACAAATGCACATAATTAAATTAATCCTCTGTGATCTTTTGGGAATATCACAAATTAATGTTTCTCTCTCCAATTTTGTGGTTCTAAAATGTGTCATTTTTCCCCAATCATAATTGAAAGAGGACTAAGTAGCATAGGGTTTAGAAGAGGAAGCACTTTGTACTGACTGGGAACATAATTCATGTTTTAGAATTTCAACACTTGGATTCTAACCATAGCATCTAGTTTAAAAGCAGCTAACTTTGTCTGGATGATGTCTCTAATGACAACAATTCATGAATGCACTACTATCAGCTCCCTAAACAAGAAATAGAATATTCAAAAACAGAAGCCGGGAAAGGAATTTAGAGAGAACTTAGGAGAAATTTTACAGGCTTAAAAATGATGGAACATTACTAAAAAGCAAGTGAAGGAGAATTTTTAAGTTCTTCTCTTCTCCTCTGACCAAGCACATCAGTGCTGCTAAGGGAAGTAACACCTTTTTAAAGGATGCTAAGAAAGTAAAATTTTGTGTTGCTTCACACCATTAGCTTAACATTGCAGCATGAGGCTGGTCAGATGACACCTTTTGTAATTATAGTGGCAGATGCTGGCCTATATAGATTCCCAAGTTCTGGGATTAAAATCCTGGTTCCTCTTTGAAATGGAGGCCTCATGAATCCCGCCCCTCCCCCATACTCTTCACCCTATCATTTCTCCTTTAAAAAAAAAAAAGGAAAAATAAGAAAGAGGAAAAAAAAGTCAGGTTTTACCAAAATTCATGAAAGTTGTCCTCCCCTTCTATCCTTTACCTCTCTCTTCTTTCTGCTTCACTTTTTTATCACAAATTTCCACTCTCTCAAGTAGCACCCTCCCCCAACCCATTTTTCTCTTTATTTTTTTTCCCTGTTAAAAACTAGATATTTAGTAGATTAGAGGAAAGAAAACAGATAGGAACATATAAATCCTGTGGATGATTTAATTTATATTCATAGCCAAGTATATCATACATATTATACATGTGTTAATATAATATATTAGACTACACATACATGAATTTTAATAGTTTAATCTTACCAACTAAGTATTCTGACAGGAACTAGTTCTTTGCTCATTGCTATCTTCTTTCGATTTTTGTGTCTTAGTATAACACTTCTTTAAAATGAGAATTCTTCTAAAGTGAGGATCTTAATCTTTTTTTATATCCTAGCCCCTTTTTGGCACTCTCATGAAGTCAATGAACCCTTCTTAAAGGAATATTTTTAAATGCATAAAATAAAATATATATCATTACAAAGGAAAACAGTGATTTTGAAGTATAGTTATCAAAAACATATATATATATACATATATATTTAAAAATACAAGTTTATGAACCCCAGGTTAAGAATCTCTAGTGTAAAGTTGACAGTGTTTTCAGGTATAGAGGAGTGAGACTATATCATGGCTATGAAAAAAAAATAACAGAACCCACAGACCTGTAAAGGAAAAGATAGTACAGATAGTAAGTATCCCATGTATCTACAAAGACTCCTATGAGTCTTTACTTTCAGGTAATCCAGATTTTCTTAATTAAGAACACTTCCCCTATATCTTACTTTATTTTATTTTTTAGAGAGTCTCAAGTGATCCCAAATCCCTTAATTTCTTCTTTGTTGTTGATATTGTTAATTTTCAGTGCTGTTTGACTTTTCACAAGCCTGTTTAGGATTTTTCTCGGCAAAGATACTGGATTATATACCCCATGATTTAAACATCTTTGCTTTTAAAAAAAAAAAAACATCAATTTTGCTATGCCTTATATAAGAATCTTCTTTGCACTGGCATTTAATGAAGCAAGGAATCAATAAATAAATGCTGGTGGACTAAAAATAAAATAAAATGTAGAGGTTCATTTCTTAAAGTTCATGCTTTGTCACTCTCTAATGTTTTACTTGAAAATCATCACAAGCCACATGTAAGTAATTTTGACCAAATGGAAGCCAGCAGGAGTTGGAAACATGCAGAGAAGACACACAGTAGTCTCACTACATTAACACTTTAAAAAAAGAAAGAAAGAAAGAAAACAGAACTTAAATATCTAAAGCTACCTGAAAAGAACTTTGGCATTTAAAGCTGTTCAGCTTTTGAAACAAATAATACCAATGATAAAAGACAATTCTGTTTGTGAAAACCAAATGATAATACCTGACACATGTAGTGATTTGAGATTTGCAAAGCATTTTACATACATTATCCTACAATCTTCATTTTAAGGTAGGATTTGAATGTAGATTTTCCTGATGCCAGAACCAAAGCACTCTCCACTTTACCATTATGTCTCTGAAAAGGCAGGTAAATTGATGTAGGCTTGTAAATAAATCATACTTCAGATCTGACCAGATCCAGACAGCCCACTCTACCTCTATGCCGCAGAAATATTATGGGGTTCTGGAAACATCAACCACACTAAAAGGGAAGGTTTGAGTTTTGCTTGATTGTATTCAGAATTCCCTAGTTAGAAAGCCCCAGTTAGGCACTTGGTCTCTTGGAGATTTAGTCAGAGAGGTCATAACCTCTACTCTGTTGGGAACTGAGAGGTTCCTCTAATAAAATTCAACTTAGTTCTTAGTATAATAGGATCTGGATTCCTAGCTAGGTGGAATAGTGAATAGAGCACTGGACTTGGGGTCAGGAAGATCAGAGTTCAAACCTTGCCTCAGACACTTACTACCTGCATAACCATCTCTCAGCTCTAGTTTCTTCATCTGCAAAATGAGAATAACAACATCATCTACCTTGCAGGGCTGTTGTGAGAGCAAATGACATAGCAGTGCTTCTAAAAACATTTTACAAACATTAAAACTCTATGTAAATATTGATTGGCAATATTATTTATACATTCTGGTATAAAACTTTTTTTTTTCAACTTTCAATCTTGACCCTTATTTAACTTGAGATCCATCATAGACTCTGGGACTTTTTTTTACAGTGATTATGGAGAAATCATTTGTCTTACATTCCTGCCTGCAAATATGGTCCCTGGCACCTGTCCCTCTTGTGTCCATTCAGTTTGTTTCTGACAACTTCATTCACAAATCAAGATTATTTAAAGACTTAATCCTATTCTCCAAAGTAATGAGTTTTTTTCATTTTCTCTTCTGCCCCTATTTGTCACTTTCTGTTAGTTATAAATTGAATTAAGGGCTTAAAGAGGGTGATATAAAATAGGGGCAGCTAAGGCGCTAAAATAGGGGCAGGTAGATGGCATAGTGGATAGAGTGCTGAGATGAAGTCAGGAATACCTGAGTTCAGCCTTAGACACTCTCTAGCTATATGACCCTGGGCAAACCACATAACTTCAGTCTGCCTCAGTTTCCTCATCTGTAAAATGGAATAGCACCTACCTCCCAGGGTATTGTGAGGATTAAATGAGATAATAATTGTAAAGGGCTTAGTATATATAGTGCTTGGCATGTAGTAAATGTTATGTAAATGTTAGCAATTATTATTAGGCTATCAAATAACTTATTCATGAAAATATTAAAAACAGGGGGCAGCTAGGTGGTGCAGTGAATAGAGCATCTGCCTTGGAGTCAGGAGGACCTGAGTTCAAATATGGCTTCAGACACTTAACACACTTACTAGCTGTGTGACCTTGAGCAAGTCACTTAAGCCCAACTGCCCCTCCAAGAAACAAAAAAAAAGTTTAAAATAGTAATCATGACATTTCTATGAAATACCACATGTATCCCTCTCACCCTCCTGTCCTGCAAGTCTACAATGAGTCACTGATAAGTTTAAACTATAAAACTCAATCAATTGGGTATCTGCTTAATGAATACATGGCACAATTTTGCAGTTTATAATGACTGTGTTCTGTAAGGTGGCCATTTGTCCTCTTCCATTTTCTTGTGTTAGGAAAGTGAATGTTTCTATTTCCTCTATTTTTCTTATCAGATAACAAATGATCACATCCAAAATGGAACTTTAGGTTATTGATCTTTTTTCTTTGTACAGGTTTTCCCTAACTTCATAAAATCATAGAATTTCGGAGATGGAAGGAGCCTCAGAAGTAATTTGAGGCATTCTGCCTTTTGTCTCTCTATACTCTTCTGCAAGCTATCACCCATGACTGGAATATACTTCCTTCTCAATATTGCCTCTTAGAATATGTACTTAGATTCTTTCGAGCCCTAGCTAAAATGCCTCCTGCAGTGTCTTTCCTGATCTCTCTGGTTCTTGGTTTCTTCTTCAGTAAGCCAGTCAATCATCAATAATAAGGCAGTCACTAAGTGCCCACTATGCGCTAGGCAACGTGCAAAGCCCTGGTGATACAAAGAAAGGCAAAAGACAGCCCATGCTCTCAAGGAACTCACAATCTAATTGGGGAGGCAACTTGCTAATAACTATGAAGAAGATATATATAAGATTAATCAGAAATAGACAACAGAGGGGAATCTAGAACAAAGAGAGATTTTAGCTGGAACTTGAAGGAAGACAGGGAAGCCCAGAGGCAGAGATGAAGAAAGAGAAGGCATGGGAAACAGCAAAAGAAACTGCCTGGAGTAGGAATATGGAGTGTCTTGTTTGTGGAACCCAAACCAATGTTACTGGAAAGACAGAGTACGTGAGGGTGGAGAAAGAGGGAAACATAAAGTGTAAGAAGAATGGAAAAGTGGAGAGGGACAGGTTATGAAGGGCTTTGGGTGTCAGAGGATTTTATATTTGATCTTGGAGGTAATAGAGAACCACTAGAATTTATCTAATAGGAAGAGGGGGTGACTAAATGAGCCCTGAGCTTTTGGAAGATCTCTCTGACAACTAAGTGAAGGATGGGCTGGAGTGGGGAGAGACTTGTGGCAGGCAGATCCACCAGTAGGCTATTGCAATAGTCTAATTTTGAGGAGATGAAGGCCTGCACTTGAGTGGTGGCAATGTCAAAAGAGAGAAGGGGTTGTATTCAAGAGTCATTACAGAAGGTAAAATTGCTAAGATTGTGTCTACTTATATATTTATTATGATTATTATTACATGTTTACCTTTTCTATCCCCCGTCCCCCAGTGTAATGTTTGACTTTCTATCCTCTTCTTTTCAATCAGGTTAGCTAAATGTTTAACAAATTTTATTTATCATTATTCTCCCTGAGGGCAGGGACTGTTTGCTTTTTTTTGTTTTTTTCATTTATATTCGTAGCACCTAACACAGGGCTATGAACACAGAAGGCATTTAATAAAGATATTTGAATTAAATCCAATCTAGTTGACCAGATACTTGAATGGGAATTCTCTTTGCAATATTCCTCAAAAGAAATCACTTATTTACTCCTGGAAGACCTCTAGTGAGGGAAACCTATAACCTTCCAAGCAGAGCATCCTATTTTTTAATAACTCTAATTATTAGGAAAATTTTCATTACTTACAGCCTAAATTTGTCTCTTTGCAACTTCTCCCTATAATTACTAGTTAGTTTTGTCTTCTGAAGTAAAATAGAACAAGTCTAATCCCTATTCTCTACAAGAGTAGTTTGCTATACTGTTTAGCAAGACTTCAGTTTCTTAATGTGGCACCTAGAATTAAAAATATATGTTCCAGATGTGGTCTGATCAGGGTAGAAAACACAGTAGGAAGATTATCTCCCTATCTCTAAACACTATGACTCTCTTTATACAGTTCAAGATTGCATTCACTTTTTGGCCTACCTTGACATGCCATTGACCCCTGTTGAGCTTGTAGCTCACCCACCAGAATCCCCACATCTTTTTCAAACAAACTATTACCTAGCCACATCTCCCTAATCTTGTCCTTGTGTTCATTCTTTTGAGCTCAAGTGATATATCCCTATCCAATTTTATCTTACTAGATTTGGTCCATTGTTCTTAACTCTTAAGATCTTTTTGAATTCTGACTTTGTCATCCAATAGTTAGCTATTCCTACCATAAATGCCTTCATTCAAACCATTGATTAAAAAGTACTGAACAAAACAGAGTCAAAGGATGAATCAATCCCTGGGGCAATCAGTTAAAGACCTCTGTCCAAGCTGACATTGATCCATTCATGACTGTTCTCCCAGACTGACCATTCTGTTAGTTCTGAATCTATTTCACTGTCTAACATATATCTCTTCATCTTGTTTATTTCCTTTTCTGAGATTAAATTATTTAAGGCCTCCATTTTATATCTTGTTAATTTAGACAGTTCATGTTTTTGAAAGTAGTCCTCTTTCTTTGATGATCTCAATTTTGTTAGTATATGACTGTGTATAATAGGTTCTAATAATTTCTATTCCTCTGGTTTTGTTGGAATTTCACCTGTTCATTTGTTATTTTGTTGATTTGATTTCTTTTCCTTTTAAGTCAGATTGGCTAAGGGTTTATTAATTTTATTCACTATTACAAATTTTATTAATATTTTTAAAGAACCAGATGTTAGTTTTGTTTATATTGGAGTTGGGTTCCAATTTATTTATTTATCCTCTAATTTTCAGTATTTCCTCTTTTGTACTTATTTGCTGTTTGTTTATTTGTTGAGTTTCAAATTTTTAAAATATACTTTCAGTTTATCAATCCATTCTTTTTCTATTTTATTAATGTATGTTTTTAGGGATATGCTTTTTTATTTTGAAGAGCACTTAAGTTGTATAATAGAAATAAATTTTGATATATTATTTCATCATCAATGTTTTTCACATAATTATTAATTGTTCCTACAATTTGTTTTATAGTCTACTCATTATTTAGGACTTCATTATTAAGTCTCCACTTAAGTGTATATCTTTTTGTGGGCTCCCTGAACTGTTGAATGCATTGTGATCTGTAGATGTATTTTGTATTTCTGCCTTTTTATATTTATTTGTATGTTCTTTGGGTGCAGGATAATTTTTGTAATAGTTCTATGGAGTGTTGAGTATTATGTATATTCTTTAGTGGTCCCATATAGAAAACACCATAAGTCTTTTAGTTCTAATTTATCCAGCAATTTGTTTAATTCTATGTTTTCCCTTTTGTTGAACTTTTTGTTAGATTTGTCTAAAACTGAGAAACATTAAAGTCTCTTATTATTGTGTCACACCTACATCTTCTAGCAATTCATTTATTTTTTCTTTTATGAATTTATGAGTGCTATGGCATTTGGAGCATGTAAGTTTAATATTGATTTTGGCATATTGCATATGGTTTTTTCAGTATACGTTAATTTTCTTGTTTATTTTTTTTCTTTTTGCTTGCCTACTGGTTTGTTTTTGCATCTCCTGGTTTTGTTTGTTTGTTTTGTTCACCTGATGCATAGTAAATTTTATTCTAGTTTCTCATTTTTGTTATAGATATGTCTTTGCTTTTTAAATGTGCTTCTTATAAGCAATATATTGTGGGATTTTGTTTTCTTATCCAGTCTGCCACCCTATTTCATTTTATTGGATTATTTAATCCATTCACATTTAAAGTTATGATAATTAGGCTTATGTTTTCCTCCATTTGTATTCTGAATCATCTTGTAGAGTAAAACCTTATTTGGATATGGGTTTCTGAGGTCCTTTCCAAATCTGAGATTCTGTGATTTAGTGAATATTAAGTTATACCGGAGTAGTAGTTTGTATCAGTAGAAAGAGTATCTCACACTGATAAAATCACAAGTCCTTAAAATACTGAAGTGTTGGAGAAATTAAAATATTATTATGATATGTTAATCTGATATTCCCTTTTACAAAATTATCTTTGAAATGATAATTCATGCTTAGAAATGCAACTAGTTCTAATTTAGTCTGAGGATTTATAGTGATTTCATCATTAGGAAAAAAGTTGGTATGTAATAAGACAAAGGCAAAGGCACTACAAGAATATCTATTGCAATAATCCATTCTAAAGAATTTTAATGACTTCAAAGGAAATACTTTGATTTTTCTTTAACTACTGATGCTTCAAATGAGCCTATAACAAAGTCAGCATTAACATATGAACAACTGCAAAACAAAGTAGGCCAAGACTGGAAGCCAGGCTAGGCTAGTAGACAAACCACACCTAAGAGTCTATAGGATAGAAGTCACAGTCGACAATCCATGCATATAGAAAAGGTCTATGTGGTTACCTTCAGTCCAGAGGGGAAAGTAAGGTTAGAGCATAAGGTATCAGGACAAATTGCAGAACATAGGTATCTTTAGCCCCTTCAATGCATAAGATTATGCCTTGCACACAGTAGAAATTCAGTGGTTTTTGGTGAATGTTGTTGTTTAGAGATTGAATAGATTAGAGTGATCAGAGGTTCAAGTTTAGAAGAGAATGCAGGCATAGTCATGAGGTTCAAAACACTGAGGAGATAATAGGTAGAAGTGGAGTCAAAGTACAGACTTGGGCAAGGGTTTTGTGTTGGACTCAGTCATAAGAAGATGGTGCTTTAGGAGCAGGAATAAGTGGATGGATACACACAATAATGGAACTGGGATATGACTATTAATCCCAGGAAAGGAGCTGTCTGGCCACTGCCCTGGTTTTAAGCAGCAATCTTGGAAGAGACAGAAAAAAATGAGGGAGTAGAAAGAACATTGTATTTAGAATCAGAGAACCTTAGTCCAATTTCTGGCTTTGCTACAAATTTCCTGTGTGTCCCTGGGTAAGTCATTTAATGTGTCTTGGTCTGTTTTCTCATTGATAAAAAAAAAGGGAATTGAATTATGGAATATCTAAAGCCCCCTCCAATTCTCAATCCTATGATGCTATATGCATGAACTGCTCTTATAAGAATGGTGGTGGAAAGAGATCATTAAAAAGGGAAAAGTGTACATGTACATTTTGTACATGTACAAAAATATTTATAGCAGTTCTTTTGTGGTGGCAAAGAACTGGAAACTGAAGGGATGTCCATTAATTGGGAAATGGCTGAACAAGTTGTGATATATGAATGTAATGGAATACTACTGTTCCATAAGAAATGGTGAGCAAGTGGATTTCAGAAAAACCTGGAAAAACTTACATGAACTCATACTGAGTGAAGTGAGCAGAATCAGAACCTTGTACACAGTAATAGCAACATTGTGTGATGACCAACTTTGTTAGGCTTAGCTCTTCTCATCAAAAGACTCATGATGGAAAATGCTAATCACATCCAGAGAAAGAACTATGGAGTCTGAATGCAGATTGAAGCATACTGTTTTCTCTCTCTTTTTTGTCTTTTGCTCTGATTCTTCTTTCACAACATGACTAATGTGGAAATATGTTTAATATGATTGTACGTGATAGCCTATATCAGATTACATGCTGTCTTAGAGAGGGGAAAGGGATGGAGGGGGAGATTTAGAACTCAAAATCTTGTGAAAGTGAATGTTGAAAATTAAAAATAAATAAGTTAGAAAAAAGAATGGCAGTGGAAAGTTGTTGAATAAATTACTGAAGTCACCCAACCCTGTTTAAAGTAAATGATAACATGCTTTACCTTAATACCTTAACTAGGGGAGAACATATCTCATTCAATCAATTACTTCTGGCTTAGACTAAGTGAAGAAAAAGACTTTGGTCAGCAAAGGAAGAATGTTCAGATTGACTGAGAAACCTTGGTAATGCCCTATGGGCTCTTTATAAAACAAAGGAGATCATTCAGAGCCTGGGAGGTTTGAGAAAGCTGAAAGGGGAAAATATTCTACCAATCCCTTAAGAAGGAATTGACTGGGAGTTAGAAGGAAGAAGCAAACGTCATTCTCTTTCCCTCTCCTGAAGGAGGACCTTGTGAACTTGAGTTTTGGAGGATTTCCCACCTACCTAAAGTGTCACAGCAGTGTCCCTGGAACTGCCGGATGACTGTCTTCATTAGACAACAACTCTCCTCAAATCAACATGCATTATGTATCAGGCGCTGGGGTAAATTCTGGGGATACAAAGAAAGGCAACAACAGTCCCCACCTTCAAGGATTTCACAGTCTAATGAGAGAGACAACTTGCAAACAATTATGTACAAAAAAAAAGATACATACAAGATAAACTGAAGATAATTTCAGAGGGAAGGCACTAGCACTAAGTGGGGGTGGGGGTGGGAAGGACCTTCTTGCAGAAGGAAAGATTTTAGAGGACTTAAAGTCAGGAAAGCCAAGCATAAGAGATAAGGGGGGAGAGAATTCCAGGCATGGAGGAGAACCAGTGAAAATGCACAGAGCTGGGTGATGAAGTATCCTGTGCAAGCAACTGTAAGAAGACCAGTGTCACCGGACTGCAGAGAATGGAATAAGATATAAGGAGATTGGAAAATAAGGAATGCCCTTGAACACCAAATACGTGATTTTATATTTGATCCTGAAAGTAATGGGGCACCACTGGAGCCTATTGAAAGGGGCAGGAAGTGATCTGGTCAGACCTATGCTTTGGGAAGATCATATTGGCAGCTGAGTGGAGTGTGGACTGGAGTTGGGCAGAGGCTTGAGTCAGAAGGCAATTGTGGTAGTCTAGGCATGAAATAACAAGGGCCTGCACTGAGGTGGTAGCAATATCAGAAGGGGAGGGAGAGTATGCAAGAAATGTTACAAAGGTAAAATCAACAGGCCGTGGTAATTTACTGGATTAGAGGGGATGATAAAGAGAGAAGAGTCCAAGATGACTAAAGATTAAAGCCTGAAAAGACTAGGTACAAATTCAAGGCTCTATAAAGAGCCCAGCAAGGAAAAAAACTTAAACAAACCCTACACCATGCCTAAGGTGAGCTTCTTGAGGATTCCAGCAAAGGGATTTCCAGGATCTATGTTACTCTTTGCTACACTGCTGTTAAGGCATGAATCTACTTTTCCCTCGACTCTGGATGTACTTATGAGAGAATGTCACATAGACTTAAAAAATATTTTATTTTTCCCCTGGTTACATGCAAAGACAATTTTTAACATTCACTTTAAAAAAATTTGGGGTGGGGCGGCTAGGTGGCGCAGTGAGTAGAGCGCCGGCCCTGGAGTCAGAAGGACCTGAGTTCCGATCCGGCCTCAGACACTTAACCCACACAAACAAAGATCTAGCCGTGTGACCTTGGGCAAGTTACTTAACCCCAATTGCCCTAAAAGGGGCGGCTAGGTGGCGCAGTGAGTAAGAGCGCCGGCCTCGGAGTTGGGATGACCCGAGATCAAATCCAGCCTCAGAAAATGAGCACCCACACATAAATAATGACTAGCCGTGTAACCTTGAGCAAGTTACTTAACCCCAGTTGCGTAAAAAAAAAAAAAATTGGGGGTTCCAAATTTTTTTCTCTTCCTTCCCTCACTTCTCCTCACCCTGAGATGGTAATCAATTTGATATGTTATACATGTTCAATCATACAAAACAAATGACCATATTAACCATGTTGTGAAAAAAGACACAGACCCAGTGGGAACCCCCCCACAAAGAATACAGAAAGTGAAAAACAGTATGCTTCAACCTGCATCCAGACTCCTTCAGTTCTTTCTCTAGAAGTGAATAGCATTTCTCATCATAAGTCCTTTGGAATTGTCTTAGATCATTATATTGCTGAGAATAGCTAAGTTATTCACAGATGATCACTGTGATTTAATAATAACAGTATTGCTGTTACTGTGTACAATGTTTTCCTGGTTCTGCTCACTTTACCTTGCATCAGTTCATATAAGTCTTTCCAGATTTTTCTGAAATCAGCTTGCTCATGTTTTCTTATGGCACAGTAATATGTCTCATAGACTTTTTTTTTTTTGCTTTTCTTGGAGGGGGAAAGGCAGGGCAGTTGGGGTTAAATGACTTGCCCAAGGTCCCATGGCTAGTACGTGTTAAGTGTCTGAGGCCAGATTTGAACTCAGGTCCTCCTGACTCCAGGGCCAGTGCTCTAGTCACTGCGACACCTAGCCGCCCCCTGTCTCATAGACTTTTGAAGAAAATGTTTACCAGGAATGGGGAACCTATGACCACTTGTGGCCCTTTAGGTCCTCAAGTGTGGCTTTTTGACTAAATCCAAACTTCACATAACAAATCTCCTTAACAAAAGGGTTTGTTTTATAAAGCTTGAACTTAGTCAAAAGGTCACACCCAAGGACCTATAAGGCCACATGTGGCCTTGAGCCTGAAGGTTCCCCACTCCTGGAGACCAACTGTTCTTATAACACCTTAGTAAGATCCCTTCTCTAAAAGTTTAGTCTGATTGACATTTGTATCAATTGGCAATCATGGCAGGAAGGAAGATTGGTGTAGATTTGAGGAAATTATATTAGAAATAGACTGTCCTATGTAACACACACTTAGATTGTTTTTTTCTTTTTTAAAAAATTCTTTTCTTTTAAAATTGAGCTCCAAATTCTCTCCCTTCTGCCCACCTCTCTCCCACCCACTTTGGAGACAAGCAAAATTATATACATCCTGACTGTGAAAACATACAAAATATTTCCATATTAGCCATATCACAAAAAAGCAAAAAAAAATAGAGCCATACTTTCCATTGTGTTTAGAGTTCATCAGTTCTCTCTCTAGAAGTCAAAAGCATTTTTTCATCATGAGTCCTTTTGAATTGTCTTGGATCATTGTGTTGATTAGAGCAACCAAGTCTTTCACAATTGATTTTCATTACAACATTGCTATTACAGTGCACAATGATCTCTGGTTTTTCTCACTTCACTTTGCATCAGTTTGTTATGGTTTGCTATGTGTTTTTCTGAAACCAAATCTCTTGTCATCTCTTTTTTAAAAAAAATAAATATTTTATTTTTTCCAAAACAATCACATGAAAAAACAATTTTTAACATTTTAAAATTTTGAGTTCCAAATTCTCTCTCTCTCTCTCTCTCTCTCTCTCTTTCTCTCTCTCTCTCTCCATTCTGCCCCTCATTAAGAAGGCAAGCAATTTGATATAGGTTATACATGTGCAGTCATGCAAAAACATATTTCCATATTAGTCATGTTATGAAATAAATCACAGAAAAGAAAACACAGACCAAAAAAAAAAACTCCACAAAAAATAAAGTAAAAATGCTATGTTTGATATACATTCGGATTTTACCAATTCTTTCTCTAAAGGTGGATATTATTTTTTATCGTAAATCCTTCAGAATTGTCTTGGATCATTGTATTGCTGAGAATACCTAAGATATTCACAGTTGTTCATCATATAGTATAGCTGTTACTGTGTACAGTGTTCTCTTGGTTCTTCTCACTTTACATTGCATCAGTTCATGTAAGTCTTTCCATGTTTTTCTAAGAGCATCCTACTCATCCTTTCTTATATTACAATAGTATTCCATTGCAATCATATGTCACAACTTGTTCAACCATTCCTCAGTTAACAAGTATCCCCTCAATTTCCAATTCTTTGCCACCACAAAAAGAACTGCTATCAATATTTTTGTATATATAGGTCCTTTTCCTTTCTCTTTGATCTCTTTGGGATACAGATCTAGTAGGGATATTTTTGGGTCAAAGGGTATGCAGTTTGATAGCCTTTTGAGCATAATTCCAAATTGTTCTCCAGAAAGGCTGGACCAGTTCACAACTCCAGCAACAGTTTTTGGTACCTATTTCTCTCATCCCCTCCAACACATGCCATTTCTAAGAAGAGTGAGATGGTATCTCAGCGTTGTTGTAATTTGTATTTCTCTAATCAATAGTAAGTTAGACCATTTTTTCGTGACTATGATAGCTTTGATTTCTTCTTCTGAAAACTGCCTGTTCATATCCTTTAAACATTTATCAATTGGGGAGTTACTCTTATTTTTATAAATTTGACTCAGGTCTCTATATAGCTGAGAAATGAGGCCTTTATCAGAGAAACTTACTGTAAAATTTTTTGCTATTACTTCATTGTCTATGGTACATTTTAGCAAAACATAGTTTCCCTGGTTATCTCTTTTTAATTAGGCCTGTTTTTGCTTTTGGTACCTATGAGATCATGATTGTTACTCCTGCCTTTATTACTTCAGCTGAATGGTAATAGATTTTGTTCCAGTCCTTTATTTTAATTCAAGTTTCAAGTTTCAAGGCTGTTTCAAGCCTCCCACAGGCTGACCAGCAACAATATATTATTGGATTCTGGTTTCTAATTCATTCTGCTATCTCCTTCCATTTTATAGGTACACTCATCCCATTACCATTTGCAATTCTTTTCTCAGTGGATTTTTGGGTCTCTCTTACCATTAGGGCAATTTTGTTTTTTAAGATGTTATTTTCTTCAGTATTTTTGTGTCTCTCTTAGCAAGCTGTTAATTTTCTTTTCATAATTTTTTTTTCCAATCACCTCATTTCTTTCCCCAATTTTTCTTCTACTACTTTTCTCTTTCTTTAATGCTTCCAGGAATTCTTGTTGGGCTTGGCTCCAATTAGCATTTTTTTACAAGCTTTGCTTGTAGCCGTTTTCATACTTTTGTCTTCTTCTGAGTTCATGTCTTGGTCTTTCCTGCCACCATAGTAGTTTTTGTGGTCAAGTTATTTTTTGTTGTTTTTGCTCATTTTCCCAGCTTATTTCTTGACTTTGAACTTTATGTTAAAGTTGAGCTTTGCTCACCTGGGGGTGGGAAGTCAATGTCACAAGTTTCAGTCTTTTTTGTACTACCATTTTCGGAGTTAGTTCTAGGGGTCTGAAAGTTTTCAGTTCTTTCAAGGTGGCATGATCTGGGAGGAGGTGTGGTCATTGCTCTCCTGGTCTTCACTATGGCTTTGATCCAGGAAGGGCCCTTGTTCCCCTGCAACTATAAGTGATAGTGCTCCTCTTGACCCTGTAACTATGATTAGGTCCTCTGCTCTTCTGCAGCCAAAAGTATTAGCATTTATTTTTGCCTGGAACTGCAACCAGGGTCCCTGCTCCCTTGTGACTAACCACAAATGCTCCTCTCTACCCTGGAATTCCAACTCAGAACATGGGCAATAGCATTTCCCATCAGGCCAGTTGCACCCAGTTCCAGCAAAGGGTCCCCTGCAATCTCTTTCTGACAAGTTAACTGCCCTCTTACCATCTCTGAGATGAGTTCCCAAACCTACTGTTGCTGCCACTATCATAGCTACCTACTGCTGCCACTGGCACTTCAGCCATGGACACATCCAGGGCCCACTGTTGCTGCTATGTGGGCTTCCAGATGGTACCTACCCTGGTCACCCCATTGTCACATACCTTTCCCACTGATCTCCTAAGTTGTCTTAGGCTAGAAGAATGTCTCATTCTGACCCTTTATTGGCGCTAAAATTTGATTTGAGGAGCTATTTTAAAGTTGTTTGGAGGGGAATATTGGGAGACTTCAGTTGGGTTGCTGACTATAATCTGCTATCTTGGTTCTACCTCCCACACTTGCATTATTAACATTTTCTCTATTGCCTTCTTAAATCTAGAAATGTAAAAAAAAATCATAATAATAAATTAATTCCTGATTTATAGCATCTTTCAATTTCTGAGGTGTAAATGCTCACATAGACAAAATTTAACAAATGATACTTGTGAAACTGAAGCTGGCTCTAGCATATATCTTTTTTTAATTAAATTAAATTTTTTTCTTTTTGTTTTTTAGAGGGGGGAAGGTAGGGCAATTGGGTTTAAGTGACTTGCCCAAGGTTACATGGCTAGTTTTGTGTGTGTGTTAAGTGTCTGAGGCCAGATTTGAACTCAGGTCCTCCTGACTCCAGAGCTGGTGCTCTATTCATTGTGCCACCTAGCCACCCCTCTAGCATATCTCTTGATTCACTATACAAAGATCCTGGCATTGTGACAAATATGACATATTCTATTGAAATGAAAGGCTACCAAATAAGGAGAGGGAATTGAAACTTTTTTTTTGGAGGGGACAGGGCATTTGAGGTTAAGTGACTTGCCCAAGGTCACATGGCTAGCAAATGTTAAGTGTCTGAGGCCAGATTTGAGCTCAGGTCCTCCTGACTCCAGGGCCAGTGCTCTATTCACTTCACCACCTAGCTGCTCCAAGAATTGAAACTTTTTTTCCTCCAAATGCTTTATTAACTTCTGGTTTACATCATCCATTCCCACCAGATTTTGAGTTACAATTTTTCCCCCATTTTCCCCCTACCCACCACCCCAGAATAGCAGTCCCACAAGATATCCCCTCATCCAATCTGCTCTCTCCCATATCTTCTCCCATACCCCCTTCGACTTTTCCAGTAGGGCAAGGTGAATCTCTGTGTCCCAATGCCTGTATATATTATTTCCCAATTATATATAAAATAGTATTAATAATAGTATTTATACATTTTTAAACATTTGATTTTAAAACTTCAAATTCCAGATTCATTCCCTTCCTCCCTTGTCACCCACCCTTACTGGGAAGATAAGCAATTCAGTATATGTTGTACATGTATAGCTATGCAAAACATTACCATAGTAGATGTATTGTAAAAGACTGACTATATTTCCCTCCTTCCTATCCCACCTCCCACTTGGTCTATTCCCTACTTTGATCCTGTCTGTTTTCAAAAGTGGGTGCTTCCAACTTCCCTTCCCCCAGCCTACCCTCCCTTCCATCATCCCCCCTCTCATCCCCTTACCCCCTACTCTCCTGTAAGTGAGATATCCTATTTAGTATGTATGCCATTCTCTCCCTGATCCAAATTCAATGAGAATAAGGTTTTGTCTTTTTGCCTTCCTGTTCTTCCCCTCCCTTGTAACCATTTTCCCTTGCCTCTTCTATATGAGATAGTTTATCCCATTCTGTTTCTCCTCATCTCCTCTCGTTACATTCCTCTCTCACCTCTTAATTTTACCTTTTAAGTATCATCCCTTCCTATTAAATTTGACCTGTGCCCTCTATCTATGTATACCTGTAAACATATATACACACATTCACATATGTATTCATATGCCCATATACCCTTCTTCAACTATTTTCACAGTGAGAAAAATTTCATCAGTTACAATTATTGTTTTTCCATGTAGGAATGTAAATAGTTCAACTTTGATAAGCTCATTATGATTTCTTTTCCCTATTTACCTTCTCAAGCATCTCTTGCATCTTGTATCTGAATGTCAAATTTTCTATTCAACTCTGGTTTTTTCCTTAAGAATGCTTGAATGTTTTCTTCAAGAATGGTTGAAAGTCCTCTATTCCACTGAGTGACCATATATTCCCCTGAAACATGATACTCAATTTTGCTGGGTAGGTGATTCTTGGTTTTAATCCCAGCTCCTTTGACCTCCAGAATATCATATTCCAAGCCCTTCAATCCCTCAGTGTAGAAGCTGCCAGATCCTGTGCTATCTTGATTGTGTTTCCACAATATTGAAATTGTTTCTTCCTAGCTGCTTGTAATATTTTCTTCTTGATCTGGGAATTCTGGAACCTGGCTATAATATTCCTAGAAGCTTTCTTTTTAGGATCTTTTTCAGGAGGTGATTGGTGGATTCTTTCAACCTCTATTTTGCCCTCTGGATCTAAAACATCAGGGCAGTTTTCCTTGAGAATTTCTTGAAGGGTGATTTCTAGGTTCTTTCTTTGATCATGGCTTTCAGGTAGTCCAATAATTTTTAAATTATCTCTCCTGGATCTATTTTCCAGGTCAGTGGTTTTTCCCATGAGATATTTCACATTGCCTTCTATTCTTTCATTTGTTTGGATCTGTTTAACCGCATCTTGATTTCTCATAAAGTCATTAGCTTCCATTTGTTCCAGTCTAATTCTGAAGGAATGATTCTTCTCAGTGAGCTTTTGAGATTCTTTTTCCATCTAGCAAATTCAGCTTTTTAAGGCGTTCTTCTCCTCATTGCCTTTTTGAGCCTCTTTTGTCATTTGAGTTAGTCTATTTTTTAAGGTGTTATTTTCCTCAGTCAGGCTGTTGACTCTCATTTCATACTTTTCTTGTTGACTCTCATTTCATACTTTTCTTGCATCTTTCTCATTTCTCTTCCCAATTTTTCCTCCACTTCTCTTATCTGCTTCTTAAGGTCCTCTATGGCCTGTAACCAGCTCATATTTTTATTTGGGGCTTTTGGTGCAGGAGTTCTAACCTCCCAGTCCTCCTCCTGTTCCATGTTTCAATCCTCTTTGCCTCCAAAATAGGAGTCTAATGTTGAATTTTTCTCTTTATTTTGTTTCTTTTGCCTAGGCATGTTGCCACTCAATTACTTGACTTTTAGGCTTATTGCCACAGAAGGACTCTGCCACCAGACAGGGGAGCTTCTGTCCCAAATGCTGGGGTTTTATCAGCTGCAGCAGGTATTAGTTGGGTGCCCTCTCTGAAGCCTCCACACACTCTGGCAAGATGGTCACACACCCCAAGACCTCCATCTTAGACCACAATCCAGATCCAAGCAGGTTAAAGCAAGAGCAATTACCCCCTAGAGTGATCACTTTGTCCCCCTACAGTTTGCAGGCCAGGAGCTGAAGCTGCAACATGGAGGTGGCTGCACCGAGGCTCTTCAGCAGCTTCTTGCCCTGGGGGAAGAGGCAGATGTGCTCCCAACTATTGGTCCCAAAATCCACAGGGCACTGACCTCTCACTTTGTGCTTGGCATCTATGTGTTGATAATTCTGGAAACTCCACAGCTGCTGGTGCTCTGGAATCCTTCCAGCCAGCTGCTGGTTGGGCCTGCCCTGGAGCTAAAACCTCCTACTCACAACTCACTGGGCCTGGGCTCAGCTCCCAGAGCACTTCACTGGCCACTCCCTGCCAGGCTGCCAGGCTGTCCTCAGTGGGAGGTTAGCTTCTCTGTGTCATTTTGTGGGTTCCGTAGCTCCAGAGTTTGTTCATAGTCCCCTTTTACACGGATTGGAAGTGGTGGGAGCCAGAGCCCCGTGGAAGTGCTGTTTCTACTCTGCCATCTTGACTCTGCCCTAAGAATTGAAACTTTTAAGCAAAGTCCAGAAACACTTCACAAAAATGATAAAAATTAGTTCCTATATGTTCTCAATACTATGACACAATGTTCATACAGGATTTAGTTTTTCAGTGATGACTACCACTTGGCAAAATTAAAACAGATTGGAAACAGACAGAAAGCAGAGTTCCAGGTAAGAATTAAAAACTCAAATCATTGCTCTTATTTTATTATTAAGATACTACATAAGGAGCCAAGATGGCCGAGTAGCAGAGAGAAAAGTACAGCCAAGTTCCCCAGTACAACTCCTCCACAGAGATATTGAAAATGCACCAGTCTGAATCATGCTAGGGAAATCCAAGAAATGAAAATTACAATAGGTCAGTCATATTTCTAGCCCAGCTCAGAAGACAAAGAGGTCTATAGACATGGGGACAGTTTCAAAAGGATAATGCCATACTGAGCATTCCAGTGTTCAGGAACTGAAAATGGACAGAGGCTGTGCACTAGGACAAGATGAAGTCCCAGATCCATAAAGGAGTCCCTGACCTTGTGCTGACTTTGGCAAAAGGTATCACGCTGACATCTCTGTCATTAATTACCCAAATCTAGGTCACAAATCTAAGGCAGACTGAAGTAGGGACCTGCACTGAATGGAAGCAATTTAGGATGAGGTGTCCTCAAGGGCTTTAAATTATGTACTAGACAAAGAACAAGGTCAGAAGCAAATGTAGCTGGATCACTCATATCCCAGGAGCTAAGTGGGGCTTCAATTCTACCCTCTATCCCAGTCTGAAGCCTGCAGTAAAATAACCAGGGCAAGGATCCCAGACCAAGGGAAACCTGTAGTTATGTATTTTTGACTTACAGAGCTTTCCAAATGGCTGATAATGGATGAGTTCATCAGCAGTCTAGTAGAATTTTGAACTAGGAGCAAGGCCACAGGAACATTGCACAGACTTAAATATGGCTCAGGAACTTGAAAAACTCATACCATGAGGCTAGTAATTTTACCCTAGCACTGAAGACTTGTAGGACCAAAGTGTGGGCTGCTGAAATCTTGGAATTACACAACACTCAATACCCCAAGAAAGTAGGTGAAGGACCCAAGAACAAAAGCTTAGCCCAGATATTTTCCCCAGAATTGCACTGAGCACAGTTCTAAAGTTAGGAAGTAGGCTGGAACAAAAAACAAGATTAAAAAAAATAATTCAACCAAAAAAGAGCTATTATGGTTATGGGGATGTTCAAAACACAAATCCAGAAAAAGAAAACCGATCCAAAATATCTACAAATAAAGATTCAAAGGAAAACACAGCTTGGGAACAAGTTCAGCTGGAATTCTGCAGAGAGATGAAGAAATAATTTTTTAAGGATTTAAAAATTATTTCAAAAATCAGATGAGAGCACTGGGTGGAGGAGGAATTGGAAAAGAAATGAGAACTAAGGAAGAAAGATTTGAAAAGAAAATTAACAGCTTGCATCAAGAGGTATAAAACCTTGCACAAGAAACAATGTCCCTGAAAGTGAGAAAGTATTAAATAGAAGTTAATGACTCCATGAGACAAGAAATATTAAAACAAAGTTTTAAAAAATTGTAAGATATCTCAAATCAAAAATAACTGACTTGGAAAATAGATTGAGGAGAGATAATTTAGGTCTCATTGGGCTACCTGCAAACCAAAAAAGAGCCTAGATGCCATATTTCAAGAAATAAAGGAAGACTGCTTAGATTTCTTTGAACCAAAAGGCATAGTGGAAAAAGTATCCACTTGTCTCCAGATGAAAGAAATCTCCAAAGGAAAACTCCAAAGAACATTCTAGTCAACATCCAAAATTTCCAGATCAAAGAAAAAAAAAGTGCTACAAGCATTCTGAGAGAAAGAATTCAAGTATGGAGGAACCATCGTCAGGGTCACATTCCATTTAGTAGTCACTCGTATAGAGGAACAGAGAGCTTGACAAACAATATTGCAAAAGACAAAGAATATAGGTTTGTAGACAAGGAAAACATGCCCAACAAAATTGAGTATAATTCTACAAGGGAAAAAAAAGAATTTTAATGAAATTGAGAACTTCTAAGCATTCTTGATGAAAAGACCAGAGCCACAGAGAAACTTTGAAGTTCAAAGAAGCTGTTAGTACAGTAGATAGAGCACTGATCCTGGAGTCGGGAAGACCCAAGTTCAAATCTTGCCTTAGCTACTTATTAGCCATGTGACCCTGGGCAAGTCACTTATGCTCAATTTCCTCAACTATAAAGTGGGGATAATAATAGTACCTACTTTGAAAGATGATTATGGGGATGAGATGAGATAAAATTTGTAAATCATTTAGCACAGTGCCTGACATAGTAGGCACTTAATAAATGCTTGTTTCCTTCCTTCCTTTAATTCACCACAACTACTTCAAATATGTTTTTACTATATTCATACAAAAATGTTATGACATATGCTTAGCATCATTCTGACTTCTACAGAGAGAACCAAATGAAGTATATGACATGATCTGTTCTCAAATAGCTTATAATTCAGTTGGGGAGACATGATTAGCACCGTGAATGAACAATACTTACTTTTTCATTTCAATTAATCTGTAATCTCATTTCTGTGTACTTCCTTCAGTGGTGTAGATCACCATCCATCCATGACTTTTCACTTGGTATTCTTGCCTTTGTCCTCCCATAAATCCTCCATGGAAGATCTACCCAATGTTTTGAAGGTCTTCCTCTTGGACTTTTCCTATTTCATGGATCCCAGAGCAACAGTCAGGTTGTTGTTGTTGTAATTCAGTCATTTCATTCATGTCCAACTCTCCATGACCCCATTTGGGATTTTCTTGGCAAAGATACTGGAATGATATATTTCCTTATCTAAATCATTTTACAGGTGATGAAACTGAGGCAAACAGGGTTAAGTCATTTGTCCAGGGTCACATAGCTAATAAATGTCTGATGCCTGATTTGAACTCACAAAGAGGAGTCTTCCTGACTCCAGGCCCAGCATTCTATCTGCTTCATGCCCTAGCTGCCCAACACTCAGTTTAGTCACCTGTTATTGATCCCTATTTATAATTGATCAAATTATTTCTTTTTCTGATCATACATTTCCCAGATGACATTCCTTATGTCCCTTCATGCACACCAATTATCACTAGTGACATGTGGTTGCTTCCTTATGCCCACAGTCCCTTGAGTCACACACAGGTTAATTCCTTTGGAAATTATGGTGCAGTTGCATAACATCACAAATATATGTTTATAGTGTTTTAAAAAATTAGTTTTTTGTCAGGTAACAACTGGAGACTATTAAAAATGTTGTGCCACTTTCCAAATGTGAGCCAGTCTACTCTTCTCATATTCAATTCTGGACCTGGCTTATATTATTCCCAATTTTACTGTTGAGAAAAGTGAGGCAAACAGAGGTTAAGTGACTTGCCCAGGGTCACACAGCTAGTTAGTGTCTGAGGCTGGATTTGAATTCAGGTCTTCCTGACTCCAGGCCCAGTGCTCTTGAAAAGCTATGCACAAGCAGCTTTCCAGAAGAATGCTACTGTAAACAGCTTTTAAAGTTCTGATTACACAGTATGGTGAACACTATTTATTCCATAACAAATCAAAGCAAAACATTCACAGAAAATCAAGGTACAGCATTCACAATATTACAACTTATCACAGAAAATTAATAGTATTCTCAACAGCTTATCATTAAAATGGCCATATAGTTTTCACCAAAATGGTCACAATATTTAGAACAAAGAACAATCATCTCAAAGTACAATAGTCAAAGTCTTCCACTCATGGGGCAACTAAGTTAACTCAATCAGTCACTTATCAATCCATTACTAAGTATCATTAATACACAAACCCTCCACCCCTAGGTCACTAGTAAACTACAATTTCATCATTACTCAGTACTCATGGAGAGGTCTTTTCTTCTTGACTTGGGGCCAGTTCTCAGATTCCCTGGATCCTCTTCCATGGTCCCAGATTCTAACTGGATTCGCTAGACTGTCACCTGGGTTCAATGGCAGACAGCTCCCAGTTCCTTGTCCAGCTCTCTGGGTAGGTCCTGCTCCACACTGAAGTTCACAGGGTCCAGTCCATCTCAAATCCTTCACAATTTCTGCTCCCAGGAATTCAAAGCTCAACCAAGCCACAAGCAGACAAAGTCCCTGCATCCTGGTCATGCTTCCTCAGTCTTCTCCTGGGCTCCTGGGCTCCTCTGTCACCTGGGTTCCTGGGCTCCTGGCCTCCTGTTCAGAAGAAGCTCTACCACCACAAGTTCTCAGGGAATTCTGGCTCAGTTCTCCATTCTCTCTTCTGTAGCTTCTCTGCCACCAGATGCTGGTCCCAAGAAATTCTGACTGTGCCTCTCTGATATACACAGCATTAGCTACTTCCTATTTCAGCCAACCTCTTCCTGTTACATCAGAAACAAGAGGTTATACCTCCTGTTTCTTTCACAGAGGTTTGGTTAGTTACTAAGTGCTAAGTACCTGCTTCCTTGCCAATACAAAAAGGGGTCTTCAAATGACCATTACAGCTCTATACACTACAAATGGACTAATTCGGTGGATTGTCAGTTCACCTGAATGTCACAGTGTAAGCAAGAGTAATTTTTCATTGATTCGGTTTTTCCTCTATGAATGGCTAAGATGATGTCCTTTGAATTACTGTGGATTTTGTTGAGGAAGAGTACTATGGGATATGGTGCTCCAGAAGTGAGTAATATAAGACAATATATGATAAAATCTTGAACTGGGTGGTATAGAAACTCAGAGTAGAGAAAGTTCAGAGTACTTGAGTTCTTGGGGAAGGTGCTAAAGAAAAGGTGGGCCATGAAGGATAGGAGGGACTTAAATTGAAGAAGAAGCCCAGGAGCCCAGAGCCCAGGAACCCAGGTGACAGAGGAGGCCAGGAGAAGGCTGAGGAAGCAAAAGACTGAGGAAGATAGGCAAATAGTAAATATAAAGGCAAGTAAGTGAAAATGAGCAAGGCATTTAAAGGATAACAAGGAAATAACCTTGTCTAGAGTGGAAGAATAGGATTGAAGAAACAGTAGGAGAAAAAATTTGTTAGGTAGAGTCTAGTCAAAATATGGAAGGCCTTGAATGTCAAGCATAAAGAATATGACTTTGATATGATAGATGATTAGTGTTCATTGTATCTTTGATAGGTATATAATGTAATTTTGATATGAGTATCAATAACCTCTCCCACAGAGATTATAGATATTTTCACTATAGCTTTGAGAGACTTTGGAATCTTGAACAGTGACCATTTTACTTTTATTTCTTAAAAAGTCAGGGTGAAAAAATGTTTTTTACTTTTGAGTTGTGAAGAGTCTGTGAGAATGAAGAGTTTTTAATGGTTATCTATAAAAGACTTTTGAGTTTTAACTATCATCTGTAAACAGATTTATTTTAATTGACATTTTGGAGAAGCTGTTAACAATGAGGGGTTGGAAAAAAACTATGAGAAGACAAAGAGAAGGAAAATGGAAAAGACTTATTTCCTTACAGAAGTTTGTCTCTTGTGAATAAAAAAAAAAGAGGAATCCTGAGAAATTTTGGCTACAATCTTGACATATGAATGGTGGGACTGAGTTTCAGAAGTGAAGTTAAGAGTAATAGTGATGGTTCAACGTGACTATGATCCTTTTCACTGCTAAAACATTGTAAATAATTATTTATGTCCTTGTGTTATTATTTGTCATATTGTTAACTTATATAGCAAATAACTTTTATGTTTATTTAAGCCTAAGAGACTAGGAGTATATATAATGTATATAATATTTATACATACATATATTTGTATGTACATGTGTTGTTTATTAAATATATGTGATAATATATGTATATATGATGTATAAAAAGAGAGACACAGATGTCTATATATATTTCTACATATAGAGAGAGGAGGGAGGGAGAGAATGAGAGAAAAAGAGAGAGAGAGAGAGAGAAAGAGAGAGAGAGAGAGAGAGAGATGAGCAGATGCTCATGGGAAAAGAGGTTTCTCAAATTTATTAAATAAATAACATTTAATAAACTGAAGTGAAGACAGAGCCAATTGTTTGATTAACAAGAAAGATTTTATCATTTTAATAATTAATAAGGAATTGAAGAATATACTAATAATAAGGACATATCTAAGCATATCTCATCTATTACCCTAGACCTCTGGATTATGGGAATGAACATGGTGATCAGTCGAGTAGTAGACCAAAAGGTGACCACACCATATAGACCAAGCATGAATGTCATGGACCATAAAGCCATGCTATCTAATGGAGATGGTATTCATCCATCCATCTATTCAGTCATTCTATAATTATTAAGTGATTAAGCTATGTAGTACATTTTGTTAGATATTGGGAGAGACATAAAGTTTAAATAAGATATATTTCCTTTCCTTGTGGAGCTCACAAGTCTAGTAAGGAGATGAGACAGAAACACAGAAAATTCTAATACAAAATATTAAATAATCAATCAACAGCATTTATTAAGTGCTTACCACGTGCCAGGCACTATACCTTCCACTTGGGACTCAAAGACAAAAACAAAACAGACTCTGCCCTCAAGAGACCTACATTCTTTGAAGGAAAACAACATATACATATACAAATAAATGCAAAATAGATGCCTATAAACATTAAGTAATTATCAGGGAACACTAGCAGCTGGTAGGGATCAAGGGAGGTTTCACACAGGAAGTGGAACTTACTTAAGCTGAATTTTGAAGGAAGGTAGGGATTGTAAAAGGTAGACGTGGGTATTAAGTGCATTCCAGATACTGAGGTAAACCTGAGCAAAGGTAAGCAGATAGATTGGTATATGGTCAGTTTTGCTGGAAGGCAGAGTGTATGAATGAAGAAGAGCAATTTGTAATAAACTTGGAAAAATATGCAGAGCAAGATTGTGAAGCACTTTAAATGCCAAATAGAGAGTCTGTATTTTATGGGAAAGGCAATAAATAGTTTATTGCTGATAGTTTTTTTTTAGCAGGGAAATGATGTGGTCTTGCCTGTGTGTTAGAAAAAGCATTTTGTCAGCTGTGTGGAGGATAGATTGGAGAGTGGAGAGACTGAAGGCAGAGAGACTAAATAGGAAGCTGTTGTAAAAGCCCACATAAAGGGCGTTTTAAGGGCCTGAATTAGGGTGGTGGCCACATAAGCAGAAAGAAGGTAGCAGATAGGAAAGATAGTATGGAAATACAACTTAACAAAGTAAGTTCATGACAGCTGCAAAATAAAATGTCACCTGAAGTGTGTAAGAGAAAGTGTTTACTGTCAGGCTTTAGGCAAGGTGTCATGAAGGAAGTGGAAAATGATTTATGCTTTACAATGGAATAGAAATTTAATAGGGGAAGGATGGCTGGGAGTGTGGGGATTAAAAGCAGCAGGAACAGCATGAGCAAAGGCATGGAGGAGGAAGGTGAATCTGGAAGCCTATTGTAAAAGTCTAACATAATAGCTTTTTGTCAACTTGTCAGTGTTTCCTAATTTCTTCCAAAATAATTTTGCTAATGGTAATAACATGGCAATGAAAAATAACAACTTAATTTTCTTGAAGCCACTATTTATTTGAATAATACACACCAGAAAGTCTATTGAAATGAAAGAAATATCATAAAATAATGAGGAAATATGAACACATCAAGTACATATGTATTCGAGATCAGAATGTTCCAGTGCTAATGAACTGGTTGGGTCTTTTTTTCTCCCAAACTATAAATCAACCTGATTTACTTGGCTTCCTTCATTCCTACATCAGCCAATTAAAGCTATAGCTGAAAGAATCTTCAACAAAGAAAAAGTAAAAAGAAAACCAATAGTGGTCTTACTTCAAGTTTAAGCAGAAACTTGGGGACAAAGCCTAGAACAGAAATACAATTAGCAAAGTATAGGAAACACAGTGCTTGGCAAGGTTCCTAAACAGCCAAACTTCAAGGAAGTTTTTCAAGGACGAAATGGGTTCATTAATTGGAGGTAATTCATGTTGGCACAGAGATAAGGTTGAATTCCTAGGCTTCCTGATCTTCTGTTTCTGATTTAGGTGAAATTTGACTGTGCCACAGATGAGTATAGCCACTAAAGTGACTATCTTCTGTCAAAGCTATTTCACATCAATACATATGTTACTTGTAGCCCAAATCCCAAAGAAATGTATAATCATCTCCTTCAGCAGCTCCTCTCTAGCAATAATGTTTTCTAGTTGGTAAAAAAATCCACTGTTGCTGCTCCGAATTTGGGGAGTACATCTGGCATTATCCCAAGATTAAGGCAATGGAGGGCAGGCAGTAAGGGTAGGGTTCTCAATTGTCTCTTTTGCTACATTTGTAGATGGATTATACTTTACTTTTTTTAGTAATCTGCTTGATAGACACAGTGAATAACATTTATTATTGTTCTCTCAGGATTCTTTGGAGAACATAGACTATGTGCTAGATACAGACCAATCAAAAAGCTCTTTTAGTAGGTACATTCATCTTCAGGCCACTAAAATTCTAGCCTAATTCAATGCCCTCTCCACTGGCACCAAGTTGTGCTCCTTCAGTCTTATTTCATATTACTTCCTTCCACATGCTGTATGTTTCAGTTAAACTGGATTATTTGTCATCCTCCATATGAATGCTGCACTTTTCCACTTTCTTGACCTTATTCTTTTTTAAAATTAAATTTTTATTTTATTTTCATGAAGATATGTTTTCTTTCTTTCTTATCTCCCTATAATCCTCCTCCACACTGAGAAATCAAGCAAATCAATTCCCAATCTGGCCACGTCCAAAAATATATTTCTTGATCTGTGCTCTGAAACCATCACTTCTCCATCAGGAAGTTGGCATCATGTTTCATCATGAGTCCTTTGGAATTATGGTTGATCACTGTGTTTATTAGAGTTCATTATAAGTCTCTCTTTTTAAAGAAATTTATTTTTATTTTAATTTTCAATTCCAAATTCTCCCCCTCCCTCTACTTGCCTCACCCATTGAGAAGGCAAGAAAAACAATACTTGTACATATGAAGTCATGCAAAACATTTCCACATTAGCCATGTGGCAAAAAATTTTTAAAGCAATAAAGAAGATGGAAAAATAGCATGCCTTTGCTCATAATGTTCCTTATGTTTGGAATGTTCTTTACCCTTTTTTCCTCCCTTGTTGAATTGTTACCTATCATTTAAAACCAAACTTTAATGCCACGGCCTCCACAAAATCTTCCCTAGTCCCTCTTGCCTTTAGCCTTCACTGACATAGCATAACACCTTGCTCACACTTCTCTGATAAAATTTTGTGTTATACTTATTTGTGTCTCTGTATCATATTCTGCTTCTACAATGTTATTTTTGTTATTTGTCTTTCATTCCTGAAGAGAACCATGACATCAGGAAGGTGATGTCATGACTTGATTTAAGTGATTTAAGTGAGGCATATTCCATAAACTCCATATTATCCAAAATCTGTTTCTCCTTCAGCAACTCAGTGCTCTGCACACAAAAGGAGCTTAAAAAATGTTATTTAATGGGAAAAAGGAGGGAAGAGAATAAATATTTATATAGTATCTACTAGTTTCAAGGCACTCTACTAAGTGCTTTTTATAAATATTTTTTCATTTGATAAATGAAAGTGAAGTCCGAAGTCAGACTTGGTTGATAACACATTTGTTGTTGTTCGGTTGTATCAGTCATGTCCAACTCCTTATGAGTATATTTGGGGTTTTCTTGGCAAAGATTCTGGAGTGGTTTCCCATTTCCTTCTCTAGCTCATTTTAAAAATAAGGAAACAGAAACAAACAGAGCTAAGTGACTTACCCAGGGTTGCACAGCAATGGAATGGGTGTTAGTCCCACTTGGAGATTCCTGCCAAGAAAAAAAGTATTAGAACCTATAGTATTCTAGAATCAGCTTTGCTATAGGGAGTGCTATTTTATTGACTATCAGTGGATCAGATGACCAGCTATCAGATAGCTTTTCTGATAACTTTGCCTAGTTATTATTAATGTTAATAATACTAGCTAACATTTATGATACTATGTGTCAGGCACTGTGCGAAAATTATTACAATTGTAATTATTATCTCATTTGAGGGAGGGAGGAAGGAAGGTACTACTATTATCCCCATCTTATAGATGAGGAAACTGAGGCAAGTGGAGGTCAAATGATCACATAGCTAATAAGTGTTTAGTAAGAGCCTAGATATGAACTCAGGTCTTCCTGACTCCAGACCTAGCCTGTATATAAGTATAAAAAATCAGGTGTGAAGGCTATCCACATTCAGAGAAAGATTTACAGAGTCTGAATGCAGATTGAAGTAAACTACTTGCTCTCTCTCTCTTTTGTTGTTTTGTTCCTTCTTTCTCGTTGTTCATTCCATTGGTTATAATCTTTCTTTACAACTTGACTAATGTTTAATTTGAAGGTATCTGTAGAACCTATATTGGATTGCATGCTGCCATGGGGGTGGAGGGAAGGGAGAAAATTTGAAATCCAAAAGCTTGTGGAACTGAATGTTGTAAACTAAAAGTAAATAAATAAATTAATTTAATTAAAAATAAAAAATAAATTACAGTAACTTGGTGGCATAGGCAAGGAGGTGGCATCATGCATAGAGTGCCAGACTTAGAATTATGAAGATGTGAGGTCAGCCACTTAATCTTTCTCAACCTCAGTTTCCTCTTCTGTAAAATGGGAATAGTAATAACATCTAAGTCTCTGTGTTGTGAGGATCATAAGAGCTAACATACATGAAGTGCTTTATAAACCTCAGAGCTCTAAATAAATACTAGCTATCATTACAATAGTGCTTTAAAAAAAATCAAGTGTGAAGTAGTCAGATTTCTAATTTACCACCAGACAAGACTGGTTAGAATATAGGGCTGCTTAGCTAGATCTCTAAATTTGGACTTGGAACATGTCATTTCCCTGAGTTTCCCATCTTCCTGATATGAGGAGATCCATTGTTAACTCTGAAGAATGTTGGCAGGATCTTCCAATGTGATTGTTGATCAAGGGTAGCCTAAAGCAGCTCTGCAGCCCTAGATAAGACTTCAGAGGAAGATCTTACATTCTAAAAGCTGGGACTGGGTGGAACCTACATTGGTATATTTAAGAACTGACTCTTTTCCTGACACTCTGACTTATCCCTTTCTGCAACTCCCTTTCTGTATTTATTGCTGATGTACCATACACCTCGTACAATGTTTATTTAGGAGGAGGATGAAAAAGGAATCGAAGACTTGATTCTTTCCTTATAAGTGCTGACATTCTACTTGGGGAAACAAGGCATATACAGATGACACAATTAAATAAAAACCTAAAGCAGAGGGACCACAAGCACTTTAGGTGGAGAAGCAGCACTTATTCATGTACATTGGGTATCTCAGGGAAGGATTTATGAAGGGTGGGCAGGATTAGAAGAGAAAGAAGAAGGTATTTCAGTCAGAAAGAAAAACATAACAGAGGCTTGGAACTGGGAACTGAGCATGATCGTTGCAGAGGAAACTGAAAACCTGTAGGTGGCTAGAACAGAAGGCTGGGGTTGTGGAGTAGCAGAGCTGTAACTAGGCTGGTCTTTGCCTAGGTACTGCCACCATTTTTTTCCCCAAGGAGTAATACTTCTTCTCTGCTTTGATCTAAAGAACATCATCCCTGTGCCTTATGCCTCAAGATCCTCCCTAAGCCCTCACAGAAGTTGAGGAAAAAAAAACAACAACACAACTCTGGGATAGGGTGAGAGCTAGAAAACTGGCAGCAGAATTCATGGAGGGAGACTATAGATAGGTGGGCACACAGGGTCCTAAGGACTCTGGAAATAAGAGGTAGGCTTTTAAAATTTATGTATTTTGACCTTCTGTCTTCCTGTGACATTATAAATCCCAGTTCTTTTGCTATTAACTACCAAAAACATATTTAGACTCTAATGGAATACTAGGAAAAACATTAATCATACCTTTTAATACCCCAAGAAATTGGTCCTGGAATTGGATGTAATGTGTGGATGCATACAGAAACACATATCTAAAAAGGTAACAGACATATTAACACTCCTTTCATCTGGCTTTGAGGGAATTTCCCAGATAATTTAAGATTATCCCTTTAGACTGTTTTCTCCTTGAGAACAGAAACTATCTTTTGGTCTTTCTTTGAATCCTCACCTTTAATAAATGTTTATTGATTAACTGATCAACTCTTTAAAAATTAGACATTATTGGACAGAAACCTATATTATACATATACACTGTCTTGTTTTATTTGTCTGCCTACCCTTCTCCCTCTGCCCTCCCCCCACCAAAAAAAAAAAAAAAGCAGAAAACTATGCTCTTTTAGTTTGGACGTCTACCTTCGTATTTTCTTTTTCCTGCTTCCTTCCTCACTCTCAGACTATTATTTATCTTTTCTTAACCAACTTTAGTAGAGTAGTCTCAAAGTTTTGCAATGCAACAAACAGGTGTGGCAAATGGAATTTGCCATTACAGTTAGCAGTAGGAGTCTTCAAGGAGTACTGATAAGAACTGCAACCCTAATTCTTTTTATACCAGGAGGTATAAAAACTTAGGGAACTTTCCCAGTGACATGAGGGGTTGTGCTATGGTTATGTTCCTGCAAGAGCCACGACTGTCTTTTTTTCCACTTTCTTTTTATCTCTGGTACTTAGCACAGTGCCATCACAGAGTAAGTACTCAAGAAATGTATTGACTAACTATATTAAATGCAAATAGGGCTCCCTTTTTGAAAGGCAACAGGGCTTAAAGAATTACATTTTTATATTCTGTCTCATTGGGAAGGGGGAAGAGCTCCTTGGAAGAAATGATTCAAAAAATAAAAGAGTTGGAAAGACAGATAGGTATTGAAATAAGTCATATCTTTCTATTAGTTATTTCTTTTTTTTTTTTGTACATACAGGTCCTTCTCCCACTTGTATGATTTCTTTGGGAAATAGCCCTAGAAGTGGTATTACTGCATTAATGGGTATGTACATTTTTTTTTTTAAGCAATTGGGGTTAAGTAACTTGCTCAAGGTTACACGGCTAGTCATTTGATTTATGCGTGGGTGCTCATTTTCTGAGGCCGGATCTGATCTCGGGTCATCCAAACTCCGAGGCTGGCGCTCTTACTCACTGCGCCACCTAGCCGCCCCTCTATTAGTTCTTTCAATGGAAGGCAAATTTCTTCTCCACTATTTTTATTCAATGGTAAAGACAATAATTGAGTGGGGGTATCACACACAGGCTACTTTGGGCCCTTAGATACCCCCACTCTCCCAGAAACATGAAGACAGGACTTATTTGTAAAGACTCAAAATTAAAGTGTTGAAAGGGCCCTAGGAGATCATCTAGCATCTGGCGTCCTCATTTTGTGGATGGAAAATTGTGGCCCAGAAAGAGGAAATGACATGACCATGTTACAATAAGTGGCAAAGTCAGGACCAGAACCATAGTTTTGTTTGTTTTGTTTGCTTCCCCCCTCCCCCTTAGTTCTTTCCATTACGTTATTAGTCCGCTTGGACTCACACCTCCATCTTCATCCCATCGTAAAGTACACAAACTCAAACAGGAAGACAGTTAGAAGAAGCTGCACCCTGCAGAGGTGGAGCATCCTCTTCCTTGGAGTATCTCATCCTGCAGAGCTTTAGAAATTCACAGTTCCCTCTGTGAAACAGCCTCCCGGCAAACTGTGAAGGGCATCAATGAGATCACTGGTACTGGAGGAGTCCCTGAATCTGGTTGATCAAACTGTAAGATAACTGCTTCTAGAACTGTCTTCAAGTATTTGAAGGGCTATTGTGAAGAATAGGGATTCCCACCCATCCTGCTTGGATCCAGAGGACATAACTAGGAGCAATCAGTAGAAGTTACTGAAAAGCAGTACAATTACAATTAGAGCTATCCAGAAATAAAATGTGCTGTCTCAGAAGGTAGTGGGTTCCCTGTCACTAGAAGTTTTCAAACAAAGACTGGAAAACCTCCTGTCAGGTATGTTCTTCCCTCCCTCCCTTTCTTCCATTTTTTCTTCCTTCTTCCCTTCCCCACTCTTTCTTCCTTTCTCTTTTCTTCCTCCCTTCCTTCCTTTTTTCCATAAAGATGGAGAGACAGATTGGGGTGGCTAGGTGGTGCAATGAATAGAACACCTGCCCTGGAGCCAGAAGGACCTGAATTCAAATCCAGCCTCAGACACTTAACACTTATTAGCCGTGTGACCTTGGGCAAATCACTTAACCCCAACTGCCCTTCCAAAAAAAAAAAAGGCAAAAAAAAATGGAAACAGACCCAACTAATCACAGAAGGCCTTGACATCTCAATTAAATCAACCAATCAATCAAAAGTAAACTAGGAATAGGCCCTTAATCAATTTCAAAGGATCATAGGGGCTTGAGGTTATTAAATAAAGAGATGATGCCACACAGGAAATATACTGTGATTAGCTAGTGATTTCAAATCACGGTTTTTTGTGCCACATATAAAAACAGCTAGTTCAGAGCCAGTCAGTAAAGTGGGAAAAGACTCCAAATTTGAGAGCTAGAGATTCCAGACCTCTGAGAGGGAACTGCCTTTGGTGAGAGTAAATAGTATCTCCCTCTCTCTCTTTCCTTCCTCTACCTTATTGACCATGGTACATTGAGTAATAGAAGACAATACATCCAGCTGAGAGCAGAAAAACATGCTGAGGGTAAGTAGAAGAGTGTCCTAAGAATAGGCAACCATGCATTCATAGACAAAATTGATCAATTATGACTTTTCAAGCTTTGAAAGTTCTATTAGAATTTCTGGAGAAGCAGTGGCTAACAACAGCAACTGTATTGGAGCTGAGTGAGAGACACACTAAGTACCAATTAGACATGCCAGTGAAACTCAGCCTTAGGATTCTACTGGGCACTGACCCTAGGAGCTCAGCAGAGAGCTATACCTAACCATAACTTCATAAGGACTCCCTGAAGGGACAAAAGGGTTTTCACTAACTGGGGACCATGAGCTTCTCCTTTGCCACATGGGTTCCCTGCATATGGACCTCGGCACCATTTAACTCTAAGCTGGGGCCCAATCTCTCTAAGGAATAGGATCATAAGATCATATATTTAGGGCAAAGATGTTGTTTTTACAGAAGTTGTTACAGAAATAATCCCCCCAAACCAAGAGCATGTTCTCCCCTTGTACACACAATATCCCTGGAAAGAGCGGGCCTCAACTGTACTTAAGTGGTCCTAAGGCACATGTGTAGGGACCTTGGATAGCAAAGGGGAAACTCATAGCTGCTACTTACTGGAAAACATGTATATATGTATAAGTGTATTTATGTATACACACACATATATACATACATAAAGAGCTGCTGGTTACTAGACACGTGTGCATGTGTACATATATGCATACTTGTGTGTATGTGTATGTACATATGTGTGTACATATACACACATTCTCACTTGTTTGGCTCTGAACTAGCTTACTGTTTTTGTACATGACACTAAAAACTGTGACTTGAAATCATTAAATAATCACAATGTGTTTACTCTGTTGTATCATTTTTTTATTAGAAAAAAAAACCCTTTGAAATTGCTTAAGAACTTACTCCTAGTTTATACACAGACATATGCATATACTGGGGCTAGTGACAGGGTTAGAAACCCCTGTTTCTGATAATTATCCCTCGAAGCCTAAGGGGCATAGTATTCAATCACTCTCTAAGGACCCAGCCCACTAGTATGGGCAGGAGTTGGGGAGGTAGCCCGTGTGGGTGCTACAGCAGGCCAAGGCATCTGGATTTTATTCTGAAGATAGTGGGGAGGAAGGAAGCTAGGACTCAAATCCAGGCTCTGGCACTCAATTATGTAACTTCTTTATGCTTCAGGTTCTTAATCTGTTTGTTAAAATTTTCTTCCCCTCCCTGTTCTTTCCCTCCCACTCCCCATTCCCTTCTCCCCTGCCATGGTGGCATGCAATAAAGTATAGGATCTGCAAATACTTTCACATTAGACATCAGACAAGAGCTCAGTCTATCAAGGTTGGTCGTCACACATACTTTGTATCTGTAATTGTGTACAAATTTTTCCTGGTTCTGTTCTTCTCAATCAGCATCAGTTCATATAAGCCTCTCCAGGTAAATATGAAGTCCATCTGCTCCTCATTTCTTATAGCACAATAGTATTCCATTACATTCATATATCACAACTTGTTCAGCCATTCCTCAATTGATGGGCATACTCTTAATTTCCAATTCTTTGCCACCACAAAAAGAGCTGCTATAAATATTTTTGTACATATGGGTCTTCCTCCCACTTCTATGATCTCTTTGGGATACAACCCTAGAAGTGGTATTGGGTCAAAGAGTATGCCTTTTGGGCATAGTTCCAGATTGCTCTCCAGAATGGCCGACTCAGTTCACAACTCCACCAACAATGCATTAGTGTTCCAATTTGTCTATATCCTCTCCAACATTTGTCATTTTCCTATTTTGTCATCTTAGCCAATCTGACTGGTGAGATGTGGTACCTCAGAGTTGTTTTGGTTTGCATTTCTCTAATCAGTAGTGATTCAGAGCATTTTTTCATATGCTTGTAGATATATTTAATTTCTTCCTCTGAAAACTGCCTGTTCATATCCTTTGACCATTTATCAATTGGGGAATGACTTTTATTCTTATAGATTTGACTCAGTTCTCTATTTTAGAAATGAGGCCTTTATCAGAGACATTGGTTGTAAAAATTCTTTCCCAATTTTCCACTTCCCTCTTAATCTTGGTTACATTGGCTTTGTTTGTACAGAAACTTTTCAATTTAATGTAATCAAAATTATCCATTTTTCATTTTCTAATGCTCTCTAATTCTTGTTTGGTCATGGTCTTCCCCTCTCCATAAATCTGACAAGTAAACTATTCCTTACTTTCCCAGATTTCTTACACTATCAGCCTTTATACCTAGATCATGTACCCATTTAGACTTGATTTTGGCATATGGTGTTAGATAATGGTCTATGCCTAGTTTCTGCCATGCTATATTCCAGTTTTCCCAGCAGTTTTTGTCAAATAGTGAGTTCTTATCCCCAAAACTGGGGTCTTTGGGTTTATCGAACAGTAGATTACTATAGTCATTGACTGCTGTCTCATGTACCCAGTCCATTCCATTGATCCACTACTCTATTCCTCAGCCAGTACCAAGTAGTTTTGATGACTGCTGCTTTATAATACAGATTAAAATCTGGTATGGCTAGGCCATCTTCCCTAGCATTTCTTTTCATTAATTCCTTTGATATTTTGGACCTCTTGTTCTTCCAAATAAATTTTGTTACTATTTTTCTAGCTCTATGAAGTAATTTTTTGATAATTTGATTGGTATGGCACTAAGTATGTAACTTAATTTAGGTAAAATTGTCATTTTTATTATATTAGCTCGACCTAGCCATGAGCAATTGATGTTTTTCCAATTAGTTAGATCTGACTTTATTTGTGTGAAAAGTGTTTTGCTGTTGTGTTCATATAGGTCCTGAGTCCACCTTATTAAATCATAAGAGATACGGAAGGAGAGAATAGTGATTGAAGTGAAGGTTATACCCTAAACCATCCCCCAAGGAGAATACTGAAATGGCCTTGAAAGGATTCAACTCTGCCTAGTTCCAGCATGGGGGATTGAGCACAGAAAGGATCAAATACTAGCTAGTTACCTCAGTTTAGACAGCCAGTGGTCCTTCTTGATGACTAAGGGGGAGGACAATTTAAAGGCCAGCAGCAGGATGGGGAAACATTTTACCTCCCCTCCTGTTTACAGTTGGCCTGGTGTATTCTTTTGGAGTGGGGGACAAGTCTGGGGAAGGGACAAAGGCAATGATCTGAATGTGCACTTCAAGGTGTTCACTTCAGGCAGAGAAAAATATGTGCCGGAGTCAGCTCCTGAATTCCAGCTAGAAGACCGTAGCTTCATGGGAATACCTCTGTGTCTTCCATTCTAGGACTTTTATTTACCTCTAAACTTTGACCTCCCAAGCTGCTTAAACATTTCCAGGGATGGGGTATAGTGAGTGGTGATCTTGGGGCCAGGCTATAGCTAGAAGAACTGAGGGAATCTCTTCCCTGCTTATATTGTCATGACACCAAGGACTGTTGCTATAGAAGTGCCCCATAACCTGGAGGAAATGTACATTTCAACATGGTTGAAATAATGCTAGAATGAGCGTCAAGTCAGTCAAGTCTTGGTCTGTGCTCTGATACTAACTTTAGGTCTTTGTTTCTTCCTCTACAAAATTAGGGGTTTGGACAATGTGGTCTTTAAGGTGCTTTCTAGTGCTAAAAGTAATTCAACATGCATTTATTAAGCACCTACTATGTATCAGGCACTGTGCTAAATGACCGGCATACAAAAAAAGGCAAAAAATGCGTGTATACATACATACGTATGTATATATATATATATATATGTATATATTTGATAAATTAGAAATAATCAACAGAGAAAAGGCACTAGTATTAAGTCGAATTGGGAAGGGCTTCCTGTAGGTTTTTAGCTGGACCTTAAAGAAAGCCAGGAAAGTTAAAAGGTTGAGATGAGCAGGGAGAGAATTCCAAGCATGGGGGATAGCCAGGGAGAATGACCAGATTCAAGAGATGGAGTATCTTGTTTGAGGAACAGCCAAGAGGCCAATGTTGCTAATTTATATATATATATATATATATATATATATATATATATATATATATATATATATATATATATATGAAGGGAGTAAGGTATAAGAAGACTGGAAAGTGGGGGCATAGATTATGAAGACTTTAAACACCAAACAGAAGTTTTTATATTTAATCTTGGAGGTTACAGTCTATGAATCTATGAGATTTGGATTCCCTTTGAGTGAATGAATGAAAGAATGAATGAATGAAAATAGATTATTAAATACATACTTATTATATGCTAAGTACTATGGTTAATGTTAGAGATACAAAAAGAAAAGGCAAGACAGTACTTGCTCTCAAAAAGCTCACTATCTAATGAAAAGATAACACTTAAAAAATTCAGCTACAGGGCAGATATAAGACTAGGAAGTCCAACTCAGCTAATTCAGTAAGAGTTTAATGAGCCTTCAAATGTGACCTTGGGCAAGTAAATTTTCTCTGAGAACTGAGTTTCCTCCTTTGCAAAATCAGATGAAGACTAAGGTCCCTTCCAATTCCCACATGATGGTTTTTTTGGAGGTGGGCGGGGTGGGGGTGCAGTGGTAGTCAAGCCTTCTTTTAGCTCTTCCCCCAAAGTAATATTGTTTGCTGTAAGGGCTACCACTCACTTTCATTCTCCTCCTTCTTCCCCTTCCCTTCATATAATCGTGTTCCTTGGAGGCCAAATGTGAAGAAACCATTGATCATTCTTGGTAACTCAGTGCTAAATTTGGTTTAAATAGGAAGCTATCAAATGGCCCTCTTCCTAGAGCTTGGGAGTGGGGGATGTCACCAGCCTCTGTAGTAGCATCATGGGTTCCCTCCATGGAGTTTTGCTCTTTCTCTCTCTAACTGATGGTGCCTTTCAAGCTCTTTGCCCCAATATGGTTTGTGTGTTTGCACTAGTTACAAAAATTCCTGGTGATGGCTGTAATCATTATTCTCTATCTCCTGCTGATTAAGTTCAAAGAGAGCTTCACAATTTCTTCTTGAACCTCCAAATTATAACAGTAAGTGGGTCCAAACATGATAAAAGAAATCATACCTTGTGTTTGACTTCTAATTGCATGCAATATTCAATTCAGCAAGTATTCATTAATTCATTAGATACTTCCTTGTAACTCCACCCCCCATTAACTATTGATGCCCTATTATAATAGGTTGATATAATAGGGTTTTATTTCTAAATAGGCAGTTAGGTGACATAGTGGATAGAGCACTGAACTTGGAGTCAGGAAAACCTATGTTCAGATCCAAGCTCAGGTACTCATTAGCTGTGTGACTCTAGGCAAGTTACTTAACCTCTATCTGCCTCAGTTGTCTTACCTGTAAAATGAAGATAATAATAGCACTTACCCACCCAGGTTGTTGTAAGGATAAAATGAGATAATCTATGTAAAGCAATTTGCAAACCTTCAAGCATAACAGAAATGCTAGTTTTGGAGCATCAAGGCTTACATGCTTACCCAATATCTTTCTGAATAGAGAAATACATTTCTATTTTCCATACTGGCATACATACAAATTTCTCATTTCTCTTTAGCCATCACTTAGACTTTTTTTTGATGTTAGTTTATTCCCCCCCGCTTAATAGTATTTTATTTTTTCCAATTACACATAAAGATAATTTTCAACATTTACTTTTATAAGATATTGAGTTCCAAATTTTTCCTCCCTCTCTTCTTCCCTTTCCCCCTCCCCAAGATGGCAAGCAATTTGATATAGGCTATCCACATACAACTTTTTTTTTAAGCAATTGCGGTTAAGTAATTTGCTCAAGGTTACACAGGTAGTCATTATTTATGTGTGGGTGCTCATTTTCTGAGGCTGGATCCGATGCCGGGTCGTCCCAACTCTTACTCTTACTCACTGCTCCACCTAGCCGCCCCACATGTAAAATCTTATTAAACATATTTCCACATTAGTCTTGTTGTGAAAGAATCAGAACAAAAGGGAAAAATCACAAGAAAGAAAAAAACAACAACAAAAAAGAGAAAATAGTATACTTCAATCTGCATTCAGAATGCATAGTTCTTTTTCTAGATGGGAATAATATCCATCATGACTCTATCATGAGTCTAGCATAGAGTCAAAAGACTATCATGAGTCTTTTGAAATAAAGCTTTATTAAAAATTTTCTTCCTTATTTGTCATATCTGTAAAGCATTTAACATAGTGCCTAGCACATAGGTACTAATAAATGACAGGCAAACTTAATAAATACTTACTCCCCTTCCCTTTATTCTTTCTTCAGACTACTCTATGCATATATACTGCACCAATCATATTCTAATTATTATCATCTTCATGTGTACATAGGTGACTCTTGTGAGGCAGAGATCTTATCTAATTTTTATTGTGTCTCCCTCGGTGCATTGCATAGTACACAGTATGTTGTAAATGCTTGCTAAATATTTTAAAAAATAAATAAATAACTTATAGAATAACAGAATTTCAGTGGTGGAAGAAACCTCAAAAGCCATTAAGCTCAATCTCCACCCTCATCAAGAATCCCCTATACAAACCTTTGCTTAAGCTGCCTAGTAAAGGGGCAACCCAATACCTCCTAGAGTAGCCATTTCACTTTTTTGCATTTCACTTTTTAATAGCTCTAATTATTCAGAAGTTTTTCTTTTCACTGAGCCTAAATTTACCAATTTGCAGCTTTTACCTGTGGCTCCTAGTTATATCTTCTGGGTCCAAGCAAAACAAATCAAATCCTTTTTCCATGTGACAGCCCTTCAAATATCTGACAACAGCTATCATCTCTTCACCGATTCCCCATCTCCCTCCCTCCTACGGTATTCAGGTTAAAAAAACATCCCAAGTTCCTTCATAGACATGAACTTTAGGCCCTTCACCATCCTAGTCACCTTATCAATGTCCTCCCTATAGTGTACTGCCCAGCACTGAACATAATATTCCAAATGTGTTCTGACCAGAGGGAGAGTACAGTGAGATTTATTACCAAGTCCTGGACACTGTTTAATAACAGCCCAAGATTGCTTTAGCTTTCTTAGCTGCCATTTCATATTTTCAACTCTCATTAAGTTCATAATACACTGAAACCTCCAATCTTTTTCCAGGAAACTCTAGGCACATCCCCATCCTTGTTAAGCATTTATATTTATTCTCTTGGCTTGTAATTCTATTCCAAGTCTTGTCTCCAGTGCATCTTTTCCAAATGCAACATGATTTCAAAGTCTCATAAAGATGTAGCTTTATTCTATGTGTCTTATTAGTATTTCCCTTCAGATTATTTCCAAAGAGTGACAAAAAGAAACATCAGCTTGGGTTTGAGGCCCTCTTTTTACGCTAATACTTCAATTTGTCATCCTCACATACACAACAATTTTCTCTCTCAATATACATATTTTGATTCCCTTTTTATTAATGTTTCTCTTTATATCTATGTGACCTTAGAAAGCTGTGAGACTGTTTCCCAAGTGAACAGGAACCCATGACAATGAGCTCAAGTGAAAGTGGGCACAATTGGCAGCAATATAGAGGAGTCAGTCTTTTTTCCTCTTTCCTACTCATTCCACAATCAAAATGAAACTAATTCTTGTACTCTAGAATGGACTTGATAACTAATGGGTTATCAAGAGAGAGAGAGAAAAAAAAATAAAAGATGATACCAAGCTTCCTATCCTGGGTGCCTGGGAAAATGAAGGTATCTTAATTAAAAGATGGAAAACACTAGAATAGTTGGGAAGTAGTTGGGAAAGGCCTCCTGTAGAAGTTGGTACTTAAAGGAAACCAGAGAAGTCAGCAGTTGAGTTGAGGAGGTAGAGTCTTTCAGGACCAGGATTGGCCAGAGATAACTAAACACCCAGGGCCAAGAGGTAGAATGTCTTGTTCATAGAATAATCAGGAGGCTAGTGTCACTGGACTGAAGAGTACATGTTGGGGAGTGAAGGTGTTTGAAGACTGAAAAAGTAGGAGGGGGCTAGGTTATGAAGGGTTTGAATGCCAAACAGAACATTTTGTATTTGCTCCCAGAGGCAATAGGAAGCCATTGGAGTTTATTGAGAAGGCAGTTGACATGATCAGACCTGTGCTTTAGGAAAGTCATTTTAGTGGTTGAATAAAGGATGGATTAGAGTGGAGACAGGCATAAGGTAGGCAAACCCATCATCAGGTTATGGAAGTAATTAAGTCATGAGGTGATGAGGAAGGCCTGCATTAGAGTGATGGCATTGTCTGAGGAGAGAAGGGGGAATATTCAAGAGATATTACAAAGGCAAAATCAGTAGGCCTTGGCAATAGCTTGGATATGCAGATGAGAGATAGTGAGGAAGCTGGGATGAATGGATTGTTGTGATCCTGAGGGACTGGAAAGATGGTGTTGTCCTCTACAGTAACAGGGCAGGTAGAAGCAGGGGAGGGTTTAGGGGGAAAGACAATGAGTTCAGTTTTGGACATATTGAGTGTAAGGTGTCTATTGGACATCTAGTTCCAGATATCTGAAAGGCAGCTGGAGATGTGTGATTGGAGCTGGAAAGGTAGATTCGAGAATTATCAATGTAGAGACAGTAATTAAATCCATGGAGCTGATGAGATCACCAAGTAAAGTACTTTAGATCGAGAAAAGAAGAGGGCCCAGGACCAAACCCTGAGGACTACCCTACAGTTAGAGACCTAGAGAAAGATACAGCAAAGAAGGCATAGAAAGAGCAGTCAAATAGGAGGAAAACCAGGAGAAAATGGTGTTTTGAAAGCTTAGAGAGAAGAGGATATAAAGGAGAGATTGATCAACAGTGTCAAGGCTGCAGAGAGGTCAAGGAGAATGATCACTGAGAAAACACCATTGGATCTGGCAACTAGGAGATCATTAATAACTTTGGAAAAAGCAGATTCAATGGAATAATAAAGAATGAAGCCAGACTGTAAGGGGTTAAAAAGAAAATTGAGTGGAGACAAAGTGGAGGCACTCATTGTAGTCAGTCTTTTCAAGGAGTTTAGCTAGCTACAAAGGGCAAAAGAGATAGAGGGCAATAGTTAGCAGGAATGGAAGGATTAAGTAAGGATATTTTTTTTAGGATAAGGGAGACATGGGCATGTTTGTAGGTAGTAGAAAATGAACCAGTAGAGAGGAAGAGATTGAAAATAAGTGAAAGAGGGGTGGCTAGGTGGCACAGTGAATAGATCACCAGCTCTGGAGTCAGGAGGAGCTGAGTTCAAATCCAGCCTCAGACACTTAACACTAGCCATGTGACTTTGAGCAAGTCACTAACACCAATTGACTCGCCTTCCCCCCTCCAAAAAGAAAAAAAAAAGAAAAGAAGTGAAAGAGTGGGAATAACGGGGGAGGCAATCTGTTGAAGGAGATGAGATGGAATGGGATCACTTAAACAAGTAGAAAGATTAATCATGGCAAAGTTACTTCACCATTGGAGACAGGAAGGAAAAGTAGCAGAATGTACCCGAGAGATAAGACATGAGGAAGTGGGGAGAAACAGTTCACAACAAATGGTTTCATTTTTTTTCTGTGAAATATGAGGTAAGGTTCTTACCTGAGAGAATAGGGGGAGAGGGAGGCATGAGAGGTTTGAGGAGGGATGAAAATGTTTGGTACAGCCACTCTACAGAGTGAAAAAATCAGAAGGAGGTATGTATAGACTTCAGGATAAAGATATAAGTTCAATTTCACTCAATCCTTGAGTTTGGGGCATCATGAATGTTCAACTGAAAGTTCTAAGATCATAAATTTAGAGTTGGAAGAATCATAATGTCATAGTTCTAGGATCAAAGAATAATAGATTGGCAAGGAGAGGCATAGCCTCTGAGGCAAGAAGGAAGGAGTAGAAAGGGAGCAAAAGTAAAGACAAATCAATGGCATGGAGAAGAAGGGATTTAAAAGAACCTTAAACTACCTGGCTTTAATATATGTAAAGTCAAGGTCATCTTCTGACTAGGAAGTACTACAGGAGAGTAATATAAGTTTGGAATAGCTGCTGTAATGGATAGAATACATGTAGAAAATGTCCATATACTCCTACTCTACTCTGTCCCCAACATCATAGACTGTACTGTAAGCTCCCTGAGGGCAAGGGCTGTTGCATTCTTGTGTTTACATCCCCAATACCAAGCACAGCATGTGTTACATGGAAGGAACTTAATAAATGCTCATTGATTTATGGTCTCTCACATTTCTTCCAGTTCTAAATTTATGCTCTTCTATATATTTGGTGGTTGAAAATAAATACGATATATTGTAGAAGTGGAGCCAAGATGGCAGCATATAAGCAGTAAAACTCCATGAAATATGGAGTATATAATATAAAATATGACTCTGTTATTCTATGACTCATAGAATCTCAGAGTTAGAATCTTCAGAGTCCATCCAGTCCAACCAATCAACCAATCAACAAGCATTTATTAAATATGTAGTATCTGTCGGGCACCGTAGCACATACCGAAGACACAGAGACAAAAATTAAACACATAACAAGGGTAATCAGAGGAGCTCTCTGATTTTCTATTCTGAGGCCCTTTGGAGTCATGCCACATAGTATATGTGGGGATGGGCCTATAGGAACTCTTCCATGGAGCATGTGTGGGGATGGGTTTGTGCCCCGACCCCCTTTTGGTGGTTCATATATGCTCTGGCTCAGTGCTGAAGGACTTGCCCTCTAGAATGATAGAAGCCACCTCACCCCAGGAGATGGAGAGGAGCTCATTATATAATGGATATATATGACCAGAGACTTCTGATTTGTTCCCTGGTTCCTTTGAAGAGTAGGGGAAGGAACAGACTAACAAACAAGAAAAATTCAAAGGAGATAAGCCAAGAAGAGCAACCCTCTTTTTTAAGGAAAACGTCTTTATCTCTCTTTTTTCCTGGCTTCCTATTTTCTTTTGTCCCATTCACCTCCAATGTGAATCCAAAGGGGCAGAACCCCTGGGATTTTGGGAATCCTGGATAAAGACTCACCTTAGCCAGACAGTAGCTCTGTCTCAAGTCTCTCAAGTAATTCTCCATAAAAATAGCCACAAACAAACTACATTGCTTCCTAGAGTCATAAGTTTTTAAATCTCTTTCAAAATCATCTGCAAAAAAACACTGTAAACATTAAAATAAACACCAATACTTAAAGAGCAAGGATGTAATTATCCCAGCATCCCTGGTAATTGTCTTATGGAATCACAACAATTTATCTATCTATCTATCTATCTATCTATCTATCTATCTATCTATCTATCCCAGGCAATATATATAGCACAATATAAAGCATAACTTGGCAGACTGGTTCAGTGACATGTTTAAATTACATGTAGGACATATTATGTGTACATATCACAGCAATACATAAATATCCACAGTATAACATTAAAACAGTATCAATAGTCCTTTAAAATAACAGAACATGTTATTTCAGCAGTGGAATATATGCAAATGAACAGCAAAACAATGCATAACTAATAGATGAATGTAGCTGTAGGACTCATGTAACACAATTGTAATCTCAAATAATAAAGAGCAAAATAATAAAACAGCATCTCAACTTCTTCAAACTAAGCATTCTCTTCTCCTTCATGAAGGCAACCAACAGAGATGTCTACTCCAAGCATGTGAAAACTTCCCCTAGCTTATAGACAATGCAGAAGTCCTTTGGTTATATACCATGAATACTTTTTTTTTTTTTTTTTGAGAAAAGAGCTGGGGGATATTGGTTATGTGCGCACCAAGTGATTTCACCAAAGTCAAACGATGTATTTGAATTATGAAGACCTGCGTTCAAATCCTGCCTCTGACATTTACTCTCTGTGTTACCCTGGGCAAACCACCTAACTTCTCTCAGACTCAGTTTTCTCAGCTATAAAATCAGAATAATAATAGTGCCTACCTCACAGGGTTGTTTTGAGAATTAAATGAGATAACATGTAAAGTACTTTACAAATTCTAAGTTTCACCAGTTGTTATAATGGGTTGGTCCTTTGGTAGAATTTACATACCTTGAGGGCTAAAACTATTCTACTTGCCTGGCCCAGTTTCTGGAACACAGGAGGGGCTTAATACATGCTTGTTGATTGATATCCAAATTGAAATCATAGCCTTACAGGATTGAAAGGGACCTTTCATAGTCAAAACTCTACACTGTTTATAGATGAGAAAAATTATACCAAGGAAAGCTAATTGAATGCTTCAAGGACACAGAGCTAGTTAGTAGCATATCCAGACCTGCAGGTGCCTGGTCTCCTGCCTTCTGGCCTAATGCTCTTTCCATTTACCACACTGCTTACCTTCTAACTCTCCAAGTCAAGAAGAAAATATCTAGCTTGAGTCCAATCTGCATTTTTCTTTGAGACTTTGCTTGTAGATGTTTTCAAATCTTTGTTTTCTGAGTTTGTGTGTTGAGTCTTATGTCTTTCTCTGTCACGACTACCATTTTATGGTCAGGTTCTTTTTCATTTTGCTTTATTATTTGCTTATTTTTCCAGCTTACTTCTTTACTTTGGACTTTATCTTAGAGTTGGGCTCTCTTTACCTCTGGTAGCAGGTGGGACAATATCTGACCTGAGTTTCTGTCTTTTTTGAGTTTCTGCTACTTTTATAGCTCAGTGGGTACCTGTAAGTTTTTGGGTGTTTCTAAAGTGGTGTGATCTGGGGAGAGGTCTATTCACTGCCCTCCTGGTCTGTGCTCTTGTCCTTACACAGGTAGGGCTCCTGCCTCCTTGTGATCTCAGCAGTTCTCCTCTGAACTGTGCCCCCAAACTTGAGTAATGAGTGACAGAGTTGCCAAATGGCAACTGAGCCTGTATCCACTGCCACTACAGGGGTCTCTGGGATCTCTTTCTGACCAGGTGTTAGTTCCTTACAGTTCCCAGGCACTGCTACAGCTCCAAAGCTGCTTATATTGCACTCACTTCCAGCTCCTACCTTACTCTCTATAGATCTCTCCATCTTCCTAAGCTACTCTGGGCTGGAAAAATGACTGATCATGACTTGTTGTTGGTTTGGCATTTTCTGTGGTCATTTTGTAGAAGGGGCTTTGGGGAGGTTTGTCAATTGTCACCTTTCTGCCATCTTGACTCTGCCTCCTAAACCCTCTACCTGCACAAGTGATCCTCTTCTATTCCATTATGTTTCCAGCAGATTTCCCCCTCTATAATCTGCATTTTCTCATCTATCTTCAATCTCTCCTTGTCTACTAGCTAGCTATTTCCTTACCATCTATAAACATGCCCATGTTTCCCCCATCCTCAAAAAACCTTCACTTGATTATCTATTCTCACTACCATCCCCTATCTTTTTTGTCCATTATGGCTAAACTCCTTGAGAAGGCTGCCTACACGAGCTGCCTCTGCTTCCTCCCCTTTTCTTCTTAACTCTCTACAATCTTCCAGCTTCATCATTCCACCAAAACTGCTCTCTCCAAAGGTATCAATGATCTCTTAATTGCCAAATAAAATAGTCTTTTTTCAATTCTTATCCTTTTTTACTTCTCTGCAGCCTTTGATACTGTTGATCACCCTCTCATTCTCAATACTCTCTCTGGGCTTTTGGGACATTAAGCTCTACTGATTTTCCTTCTACCTATTAACCACTCTTTCTCAGGCCCCTTTGCTAAGATTTTTATCTAGGTCACAACCACTAACCATAGGTATCCCTCTGTCCTGGAATTTCTTCTCTTTTCCCTCTACAGTACTACACTTGCTGATATCTTCTCCCATGGATTCAATGATCATTTCTATGCTGATGGTTCTCAAATCTACTTAGCCAGCCCTAATGTCCTTCCTGATCTCCAGTGTCTCCCAGGTGCCTATTAGATGTCTGGAACCATATGTCTTATAGATATCTTAAACTCCACTTCAAATTTCAAAACTGAAGTCATTTTTGCCCCCAAATCCTCCCCACTTTGAAATTTATCTATTACTATAAAGGGCACCACCACCTTCTCAGTCCCCCAGGCTCACAACTGAGGTGCCATCCTGAATTCCTCACTATCTCTCTTAGAATTCCTGACTTTCTTTAATATTCAGTTCAAGCATCATTTTCTGGAGGCCTTTCCCACTCCCCCAGCTTCTAAAGCCTTCCCTCAAAGCTCATCTTGCATATACTCTGTGCATATCTTGCATCTCTATTTTTATATGTCTCTCCCATTAAAATATAAGCTTAAGTACAGGGACTGTTTTTACCTCTCTGTATATTCCCAATGTTTTGGTCAGTGCCTCACACACAGCAATGACAAAACTTGTTTTTTTACCAATAAACTCACTCAATTAAGTGAGCATTTGTGAAAATCCAGAGATTATGTGATTACAGAAAAGTATAAGATGAAATCTCTAATCTCAAGGGAGCTTCCAATGTAGGTGGGAATTGAGACATGGCATATACTGGCCCTCAATACTTAAAGGTTAAATGACTGATTTCATGTAGAGGTTAGGGAATGAGATGACTTAGGTGAAAACAGAAATCTTATTCCAGTGCAGTTGTTTTGAATGAATATATATATATATATATATATATTTTTTTTTTTAAAGCAATTGGGGTTAAGTAACTTGCTCAAGGTTACACACCCAGTCATTATTTATGTGTGGGTGCTCATTTTCTAAGGTCAATCTGATCCCTGGTCCTCCCAACTCCAGAGCCCTTGCTCTTACTCACTTTGCCACCTAGCCGCCCCTGAATGAATATTTTCAAAAAAGACATTGTAGTTTATATTAAAAAAAGACATTGTAGTTTATATTCAACTTTCTTTAAGTGTAAAAAAATCAGTAAATTGTAAGCTCTCTTTTCAACTTTTACCTGTACTAAAAATATGAAAGACTGATTTTTATATTTAAAGGCTGATAAATAATTTAGTCCCTTGGTAGCCTGGCTTATATTTACAAATTTGTAGAAAAGCTCCTAAGCTTTGACGATTTGCCTTTTCACATATATTTAGTTTTTAAAACAATTTTGTTTTCCCTCCCAAAATATAACCTTTTGCTCAATAGTTTTGGCTATTTTGTAGATAATTTGAATCATTTGGTTGATAGGACATATCTTTTAAGTTTTTTAAAGGCCAGACAATGACCTTACAGTTTCAGATCTAGAACATCTATGACCTCAGCTCCTAATCCCTACAACAAACTGAAGAAATATTTGTTTGGTGGCATCTGATTATAGGTTTAAATCTAGCAAAGAGGTTTCAGAGCATAAAAAATCAGAGGCATATGGCTTATTCTGGCTATACACACTAGCTAGACCTACCTTTATTTCCTATTTGTTTCCTCTATGGGAGGGGTTCTTACCCTGGGGTCCACCAGTCCCTTCTATAGTTTAGACTTCAGGGGGTCGGATGAACACGGAGGGTGGGAAAAGGTAATTTTTACAGAAATTGCATTTAAGGGGTGGCTAGGTGGTGCAGTGAGTAGAGTGCCAGCCCTGGAGTCAGGACCTGGACCTGAGTTTGGATCCAACCTCAGACACTTAACACACACACACACACACAAACTAGCCGTGTGACCTTGGGTAAGTTTCTTAACCCCAATTGCCCTCCAAAAAAAGCAAAATAAAAAAAAAAATAGAAATTGAATTTAAAAGCCTTATTCTGAAAAGAGTTCCATAGGTTTCACCGGACAGCTAAAGAGTTCCTTGACACATAAAGATTAAGAACCCTTCTTCTATGCATAGGATAAAGAAGATGGGGGGGTGGGGTGTGTGACAGAGAGAAACAGAGACACAAGCACAAAAAAAAAAATTCAGCTAGAGATATAAAGTTAGATCCATCAGAAGGAGACAGAGAGTGAGGAAGAGAGGGAGAGAGGAGGCAAGGAAAAAGAAAGAGCAGTGGGGAAAGAAGAGAAAGCAGTGCGACCAGTGCATTCCTTCTTTAAAAAGGAAAACTAAATCGGAATTTAGTGTCGGGAATCATCTAAGTCATGTCTTGTTTTTGCATTATAATTAACAGCGAATGGGGCTGTGAAGTTGACCAAATGCTCAGAGGGCACCAGGCGCCAACACTGCCGCTGTTTCTTTGACCTGAACGCGGTGATGGAGGGCATCGAATTGTACTTACCCCAAGGGCACTAAAAATAGAACAACTTTTCTAGCCTCAGACTTCTCCAACACCCTGCCTTGCTGAGGGCTCAGGGAGTCGGGCCATTCATTTCCTAGAAGGCTCGTAACTGGAGGATGGGGATTCCAGAAACGTCTGCGGATTTCTTTGCACAACTTTAATCATTAAGGAAAGAACCCCAGTTAAGGGTGTCAGTGTTTCACCACCCCGTCCCCAAATCCAATCGAACCCCGAAGTTTGTCTAGTCACGGCATCTCCTGAAAACTTTTCTCTCGGCAGCTCCAGTCTCCCTGCCCCCGCCGGACATGGCTGCTTTGCAGGCGGAGCTGCGCCTTTACTCTGCAGGGCGCAAGGGAAGCCTTGGCGAAGAGGCAGTGACTGTGACCAGGGAAGGCAGAGCCCCGAGGCCAGCAGGACCCGCTGGCCGGAGGGTGGGCGTGCTAATAGGGGGAGGGACTGGGAGCAAGCCGCAGCCCCGGGTGGGATGTCTAAGCTCTAGCTCTCCAGTAGGTGTGTGACTTTTTTTTTTTTGGTCCTCTTTTTTTCCATCGACCCGCGCTCCCCAAAGGTCGGCCACCCTTGGCCTCCCCGTGGCCCAGGCCGAGTTCATGCTCAGCCCGCTCTAGCCGCTCCGCAGTGAATGAAATCGCTATATGTGGCGGGAGTTGATGTGTGTTAAGGGGTCTGAGTAGGAGCGGCTATTTCTGTTCTACACAGCACGAGGTGCTCCTCGGGTGGTTGGGGAGCTGGGTGTGGGTGTGCCTTCCTGGAGCCTTATTCTTGCAGGGGAAAATTAAATTTATTTGGAGGTGCAAGCAGAATAGGGTACTCCACTCCTTGGGGGTAGGGGCGGGGTGGGGGAGGAGCACTCCTGGACAGTATGGAGGGGGGTGAAAATGGAAGCCACCTTGTCTTCAAGCAGACATTGTGGGGCTGCCTAGGCCACCCACAGGGTAGCTGGGGCCATAACGCACTAGGGAGCCAGAGTAGCGTGAGTGCAGGGGGCGGGGGGCAGGCTGGGGTCCCAGGTCTGTCAAAGAGCGAGGGGCGGCACCTGCAGAATCCGCCCCCATGCTGCCTCGGCAGCCGCCTCGCTCCGCCCCAGGGGGACAGAGTGTGGGAGCCAGTCATCCAGAGAGGAGCTAGCCGCGGGCGGCGCTAGCACAGGAAAAAAAAAAGTCGAGTAGAGGGAGGCAGCTGGAGCTAGAGGACAGGGATTGGGGGTGGGGTGGGGTGAGGAGACCAGCCCGGGTTGGGGAAAAGGGCCAGTCCCTTTTCTTCTCCGCCTCGCCAGCCTGCCAGGCAAGGTAAGAGGGTACCAGGCTCTGAGGTGGAGCGCGGGGGAAGGCGGATCGTGGGGAAGAGGACAGGAGCAGAAGAGGGAGGAGCGGGGCGAGCCCCGGACCTTCTTGATCTGAGCCAGCCCATCAGAGTAGCTAGCTGTGGCTATTCCTTGCGTCCTAGGCTCCAGTTCTTGTCGATCTCTTTTGGTCGTACAAAGGTAGCAAATGAGTGTGTGTGTGTGTGTGTGTGTGTGTGTGTGTGTGTGTGTGTGTGTGTGTGTGTGTGTGTGTGTGTGTGTGCATGCATGCGTGCGAGCCTCCGACTCCCTATATTCCCGGACTTCCTAAATCCAGTTCTCCTCTCCCATTCTTCCTCCTCCAGGAAGGTGCCTCCCCAGTGAATGCACTCCCCTTTTGCAAAAACTTCTCCCCAAGGGCAGCCCGCTTCTGCCCGTCCCCAGAAGCCAGGGCCTGTCAGCTGGGGTCCGGGGAACGCGCCCTGGGATCGGGCTGCCTTTGTGAGCTTGGCGCTGGACCCCAGGGCCAGTGGGAGCTCAAGGCGGACACCGCCCACCCCCAGTGCGCGCCTGGCTTTGCCCCCCTCCCAGCGCTGAGCTGGGCGGGAGGAAGGTCGCGGGGAGCTGACCCTAAAGGAGTAGCGGGGGGACTTGCAGAGGAAGTGTAGGGGTGGCTGGGCCCCGCCTGAGACTTGTCCTTCGGACCTCTGGAGCTGCACCGTGGGGAGGGAGAGAAAGCGGACTGACCCTGATTCTGGACGCAGCTTGGAGGTCAATCACAGGTAGAGAGCAAAGAGGGAACCCTGCTCTAGATGCCGGTAGAACGACGACGAGGAGGAGTAGTTGGAGACCGGGTGAGAGATTCTGTTGAAGTTGAGGCTGGGAGAGTAGGGGTCAGGTTTGGAGTGCGTCCATGCATAACCTGCCATTTGTTTGTTTTTTCTCAACTCCACATTATATGTCTTTGCGTTGACCAAAAACATGTATGTACTCTGTCCCTACCAGTTTCCATTTTGCATGTGAGAGGTTGTAGACCACTTGCTGTATGAATGAGACACAAAGGGGCCCTGTTGACAGCTGGCCGTGACACAGATTTTGAGAAGTGACACTAGTTGGAACCGACCTAAGAGGGGGATAATGGACTGGTTGGGTTTACGTGGGGGGGGGGGTGGGCAGGGGAGCAGTTGTAAGAATGAATCCAAGGCTCGCACCTAGTCTTTTAAGCTCCGTTAAAAAAAAAAAAGATACGTATATTCTTCCTGTGCATGAGGTTTTGCAGCTGAATTGAATCCAGTGATGTGCCCAAAGGCGACCGCTCAGGTTGCCTCCATCCCAGGCTATGGATTCTTGGGAACCTACTTGATTATATCCATTTCTTTTACTTAATTCCTGCTTTTGGTTTTATGGAGTTCAGAGTTTTTTTTAATCCCCCAGAGGCTCAGAGATAAACTACGAAAGATAAACTCCTGCTGTTTTTCTAAGTGGGAAGAGAAGCAAATGCCTACCCTTTAACTTTTTTACGTGAAGAACAGTTTGGCCTCAAGATCTTTTAGGTTCCATCCGTCTTTGTATGCTGTTGTATGACAGACCTTGGCCTTCTACAGTGATTTTTCTTGTCATTGATTCCTCTAGGAATTTGTTTTTTAATTGCATGCAATTTGAAATTTAGAAATTCCGTTTTGGACTTAAAACATTCAGCATTGGTTAAATGCTACTCAAGTTTTCCCATTGGAAAAATGCACACATGCATATACAATCATAGATTTAGAGTTGAGGTGAAGAAAATCAAGCAGCTTATCCAAGATGACACAGTCAAGTAAGTGTGAACTTACTGGGTTTTGACCATAGGTCCTCTGACTTCAAAGCTAGGGCCCTTCTCCACTGTACCATGGTTCCACCCACAGAACCACATAGGGGTTTTTTTGTTTGTTTTTAACTATTGTATCAGATGTGAAAATGAAGAGGGAGACTGTTATATGACTTTATGTAAGTGTTGAGAGTTGTCATTTACAATGAATGAATGAAAGAATGAATGAATGAGAAAAGTATTTATTAAGCATTTAGTATGTTCCACACACAGAGGTATGCCATGGGTGGTAAAAATACAAAAGCTAGAAAGTCCCTGCCTGCAAAGAGTTTACATTCTAACAGATTGAGACAACATATGTAGTCAAGTACTGGCCAGGGGGAGTTTTGGTCAGGAGAGTCATAGGGAGGTTGAATGGGTTACTGTACCCAGAGCAAGAGATGGAAAGGTACGAAATGTTTCCACACTGAATAATAGTAGAACAATTTTTCAGTAGAAAGGCAGAAATGAAATTAACTTTTCCTCATCCTCCCACATTGTTTTTCCTTTTTAGTAAGTTAGTATTTAACCTAGAATCAAATCTAAGTGCTCAGCTCAGCATCATCTGTATCTTAGGAATATTTATTATTTGCCTATTATGTGGGCTTCATAGTAGCTTAAATAGATGCCTTAATTAAGGATATTGGTTAATTGTGCACTTTAGAAAGAAAAAAATGTGAAGGATTTATTTCAGTTTCCTTTTTTGGAGGGGGCATATGAAGTCTCATGAAGTAGAGAAATAAGCACTGTAATTTATATCAACTGGCAGAATGCACATCTTAAGACATTGGAGAAGAAATATGTTGAACGCTGTTAGCAGTATAAATGTTTAAAATATGGCTCTGAAAATAAGAAGACATAACTTTGGAGATTTAGTCTATTCACCAGACTGGGAGTTAGGAGAACTGGGTTCTAGACTGTTTTTTGCTACCTACTACCTGGTCTCATAATCATGAGTAAGGATCTTCTGGGCTCTAATTTTTTCATCTTTAAATTAAGGGTGAGGAATAGACAGTCTTCAAGGTCTCTTTCAGCTCTATCATGATTCTGTGACTCAGATGGTTTTAGAAGAATGCCAAGACTGAAAGTATACAGCCAGTCAAATGTGTATATATGTTTTGGACAAAGAGGTAGCAAAAATATTTACAGAATCATAAAATTTAGTACTCCAAGGGGCACTAGATTTATCTACCCTGCCTTCCTCATTTTACAAATGAAGAAACTGAGATCTACAGAGGTTAAGTGACTTGTCCAAAGTCTCTTATTCACAGATATGTCTATAAAGCACTAATTGCTAGGTGCTATTATTATTCACCTTATATGAATTTCTGTTGATTAGTGAAAAATTAGTAAGACATGATTACCTTTTTTTCTCCATGAATAATTTATAGATTTCCTAAAATGTTTATAGTAACTATAGAAGTATCCAAGACCAGTGGAGAAATATTATCTTTAGAGTAAATCCCTGTGATTTCTGTAAAACAAGACTATTGTTTAGTCATTTTGAGTAATATTCAGACAAATCCCAGTGATAATTTCTTTTTTTTTTTCTTTTTGGAGGGCAATTGGGGTTAAGTAACTTGCCCAAGGTGACACGGCTAGGTTTTTGTTTGTGTGTGTTAAGTATCTGAGGCTAGATCTGAACCAACGCTCTACTCACTGCACCACCTAGCCGCCCCCCAGTGATAATTTCTTAATTGAAATCATAAGGGCATGAGAAAGAAGAAAAATTGATAAAAGTGTATCAGTATTATGAATGATGTTAACTATCTAGAATATATTAGAATACCTCAGTGGAGGTTGTTAGAGGCATATAGGTGAGGGCAATGGACTGCTAAACACATAAGTTGAGTGTTGGTAGCACAATTTTTCAATCAGGTATACTGAGTATTTTTTAAAATAAGTATTGAACATTTCATTGCTTAAGTGGTATAAAACTGGACTTCCCAAAGGAATATGGATATAAAAGAGGGAAATTTACCACAGTGGTGAAGGAAGAATAGAATTTTCTAAAAGAGCTCTTCAAATCAGTTGTTTCTTTTTGTGTGTGTGATAAATGTAAGCCGCCACCTTTAATTAATCTGTTTTTTAAATCTGGAAATGTACTACATCTTTTCTCCCCTTTCAAAAACATGCAAATAATTGAAGGTGGAAGGTTAGGCAAAAAAAAAAAAAAAGATATGAGGGAAGAGAATGAGCATTTATCAAGCGCCTACCATATAAGGCAGCTAGGTTGCTCAGTGGATAGGACCCTGAGCCTACAGTTAGGAAGACCTCATTCAAATTCTGCCTTACACATTTATTAGCTGTGTGGCCCTGGACAAGTCATGTAACCTCTGTTTGCCTCAGTCCACTGGAGAAGGAAATGGCAAACCACTCTGGTTTCTTTGCCTTGAAAACTCCATGGATAATATGGTTCCTGGGATTATGAAGAGTTAGACAACACATGTTGGGCTTTACAAGTATCTCATTTGATACTCCAACAACAACCCTAGGAGGCAGGTGCTGTTACTATCTTTTGCAGATAAGGAAACTAAGGCAGAAGTTAAGTGACTTGTTTAGGATTATAGTAAGAATCTAAGGTTGGATTTGAATTCAAGTTTTGCTGACTCTAGACCCAACACCTTATCCACTGCGCCACCTAGCTGCTTCTATATTCAGGGATTTTTTTATTTTAGTTCAAATGAAACACTATATTCATTTCCTGGTGAAGAGTTGAAGGCTAAACAATATTCATGTAAGATTAACAAATATATTAGAAATGACCAAAACACACCTGGTTGTATTTGTTTTAGGAATAAAACTCAGAGATTCCATGGGATCTGCAGCTCCTTCCCAATCATGACATATTCTCAGAGAATCACAGAGACAGAAGGGACCTTAGACAGTCAGTATATAACTAAGTAGGAATCCCCTCTACAACGTTCTTGACATGGTGTCACCCTGCTTTTGTTTGAAAACCTGAAGTACAGGGAAACTTACTGTCTCCCTGGGTAGTCCATTATTATTTCAGGTAGCTTGAGTTATTAGTGAGCTTTTTCATGAACTGTATCTGTTTGCAATTTCTTCCCATTGTTACAGTTGAATCAAAAAATAATTTTAGTGCCTGCCTTGCAGATTTATTGGGAAGGTGCAACATATGAACAGATACATCTATACATGATCATTTGGCTTGGCCTTCTTTTAAGAAGTTAAGAATTCTGAAATGGAAGTGAGTAGAGAGTACATTCTAGGCATGCAAAAGTACAGTGATGGAAGGTGGCATGCTGAATTCAGGAAACAGCAGGCAAGCTAGTTTGACTGGATCTAGAGTGTGTGAAAAGGACTAATGTTCAATAAGCCTGAAGAAAGGTAGTCTGCTGCTGGATTGTGAGGAGTTGTAAATGCTAAACTGAGCGGTTGACATCTTAACTCAGAGATAATAGGGAACCACTAAGGATTTTTGAGCAGTTGAATGAAATAGTTAAGCTTCTGCTTTAGAAAAATTATTTTGGTAACTGGAAGGTAGATTGAAGGAGGGTTTTGGCGGGGAGGTTGGAAGCTGTGAGTCCAATTGGGAAGCTGTTGCAGTAGACCAGACTGGAAGTGATGAAGGTCTGAACCAGGGTAGTGGTCCTGTGAAAGTTGAGAGATGGGGACAAGTGGAAGAGATAGTGTGGATGCAGAACTGACAAGATTTAGCAGCTGATTGGATATAAAAGATAAGGGAGTGAAAAGTTGAGGATGGCTCTGAAATTGTGAACTTGATTGACTAGAAGGGTCTCCTCAATAGGAACTGGGAAGTTAAAGGAGGAGTAAATCTTGGTTTGAAGATAATGGACATGTTGAATTTGAGATGCTTATGGGTCATCCAGCTGGAAATAGTAAATAGGCAGTTGTTTCATATAGAATTAGAGCTCAATAGAGGATAGTGGGGCTGCTTATTTAGACCTGGGAGTCATCTGCACAGAAATGATCATTGAATCCATGGGAGCTGATGAGATCACTAAGAGTGAGGGTATAGCTGAGGAAAGGAGAAGGCTTAGAATAGAGCCTTGGGGTGTACCCAAAGATAGAGGGCAGGCCATAGATGATAATCATTCATTAGAGGAGACCAAGAGGGAGTGGTTGGACAGGAGGGAGGAGAACCAGCAGTCTGGGTCCAAGCAAAATATCTTATACAAGACAATCATTCAGATACTTGAAAATAACCTCCATGTCTTCTTTTTTAGCTCAGAACTAATCCTTATATGGCATTTCCCTCCCAATTATTTCACCATTTGAATCATCCTCTTTTGAATGTACTCCAGCTTGTCAATGTTCTTCCTAAAATCTGGCTCCAAGAATTGAACACAGATGTGTTCTGACTAGGGCTGAGTACAGTGGGAGTACAACCTCCCTTGTTCTGGACAGTTTCTGATCAATGCATCCCAAAATCTCATTAGTTGGTAGGGTTTTGGTTTTGGTTGGATTTTTTTTGGCTTCTACTTTACCTTATTGACTCATTAAACCTTCACTTAGTCCACTCAATCCCCTCCCCCCAGTCTTTTTTTTTGTTGTTGTTGTTGCTTCTTTCAGACTGGGTCTCCTTATCTCACCCAGGCTGGAAGTGCAGGGCTACTCATGGTGCCAGTTCCATTGCTAATCAGCACAGAAGATTTGACTTACTCTGTTTTTCTGACCTGGGCTACTTGCCTTTCCTTAAGCAGTCCAGCCTGTCCCCTAACCCTCTTCCTAGGGCCTTGCCATATTGGTGCCAGACAAGGCAGATACTTGATTAGCATAACCCATTGCGGCTCAGAACTCCCTAGTTCAAATTATCTACCAGCCTCAGTCCCCATAGTAGCAAGGGATCTATGGATGTATGCCATCATGTGCCACAAGCCAAGTCTTAATTCACATAAACTAATTATCTAGATACCTCTCCTCCATCCTGTACTTGGGCAGTTGACTTTTTAAAACCTCTTATTAAATTTGACCAAGCATACTAGCCTGTTGAGTTTTGGGGATCTTATTTCTGCTATCCATGTTAATTAATCCTTCCTAGTTTTGTGTCATCTGAAAATTTGATGCATATGCGTTGATAAGATGCCTAATAAACATCTATGTCTCAGGTTATTGACTAAAATAGTGGATAGAACAAAATCAATCTGTCTTTTTTTTTGCTGTAGTTATTTTTAATGGTATTTATCATCAATTGATTTCTGTTTTGAATTGTTTATAATATACAGAAATATCTAATGTCTTAGGCAGATTTATTTTACATCCTGCTTTTGCTGAAATTATAAGTTTTTTAAAAAATTTATTTAGTTTGCAACATTCTGTTCCAGAAGCTTTTGAGTTCCCAATTTTCTCCCCCTCCCCAAGATGGCATACAGTCTGATATAGGCTCTACATATATATATTCACATAGAACATATTTTCTTTTTCTTTTTTTTCGGGGGGGGGAAGGCAGGGCAAATGGGGTTTAGTGACTTGCCCAAGGTCACATGGCTAGTAAGTGTTACGTGTCTGAGGTCGAATTTGAACTCAGGTCCTCCTGACTCCAGGGCTAGTGCTCTATTCACTGCACCACCTTGCCACTGCATGTAGAACATATTTTCACATTAGTCATGTTGCAAAGAAGAATTATAACTGATGGAATGAAACCCAAGAAAGAAGAAACAAAACAAAATTTAAAAAGAGAAAGCAAATAGTATGTTTTGATCTGCATTCAGACTCCATAATTCTTTCTCTGGATGTGAATAGCATTTTCTGTCATGAGTCTTTTGGAATTGTTTTAGAACTTTGCATTGCTGAGAAGAGCCAAGTCTATCAAAATCAGTCATTGCACAGTGTGGCTGTAACTATGTACAATATTCTCCTGGTTCTCCTCCCCTGACTGAGTCTTTTTCAAAGATGGATCTGGTGGTACATGCCTATAATCCCTGTTACTGGGGAGGCTGAGGCAAAGGGAGTTTTGAGCTGCAGTAGGGTAGGCTAATCTGGTATTCTTGCTAAATTTGATATTAATATGGTTAACCTTGAGTGGCAGGAGTGGAGGGGGGGAGGGGCGGGGTTCCAGATTGTCTAAGAAATGAGTTAAGGAGATGCCTAGGTCAGAAATAGAGTAGGTCTGGGGTGAGTAGGTGGCTCAGTGAATAGAACACCGGCCCTGGAGTCAGGAGGACCTGAGTTCAAATTTGGCCTCAGACATTTGACATGCTTACTAGCTACGTGACTTTGGGCACGTCATTTAACCCCAATTGCCCTCCAAAAAACAAAACAAAAAAAGAAGAAATAGAGTAGGTCAAACCTCTTGTGCCCAGCTCTGTACTCTTAGCCTAGATGAGATAATGAGACCCGGTCAAGAGAAGAGGAGAAAAAAATAAATCTCTCCAAAGGTTGTTATGGATCCATTAATCACTGTTTTGACAATTCTATCATTTAACCACATCCAAATTCACTCAACTCTACTATCATTCAGTCTACATTTTTCATGTTGTTCATAAACATGAGAAACTTTATCAAACACCTTACTAAAATCTAGGCATACTATGTCCATGACCTTTCCTGATTCACCTTTCTAGTACCCAGACCCTATTAGAAAAGGAAACGGGCTTGGTTGGGCATAGTTTAATTTTGCTCTACCCGTGCTAAACCACAGTGACCATTACAAACAGTATTTTAAATCATCAGTTAAAAGTCTGGGAACCCCCTGGTGTCTCTGAGACCTTTTCTGGGAGACCTTAAGATCAAAACTATTTTTATGATAATACTAAGAATTTTTAACTTCCATATTATCAAAATTAACAAATATAACGCACGTGAACAAAAGACCCTTGGGGACCAGTAATTTTCCCCCCAAATGCTTTATTAGCTTCTGGTTTACATCATTCATTTACGCCAGATTTTGAGTTACAATTTTTTCTCCATTTTTCCCCTACCCACCATCCCAGAATAACAGTCATATAGGATATCCTCTCAACCAATCTGCTCTCTCCTATCTCTTCTCCCATACCCCTTTTGACTTTTCCAGTAGGGCAAGGTGAATCCCCGAGCCCCATTGCCTGCACATCTTATCTCCCAATTATATGTAAAATAGTATTAATCATAGTATTTATATATATATTTTTTTTTTAAAATTTGATTTTATAAGGAAGATAAGCAACTCAGTATATGCTATACATGTGTAGCTATGCAAAACATTACCATAGCAGATATATTGTAAAAGATTGACTATATTTCCCTCCCTCCCCTCCCACCTTCCACCTGGTCCACTCCCCACCTTGATCCTGTCCCAGGACCAGTAATTTTTAAAAATACAAGGGGTCGGGGCGGCTAGGCGGCGCAGTGAGTAAGAGCGCCAGCCTCGGAGTTGGGATGACCCAAGATCAAATCCGGCCTCAGAAAATGAGCACCCACGCATAAATAATGACTAGCCGTGTAACCTTGAGCAAGTTACTTAACCCCAATTGCTTTAAAAAAAAAAAAAAAGTACAAGGGGTCCTGAAACCACTATTTTATATAAATATGTGGTAGAATTTTTCTGGAAACTGAAGTCAGACTTACTATCTTGTAGTTTGAAGAAGAATCTACCTTTTTTTTGTCTTTCAAGTTCAGAACAAAACATGTCTCTTTTCAGCCCCATGTTATTTTTCTATAATTGCTCCAAAAGCAGCAGCAGCACTACTTCAGTAGTCGATGCAAGTTGTTTTGATGAAGTGAGATAGAGTTCATCCAGGGTTGGTAACTTGAATTTAGTGAGGGCATCCAGGTACCCTCAAAGTCTCCTCACCTTGGGTTTTATTAATCGCTTAAAAAAAACCCAACAAAAAACAAAACCACTTTCCAGTGTGAAGGTCCTCCTTCTTGGGAGGAGAAACAGACATGAAAGCAGCTCTGTATAAAGAAATTATATACAGGATAAATTAGAGATAACTAATAGAAGGAAGGCACTAGCATTAAGGCATCTTGTAGGAGATGGAATTTTATCAGCGACTTGAAGGAAGCCAGGGAAACCAAGAAGCAGAGACGAGGAGGGAAAATATTTCAAACATGAGGAAAATCCAGAGTTAGGAAACTGAGGAACAGCAAGAAGGCTGGTGTCATTGGGTCACAGACTAGTGGTTGGGAGTAAAGTATAAGAAGACCAGTTGGAGGTAGGAGGCAAGTTATGTATGACTTTAAATGACAAAGGATTTTATATTGGAAGTGATAGGGAGTGATAGAGTTTATTGAATGTGGTGTGGTGTGGGTGACATGATCAGACCCATGCATTGAAAGATCATTGTGATTGCTGACCGGGGATGATGAACTGGAGTAGGGAGGGACTTGAGGTAATATTCATTCAACAAAGAGTTATTGAGCAGCTACCATATACCAGATAAAGATGTATTTGTAATTACTTAGTCTTGACTCAGTGTTATAGCTTGCCTTTTTTTCTGTCCTGAACTGCTCTGTAAAAAGCATGTATAATAATACATTATATGATGGACTCAAACATTCCCTTTGTTCTCCATTGTGCTTCAGTTTTGTAAACTGTTGTCCCACCGTTGTTTTTGTCCATAGTGAAATACCTGATTTCTGGAGGGAGAAGGTCCTCAGACATGCTTTAAAAGTGTGCATATGTATATTTTCAAATCCCCTTCTTTACCCCCACCTCCCAAGAGTACAGCCGAGGCTCCCAGATTACTCTCAGAATTTGCTTCAGGTATGGGTTGAACTAGATGACCTCTGAGGTCCCTTTCTCAGAGGTGTTTTTGGAAGCTATGATTCTATGTAAGCACATATTCCCTTTTCCCCATGTGTGGTCTGAGGGACTTAGGATGTGACATTGAAGTAGATCTGTGCAAAAGTTGAAGAACATTTTTTTTCCTACTGTCAATTTCCTTACTCCTGCCTGTAAACACAAACTAGTTCAGTCAATCAAAGGAAATTGCTGAAGTGCTTGCTAAGCATATGTGTCATGCCCTCTGGCAGGCAGCACCTGCTCTCAAGGAGCTCCCATTCTACTAGGGGAGTAAACATGAACATATAAATAGTATACACCAAAATACATGCACAGAATAAGTGCAAAATAAATACAAGATAGTTTGGGAGTGAGGGCACTGGGAATTGGAGGAATCGAGAAGGGCTTTGTGTAGAAGATGTTGAATTTTTTTTAAATAAAATTTTATTGATATCTTTTTTTAAACAACACGAAAAAATTTCCCCCGCCCTATTCCAGGGTGCCATCCTAGATAACAAATACTACTTTTAAAGAATAAAAAATGAAAATTGACAAAACTGATTGAAAAAAAGTCTGAAAATGTGTGAGTTACCATTCCTGTAGACCTCCACTTCTGCAAAGGGGTGGGGTAGTGGTGTTCTCCTCATATTTCTTCTGTGAAGCCAATCTTTATTTTGGTAATTTTGAATAATTTACTATTGATTATTTTGTGGTCTTTCTGTTTCTATTGTTGTGGTCATTTTGTATATTGTTTTCTTGGCACTGCTTACTTCACTCTGTATCAGTTCGTGCATATCTTTCCATGCTTCTCTTTACTAATCATATTCATCATTTTTGATATCACAGTAATATTCTGCATTAATGTACCACAGTTGTTTAGCCACTCACAATTTGATGGGTTTGCCCCCCTGCCATTTTCTATCACAAAAAGTGTCACTATAAATATTTTGGTGTATATGAGAACTTTTTCTTACCAGTGGACTCCTTGTTGTCCAAGTCTAGTAATAGAATTTCTTGGGTCAAAGGGTGTGGATGTTTTACTAACTTTATTTGTATAGTTCCAAATTGCTTTCCAAAATAGTTGTACTGATTCACAGGTCGACCAACAATGTAGAAGTGTGCCTGTCTTCCCTCCAACATTAACTCTTTCCATCTTTTGCCATCAAAAGGTGAAACCTTACAGGGTTGTTTTTTATTTGCATTTCTCTTGTGTTTAGTGATTTGGAGAATCCTTTTATATAGTTGTTAATAGTTTGCACTTAATTCATTTGAGAATCAACTCTGTTCATATCCTTTAACTACTAATCTATTGGGGAATGAATTATACATGTGTACATTTATATATACATATACATTTCTTTGTATTAATATACAAGTATTACATATATAATGTAATTATACTAATATATATGATATATCATATAGAGATATATTATGCCATTATACATACATGTAAATATACATACAATAATGTATGATTACATAATATATGACTATATGATATATTTATAGCTATTGTTTATATATCTTGCATACCAAACCTTTACCAGAGAGTTCTCTTGCAAAGAAATTTTCCCATTTGATCATTTCCCTTCTTATCATAGATGCATTAATTTTATACAGAAGCCTTTCAGTATTATATAATCCAAGTTATCTATTTTTATCTTTTGTAATTGCCTCTATCTCCTACCCATAGTTGTGAATGATATAAGATCTTCTTTTTCAATTTCTTGATGTTATAATCTTTAACATGGCCACATAGGCATTTGAAATATATTCTAGTATGGGGTAAAAGATGCTAACCTAAGTCTAATTTCTGCCAGACTGCTTTCCAGTTTTCCCACCAGTTAGTCAAATTTTTGAATTTGATATCCATTAATGATATTCATCTGTAGTTTTCCTCCTGTACTTTATCTTTCCCAAGTTAGGGGTTAGGATTTTAGTTTTTGGAGGTATTCCTCTTTTACCTTTTATAATTTCAGTTTTGGTACCCCATATCTGTGTATAGTAGAGTTTGATGATTTTTTAAAAATTGCTTTTGGTTTTATTGTGATTTCATCTGGTTCATTTGAAGGAAAGTGAGGATATAAGGATAATGCTGAAGACTGGAATTATGGTGGTGCCTTTGACAGAAATAGGAAAGTTTGGAAGATAAGGGTGTTTGTGAGGAAAGGTAATGAGTTCTGTTTGAGATGCCTTTAGGATATCTGATTTGAAATGTCTCAGGCAATTACTGGTATTAGAGTGAAGCTCAAGGGAAAGACTGAAGCTGGAGATATAGATCTGTGAGTTACCTGCATAGAGCTGATGATAAAACCCATGGGAGCAAATGATATCACCAAGTGAGAGTATAGAGAGAAGGGGACCTGGTATCGAGCATTGGGAATGTGATACAGATTATGAGCCAGCAAAAGAAACAGAAGCAATGGTCAGACAGGTGGGAGGAGAACTAGGAGAGGCTAGTGTTATACGGGTCATGTATGGTTCAACCTCTGCCTTAATAGACCTACCAGAGCTTGGTGGTTCAGAGAAGTAATTCTGTCCATGAAAACATATCCAACAACCTCCAGATCAAAATGATCCACGGGGCAGCTAGCAGCAGGCCAGGAAGGTAAAGGCAGGTAAAAGTGACCAACAAGAAAGTTAAAAGCAGTCAAAAAGGACATTCCCTGGGTAATCAAGAGTTTCTCCATGAAAATCCTAAAATTATTTTTATATCTTTCTTGTCCAAAAGGACCTACAACTGGGTCCTAGATTAATACTGTTGGGGTTAACTTGAACTTCCTTAGGTGTGTTGTATTACCATCTATCACTACAATCCCAGCTGAGATTATGGAAGCACAGGGGTTAAGTCAGAGTTTCACCATTTTCATCCGTGTTCTGACTGGCAACAAGGGTCATGAAGACTCTGAGAAGAGAAAATGTCTTCATTAGTACTTCCCTGGGTCATCTTGCTGCTTCTTGTTCACTGGCAAATTGGTCTTGGTTTGTTATTCACACACTGCTAAAATATAGATATTCCTGGAAGAAAAGTGGTCAGCAGTGCTCCAGAACAGATGTGGATCAGAAAGTAAGCTTCCAAGGTAGTGATTATTGGTAGAACATATGTAAACTTTGTTATAGACATTAGTTACTATACACAGGTGGCAGTAGCAGAATATTCCTGAATATGCAGAATGTCTTTAGGACATCTTGTCGAGGACTTTTGATCTGCATGGTATGAGAACTCATTCAACTGAGGCAGATTACAACCTTATTTATAACTTCTAGTCTTAGACAGTTGTCTGATGCTGAGAACTTAAATAATTGGACCCCAATCACACTGCTAATAAATGCTAGAGACTAGGTATGAACCTATGTTTTTTTGACTTCAGGTCCAAGGTTATAGCCACCCTGTTATAGCTTTCCAGGAAGGATGTAACTTAACCAAATTGTAGTTTCTACAGCATCCTCTTATATACCCCCAAAACATCATTAGGATTTTTGATTCCTGCAATAGTAAGGAACTTCAACAACTCCTGAAAACTTCCCACAGAATAATACTAGTTCCCAACTTATCCAGAGAGAAATTATTAGCTACTTGTTTTACAAGCCTATTTTTTGTATATTTTCTTTATTAAATACCTTCTCTTTAGGGTATCACTAAGCTTTAGAGTCTCATCAATTTGTGATCTCAAAGAAATTAATTTTAGGATTTTATAGTTCTGTGATGATTATGGTGCTGTATGAAAAAGTATGTGGAAAAATTGAACAGAAAGTATAGCATTTATATATTCTCTTGTGGTGAGACATTATCTATGAAATAATTTCAATGAAATTTGTCTATATAATTCGTAAGTGGACATTATCTTCAAGAGTTATCTTTAGTGGTGGCCTGCTAAAAGTCACATGCAAATTGAACATTATAAAAATGGAAATGCATCTTATATACCTTTAAAGTGGTTTGTTATTTAAAGAAATACTATAGTGAATCAATTAATAAAATGAAAAATTATTATTATTAGCTTTTTGGAGGAGGGAAGGCAGGGCAATTGGAGTTAAGTGACTTGCCCAAAATTACAGGGCTAGTAAGTGTTAAGTGTCTGAGGTTGGATTTGAACTCAGGTCCTCCTGACTCCAGGGCTGGTGCTCTATTCTCTGCACCACCTAGCTGCCCTGAAAAATTATTTTGAAATGACAGCTAGTACTTTCAAATATATCTTTTTGTAAGTTCACATTTTTTCATAATAATAGGTATCCCTAAAGTGGGAACATATCTTTACAATAGCCATGCCTAGCAAGAAAGCAATGTAGATAGGAAGTCTTATTGTTTTCCCTTAACCATTTAAATAAAAACTCTACAATTTTAGTAGTATTTCAGTGATTCAGTATCTGTGGAACTGGAGATGAACTATAAATATGAAACTTTTAACATAATTATTCTTCTCCATAAAAAGAACTTTTCTTTTTTTGTCTTATTTCTATTTTATTGACTTTCAAATGATACACTGTTTCAGTTCACATCTTGACATTTCAATGCATTAAAATTTTCTAATCTTTCTACTCTTGTTAGTTTATGTTGTTGAAAAATAAACTACAGTGATTCTCATTTGACCATTTGTGTCTAATTTCTCACCCTTTAGCTTTTTTTAATCAAATGCTTTATTAACTTCTGTTTTACATCATTCATTTCCTCCAGATTTTGAGTTACAATTTTTTCTCCTGTTTTTCCCCTACCTGCCCTCCCAGAATAGCAGTCCCACAAGATATCACTTCCTCCAATCTGCTCTCTCCCATATCTTCTCCCATACCCCCTTCGACTTTTCCATTAGAGGAAGGTGAATCTCTGTGCCCCAATGCCTGCACATCTTATCTCCCAATTACAAGCAAAAGAGTATTAATAATAATATTTATATATATTTGAAACATTTAATTTTAAGACCTCGAATTTCAGATCCATTCCCTTTCTCCCTGGTCACCCATTCCCTCTGGGAAGATAAGTAATTCAGTATATGTTGTACATGTCTAGCTATGCAAAACTTTACCATAGTAGATATATTGTACAAGGCTGCTTATAATTCCCTCCCACCCATCCCACTCCCCACCTGGTCCATTCCCTAATTGATCCTGTCCCTCTTCTATAGTGGGTACTTCCAACCTCCCTTCCCCCCAAGAATGCCCTCCCATTCATCATCCTTCCTCTCATCCCCCTTCCCCCTATTCTGCTGCAGGTTGATATATCCCGTTTAGTATGTATGTCATTCTCTCCCTGAACCAAATTCAATGAGAATGTGGTTTTGCCTTTTTGCCTTCCTATTCTTCCCCTCCCTTGCAGCCACTTCCCCTTGCTTCTTCTACATGAGATAGTTTACCCTACCCTGTCTCTCCCCATCTCCTCTTGCCACTTTCCTCTCTCATCTCATAATTTCACCCCTTGAGTATCCTCCCTTCCCAACAAATTCAACCTATACCCTCTATCCATATATAACTGTAAACATAGGTACACACATTCACATATGTATTCATATGGCCATGCACCCTTCTTCCATTATTTTCATACTGAGAAAGGTTTCATCAGTCACAGTTATTGTTTTTCCATATAGGAATGTAAATAGCTCAACTTTGATAAGTTCCTTTTGATTTCTCTTCCCTGATTACCTTCTCAGGCATCTCTTGCTTCTTGTGTCTGGATGTCAAATTTTCTATTCAACTGGTTTTTTCCTCAAGAATGCCTGAAAGTCCTCTATTCCACTGAATGACCATATTTTCCCCTGAAACAAAATGCTTAGTTTGCTGGGTAGTCCCAGCTCTTTTGCCCTCTGGAATATCATATTCCATGCCCTTCTATCCCTCAGTGAAGAAGTTGCCAGGTCCTGTGCTATTCTGATTGTGTTTCCACCATATTGAAATTGTTTCTTCCTGGCTGCTTGTAGTATTTTCTCCTTGATCTGGGGATTCTGGAACTTGGCTATAATATTCCTGGGAGTTTTCTTTTTGGGATCTTTTTCAGGAGGTGATTGGTGGATTCTCTCAACCTCTATTTTGCCCTCTGGATCTAAAACATCAGGGCAGTTTTCCTTGAGAATTTCTTGAAGGGTGATTTCTAGGTTCTTTCCTTGATCATGGCTTTCAGGTAGTCCAATAATTTTTTAAATTGTCTCTCCTGGATCTATTCTCCAGGTCAGTGGTTTTTCCCATGAGATATTTCACATTGCCTTCTAATCTTTCTTTTGTTTGGATCTGCTTAACAGCATCTTGATTTCTCATAAAGTCACTAGCTTCCATTTGCTCCAGTCTAACTCTGAAGGAATGAATCTCCTCAGTGAACTTTTGAGATTCTTTTCCATCTGGCAAATTCGACTTTTTAAGGCATTCTTCTCCTCATTGCCCTTTTGGGCCTCCTTTGCCATTTGAGTTAGTCTGTTTTTAAGGTGTTGTTTTCCTCAGTCAGGCTGTTGACCCTCATTTCATACTTTTCCTGCATCCTTCTCATTTCTCTTCCCAATTTTTCCTCCACTTCTCTTATTTGATTTTTAAAGTCTTTCTTAAGGTCCTCTATGGCCTGTAACCTGCTCATATTTTCCTTTGGGGCTTTTGGAGCAGGATTTCTGACCTCACAGTCCTCCCCCTGTTCTATGCTTCGATCCTCTTTGCCCCCAGAATAGGAGTCTAAGGTTGCATTTTTCTGTTTAATTTGTTTCCTTTGCCTTGGCATGTTGCCACTTAATTACTTGACTTTTGGGCTTGTTGCCACAGTATGGCTGGGCCGCCAGACAGGTGAACTCTCATCCCAAACATGTCGGGGGACAACTTCCGTTTCTGGCAAGCTGGAAACCCACCCACAACCTCCACCCCAGATCACAATCCAGATCCAGGGAGGTTAAAGCAAGCGCGATTACCCCCCAAGACTGATCACTGGATCTCCCTGCAGTTCACAGGCCAGGAGCTGGAGCTGCCTCTGAAAACTATAAAATGGCGTGTCTCCTCGGTGGCTTCTAGCCCCCAGGGGAGGAAGCCGACACGTTCCCCAAATACTGGTCCCAAAGTCCATAGGGCACTAACCTCTCACTTTGTCCTAGGCATGTCTGTGTTGATAATTCTGGAATCGCCACAGCTGCTGTTGTTCTGGGGTCCCTCCAGCCGGCTGCTGGCCCGGCTGCCCTGGGGCTAAAACTGTGACTCAGGCGGACCTGTGCTCGCCTCCCCACACACTGCGTGCTGTGCTGCTGGCTCCCAGACCGCTGCGCTGGTCCTTCCTGCAGGGCTGCTGGGCTGTCCTCAGCGGGAGGTTAGCTTCTCTGTGTCGTTCTGTGGGTGCTGGGGCTCCAGAAGTTGTTCAGAGTCCCCTTTTACATAGTTTGGAGGTAATCTGGGGGGAGAGTGCCTTGGACGCGCTGTTTCTACTCCGCCATCTTGGTTCCGCCCAAAAAGATCTTTTCTTTAGGACTTTTCTCATTGATGTTTATGGGGAAGGTTATTTCCTTACCCAGCCATTCCCTTTCCAACTTCACTGTGTCCCTTTATCCACTCACTCCTTTGTTTCTTAGACCAAAATAGAGCCAGGATATAGCATTTCCTGCCTTCACTGTTCCTCCCTCCCCCTCAATTTTAAAAATTCCTGGAACCAATTTATTTGTTCACTGAAAATCAGTACATAAAAGAAACTTTATCAATCACCTGATAGAAAACAGTATGGTTGGCAACAGTAATCAAATTATTCCCCAAGGCTGCATCAGAGGATTCTATAGGGTGATGAAGCCCAGATTTGTGGATCAGAGTAAATTATCTCTAAGATTCTTTTTTTTTTTTGGCTCTAAAACTCTTTTAAAAATTTAAAGCAATGGGGCGGCTAGGTGGCACAGTGACTAGAGCACCGGCCCTGGAGTCAGGAGGAAGTGTCAGAGTTGGAATTAGAATTTTGGGCTCCAAGATCAGTGTTTCTGCTTTGTACCCCTTACCTGGGATGCCTTCCTGGATTTCCACTGGTCGTCTGAATCCTATTCATCCTTCAAAGCTTAGCTCAAGTTGTAGTTCCTTCATTAACCCTTCCCTGAATACTTTGGCCTTCATCAATCAACTTCTTCACAAAACTCTTAGAATACTTATGGTCTTCACATAATTTAGCACTTACTATATATACTGTCTGATGCTCTTAAGAAGGAATGGGGTGGGGGTGGCTAGGTGGCACAGTGAATAGAGCACTGGCCGGACGTGAGTTCAAATACAGCCTCAGACACAACACAAATACTAGCCCTATGACCGTGGGCAAGTCACTTAACCCCAATTGCCCTCCAGAAAGCAAACAAACAAACAAAAACAAGGAATGGGGTATAATGAATGGTTTAAAAGTTTGACCTTGGACTCAGAGACTTGGGTTCAAGTCTTATATTTGGCATCAGAAGAGAGGCCCTTAAATTTTGATCATTTCCACCAATTCCCATCAAACCACACCAAGTATTCCTTCACTCTGAGGAAATTACAGGATGAACCAAAAAAAATTTCTCGTCTTTACTAATTATTTAATATATATCAGCCACTTTCCCAATTAGACCACATCTTGAATCGTGCTGAGCACATCATAAACACTCCCATCAGTGCTAGGTAATTGATTAATTAAATGCTATCCATTTCACTTGTTCAGCATTCATTCAGCAAGCATTTATAGCTTGCCTAATGTGAGAAAGGCGCTGTGGGGAATACAGGGAAGAAGAATATGACACAATCCCCTGGAAATAATTTACAGTCTGGCCAGGGAGATGCTATTCACCTAACTATAATACAGTGTGTTATTTGAAAGTGCAACAAGAGCTACAAAGTGCTGTGGGAGTCCGGAGGAAGAAAAGGTTACTTTTTATGGAAGAAGCTTGGAGGAACTGTGTAAGAAGTGGATATGTGGGGATGGTGGCCAAGGGCATTTTATTTTATTTTTGCTTTTTGGAGGGCAATTGGGGTTGACTTACCCAAGGTCACATGGCTAGTTTTTTTGTGTGTTAAGTGTCTGAGGTCAGACTTGAACTCAGGTCCTTCTGACTCCAGGGCTGATGCTCTATTCACTGTGCCACCTAGCCACCCTTAGGGCAAGGGCATTTTAAATGAGGAAGCATTGTGAGTTAAAATATGGAAGCAGGAAAATATATGGCATATTTAAAGAACACTGAGTTGCCCAGGTTGTTAGCAGCAAAAAGTGTGCAAAAGGGAGTAGAGGGAAATAGAGCAGGGAGTGTAGTTTTGGGAACAAATCGTAAAGGGCTTTGAATGCCAGGTTAAGGAGAGGGGGAGTGGGCTTTATCTGGAAGGCAACATATTTCATATTCTCTAATAAATGGGCTGGCAGTTCTTAGCTGTGGACCATGAAATTATGATGAAATGTTTTTGAATATTTTATACCAAGGCCTTTATACTGTAAACTTATTGACTGTGGTTTGAATTCTTAGCTAATTTCCCATAATTTTGTTTGCTTAAAAGATGCCTGAAAATGAAGTGTTGCCTCCAAAGTTCTTTGATCTACCAGGAATAGGATTCTTTTAAAAGAAAGCATTTACCTATCTTTAATATGGATTTGGACAAATTGGGATTCTATAAGGTTATAATCCAGTGAGCTTCACAAAATCGATTAGCAAAGCAGGTTATCTTAGCTGGTTGGCAACCTTTTTACTCCCAGAGCATCGAAGGTATGAGTGCTACAGTTCTTGCTTGCGTCTGGATCATGCAATATCATGCAATGTCCCCTGAAGCCAGAGCCAAAAAAGAGGTCCCCTCTGTACCTGGAGTTTCCACTTGAGTACTTCAGTGCTCTTGAAATAAAATAATTAATTAATGGCTTGCATCTGGTGGCCTTTCTGGCTAGTGGTGCTGATACTTTCCTAAGTAAGTTTAAATATGCTTCAGATAAGTTTAAAAAAAAAGAAGGGTTAAGGGGCGGCTAGGTGGCACAGTGAGTAGAGCGCTGGCCCTGGAGTCAGAAGGACCTGAGTTCGGATCCAGCCTCAGACACTTAACCCACACAAACAAAAACCTAGCTGTGTGACCTTGGGCAAGTTACTTAACCCCGATTGCCCTCCAAAATCCACCCCCCAAAAATAATAAAAAAAAATAGCCATTAAGATTTACATCTAAAAAAAAAAAAAAGAAGGGTTAATAAGCTGACCCTGTGCCACTAAGAAAAGATGGGGTAATGAAGTATAACCATACCCAACCTCCTTCACAGGGGGAACCTACACTCTTGTGAATGGTGCCTCTGGATAACAACACTCCACTTGAGTCCACTGGGAAGAAAATTCCTTTCCCTGTGTTCCTGTTGTTGATGTAAAGGTAGCCTGAGTCAGAGAGTCAAGCTCCCTGTTCTGTCTCATTTTCTTTTATAATGTCTCATTGCCTTGAACATTAATTACTAATGCAATCAAATAAATTTTCTTTTCTGTGAATTACATTTAAATAAATTTCTGTCTATAAAAAGGTCACAGTTTTTCATTCTTTTTCTATCTCCATCAGGATTCTTTGTGCATTCATTCCCTTCACTTTTCCCCTTGTACAGTTGTGGTTAATGGGTAGTCTGTTCTCCTGGCTTGGCTTTTTTCAATTTGTTATTCCATAAAGGTTCTTTCAGATTGCTTTAAATTTCTCATACTTGTCCATTATAACTGGATTTTAGGAAGGAAATAAGCATTTATTAAATGTCTAATATGTGCCAGACACTTGAACTAAATGCTTCACAAATACTGCATCATTGGTAGTGTTCTGTAAATGAGTTCCCGTATTTTATTTAATCATTCCCTTATTTTTGGACATTTAATTTTCTTGAAGTTACAAATAATGGAATAGAGATAAGGGATTTCATTGATAAGAAGAGCTGTCAGCTCAGCAAACTTCTATCAGCGCCTTCTTGGCAATTTGAAGTCTTACAGAATTTCCTAGAGCACTACATTTGCTAAGCATTTCCTAGAGGTTCAGCACACAACCAGTATGCGTCAGAGGTAAGGCTTAACATCCAAGTCTTTCTAGTTTCAAGGCCACCTCCCGGTCCACAGTACCCTTGTGTCTCAACAAATAGTGCTGTTTTGTAATCTTTGGACATTTCTTTGGTTGTTTGGGATAAAGTTCTTTGGGCTCATTGCCAGATATGGGATTATTAGGTAAAAGGATATGGTTATTTATATAACTTATTGTATATTGCCAGATTGCTTTCCAAAGAGAACTCCACTTGTGATGAATGAATATATCTCTTTAACCACAACCTTACCAGTATTGGATTTCATTGCTTTTAATTATTTTTGCCAGTTTGATGGATGTGAGGTGGTGCCTTGAAGTTATTTTAATTTGAATCTTTTAAAATGAGGTTGAATACTTTTTTCATTATTGTTAATCATTGGTGTTCAATCTTTTGAAAATTGTCCATTCATATCCTTTGATCGTTTTCCCATTGTGACCTGAGAATTGCCTTTATAAGTTTTAAGTTGTTTATATATTTTAGATATTGTTTTATCTTTCAGATTATAAAAACAATTTATCTTTCACATTTTTTGTCAATGTTATTTTTCTTGTTGTATAGAAATGTTAAGGTAACAAGCACACTTGTCTTTAATAATGACATCTACTTAATCAAAAATCATCTTCTCTCCACAGTTGAGATAAATATCTTCTTCTTCTTGATGATAATCACTTTGTAATATGTTTTAAAGGTTGAGAGTGAAAGACCACTTTTCTTAGTTTTTTTTTCTTTTTGTCAATGTTGTCTGATGTTTGACCATATAAAAATTTTTATGATTTTATTCAATTTTGTGAAGAGGCCCCTTGGTGTATATTGACTGCTATTGTGATAGCATGTAAATTAATTTTGGAAATATTGGTCATTTTTACAACATTAATTCAACCCATCATGAACAGTGAATGTTGCTCTAATTTTGAGGGTTTCTTTACTATAGTCATTGTAGTTTTATATAGATCCTTATATATACATAGATTTTGTGTATTTCTGGGTTATTTTTAGGTGGGTTAACTCTCAAATATTTGATCTTTTTTGTTACTGTAAATAGGATTTTTTTTATCTGATGGTAGTAAAAATGTGAATGATTTGTATGGGTTAATCCTGCAACCTCATTAACCTCATTTATTATCTTCATTAATTTTTTTGGTTGAGACAGTTGAACATTTTTAGATATCGTATCATGTCATCTGAAAATAATATTTTGATTACTTCATTTTCATTGTTAATCTTGTCAATATTTTTTTCTTGTCTTGTTGAAAGTATTAGAATTACCAAAAAAAAAAAAAAAACCAAACCCCAAACCATGATGAAAATGGATATTTTTTTTTTTGGCAGTTTCTAGTGGGAATATTTATAGGGTCCTCCATTCAATGTTCTGTTGGCTCTTACCTACATATATATAGTTTTTGTATTGAAGAAAAACAATCTTATTCTCATTGTTTTCACTGTGAATATGAATAATGGTGAGTCAGATTGTGAATAATGTTAAATTTTGTCAAAGGATTTTTTAATCTGATATTTTTTTTTTCATTTAAAAATTAGATATTGTTATTATGTGGACAGTTTTTCTGATATTGAACAATCCTTATTGCTTGCTATTTTTTGATTAATGAATGATAGGATTTATTTCCTAAAAATATGTTACCTAAAAAACAATTAAGTGATTTTTCTCCTGGACATGACATAGATTTGACCTCTTCTTGACAGTTGTTGGATGGATGACCACATAGATAGTTATAGCAGCATGAGAACTATTAAAAAGAATTACTTAGCATTAAATGCCAGTCCTTCTAATTAAAATTAGTTTCAGTAAGCTCTTTTCCACAAAACTAGAAGTAATCAGATTGATTTATCTATTTACTTCATAAAAAAGGAACAATTTAGTTCTAGGTATGATATTTCCATAATACTTTAGCATCATGTTAAAAGGAAAAGTGTTGAATTTGAAGTCAACGAACCTGTTTGAATCCTGGTTCTGCTATTTACTTCCTATTCTATATTATTCAAATCATTTAACCTTTCTTGGCCTGAGTTTTCTCATCCATAAAATGAGAGGGCTAGATGGATAACCTCTGAGATCTTTTCTATACCTAAATCTATAATTCTGAATGAAATATGGAGAATTACCACATGTAGTAAGTTTTGTTATTGACATGGATAGGTGAAAAAATACTTTGTTCCTATGCTAAGTAAGTTCACTGCAGAATTTTTAAAACATAGTGACTGGTTAACCTACCATAGGTGTTCTAGTATTTTCTGCTAGCATCATTCTAAGATGTGTAATCACGTCATCATTACCATTACTATACCTGAAAAGTGTATATAAATAGACTGCTCTCTGTTGTTTGACTTAGCATCTTTATGACCTCTCAGACCACAACTCCATTCCTTGGCTACCACTCCCCTATATGTGCAGTCTATAAATTAGAATGAAAGCTCCTTTGAGGTCAGGTATGGGCTCAGTTTTTTATTTGTATCCCCAGCCTTTAGTATGGTGCTTAAAAAATAAATGCTTAGTAATGTTTTTCATTCTTCATTATCTCTGATTTTCATTACTATCCCCATTTCCTCAGTTGAGGAAACTGAGGCAGATAGAATTTAAATGACTTTCCTAGGACCTCACAGCTAATAAGTGTATGGAGGGTGGATTTGAACTAAAGTCTTCCTGACTCCAGACTCGGTACTATATCCATTAGCTGGACACTCTTGCAGAGTTATTTAGGGGCACTGATAAATTATGATGTATCCATGGGTCATATAGCTAGTATATGTCAGAGGTAAGTCTTTTTTTTTTTTAAGCAATTGGGGTTAAGTAACTTGCTCAAGGTTACATGGCTAGTCATTATTTGTGTGTAGGTGCTCATTTTCTGAGGCCGGATTTGATCTCGGGTCATCCCAACTCCGAGGCCGGCGCTCTTACTCACTGCGCCACCTAGCCGCCCCTAGAGGTAAGTCTTAAACCTAATTCTTCCTCACTTTAAAAAGTCCACCCTCTATGCAATGGCCACTCCTCCTTTAGCTCTGTACTTATGGGATGTTTAGTAGAAGTTTAAAACAGGACTGGCAGTAACATTTGATATCTGAGTAACACCAAAATTTGGACTCTATACAAGAAGTATATATTCTTCAAGCAATTGTAAATATTTTTACGGATGCACAAAAAAAATACACACACGTTTTCTTTTTAGAGAAGAAAGTGGTTTTGGAAAATGTGCTCTTTGACATTTATGTATTAGAATTAAGACCAATACAATTTTCAGTCTGATAGTAAAGGCCTATATTACCTTTCAGGTTATGCTTAAAGCACAATTTTTTCATTTAAATGGTTGTATATGTTCTTTTGCTGATGTGTGTGCTGAGTATTTTGAGAAATAATAACCATTTAATGATTAAAACTTAAGGGGTCTGCTTATAAATGTTCCTTTTTTAAAGTAACATTTAGACACAAATTTCAAACAATGTGAAAGGGAGCTCCAAACAACTTCTGGAGCCACAGCACCCACAGAACTTCACAGAGAAGCTAACCTCCTGCTGAGGTCAGCCCAGCAGCCTTGCAGGGAGCGGCCAGTGCAGCGCTCTGAGAGCAGACAGCACAGTGTGCTGGGAACCGACAGTGCAGCCTGCAGAGCCGAGCCCAGGTCCGCGGTTTTAGCCCCAGGGTGGCCGGGCCTTCAGCCAGCTGGTGGAACCCCAGAACATCAGCAATTGTGGCGATTCCAGAATTATCAGCACAGATATGCCTAGGACAAAGTGAGAGGTTAGTGCCCTATGGACTTTGGGACCAGTATTTGGGGAACACGTGGCTTCCTCCCCTGGGGGAAAAAAGCTGCTGAAGAAACAGCTGCACAGAAGCCATTTTGCAGCGTCAATAGTGGCTCTAGCTCCTGGTCTGCGAACTGTAGGAAGATCCAGCAATCAGTCTGGGGGTTAATCGCTTATGCTTTAAATGGCCTGGATGTGGATTGTGGTCTGGGGGGGAAGTTTGGGGTGGGTATCCAACTTGCCAGAGTGGGTGGAGGCTTTACAGAGGCCACCCAACTGGCAGAAGTTGTGAAGACCCCCACGTTTGGGCAGAAGCTCCCCTGTCTGGTGGCAGAGTCCTACTGTGGCAACAAGCCCCAAAATCAAGTAATTAAGTGGCAATATGCCTAGGCAAACGAAACAAAATAAACAGAAAAGTTCAACATTGGACTCCTGTTTTAGGGGCAGAGAGGCTCAAAGCATGGAGGACTGTGAGGTCAGAACTCCTGCACCAAAAGCCCCAAATGAAAATACAAGCTGGCTACAGGCCATAGAGGACCTTAAGAAGCAGATAAGAGAAGTGGGGGAAATTTTGGGAAGAGAAATGAAAAAGATGCAAGAAAAGTATGAAATGACAGTCAACAGCCTGACTGAGGACAATAACATCTTAAAAAATAGACTAACTCAAATGGCAAAAGAGGCTCAGAAAGGCAATGAGGAGAAGAATGCCTTAAAAAGTCGAATTTGCCAGATGGAAAAAGAATCTCAAAAGCTCACTGAGGAGATTCATTCCTTCAGAGTTAGACTGGAGCAAATGGAAACTAGTGACTTTATGAGAAATCAAGATACGATTAAACAGATCCAAACAAATGAAAGAATAGAAGGCAATGTGAAATATCTCATGGGAAAAACCACTGACCTGGAAAATAGATCCAGGAGAGATAATTTAAAAATTATTGGACTACCTGAAAGCCATGATCAAAGAAAGAACCTAGAAATCCTCCTTCAAGAAATTCTCAAAGAAAACTGCCCTGATGTTTTAGACCCAGAGGGCAAAATAAGAGGTTGAAAGAATCCACAGATCACCTCCTGAAAAAAATCCCCAAAAGAAAACTCCCAGGAATATTATAGCCAGGTTCCAGAATCCCCAGATCAAGGAGAAAATACTCCAAGCAGCCAGGAAGAAACAATTTCAATATTGTGGAAACACAATCAGAATAGCACAGGACCTGGCAGCTTCTATATTGAGGGATAGAAGGGCATGGAATATGATATTCCAGAGGGCAAAAGAGCTGGGAATGAACCTAAGGGTCACCTACCCAGCAAAACTGAGTATCTTGTTTCAGGGGAAAATATGGTCATTCAGTGGAATAGAGGACTTTCAAGCATTCTTGATGAAAAACCAGAGTTGAATAGAAAATTTGACATTCAGACACAAGAAGCAAGAGATGCTTGAGAAGGCAATCAAGGAAAAGAAATCAAAAGGAACTTATCAAAGTTGGACTATTTACATTCCTACATGGGAAAACAATAACTGTGTTTGATGAAACCTTTCTCATTCTGAAAATAATTGAAGAAGGGTACATGGCATATGTTCACAGGTATACATGGATAGAGGGCACAGGTTGAATTTGATGGGAAGGGATGATTATTTTTTTTTGGAGGGCAGTTGGGGTTGGGTGACTTGTCCAGGTTCACCTGGCTGGGTTTTTGTTTGTGTGTTGGGTGTCTGGGGCCAGATCCGAGCTCGGGTCCTTCTGGCTCTGGGGCTGGCTCTCTGCTCACTGCGCCACCTAGTCACCCCAAGGAAGGGATGATTCTTAAGGGGTGAAGTCAAGAGGTGAGAGAAGAAAGTGGCAGGAGGAGATGGAGAGAGACAGGGTAGGGCAAACTATCTCATGTAGAAGAGGCAAGGGGAAGTAGTTGCAGGGGAGGGGAAGAACAGGAAGGCAAAAAGGCAAAAGCATATTCTCATTGAAGTTGGCTCAAGGAGAGAATCACATACATACTAAATGGAATAGCTTACCCTCACTCACTCTCCTGAGTAGGGGAAAGGGGGATGAGAGGGGGATGATGGAGGGGAGGGCATTCTGGGGAGAGGGGAGGTTAGAAGTACCCACTATCAAAGAGGGACAGGATCAAAGTAGGGAATGGACCAGGTGGGAGGTGAGACAGGTGGGAGGGAAATATAAGCAGTCTTTTACAATATCTGCTATGGTAATGTTTTGCATAGATATATATGTACAACACATACTGAATTGCTTATCTTCTCAGAGGGAGTAGATGACAGGGGAGAAAGGGAATGGATCTGAAAATCGAAGTTTTAAAATTAAATGTTTCATAAGATGTCCAGGCAGTGGGGCTCAGAGATTCACCTTGCCCTAATGGCAAAGTCGAAGGGGGTAAGGGAGAAGATATAGGAGAGAGCAGATTGGTTGAGGGGATATCTGATGGGAGTGCTATTCTGGGGTGGTGGGTAGGGAAAAAATAGGGGAAAAATGTAACTCATAATCTGGTGGAAATGAATGATGTAAACCAAAAGTTAATAAAGCATTTGTTTAATTAAAAAAAAATAAAGTAACATTTAGATGACATTGAGTAAGTTCCTAGGAAATGGATGTCTTCTATATACAAAAATTATAGCTTTGGAACTTGGAATTTTACTCCTTATCTTCATGTTTGTCAATATGTCATATTTTTGTAAATAAGAACCAGCATATGTTTTGTGGTACCCAGTCAGAGGAGCCACCCTTTTGGACCCTAACATAGTCCCTGATGTGCTACAGAAGGGAATAGAATTGGTGCTGAAGAAAGCAAAGATGGGAAGAACAACTTGTACTAGACACAGTAGAACCCATCTAGAAGCAACACAGTTTTGAAGGTGCTGTAGTATCAATTTTCAAGGTATCTGAAAGAGATAGGAAGAGAGCATTAGAGAGGTGACCTCAGAGTCAAGAACGTTTTACCTACTATCTGTGTGACCTGGGCAAGTCCACAATTTTTCAGGCCTCAGACACAGAGAATCTAGTTACACAAATAATTCATTGTTAGAGAAAGATCTGTATAGGGGAGCTCTTTACACTGATGGAAACATAGGGTTAATTTAAAAAATATATATATATATATTTTAAATACTGAAAGAGGAAAGGATAGCAAATGCTTGTAAAAGAAAACTGTTGTTTTTAACATTAACCAAATAAAAGGACAACTAAGAAAATATAAATAACTGCCCATTCATATTCCTATTTTCCAGTCTGTGTAAGATCTTTTTTTTTTTTGCTTTTTTTTGGAGGGCAATTGGGGTTAAGTAACTTGCCCAAGGTTACACAGTTAGGTTTTTGTTTGTGTGTGTTAAGTGTCTGAGGCCGGATCCGAACTCAGGTCCTTCTGACTCCAGGGCCAGCGCTCTACTCACTGCACCACCTATCCGCCCCTTATGTAAGATCTTTATGGAAATAATCTCTGTATATGTTAAAGCCACCTTTAGTGGACTTTGAGAAGAGAAACAACATGAATGAGAGAAGAACAAATGAACTACAACAGACTTGGAAGATATAAAAAACACAAGATTCTACTGGGTATTTTTGTTTGTTTTTTGGTTACCTCCCCCCGCCAAAAAAACCTCTTCTTTTTTTTCTAACAGAACAAAATACTCCCTTGAAGGGTCCCCTACATTAAGATGTCTCCCAAGCATAAAGCAAAATCATACAAGCTTCCTTAAAATATATAGCAGTGGAGGTAACTTTATGCAGTGGACCTCATAATTATTTATATCAAAGGAGGCATAGAGCAGGGAAAAGTATGCTTGGTGAAATAGTTTGCCATTGTTTCAACTCAAAATCCATACGAAAAAAGACTTCCTTATATATGTCAAGATCTAAACAGAATTCCTCTTTGTGGACAATATTGTGCAGAATGCACTTAGTAAGTTGTTGAACATTATATACCTTTCTACATGAGTGTATTATCTCTCAGGAAAAAATTGACCTATTAACACTGAAAAAAAAGTAGATGGAGACTATCTATTATCCAAACTGATAGTATGCAGCTGGATGGCCATTAGTATAACTGATTCATCATTACACCTTTCTTGAACAAATAGTGTGGATGGACAATTAGTTGGGCCAAAAATCGCATAAGATGACAGCTGGTGGGTTTACATTTAGGAAATTGTACAGTGCTTTTAATGACCCTAGTCTAATCAAGCCAGAATACAGAAAATCAAGATTGAAGAGAACCTGAGTCCAGTCAATGTCTGAACAAGAACGAATGGTTGAATAAATAAAACATTTTAAAGTATTTACTTTGTGCAAAGTACTGTGCTAAACTCCAGAGATACAAATAGAAAAGTAAAACAGTTCCCACTCTCAAGGGACTTCATATTCTAGTGGGGGAGACAACACATGGGGAAGGCTTCAGCATGAAGTCAGATGGTAAAGTCTCATGGTCTTTAGAATTCAGTGGGAAAACAGATGCTAATACCTCTTCTTTAACGTCTTTATTTTATATCACTATGCCCAGGGCTCTTGGGTTAAGGGTCCTTGGCCGTCCCTGTCAGGATCTGAGAGGGGAAAGTGGTCAAGATGATGCTGGGGTTTTGACTTACCTAGCAATTGTTGTCTCTTGTCTCTTCCTCAGAGTGCCTTGCTGTTTTAGCCAGAATCCCCTGCATATCATACACAATCAGTATTCTTTCAGTTTTTACCAGGCAGCTTATTCTATTTTTGGATTGATATGATTGTTAAAGCATTTTTTCCTTAAAATAAGCCTAAATTTGCCTCTTTGAAACTTCCTGTTGCACTCAGGGCCAAGAAGGACAAGTCTGTCCTCTTTTTATCATGATAGTGCCTAACAAGACAGTTATAGTGTTTCTACTAAGTTTTCTCTTACATGCTGAAAAGACTGGGTCTTTATTGGTCAGTCCCCTAATACACTAGTTTATTCAGCTAATCCTTATGTGACCATGAGCCCAAGGGCCTTCATCTTCCTGGCTGTCTTCCTATAGATGTTCTCCAGCTTATCAATGTTCTCCCTAAAATGTAGTTCCCAGGAGTGGACATAATACTTAAGATGTGGTCTGACCGGGGCAGAGTTCAGCACTATAGTCCTAGACCCCATTCTTAATCTTAGCTTTAAATTGTTTTAACTTTCTTGGTTGCCATGTCACAATATTGACTCATTGAGCCAGTTGTCCACTAGAATCTACCAGCGTTTCTCAGATAAATTGCTGGCCAGTAATGCCTCTTACCTTTTATATTTGTCAAGTTGATTTTTAGATTCTGGGCATGTTACTGTTAAATTTAGTCAATTTTCTTACCTATCAAGTTTTTAAAAATAAATTTTCATTGATATATTCTGTTTCTTACATCACCATAGAATCCCTTGGATTTGTCCCACTACTCAAGAGCCTGTATGACAAATATTGTTTTTTAAGAGAGGGAAAAAATTCAGAACAATTGATCAGTACACCAAGAAAGTCTGAAAACTTGTAATATTTGTGGACCTCCCAACTACACAAAGGGGTAGGTTGGGGGTGTTTTCTCATAGTTCTTCATTTGAGTTCCATTTGATCTTTATGATTTTGTTACATTTTCCTTTGATTTTTTTTTGTGTGTGTCATTGCCCTTTCCATTCACATTGTTGTAGTTATTATGTATATTGTTTTCTTGTTTCTATTTCACTTTACATCAGTTCATATAGATCTTTCTGTGTTTCTCTGTACTCATCACACATAATTTCTTCTAGCACAGTAATATTCCCTTACATTCATCAATTTATTTTTTAATATTGGTTCTATCATCAAAATTTTTCTAGTGATGCTATGTTGCTTTAAGTCATGAAATACCACAGTCTTTGAAGAAATAAGGACACCCAAAAGGCAATGGATAAGTGCTGAGTATATATAAGCTGAAACATATTTGCAGTGAAGGATTGTGAAGGAGAAGTCATATAACGTATAGCTTAAGAGAGAAATATCACTTAAAATGGAGGTGAGTGTCATCAAGTGAGTGAGGAATAACTCATGGAACTTGTATGTACTATCAGCATCATGTTGGGTGGACCCTTTTTGGTGGACTTATGAGAAGTATCTCACAGGCTGAGAATGGATGGATGGATTTCAGTCTATTACCAGCAGAGGTTTACGTACATTGATGAGACCACAGATCCATTAATATATAGAAGTGTCCCATCAATGTATTTCAATTTACTACAAATGTTTCCCCTCATTTTCACTTATGAAATTAGAAGAATGCAGATTTACAGTTAAAAAAAACAATTTAAAGTCTACTGGGATATTTAATAAATAATCATTTATCAGGATTTCACTGTGTACCAGAAACAAGAACCAGGGATACAGGAAAAAAAAATGAATGGATCCTTCAGGGATCTTATATTCTATAGGAGACTGATGACTAGCTGTAACCTTAATCTATTCTTCATTTAGGGGTCTATTATGAGAGTCAGGTAGCAACTTAGCAGTATCCTTTGCTCATGATACTGATTATTATTACGTCTGACATTTATGTAGAATTTTAAGGTAAGTGATACCTATGTATATATTATCTTGTTTGAACCTCACATCCTTATAAAGCATTACAAGGCATACTACCGGTATCATTCAAGCAATTAAGCAATAAGCATTTTATTAAGTGCCTGCAGATACCATGCTAGCATCAAAAACCAAAATAAAATAAGCCTTTTCTTCAAGGAGTTTTTTACATGCAATCAGAGGAGGCAATACATACACGTATGATTACATACAAAATAATTATAAGGTAATTTGGGGAGGGGAAGTACCAGCATTTAGGGGACCAGGAAAAGCCATAGTAGAAGGTGGTAGAGGGTACTAGGGATTCTAAGAGATGCATGTAGATGAGGAGGGAGTGAATTCCAGGCATGGGGACAGTGTCCAAAGGCATAAAAATGTAAGATGGAATGTTGTACATAGACAATAGCAAGAAAGCCAACTTGGTGGCCTTAAGGGTATGTGAAGGAAAGCAACATTTAATAGGTGGTGGAAAGGCAGTTTGGTGCTGGGTTGTGTGATTGTGTAAATGCCAAACAAGAATTTGCATTAGGTCGAAGGTCCCACAGTTTACTGAGTTTTGGAGATAGAAATATGTTGGCAATGAGGATAAATGGAGAGAGGAGAGACTTAAGACAGGAAGGGCAATTCGGAGTTATTTGAGTCTGAAGGAGAAGTGAAGCTGGCCTGATATTGAGCGGTGGACATGTGGGTATAGAAATGGGGAATGCATGCCAGAGATTTATGGAAAAAGAATTGACAAGCTTTGGCAACTGATTAGATAGGGTGAAGGAGAATTAGGAATTGAGAATCAGTTCCATGCATGCATGCATTCTATCAATCCAGAGCCCATCATGGAGGGATTGTGATCACTTCTATTACATAATGATTGGGCTGACCTGGAGTCCCTTTTTTAGTCAACAATAAGCTAGTAGATATCAGAGAGATTGAGGATTGGGGTGTATGTGTGTTGGTAATTGTGTGGGCACTACTGAAAAACCACTACTGAGAGGTAGAGGACCTAGAGGTTACAGTGAAGATGAAGGATAAGTGGTAAGGTATAGGGAGAGATGAAATGATAAGCATTTTTTTCAGATAAAGGAATTTCAGAACTATTGATCATGGAAGAAGAACTATTGTAAATAGTATGATGACAAAATCAAAGACATGATTTTGTGTGTGTGTGTGTGTGTGTGTGTGTGTGTGTGTGTGTGTGTGTGTTGTAGTGAAAGAGTAAATTGGGGAATGCAGATTGAGGAGACTGAGGAACTGGGAGATCAGGGTATGTTTGGGGCACTTTAATATCTATGTTGAGTTTCTCTGGTACAAAAGCAAGGGCTGGGGTAGAGAGGAAGACTGTGAAACCAGGTACTGGATTCTGAGAAAATGAGGTAGAATGACCTGGGGCCCTTTTAGATGAAAGTAAACAGGGTGAATTCTTTTGGTCCACTGAACTTTAGAGAAGGAGAGGTTACTGAGAGTGATTGAGCCAGGGTATAGGAGTAGCAATGGGAGGAACAAGGAATATGCCAATTCCCCCTTTCCTGGACCAGTGTGTTGGTTGACCATGAGAAAAGGTACCACCAGAACTGCTGGAAAGAAATGGCAAGATTCCTCATTTTACAGCTAGGGAAACTAAGATGTAGGGAGTTTAATTGGCCCAAAGTCACATAGCTAGTTAGTATATAAGCCTTCATGACTCCAAGTCCAATAGTCAACATATATATTTATTATTGTTCCATTCTTACTGTTGGATTTGCTTTATCTTTCATTGTTAAAATACTCATTAAAAATAATCTCCATGCATGGGAAAACTGCTCTTGGTTGGAGTTTATGAAGATAATTAGTATTTTGACTCTGACTGTTTATAATGCTTTTCCTATGAAGCTTTTATAGAAATTTAAAGTATCAAAATATAGACCTGGATCCCAATTAAAGGATGTTTGAGGAAAATTAAGCCTTATTAAAACCCTTGAAAATTGACAGTTTTCTCAGTTTAAACTAGAGGGAGTCCAATCTCTTTAAAAAAAATTGCGTGGTTTATGACGGTCCAGCTGCTTTTGTGTGTGTTTCATTTAAATGTAAATTGAGCTAAAGACTCTTAAGACTGATCTCCGAAGGTAGAGGATTTTAATTTGAATGGAGTAATTTTCTTTTTGTTTCATACATATTGAAGTGTAGAAAAGCAAAAAAAAAAAAATCCAATTAGTCACCACTACTGTGTTATCTAAGAGGTTCTTTAGGTCTATCAATTTTCTGTCATGAACAGGGCTTTCCAAGAAAATATCATTTATTTTTTAAAAAACTTATTTTGCATATTCTGAGACACAGCACATATGTATCATTCTTGTCTTAGTTCCATTTAATTGTTCCAAGGGAAGAAATAGTAGGGCTAGATGAAATCAGGTTAATGATGCAACTTTCCAAGGACTGAAAATTTTTATTAAGGAAAACACTGTTGAAGGTGAGAAATGCAGAGGGTAAATAATATTTTTGAAAAGTCACTGATAAGGATTAATTTGATACTTCATTTACAAATCATTTCCCAGTAGAAACAAATTTGAATCTTCATGTTAAGGGAAGCAGAGTTAAATTCAGTAGTGGTTGAGAGTGTCCTGTTAACAATTTACACATAGAGTTCAACTTGTTACCTTTGAGCCAGAAGATAGAGATTTGAAGCTCATTCAATTTCATTTGTATAGCCACTTCTGGTAGAGTAGGAGGAGGATACAAATGAGTGGTGAGCCTTGTTTAAGAGATTCTTCTCTGCTGTCCTGAGCTGTATTTTCCTCTTCCCTGCAATAAAACGGGCCATATTGTGTTAGCCAATGCTGATTGCAGGCAGAAAGGACTGCGAAATATGCAGTCATTGCACTATCAGCCTGTGATTATATTGTAAAACACTTTGATCTGCTCTGAGCATTCTTTATGTAAATGTTAGTACAGTGGTACTGTAATATAAAATGCATACTAAAAATAAAGCACTCTCTTTTGTCGGCATTTCTAAAATAATCTGCAAAGGGAAAACACACATATGTGTGTGTTTTTATGTATATAATAATTCACTAAAGGATTTTAGTTTGCTTGTTTACTTTATTACAGAACCAGAAATATTGCCCAGTGTTCATGTAGCAGTGTTTACCTCACAAGGAAAGACCCTTTTGCCCTAGTCTTTTTTATTTTGTGTTTGTAAGAAAGGTCAAAAGCTTTTTCTGAAAATTTTATTAAGGGGCCCTAATCCTTAGGCATTTATTGTATTGTTTGAAGATAAGATGCAATTGGAAATACATTCTATTTTTTAAAATGTTAATTCTCTCCTAATTCTTATCTATATTTAAAAATTAATACTATTTTAAGATGGTTTTTCAGTCTAATCAGCAGGAGAGTAAACTTCATCTTTGGAAAAGCCCTCCAATTTACAGATTCCATGATATAGGGTCAAACAAACTGGTTTGTTCTGTTGATCCTAATCTTAATTTCAGCCTGTGATTTTCCCCCCCTCTTTCTCCTGTCTCCCTCCCCTGTGTTCTTGTTAGAGTTTTGTTGGTTTTTTTCTTCTGACTAGGAACAGGGAAATGCTGGCAACATTCTTAAGACTAATCATTACTCCTCCTTCTCTAGTTCTAACCACTCCCTTCCAAATCCTCAAAACCATCCTCTAGTTTTGATCACAGACTTGTTGGAGCCACTTGGACTACTTAGTTTTTCTCAACCAGCCTAGGCTATGAGAAGGATCTGTAATTTACTGAGGGTGGGGGTGGGGATGGGGTGAATGTGTTCTTTTCCCTAGTCTCTGTTTTCTGTTTTTTTTTTAGATTAGGATGGAAAAAAAACAACCCAACAACCCCACACTGTACTACTTGAACTATGGAAATTAAAACACAATCTGTGTTGCCTATTTCTTAGTTAAAAATTAGAGTGTTTCCTTATGAATTATTACAGTTGCTGTTATTGGATAGATTAAAACCAACAACTTCATTGAGTTTTCATAAGTGACACATTTTGCAAGCTGAATAGTGGATTCACAAATGAGGGAATAGATTAACCTATCAATTGATAGTAATACACAATTTCATCCTAGTTAATTTCTGTTTTAAAGCAGGACTTTAGAAGAACAACATTTAGCAAATTAATATGAATGGGCTCCACTCAGAGCAGAATTTTTAAAGGTTCTTTGGTAAGCTGGCTCCTTCCTGATAAGCTCTGAGAAAATTGGAGCCAGGAACCAGGCTAGGGTGTTGATCATTTCATGTCATTAACTGCCATTCCACCAGCATCTTTTCAATGTAGTTTTTTAAAAAGCACCCTGTTTTAGTAGATTATTTTTTGAAGGGGTTGGGATGTGCCTGCAATGGGATGTAATGTGGGTGTTTATACCTTATGCTTAGTTGTTACCTGGTAACTGAAATGCCTTATAAACCTATTTTTGGAGTGCTCCCCGGGTGAAACTTGAATCGGTGACCATCTGTCCCCTACTGGTTGATTTCCTGTGAGCTGCCCTTTGTTTCAGTCAAACAATTGATTACCCCTCTTTACAGATAAGACTTCTGTTGACTGCCCTGAATCAGCAGGTTGAGTTTGGGACCTCTCCTTTACTGCTTTTCTGTAATTCTGAGGGTCACTATCATTGTCTTCTGAAAATTATTTTTTAAAAGTCTCCTTAGGGAGGGATGCTTTCTAGAATTTAATGGGGAGTTAGGACCAGCACAGAAATTGTATGAAATATTTTTAGATGTAATTCAATATTTCTGCATTTATCACCGGGAAATTAAGTTGAAATATTTCCCTCCTAATTATCAAAAATGTATGTCTCATTGCTTAGTTTTTTTAAAAAAATAAAAGCACATTTCTTTATCAGAACTTAAATTTTTAGACATGATAGGATTTTGAAGTGCCAGTCACATTTAGCTATAAACAAGGTCTATAGATGCTCTAGTCCCTTACCTTAAATGGTAAAAAGTAGTTATGGCCTTGTTAAGAATATGGGTACAGATCAGATTTTGGAGAAGGATGGCTTAGATTCTTGGCAGATTACCTTTATTCTCAGAGGTAACAGGGATCAGTGTGTGGGGTAAAAGTGTCACTTTGCCAGGAAACAAGAACAAACCTCAATGTCAGCATCTTGATGGGTGGTCAAGGCAAAGAGAAATCTTCAGAAGTGAAAATGATCATCCTGAGGCATGGGGGAAATTTTAAGTTAACTTCTCAGTTTCTTCTCTTACTTCTTTTACATTTGGATTGCCAACGAAGACGCTTAAGTGCAAACATTTACCTATACTGCTTTTCCTAAAACCAGTTCTTACTAATAATCCGGATTTCTAATAAATATTATAGACACGAATTTCTTAGATATAAATTGACCTTTTTCTGTGTGGATGAAGGTATTTTCTTTATGTGGAAGCACAGCCTGAATATAATAAAGGGGGGAGACCTATTTGTGGCTTAGTTCCTTAGGGACCAAAGTAAGTAGCAGATGTGACCACACAGTTCAATGTGATTTGATGTAATTAATTTTTCTTGAGCATGCTACAAAAGTTAATAGCCTCAAATTGCACACAATCTTGGTTTCTGATCCATATGGAGAGCTATCCCATCATACACTGTTCTCTAATGTTTGGGTAGTGGAAGGGGGCATCTCTTTAATGTATTCACTTCCTACTCCATTTGATGCTGATGGAATCCCAGAAATTATTTTTTAGCCAAGTACTTGGGTAGTACATGTTTATTTGGTATATGGTATACATTGATAGGGGCAGGATGCTGTGATTTTTCTTGTTTAGTTAAATAACTAAAACAACCGAACTGAAAGCTATTACAAAGAACGCAAGTCCTGCATTCCCCTCTCTTCTCCCTCCCCTCTGCTTGCACTCCTTCTCCCTCTCTCTGCCCCCCTTGCCCCCTCCCCACACACACATTGCCTCTTTAATCTGAATCACTGTAGTTCAGGGAACTAGTTCTAGGTGGATGAGAGAAAGGTCTTATCCTTTCCTTCTTCAGATCTCACCAAGGAATTACGGTCTCTGCAGAGGCTTGGTTGCAGATGCCTGGATGCCTGGAAAGTTTACATTGCCTAGAGTTGTTTTGTTTGGCATAGCTAATCAGGAGCTAGACTGGAATTGCTCATAGCTGTCATTCAGGTTTTGTTTCAAAGTCCAAGGACCTGCTGGGAAAAACAAAGAACTAATGAAAGCTGACTGTATTTAAGGCCTCAAATCTGTGGAGTCTGAAATGATGTCCTGACAGTGGATTCTTATTCTTCTGCGTTCTTGCCGTTTCTAAGGTAACAGGTTTTTAGAGGCTTTCCATCTTCATTGTCAAGTATTTGCTACACTTATTGTTGTTTTTCAGATTAGAGCAATTCAAATGATCTCCTTTGAAATGAAGGGGAAAGAGAAAATAATGGAAATAAAATGTAATGAATCAATTACTTTGGGGGAGATAAAAGTATGGCAGCTTGAGCAGTATTGTCAGACATTTTTTTTTGTCTTAAATGCTACCAAATTCATAACATATTTTTAAAAATCAAGATAAAATAACACCCCTTACTTTTTTTAGTGACACTCCAATTCATATAAGTTTTCATCCTGAGAGTATGCATAGAATCACTACCAAATATATTGAAAGTAAATAATAACCCCATTCCTCCCCACTATATTATAATGAAGTACTGTCGTTAGTATTTTCTTTCATGTGATTTCCAGAAAACTAAGTTTGCTGGAAAAAAAATTGAAGTTCCACCTCTTATTTGTGAACATGGAGCCTACAGGATGATATGATAGAGTCTGATGAACTCAATAAAAAAAATCGTTTATTTGCCTCCTAATATTAATATTTTCTTCAAGTTTTTCTTTCCGTGGAATAGAATGTATTTATATTAACATATTGTTACTGTTACTCTTTTTTAACCTATAAATTAATTAGTGAGAAGTCAAAGGTGACTTATGAGTAGGTCTCCTTGGAAATGGTTTTAGGAGATGAGAAATTTAAGAATTATCCTAATATTATGTCATATTTATATATCTTCCCATTAGGTGTGATGACATAGTGATTCACATACTGACCAAATATCAACAAGTGCCCTTTCCCCAATAGTAATATTTATAATATTTTTCTAATACATATAAATCATGAGTGAACAGATCATGTGAATTAAAGTGAATCCAATAGTATAAAAGCTTTCATTCATGAAGTCAGTGGCTTGAGTTTTCTTCTGTTGAGGAATAAATACGTATGAAAAAGAAATCTGGAGTTGAGTCAAAAAAGAGGGGAAAGGAATCACAGCAGTATTTAATAGGCGGAGAGTTAGTAATTTTTATCTCTGTGCCTTTGTTTAACTGTTCTTTTTGCCTGCAGTGCCCTCATCTTTCCCACTTATCTGTGTCTTGGGTGTCTACTGAGGCCCAGGTTGAGTTCTGTTTCTTTTAGGAACCTCCTGCTCCTATTTGGGTTCAAATAAAAGAAAGTAATGGTTCACACTACTTTGAACTGAACGTATCACATCTGCAGAATTTAGCTTAATTCTTGGTGCCCCATTTTAGAAAGGATATGGGCAATGGGGTGGCTAGGTGGGACAGTGAGTAGAGCACTAGCCCTGAAGTCAGGAGGACCTGAGTTCAAATCTGGCCTCAGACACTTAACACTTACTAGCCATGTGACCTTGGGCAAGTCATTTAACCCCAATTGCCCTGCCTTCCCCCCTCCAAAAAAGAAAAAAAAGGGATGTGGACAAGCTAGAACATATCGAGATGACTGAAACTAGGATGGGAGAAACAATCTATGAGAATTGGCATAATGTGATGGGAAAAAACATTGGGCTGGCTGTTGGAAAGGGTGACTTTTAATCTCGGTTCCATCATATGCCAGCTGGGCAAGTTCCTTAACCTCTCTGAACCTGTTTCCTCATCCTGTAGAATGAGAATAATGCTTGCACTACCTTTCTCAAAATCTCAAAAGATTGTGTAAAGATCATAACATAACATAACAAAAGATTTTTAACCATAAGATACTTGAAAATGTAAGTTAATGTATTTTGACAGAAGAGACAACTTAGAGAATGATAGCTATTCTTAAATATTTCAAAAATATTTAATGTGTAAGAAAAAGTAGACTTATTCTATGTAGTTCCTGAAGGAAGAACCAATATGGAAGTAACAAAATATAGAGCTTATTTTGACTCCATATAATTTTATAAGAATTATAGTTACATAAAATAGAATATGCTGCTTTATTAGGGAAATTTTCAAATTTGAATTTTGAAACAGAGATTAACAGAGATTAGATGACTATCAGAGGTGTTATACAAAGGATTCCTGCACTGTATGGGAGGTGGGAATATGTTATGAATCTTAGGATTTCATGATTCTATCCTGCAGACCATAATGGCTGACTTTTCCCTTCTTGAAACACATTGCAGTCAGTATCATACATTTAGTATTGACTTGGTCTCAAACTTCTCCAAATTTGATGTCTTATTTTCCCTAATTTGATAAGACTTCTTTTGTATAGATCAATAATAATTATTAATTGATTTGAGAAAGAGGTGTTGATGACTGCTGGAAGCAAAAGTTTGCTAATTGCTTTGTACAGCATAAAACCTATGACAGATAAAGGATTTTTAGGGATCTTTTCTATCATTCCTTTTTTTCCCCTAGTTGTATGGAAATAGTGGAAATAATCATAAAGTCCTTTGGGGAAAAGTAGCCTTGTCAAATACTCATACTATTAATCTGAAAGAATGGAATTTATGAGAAATGATGACTATGAAGAATTCATAGAAGCTTTAGAAAACTTATATGAATTGGTGCAGAACCAGGAAAACAATTTATGCATTGATCATAATTTACATTATTATGGCAAGGGAAACAATATTGATAGACTTTAAAATTCTGATCAATGCAATGACTAAACATAATTTCAGAAGACTGGTGGTGGAATATATTCCATATTTTTCAAGGAAATATGTGGATTACAAGGGCTGAGTAAAGAATACATTTTCAGGCATAACCATTGTGTTGATTTGATGTTCGTTGCATAGGAAGATTTTGTCGAAGGAAGGAAGGAAAGAAAGAAGTAACAAGCATTTTTATAGAGCCCACTCTGTGCCAGGCACTGTTCTTAGTGCTTTGCACATATCTTATTTTATCCTCACAATAATCTTAGGAAGTAGGTGCTATCATCCTTATTTTACAGTTGAGGAATTTGAGACAGAGGTTAGTTGACTTGCCCAGGATCACTTAGCTAGTAAGTGTCTGAGGCTAAATTTGAACTCCGGTTTTTCTGACTAGTCCCAGTGCTTTATCCACTGCCCCCTTTGAAGGTAAAAGCATCATTGGGAAATGAAGGTGATTTTTTAAAAAGAGCTTCAATACTTTTTTTTTTTTAAGAATGAATGTTCTAGTGTCTAACAGTAATAAGAAGAAACTGAGTTTGGAAATCCTAATTCTCAATACAAACTCAGAATGGAGAGGAATTTGAAGAGTAGGGACTGGGGCAAGGGAAGCACAGAGAGCTATTTATAAGTCATTAAATGCAATATAAGTGTTGGACTATTAAACTCTTAATTGTAATTATTATTACTAGTAATAGTAACAATAAAAATGAAACCTTATATTTGCAAAGTGCAGTGTTTCACATATATAAATTTCATTTGACCTTCACAACAGCCAAGCTAGCAGAATGTTCAGTTGGTTGGCATCATCATGGCTCCCCTGGTTCGTGAGAACTGTTTTACTACAGTGGACTGTTAGATCTCATTTGGCCTTTTTGTGCAGTATTTAACTAGATTCTGAACTTCTTACTGACTAGGAATCAGTCACAAGACCTGGATTCTAGACCCAGCTTTACCACTTCTTAACTGAGTAATCTTGGGTAGGTTACTTACCCACGCTGAGCTTTAGTTTCCCATCTTTAAATTGGAGACGATAACAACTTGTACTGCCTATCTCACCCAAGATCAAAGGAAATCATGTAAAAACCCAGCTCTATGTAAATGTTTTTAATTGTCAGTCAATAAGCATTTATTAGGCTCTTGGGGATACAAACTGTTGCAGTCTCTGCCCTCAGGGAGCTCATAGTCTTGGGGAAGACCACATGTAAATAAAGTTACATTCAAAAGAGATGAAGAGTAAAAGAATAGAAGACTCTTGCAACAACTACTACTGCTACTACTGCTAATAATAGTCTTCTTACAGCTAATAATAGTCCATATTAATATTGCATTTTATGATTTACAGAATTTCCTTTGGTTTTCTTTGCCTTTGCCTTAGGGGAATAGTTTCCATCATTACTGCCCTCACTGTTCTCTATATTTCTTAAGTCAGAGGTGTCAGATACACAGCCCATGACAGTCCCAATCAGCCAGAATTAGATTAAAATGTAATTGGGAAATATTCAACAAAATGAAGAAAAATACAGTAAAACATAGATAATGTTAATATGTGATTTTCTAAGTCAGTATGTGCCCACAAGGACCTTATGTTTAGTTTAGTCCTCCTGCTAATGTCTCCCCCTTTCTAGTTGAGTCTGTTGTAAGCGATGGCAGGCAGAAGTTCAGTACACCTGCTTACTACAGCTTGGTGCCTTGGTGCCTTTCCCTTGCAGAAAAGTTATTGTTCATCAGTAAGACTCTAAGAAATAGTAAAAATAAGATAAAATAAAAGAGGTGACTATCAATATCCTCAGTTTCAATTCAGGCAGAACTTATACATTGGTGAAAATCCCTGTTGTATTTCTTGCCTTTGAGCAAGCTGGCCAAAAAAGAAGGCATTTTCATTGATAACATTTTCTTTGGTGGTATCAGTTAATAGATTATTGTCATCATTTTGAATAGTGCTGACCTTTTCTTACAGCCAGTAAAGAGGGGAATGGTCATTATCATCACGGTCAATATGGTTGCCCATTGCTTCCAGGTATACTGTTAGCATGGGGGGAAGGGCAGTGATGGACTTGCCATACAAGTGAGAAGCAGATACCTGCCCTTAAGCTTATCACAAGTCAAAGAGGGAGGGAAAGAGAACACACCAGGGCTGGCTGGACTTGGAGACAGAAAGATTGAAATGAATGTCACCTTAGACATACTAACTGTGTGGGCCTGATCTAGGCAGTCACTACAACTATCAGCATCAGTTTTTTCACCTATAAAATGGAAATAATAATTGCATCTATACCATAGCGTTCTTGTGAAGATCAAGTGAGGTCACATGTAAAGTGCTTTGCAACTTTCAGCACTTTATAAATGCACATAGGCTTTGTCTGAGGTTGGATTCGGTCTTTGTTCCCAGAGATGTAACTAAAGTAGGGTGACTGGGTCTTTGTATCAGGATGCTAATATTTAGAGGATGATAAGATTTAGAGGGATAATAACACTTATCTTCCTTCAGGTGGCAGAGACAGCTGAGCTTAGCATCTACTGTGTAAGAATAATTAGGCTAGGAATCTACCAAGAAGGTACACACTTAATTTTCCACTTAGGGGATCTAAGAGGTTAAGTGTCATGTCTGTGCCATAGTACTAATATGTTTCAAGTATAGGACTCAAACCCAAGTGTTCTTGCCTCAAGCCAGCCTTCCATCTACTATGGGCAGTCCTGTGTCATCTCTAATGGAGGCTGTGTGGCATGGTAGGAAGATCTGCGTTTCAGTCCTGACCCTGCTACCTGTTGTCTATATGACTGAGCTGGCTATTGAATCTCTGTGTCCCCAAACAGTTCTCTGTTAGAGAATTTTCTACACCAGCGCCATCTCAGATCCAGCCCAGAAAAAAAAAGGGGGGGGGATGGAAGGGTCACGCAGCTAGGAAGTGTCTGAAATTAGATGTGAACTCGGGAAGCTAAGTCTTCCTGACTTCAGACACAGCACTATCCACCAAACCATTAGTGGCCCCAATAATAGCTAGTAATAGCTAACACTTCTGTAGTGCTTTTTTAAAAAAGCTTGACAAAGTACATTATAGATATTATTTCATCTTATTCTAACTACAGCTATGGGAGGTAGGTGCTATTATTATCCTCACTTCACAGAAGAAAGAAACTGAGGCAGAGAGAAGTTAAGTGATTTGCCCAGAGTCACATAGCCAATAAGTGTTTGAGGCAGGATATCAACTCAGATCTTCCTGACTTCAAGTCCAGTGCTCTATCCACTGTACCACCTAGCTGCCTCTATGTAAGTGTAGCAGCAATCACCCTAGCATACCCAGGATGGCTGCTAGCATAGGTTCTTTGATCTGCTTCTCTAAAGGAAAGCAACTCAAAATGGGTTAACAATCTTACTTTAATCAATCAAACATATATCATTTACCTAGTTCAGGGGAAAAAGTCAGCACTCTGAACTTCAGAGAATACAAACAGAAGTTACAGCAGAAAATAACATAGTTTAGCAGACAGGGCTTCCAGCTGTCTGACCGTTAACATCCATATCTAGTTAGTTACCACAGAGGGAAGCATCAACATCTGGGTTTTCAAAGCCAGGGGCTCAACAGCTGCCCAGAGTCTCACCTGCCCAAATCATACAACTCTTCCCAAAGTGAGCTCCAAAGCAAAACCTCACATCAGGGATTATATAGCCTTTGCCTGGGTCAGAGAATGTCACAACCCTCTTGACCTACTGCCCAATCACAAAGTAACAAGGTATGGGCATTCCTGAAAAACAAGTCTCCCACCACAGGCTCCATGTGACCACATTCAGCCTATTAGGGGGCAGAGTATATTTTCAAATCTGGGAAGGTTCTCAGAGTCACTTAAGCCTATCAAGGGGCCAAGGGGCAGGGAAGATCTTCAGATTCCCATTATCATTACAGTAGGTTATCTAGACCCAGGAGTAGGAGAAAGGGAGATTTTGAATAAAGAAGACAAGATATAATTTAGTGCAAGAGACAAAACATAGCTAGCGGAATTAGGGTTTAGGAATAGGGTTTCAGAATTGGGAGTTAGCGAGAAACAGAAACACTCAGCAGATGCTTTCCTACTTATGTCACCAGAGTGTTCTGAGGCTAAAATAAGGTAACATATATTAAAATGCTTTGGGAATCCAGACCACTTTGTAAATGTGTTGAGGCAACATGGTACAGTGGGAAGACCAGGCTTTTGGCATCTGTAGTCCTCAGATTGAGCCACTGCTCTGTGCAGAGCTAGTTCTTTCACTTTGGTCAAGTCACTTAACTTTATGGATCTCATATCTCTTCCATAAACTGGAGATAACATTCATATCATCCATCTCACAGGCTGGTTGTGAGGAACACTCCAATGGACCCAGATCTCATCAATTTGGATGTTTCCTCCAACACTATGCTACAGCATGGTTGGCTGTGATAAAAAGGATGCAAGTCAAAATTCATAAAAATAAGCTTTTTCCATGTCTGAGTCTTTAGCTGCATGGCATATAGTTCCAGCATCACAGAAACTCATGACTTGACTTGATTATTTGCTTTAATATGGTCGCAGAGAGTAGGATGGGACTGAGATGACTGAATGACAAATAACAACATGTTAATGTGGGTCTGTATATAGGCCATGGCTCTAGGGTATTTCTGGAACCTGAGAACAGCTTTGGGGTTGTAGCCCAGTAAGCAAGCAATTGTCTTTGTGCCAATGGTGGACCAACATGCTGCTCATTCCTCTATGACGTAGACCTCTGCTTGAGTTTCCCTGGTGAAGATTCCAGGATTTCCCTTGTTGACAACACAATCTTGGCTCACTCTTTCTCCTCCGTAATGCATCTCCATGGTAATGACCTCCTTCTGAACTTGACCCAGCCCCAGTGGGATGGTCAAACCTGATGCGGGTAGGGCCCAGATGGCATGCAGCAGTGGGGCAGTGATGCAGATAATCCAAAATTCCTTTCTGTGTGACTTTGGAATAAATTGTGATAGTTTTTTGTTTTTGTTTCTGGTAACAACAGACTTATCTTCCTGTTTTAAGTAGGTTCAATTAAAGCAAATATTAGTCAATATTTGATCAAATAAAAATGCACAGAAATAAATTAATATGTTCCCCCAATTTAACCTTGTTTGTGTTACACTTTAGATCATCAGAATTAATATGGAACTCTAGGTGTAGCTTGATTTTTAACCTATTGTTCATAGCTCCCCCAAGGGATCCCTAGGTAGATTTCAAGAGGTCCCATGAACTTGGATGAAAAAAATTGCATATTTACTTCAATAGAATTGGTTTCCTTTATAATCCTATGTATTTTATTTTAAATAAAATAAATTTATTTAAAACATCATTCTGAGAAGGACCAGAGGGTTTTGACTAAAAATGGTCAAAACCCTCTAATATAAAGGAATGATGAGGAGTTGGCATGTAGGAAGATATGAGAAACTGATTAGTTTCATTAACAATAAGCCTATTCTGCAGCCTGCAGTAGTCCAGGGTTTTAACCCAGCAGGAATAGTTATTGAACAAGTAGGTTCTCTGGTTGGACTCTATTTGATTTGCTCTGGTGAAGAAGGTGAATTCAAGATATTGACTCCAAAGGAATGTGGGAGTCAGTCACCTAGATTTCTTTTATGGTTCCCATAGGGTGGCATCTCTCAAGAATAAGATGGTTAAGTTTTGTTAATTGGAATTTCTGACTAAACAAAACCTTCCCTGCTCACCAACATGCTGGATTATATAGATAATAGGACTTTTATTGTGGTCTCCTTTCTCTGTAATTATTTTGATTATACTATAAAGGAAATCTAGCTTAGGATTTAAAATATTCTGTGGATAAAATAAAGGAATCATTGATTAAGTGTCCATAGTAGGCTAGGAGCTATAAAAAGATTATTAACAAGATAATACTTGCCCTCTAGAAACAGGGCAGAAGATAGAGAATTTTGATCAGCTAACATGAAGTGATGATGTTAGGAATCATCTAGTCCAGTCCCCTTAATAAGAGGTCCCGTTTATGTAGGACTTTAAAGTTCATAAAGCACTTTATATGTGGTCCTCACAATAACCCTGTTAGGTAGGTGCTATTGTTGCACCTATTTACAGATAAGTAAACTGAGGTCCAGAGACAAAGTTCCATTGTAGTAAGTGTAAGAGCTGGGATTTGAATCAGTATTGTCTGATTTCAAACTTACAGGCATTAAACATACAGAAGACACACAGGTAATATGAAATACAACGAAGCTGGTATACTTATGGGTATTGAAAGAGGGAAGGTCCTAGGAAATTTTATGTTTAAAAAGAGTTGGTTTGAAAAGAAGTAATCCTGTTTTTTTTTTCTCACCTCAGCCTTTTATCTAGTTAATTTTACTTGTCTATTTAGCTTAATTATAGCTTCAGAAATGTTTGTAAGGAGAAAATTGGAGGTCTGTTTTTGTTCAGTTGTGTCAGTCTTTTTGTGACTTTGTATGGGGTTTTCTTGGTAAAGATACTGGAGCGTTTTGCCATTTCCCTCTCAAGTAGATTAGGCAAACAGAAGTTAAGTGACTTGCCCAGGGTCACACAGCTAGTTAGTGTCTGAGGTCATATTTGAACTCAGATCTTCTAGACTCCAGGCCCAGTGGTCCATCCACTGAGCCACCTAGTTGCCCCTAAGTAAGTTATTACTAGATGGAGGAGTAGGAGAAAGGGAGATTCAGAATAGAGAAGATTGTAACTTTAAGTTTCTTGGTGAGTATATTTTGTCTCTTGACTTTATAACATATTTCAAGAGACAAAATATACCTACCAAGAAACTTAAACCCTTGATGGGATTCAGAATTTCATAAAAGGTTAAATTTAAAGAATATAACAAGTATTTTTAAATAACTGAAGAGAAAAACAATCTATTTGCAATGAAATCTTAACATCAAAAAAATGTGACTATAATATTACTTAAAATGGGCTTTTGACTACACTATATGATCTATATCAAATTGCTTACCTACTCAGGGAGAAGGAGGAGGGAGGAAAGGAGGAATAGAATTTGGAACTCAAAATTTAGAAAAAATGAATGTTAAAAATTGTTTTTACCTGTAATTGAACAAAAAGTAAAATATACAAATCAGATTTAAAAATAGGTTCTGTAGATTTTCTGGTGAGCTGATGAGAAGAGGCTTCATCTTATTACAAGGTACTTGAGGCCTTTTTCTGTATCTATTTCCCTTCCCCACTTCCCTCCCCCCCTAATGCATGAAAAAATAGTTGCTTCTAATACCTTTTGAAAAACTCTCTCTTTCACTTACTGACCTCTTTCTGGAAGGCTTTTAGTACAGGTGGTGAAGTTGAAAGTGCTGAGCAATTACTTTCCATTGCAACCACAGTAAGTGTGAAATGTTTCTTTAAGAGTTGTGTTCCCTTTCAGCAGGCCTAGCTTTGGCCCCCAAATCAGGCCTGGTTCTTATGCCTCCAGGTTTGTTTACACTCAGCAGGAAGCACAGTAAAGAGATAAAAAACAAAATAGGAGTAGGAAGGGAAGATTAGAAGGAAAATCCAGGAAATAAAGTTTATTTTAGTAACTTCTTGGGCTTGGAAGGCCTGTTACAGATACCCATAATGAATCACTTGATTGCACAACTCTATTGAACAAATATAATTGCACAAGTGTAATTAACTTTATGTGCTATACTAATTCGTGCATATTAAATAGATTCGATGAAGTTTGCCTACAAACAGTATCACATTTTTAAGGACTTGGCTTTCAAGTACTTGAAAATTTAGTGAAATACCATGTTGGAGACATCTCAATAAATATCCATTTTAAAAGTTTCATTCTTCCCTTTTCATATTCTTTCTTTTATTCTGCCTCTAAATCTGATTCTTGTCATGGGTTGTCAATGATAACTACTTATCTCTTTAGTTTAATTATAATTGTAACTTCGTAGGAAAAGTTTGTCCATAGGAGGAACTTGGGGTCCAATAAATTGTAAGAGGTTTCACTCAAAAATGAAAATAAAATGCTCCCAACTAAAACTTAACATCTAAAAAGCCTATAAAATTAAATCTTATTTCAAAGAATCTCAAGGAATCACCTCCATTATTAGTATTAATATTGTTTTGCTTTTTGGAGGACAATTAGGGTTAAGTGACTTGCCCAAGGTCACACGGCTAGTTTTTGTGTTAAGTGTCTGAGGCCGAATTTGAACTCAGATCCTCCTGACTCCAGGGCCAGTGCTCTATTCACTGTGCCACCTACCCTCCCCCATCCTCCATTATTTTTTACTGGAATTTTGTTGTTTTATTTATTGCTGTAATTATAGATTGGGGGAATGAATTCCACATTCTTTTGTTGTTTTTGTTTTGTTTTTTAGTGCTATGTATTCTATTACAAAGCTGGACATTTTATTGATGTCACCTCTTGTGCTTAATTAATTTCTTTTTTAAAATCTCAGAATAGGGTCCTCCTTTCCTCCTCAGATGGTTTACCACCTAGAGGACAGGTATGCTTAATTTGATCTTGGCCTCAGTAATGATAATGAATCATTTGTGTTTGAATCCCAAATGCCCTAGGACTGGGTCAGGTATAGGGATAAAAAATAAATCAGTGATTTCATTGGTATAGGGCAGCAGTTCTCAAAGTGTGGTCCAGGAACTCCCAAGAGTCCTTGATAGGTTTTCAGGGGATCTCACAGGGTTGAAAATTTTCATAATAATACATAGACTTTACCTTCTAACATGGTAAATGTTGACAAATGTAAAGCAAAAAACTAAAGCTCTTGGAAGGGGAGGGATCATTAGTCCTCAGTAATTTTTTTTTTTTTGCTTTTTTTTTGGAGGGCAATTGGGGTTAAGTAACTTGCCCAAGGTCACATGGCTAGATTTGTGTGTGTGTGTGTGTGTGTGTGTGTGTGTGTGTGTGTGCGTTAAGTGTCTGAGGCTGGATCCAAACTCAGGTCCTTCTGACTCTAGGACCAGCACTTTACTCACTGTGCCACCTAGCCGCCCCAAGTCCTCAGTAATTTTTAAGAGTATGAAGTGGGCCTGAGACCAAATAGTTTGAGAGCTTCTGGCATAAGGAATTCCAAGAGAGTATGACTTACTCTGAAAATTAGCCACCTTCTCTGATCTTCCTAGTTGTAAGTGGTGGCTTAGAGGAATAAAAGGGTCAGTGACTTGTCCAGTGTCACACTATCATTGTATGTCTTAGGTCTCTTTGACTCCAAGGCTGGTTCTATTACTATTATGTCACTCTGCTTTCTTCCTGGCACATTGGAGATACTTAATAAATACCTGTCAATTAACTAGTGGATGGAATAAGAATTAGGGAGCACTTGAATCAAGGATAAAGTGAAAAAGGTGAAGAATTTGAATATCTACTAGGTCCCTCTACTTTTGGCTCAATTTACTTAAATATTTTGTTTTAAGTGCTGTGATTTCCATATGTATTTTAATACATGAAGGAGCTATGATTTTATCCATGTGGGTCCTCCTTCTGCTAATGCTACTCAATAGTCTTTGAGGGTTACTTGCAGAGGCTGGCTCAGCATTTCATCACTTTCTAGTCTGCTGGGTCTTCTTGTAGGGAGTCCCTCCAGTGATGGACATCTGGTTGCTTCTTGGTTCTGTATCTGAAATCTTCTTGGTTCAATAGACCTGTCAGGGCTTGTGTTTCACCACCTTCAGTATCCCCTCCACACTTAGGCATAAGACTTTGTATATGTACCCATATTTCAGTTTTGTTGTTTATTCATTTTCAGTCATGCCAACTCTTCATGACCCCATTTGGGGTCTTCTTAGCAAAGATACTTCAGTGGTTTGCCATTTCCTTCTCCAGCTCATTTTACAGAAGAGGAAACTGAGGCAAACAGGGGTAAGTGACATGCCCAAGGTTAAACAGCCAGATTTGATCTCGGTTCTTCCTGACTCCAGGCTCAGCATGCTGTCTACAGCACCACCTAGCTGCCTCTATATTCTAATAAGTGTATATAAAAGTATTATAAAACGAAATATGAGAAAACCTCTCATTCAGACTTAACTGGAAAAATATCCAACCAGAATTAATGAAAAGTCTTAAGCTATAGCATTTTTAGAAAGAAAAGAAGTTTTACTATTTTCACTTATTTATAAAGTAGTTTGAACTACCTGTTACTGGCATATAAAAGTAGAATACTACCAGGTTTGCCTTAAGCACACTTTTTGGGAAGGAAGTGGATCTGTGATTTCCATAGAATATGAAGAAACTCTTTTTATCAGTGCCAAGTCAACATCTGCTTTACAATTTATTGTCTTAGAGACTATCCTGGAATACTGAGTGTTAAGTGACATGCCTATGGGGAAGATTGCTAGCAGATTTTAGAGGTGGCACTTCAAACCAGGCCTTCCTAACTCCTAAGTCTACACACTGAGCACTGTGACACGCTTTGTACTGTCAAATGCTTTAATAACCCTTATATAAAATTATTTTGTGAACAGTAACATGTAGTTGCACATAAGAATTTCTAAAATTCCTAAAACATTCACTTTCTTAAATATTGCACAGATATTTCCTATGAAGTCTGTTTAAACTCCTTGAGAACAGAGTTTGTTTTTTTTTTCTTTTTGTGCTTGGCATGAAGTAGGTGCTTATAATTGTTTATCAATTGAAATATTTGTTCTGACCAATAATGCAAAGGTAAAATTATGCCAGTCCAACCAAATTGAGTTGTTCCAGGTTCCAACTGTATGGAGGCTGAACTACTGAGTTTCTGTTGTAGAACTGACTTTTGGTTATCTGGTTTTTTAGTGTTTCTGGGCATTTGCTCTCCTCCATTTACACATATACTCAAGAATTCACTTCTGTTTATTAAAAAATGGCATTGAATAAAGATCTGCCCGTTTTAATGAGAAAAAGACTTAATTTTAAATGGTGTAATGTGAAGTGAAAATGGAAATCAACATCTAGAACAAGAAGAGAAGGCTACATCTGAGATCTTTTGAAATAGATTATTAAATAAATTGTATGTATCTTCAAATCCTTTAGACAACTTTACATTCTAGTTTACTTAGGCCAGAGTCACTATTGTTATCATTACCCATTAAAAAAAACATGTTACTCCATTTATTTGGAATTTATTTCCCCAGTGCTGTGCTCTCTCTTTTCTTCCAAAGTGAATTTAACCTCTCTCTTACTCCGTAAAGCTTTCCCTGAATGAATGGAAATAGAAATCTGATTCTCTTCGACAAATCAATCCACTTCAATAAGCATTTATTAAATGCTTTTCTGGGCTGGGCCTGACCCAAGGTAGTCCCCTAGTAGTTTGATTGATATTGGAATGGAAGGAGACACTCATGAGTCATTCAACAGTTAACAAAAGGATATTTACCAAGTTATTGCAGGAGAACAAGGATTTAACAAGGGTATACCTTGAGAGCACTCCAGGTTGATGTAGTGGAGGGAAGCTGTGATTCCTGAGTTGCCCATTCTGGTCCATCAGTCAAATTCAGAGAGCACCTGGAACTCCAGGTTGCCTTGTAACCAGGAAAGGACATCAGAAGCCTGAGCCTCTAAGTTGGTTCCCTGAGTCAGTTAAGTCTCATGGGTGGCTCTAGTACCTTGTAAGGAAAAGCTAGCCTAACTCACCTAGGGGAAGGGTTTGGAATATTACTCCTACCACACTCCTTAAGGACTTCTCTAGGCTCTTCCATCACTCTGGGATTGATACTGATCAACTCTGACCTCTGCAATTTCAGAAGCCTTAAATAGGCAGTACTAAAGAAAAAACTAAAAATGAAACAATTGCAGAAACAAAACAAGACAGATAATGTAATGGCCCCTTGAAGGAAATTTTCCCTACTCCACACCCTTTGGAAGGATTAAATCCTGGGTCTAAATGATGAGGTCCGTTATGGGTGATGCCAAATTTATAGTTGATAGTGGAATTTTTTTTTTTTGCAAAGATATGGCCATAATCAGGACTGGGACCAACATCCAGCATGAAACAAAGATGACACTTTCTGAATAGTCACTGATTTTCATCCCCTATAAACATGGTTCACTTTGTGTTCCCAGGCCCACCAGCTAGGACCTCCCCCTTTTTAGGAGTCCCCCCCCCCCCCCCGTGTGTGTGTGTGTGTGTGTGTGTGTGTGTGTGTGTGTGTGTGTGTGATGGCTATTATGAGAGGCCTCTGAGAGACTGCCACCCTTCTTTTCTGGAGGCTGGATAGAGAGTATCACCTCTGCTTTGTTAGAAAGCAAGCCACCTCCCAACAATGCTACCCTTTGGTCCTGCAAGTCCTCCTTAGGAGGGAGATGTATAGTGACTTTTGGGTGTTTGATAACAATGATAGCAATGGAGGCTCCAACCAGCTCTAGATTACAGTAGGCGCTGGGCTATGATGGGCCTGCATTTTGCGGCTGCTGAGTTCCTGTTGTTGTTTCTCTGAGCTGTTCTGCTGTCCCTCTGCTCAGGTTAGCTCTGTTTTCTCCTGCTGCTGGGGGTCCATGTCTCTGCCTGCTGTCTATTCTGCCAGAATGAAGTACTACTGTACATGCCTTAGTATGGTCTTGAATGCTGTTGTCCTTCCCCTGCTCCACTTCCCTCATACGAGGGTAGGACAGTTGTTACTACTGAGTTCTAAGCTCTGCCGAGTGCTGCCATTGGGCTCTGACTCCAGCATCCATGCCAGACCTGATTCTGCCTCCCTGTGTTCTGTCATGTGTCTCTCCTGTGACTAGACCTGACTCTCCTTGAGTGTTATTTCTAGCCTATGTTGCCTTTGCCCTCTTGTGCCCAACAGAAGCACTGTGGATGATATTATTGCTGTGGGCTAAACCTACTCTCACATGCTGGGTCTAGGTGCTACTGGTCATAGTGTTCCTGCCTGCCTCTGTTGGTCCTTCATAGTTGGAGAGGTCAGAAGTGAATGTCACATGCAAAGGCTCTAGCAACTCCAAAGGAACCAATTATATCAAGGCTTATATTCACCCTTCCCATCAGTTGGGTCATCCTCTCCAGTGCAGTCAGTTGGCTCCCACTGAAGGACAAAAGAGCTTCTGACATCCCAAATTCACAAGGCTGCCATCACTACTGGGAATGTCCAGCTCAGGACCGTTTATTCTCAAGGAAAGAAACAAAGTAGATAAAGGAAAAAGACACAAAGACAGCAAACAATAGTCAACAAGCTTTTATTAAGCACTTATTTGCCAGGCACAGTGATAAGCATCGAGAATAAACATAGAAGTCCCTGCCCTCAAGGATCTTATATTCTAAGGAGGGAAGAACATACATAAAAGGGAGATAAAAATCTTGTACTGGGACTTAGTAGAGAAAAAGTCCAGAGAGTCAGAAGCAAAACCTAAGAGGAATGGAAAGTAAACGTGGCTGGCTTGGACACCTTCTTGAAAATGAAGGTTCTGGGAGCAACTGACCAATCTGAGAAGAGGCTTCTGGGGTAGCGTGATCTAGGCCAGTTACATGCGCTGTATCTGCCAGGTGCAGACAGTAACCATTTTTGCCAGGGTAGAGGAGGGTCTAAGCCTGGGGTGGGGAACCTTCAGCCTCAAGGCCACATATGGCCTTCTATGTTTTTTGGGTGTGGCCTTTTGACTGAGTTAAGTTTGTAGAACAAACCCTTTTATTAAGGGGTTTCTTCTGTGAAGTTTGAACACAGACCTCACTTGAGGATCTAGAGGGCCACATGTGGCCTTTAGACTGTGGGTTCCCCACCCCTCATAAGCTGTACAGAGGCTCCTTGTAAATATTAGAGAGTGACAGAGACAAAGACCAACTAAGTTTACTGTGAAAGAAAGAGGGAAATTTTAAAGTTGATGCAGAGCCCCTGCCTGTTTTCAGAATATCACCTTGGATGCAATCGGATCTTTGGGTTCACTGGGAGAATTAAGCATTATCTTTTCAAATGCCTCCCCTAAGGACTTTGAACCTGTAAAGAATCACAAAAAAAAAAAATCCATTTAGTACAATTCCTGTAAACCAGTAATATCAATCACAAATACAATATTGACTTAGAAAACCACAAGTTAACATTATCTATGTTGTATTGTGTTTTTATTTATTTTGTTGAAAATTTCCCAATTACATTTTAATCTGACTCAGGCTGCACTAAGGAGCTTTGCTGGCTGCATAGTGGGTTGAGAGTTTGATACCTCCTGTAGGACTTTCAAATGCCAGTAACAGTTTTTAGATAATGTAAAATTCCAGGGGATTCCTCATGCTACTCCTTAAATGGCTGGTTGTATGTCTATGTAGAATTATGGGATTGAGGGCTTTGGGTTCAACTGTATGGTCACCAAAAAACCCAAAAAACAAAACACCCCACAACAAATGGACAAAACCAAACCAAAGTTTCACACATGAATATGACTCCCTAGAGGCTGAGAAGAACTTTCTTTCATTAGGTTCTCCTTCAACCCCTGGGCAATTAGATGATGACTTTTAGCAAAACAAAGTTATCTAGTCTCACCAAGGGTGGAGCAGATCTGTTTCTTAGGTCTTTGACCTTCTCAGTAAATAAAAAATCTCTTTCAATCTCAAGAATTCAATCTCTTCAGATAGTTTTGAAGGAAGATTTAGTCTTGGTTGAACTTGGAGGAGGCTTTAATTACCAGGTACTGGAACAACAGTGTTGATTTGCTTAAAGCACATTTTAGTAGAGGGACACAGCAAATTTACATTAGTCTTTTCTTGCTGAATGACCACTGAGAGTTTACTTTCTAAAAAATCTTCACGTTTTGGGAGGCATCTCTAAAGGAGGGACAGCTTTGGTGTCCCAGTGAATAGAATGTCAGTCCTGGAGTCAGAAAGCCTCACCTTTGTGAGTTCAAATCTGGCTTCAGACTTATTAGCTGTGTGACCCTGGGCAAGTCTCTTAACTCCATTTGTTTCAGTCCTTTATCTGTAAAATGAATTGGAGAAGGGGCGGCTAGGTGGCGCAGTGAATGACTCCAGTGGCCCTGGAGTCAGAAGGACCTGAGTTCCCAGCCGGCCTCAGACACTTAATCCACACAAACAAAAACCTAGCCGTGTAACCTTGGGCAAGTTACTTAACCCCAATTGCCCTAAAGGGGCGGCTAGGTGGCACAGTGAGTAAAAGCGCAAGCCTCGGAGTTTGGATGACCCGAGATCAGATCCGGCCTCAGAAAATGAGCACCCACGCATAAATAATGACTAGCCCTGTAACCTTGAGCAAGTTACTTAACCCCAATTGCTTTAAAAAAAAAAATGAATTGGAGAAGGAAATGGCAAACCACTCCAGTATCTTTGCCAAGAAAACCTCTAAGGAGGTCATGAAGAGTTGGACATAACTGAACAACAATGAATCTCTAAAGAAATCACCAAAAGTACAAGTAAGAGCATAGGAGGTCAATCTCCAGGAGCACTGCCTATCTACTACTTCCTGGATATCATTCTATTCCATTTCTGCCAGACTCTCTCAATTATTCTGGACTGAGTTCAACTCAGGCCAGTCCCCTGGTAGCTTATGTTTTATACTAGAACAAAATGAAGATAATCAATGTCATTCAACAGTTAACAAAAAGAAAATTTACTTAATCATAGCAGAAGAATGAGATTCAATAAAAATATGCATTGAAGACACTCCAAGATGACTTAGCTGAGCAAAGCTCCTTTGCCAGAATTGCCCATGCTGGTCCATCAGTCAAACTCAGAAAGAGTTGGGAGCCCCAAGTTGCCTTGAATTCAAAAAACCCTTCCTGGTTGCCCGATCCTGTAGTCCCGTATATGAGTCTGTCATGACTCCAGGATGATTTTTTTTTTTTTTGTAGGGCAGTTGGGGTTAAGCAACTTGCCCAAGGCCACACGGCTAGGTTTGTGTGTGCGTTAAGTGTCTGAGGCCGGATCCGAACTCAGGTCCTTCTGACTCCAGGGCCAGCGCTCTACTCACTCCGCCACCTAGCTGCCCCTCCAGGATGATTTTTAATACCTTTGTTGTTGTTGTTCTTTGTTCATGGTTCTAGAAGATGACCATAACATTAGGAAGGTGATGTGGGGCTTGGTCTAAGCCCTGTTGTTGACAAGTCAATGAGAGCCAGAATAATTTGAGTTTGAGGCTTGTTCCTTAAGAAAAAAATCTAGCACATAATCCATATCTTGTGAAGTTTCAGTGATCAAAATGTACATTCCTAGGGGTGGCTAGGTGGAGCAGTGAGTAGAGCCTCGGACCTGGAGTCAGAAGGATCTGAATTTGGATCTGGCCTCAGACACTTAACACACACACAAACAAAAACCTAGGCGTGTGACCTTGGGCAAGTTACTTAACCCCAATTGCCCTCCAAAAAGTGCAAAAAAAAAAACCCAACAACAAAATGTACATTCCTTTGGACAGAGTACTAGAACAACAGCTGCTTTGGAAGGATACTTGTTGAATATGTTGAAATAGGGAAAACCCTTCTCATATGGGTGGGTTGAGCTAAATTGTCTGTAGAGTTCCTTTCTGATTCTCAGATTTTGTGATTAACTTACTTGATCTTTTGGCAATTATTAGCCTGAGGAATAGAGATGGGGAAAAGTATTTCCATACATCTACAGAACTATAATCTTATCTGTAAAATTATATAGAACTATAATCTTATCTATATGGGTACCCTCCCTACCAATGAAGATCCACATAGCTGTACTTTCTCATCATTTTTTTTTCTTTTTGGAGGGGGGAAGGCAAGGCAATTTGGGGTTAAGTGACTTGCCCAAGGTCACACCTAGTAAGTGCTAAGTGTCTGAGGTAGGATTTGAACTCAGGTCCTTCTTACTCCAGGTCTGGTGCTCTATTCACTGTGCCACCTAGCTGCCTCACTTTCTCATCATTTTCAATGCTGACTCATGACTTTGCATAAATCCTTTGTAGAGGATCCATCCAACGTTCTGGAGACATCATAGGCTCATAGGAGCATAGATTTAGAGCTGGAGTGGACAAGTCTACCCTCCCTCGTTAAAACACTTAACCCAATGTCTAGTACATAGTAATCACTCCATAAATGTTAGGTATTATCATTATTATTTTACAGATGAGGAAAATGAGGCAAGGAAATACCGAGACTCATCTAGATTCACACAGCTCATAAGGGTTTGAAAAGGCATCCTAATGAAGGCTTTTCTGACTCCAGACCCAGCCCTCTACCCACCATGCCACTTAGCTGCCTCCACCTTTTTCAAGGATTTTTAATATTTTGTGGATTACAATGAAGAATGAAGATGATAATATTCGTATACTTTACCTCAAGAGGGTTGCTGTGAAGACATGAAGCCTTAGTTTGCTCAAATGTAAAATTGGGATAATAACATCTGTATTTACCTCTTAAAATTGTTGTGTGGCTTAAGCAGGGGTGTACTGCAGCCATGTCTTACCAGAACTGATGGTTAAATTTACTTTTATACCATGGAAATAAGGCAAACACTACAAACCATGCCTTTACTTACTGTTCTTTTTCTTATCTAATCCAAGAAATCCTTATTAGGTGCCGACCATGCCAGGCAGCTAGGTGGTGCAGTTGATAGAGTTTACATAGAGCAGATGTGGCTTGGAGTCAGGAAGACATGAGTTCAAATCTAGCTTCAGAAATATCTGTGTGACCCTGGGCTAGTCATTAACCTCTGTTTGCCTATGTATCAGTGACACACCAGAGAAAACAATGATAAACTACTCCAGTATCTTTGCCAAGAAAACCCCACAAACAGAGGTACACAGGGTCATGAAGAGTCAGACTAAAGAATAGTAACGGGGCGGCTAGGTGGCGCAGTGAATAGAGCGCCGGCCCTGGAATCAGAAGGACCTGAGTTCAGAGCCAGCCTCCGACACTTAATCCGCACAAACAAAAACCTAGCCGTGTGACCTTGGGCAAGTTACTTAACCCCAGTTGCCCTAAAGGGGCGGCTAGGTGGTGCAGTGAGTAAGAGCGCCGGCCTCGGAATTGGGGTGACCCGAGATCAAATCCGGCCTCAGAAAATGAGCACCCACACATAAATCATGACTAGCCGTGTAACCTTGAGCAAGTTACTTAACCCCAATTGCTTTAAAAGAAAAAAAAAAGAATAGTAACAATGCCAGGCACTGTGCTGAGTTCTGAGGATGCAACTGATAAAATGAAAGACAGGCCAGCCTTCAAGAAACTTACATTCTAAAGAGAGCCAACACACAAAAGGAGGCAAGAAAGGGGCAATGAGTGGGATACCAGGTGGTACTCACTGGGAATATCTTGTTCTTTGGAATTGAAACCAGGCAAGCAGCAAATAGAAAATGTAATGAGTGAGTCCAGTTTCTGCTCTATGTAAAGAAAGGCATTGGGAAGAGATGGGAGAGCAGACTGAGGGAGGTGGTGTCAAAGCTTAAGTGAAGAGTTGGACACTCTTCACTTAATTAGCAGCATGGTGAGGTTAGAAGTGACAAGTCGATCCTGCCAGGGGCATCCTGTTTCCAAACTAGGCAGGGTTAGCAGATGCAAAATAGAGAGATTTTGTGTCTAGACTTGAATGACTGGGAAAATGTTAATATGTAGAATAAACTATAAATGTGTCATGTGTACATTTTATTTTTTAGAACCAGTTTTTAAAAGCATTTCCCAGTACACCATTAGGTTCAAGTGTAATAATGTACATAAAAACCCTTTCAAACCCTTAAATGAGTACATAAATGTTAATGATAATTAGTACATTATAGAATTATCATATATAATTACATGCAATATATAATTGATAATTGTTATATAATGCTTAATAAATAAGAAAAATAAACAATATGAATAGTTACTATTATTGGATCATCTGACAGAATTAACTTGGGGGTGAGGGGAGTGCTGACATAGTATGTCTGGATTTCGTAATGGCATTTGACAAATTCTCTCATCACAATCTAAGGAACAAGTAAAAAGAAAAGTGGCCTGGATGATAGTATGGTTAGGTGGATATACCCCAGTAGAACAGCTGTAGTGAATGAGAATTGATTAAGGGATCTGTCATCATTCCTGGTCTGTTCAACATTTTTATTTAGGCACAAGATGAAGACATTGATGACATTTATATTCAATCTGCACAGTATAGTAGGAATAATAACTAATATGCAGGATGATAAAATCATTGTACTGGGGATTCCTGTTAGTATATGAATTGGACTAGATGGGTCTGCTGAGGTCATGTCTTACTTTGGACTTCTGTGATTCAGTAATCAAGCTCCAAGACAATAGTAGACTGGAACAGAAGACCAAAGTGAGAAAGATGGTATTTAATGGAAGCAAATGTAAGATCTTACTCTTAGGTTCAGAAAACCAATTATATGAGTAAAAAATAGGGAGATGGAGGATTCTGGGGAGATGGCAGGGTAGGTCAGAAAATTCTAAGCTGTCAATATTTTCCCCCACAAAAAGAGTCAAAATAGCACCTTAGGGCAAACAAAATGTGGATGGAGATAAATAAGAACAGGGTCCTCCTGGGATAATTTAAGAAGATCTAAAGAAAAATCCCAGGATGAGGTTTGGTCCCTGTGAAGAGTAAACACCTCCAGGCTAGGTTCCATTTTAACAGCAAGTCACCATGCTCTTAAAAAATAAGCGGAAAACCCTGGAGTTAGTTGTTTTGAGAGGCTGCCTAGGTCCCAGCCACCAGAACTTTTACCCCCAGATAGTGAGTGGAGTTGGGTGTCTAAGCCTTGGAAGATCAAGAGAACCTCTGCTGACAAGGAACACCAGATTCAGCTGTGTTGCAAAGAGCAGCTAGAGTGAGAAGGAACCAGCATACCGTATGCCCGGTGAGTGCAGAAGCAGTGGGGCAGAAAACCCCTGGGTGTTGGCATTTACAGGAGGTTGGAGATTTGGCTTTGGTTTCAGGCTAGTGGGAAGAACTAAGGATCTGGGGCCAGGGGCACTATTTTCCATACCCTAGGGTTAGAGCTGATTACAAAAATTAAGCTGTTTCCATGAAAAATGCCCAAGCAAAGGAGAAAGAATACAACCATAGAAACCTATTATGGGAATAGAGATGACCGGGATTCATCTTCAGAGGAAGATATTGAAATAAAGAAACCCCCAAAAGAGTAACGTCAAATGGTCACCTGCCCAAAAAGAATTTATAGAAGATCTTAAAAAAGACTTTAAAAATCAAATGACAGAGATGGAGGAAAAACTAAAAAAGACAAAAAGAATAATTCAAGAAAAACAAGAACAGTATGAAAGGAAAGTCAACCAACTAGAAAAGGAGATCCAGAATCCTAAGGGAAAAAAATGAAACCCTGAAAATTAGAATTGGGTGAAGTGAAGCCAGTGAAATTATAAGAGATCAAGAAATGATTAAACAATATGTGAATAATGAAAAAATAGAAGAGAAAGTGAAACATCTTATAAGAAAAACAGCAGATTTGTAGAATTGATCAAGAAGAGAAGATATAAAAATAATTAGACTAACTGAAAGTTATGATCAAAAAAAGAATCTTGATACAATAATATAAGAAATAATTAAAGAAAATTATCCTGAAGCATTAGAACAAGGGGGGAAAGTAGAAACAGAAAAAATCCAGAAATCACCACTTAAAAGAAATCCTTTGAGGAAAACTCATAGTAATGTCATCATCAAATTGCAAAAATCCCAACTCAAAAGAAAAAATATTAAAAGCATCAAGATAAAAACAATTTAAATAAGACGGTGCTACAATTAGAATTACACAAGACCTGGCAGCAGAGACAATTAAAGGACAGCAGGTCTTGGAACACAATATGTCAAAGAGCAAGAGAACTGGGGCTCCAGCCAAAAATATCATACCCTGCAAAGTTAAGTATTATCTTGAATGAAAAAAATGGATATTTAATAAACTCTCAGACTTTCGAGACTTAGTTTAACAAAATCCTGAACTTAATAGATGATTCGACATAGAAGAGCAAACAGAAATAAAAGATACTTAACAAAGACTGATTATAAGAGATCCATATATGTGGAAAATGTATGTCTAAAATTCTTATTAATAATTGGGTAGTTCATAAGAAAGATTGGGGTAAACTGAGTATGATATGAATTTAAAAAGCAAAACCACTTAGGAATAGCTTAAAAGGGTAATTTTTATACAAATGAGATACAAGAGGAAGATTTGATTCAGAGGAATTAGATGGGGGAGGAGGGCTGTTAGTTCTGGTAACCTGCTTTCATCAGGAATAGGCTTAAGAGGGAACAATACAAAACCAGTTCAGCCAAAATTAGAATAAAAGAAGGAAACCAGGAAATAATTTTTATAGCAAGTTTCTCTGATAAATATTTCATTTCTCAAATATATATGGAATTGAGTCAAATTTACAAAAGTAAGAGCCATTCTCCAGTTGATAAAAGGTCAAAGGATATGAACAGGCAGTTTTCAGAAAGAACTCAAAGCTATTTATACTTATATGAAAAAATGCTCTAAATCATTATTGATTAGAGAAATGCAAATTAAAGCAACTCTGAGGTACTATCTCATCTATCAATGTGACAAAAATGGAAAATGTTGGAGAGGGCATGGAAAAATAGGGATACTGATGCACTGTTGGTGGAGTTGTGATTTGGTCCAATCATTCCAGAAAACTATTTGGAACTATGTCCAGAGGGCTACAGATCTGTGAATACCCTTTGAGCCAGCAATTCCATGGCTAGGTCTATATTCCAAAGAGATCAAAGAAAAAGGAAAAGGACATAAAAGGACAATATTTATAGCAGCTCTTTTTGTGGTGTCAAAGAATTAGAAATTAGGGGGATGTTCATCAATTAGGGAATGCTGAACAAGTTGTGTTCCATGATTGTAATGAAATTATATTGTGCTATAAGAAATCACAAAGACGGGGCGGCTAGGTGGCGCAGTGAATAGAGCGCCGGCCCTGGAGTCAGAAGGACCTGAGTTCGGAGCGGGCCCCAGACACTTAATCCACACAAACAAAAACCTAGCCGTGTAACCTTGGGCAAGTTACTTAACCCCAATTGCCCTAAAGGGGCGGCTAGGTGGCGCAGTGAGTAAGAGTGCAGGCCTCGGAGTTGGGATGACCCGAGATCAGATCCGGCCTCAGAAAATGAGCACCCACGCATAAACAATGACTAGCCGTGTAACCTTGAGCAAGTTACTTAACCCCAATTGCTTTAAAAAAAAAAAAGAAATCACAAAGATGACAGTCTCAGAAAAACCTGGGAATACCTACATGCAGAAACAGATCATCATTGTACACAATAATAGCAATATTGTAATGATAATCAACTGTGAAATACTTAGCTACTTTGATCAATACAATGATCCACAACAATTCCAAAGGACTCATGATAAAACCAATGCTATCTATCTCCAGAGAGAAAACTGATGAACTCTGAGTTCAATCTGAAGTATGATTTTTTCACTTTTTTATTTTTCTAATATTTTGGCAACATGGCTAATATGGAAATATATTTTACATGATTTCACATTATGATTGATCTTATGTTACATTCTCAGCAAGGCAGAGAATTTAGAACTCAGAATTTAGGAAGAGAACGTTAAAAATAATAAATTGATGAAAATATGTGTATATATAAAAGAAGGTAGTAACTACAAGATTAGAAACTATGTGAGGTGAGTTAGAATGAGGAGTTGGGAATGATACCAAGGTTGTGAATCTGGATGTCTGGAAGAATGGTGGTGTCCTTGATGGTGATAGAGAACTGTGGAAGAGTAGGTGGGTTTGGAAGAAAAGATAAGTTTTGTTTTGGAAATGTTGAGTTTCAGATTTCTGTGGGCATACAATTTAAAACAAATGCTTATTGATCGATTAATTTGAAGTATTCGGTAAGAAGTTGATGATGCGGACGTATAGCTCAGGAGACAGATTGGGACTGGAAGAAGAAATTCAGGAGTCGTGTATGGAAGACGGGTATCCAGTGGGCTGCAAGCTCAGTATGTAAGTGGGATATGGCTGCCCCCCAAAATGTTTATGAGATCTTAGGTTGTGTTTATAGAAGTATAGTGTCCAGGACAAGAGAAGTGTACTATGTTCTATTCTGTGCTAATAATACTTGATTTGGAGGATTGCGTTCAGCATTAGAATATGTCCAGTGGAAAGGGACAAGAATAGTAAGGAGACTTGAGACCATTTTGTATGATGAATGGCTGAGGGGACTGGGGATTTTTAGTGTGAAGAACAGAAAACTTAAGGGGGATATAGTAGCCATATAGTGATTTAAAGGGTTATCCAGTGAAGAGAGATGAAATATATTTCATATCACTAGAGAGGATAGAATTAGGGAAATAAGCATAAGATTTTGGAGGCCATGATTCAGTTCTATACAAGGAAAATCTTCACACAAGAACATGGAATGTGCTACTTTGGGTGGTAGTGAGTTCCCTGTGTTTAAGGAGTGGCTCTGTGTTAATTTATCAAGTAAGGAATGTGGACATCAATATATATATATATATATATTGAGTTTTGGACTTGGATACTATAAGACCTGAGTTCAAATCCCACCTCTGACCCTTATTACCTTGGGTGATTCCAGGTGAACCACTTAAACTTTCTGAGCCTCAGTTTCCTCATCTACAAAGGAGGCTACGTGGTCAGACTACATGGTCTGTAAAATCTCTGTGATCCTGTGATTCTGTTAATCCTTTGGGAATGAACATATAGGTTCATTTCTGTTCCCATTTGGATTTTGGGGAAGGGCAAAAAGTGAGGCTGCTGCCAAAACTATGATCTTTATTCCTAAAGTCCATTAATACAGGGTAATTGGAAATGTACATAAGCTATAACTAGGACATAGAATTTTTAACTCCGTTCTGTAGCCATGTGCATGTATCTGGATATTGTTATGTCTGTAGAATGTGTTGTATATCTATTATAGCACTTTTATTTCGGTATGAATTAAAGATTTAAAATTTTACATTTCATCACTTAGTAAAAATAAGTTCACTTAGTACCTTTCATTCTTAGTACTTGGCAGTACCAAGTACACTTAGTGTAAAATGTTCTCACATCAAGTGTTCTTGAAAGAATGTCTAAATCAGATTTTCCCATATAGCTCAATATACAAAATGTGACAACTTGTTCCATTACCCCTATCCCACGTAGGCACACTTACTGGGAGTAGGGGAAAACATAAATATACAGCTCATCATCTGGTACAGCAGACAAATCATTACCTTCAGAGGACAGATTCAAGCTAAGAAATAAGGCCAAAAAGAGAAACTCATAGGCAAAACAGGCATGCACTGGATTCACTGCCCCAATTGAACATGTTAATTTTTAAATGAGCTTTCATTTCTTAATAATAAAACAACCTTTTGCAAATAAGGTAAAAATAAACTTTATAGGTCTACAGAACTCAGCAGCCAATAAAATTGGCATTGTGTCTGGCATGCGTGCCAGTGTGCTTTTCTTTGCCTTACATTTATAGATATTGATCGTTTGAATTTATTCTTATTTATTATTTTATATTATTTATATATTAAATTAAATATATTTAAATTTTATTTATTACTATTAAGAGAAATAATGCTTTAATAAATAGAGAAACAGTGCTCTCTCACAAACATTTGTTTCAATAAAAAAAACTTTTAAAAAGTAATAATAGAGGGCAGCTAGGTGGTGCAGTGAATAGAGTACTGGCCCTGGAGTCAGGAGGACCTGAGTTCAAATCCTGCCTCAGACACTTAACACTTACTAGCTGTGTAACCTTGGGCAAGTCGCTTAACCCCGATTGCCCTCCAAAAAGCAAAAATTTAAAAAAAGTAATAATAAAGAGAAGCATAGTTTAAAAAAGAATCTTCCTTAATCTTGCCTAATTTCCCTTAGTTTCATTCATGTGATCATTTTCATGGCACTTCTCATACTTAGCTTGTTTAAAAGCATAAAAGTTTTAGAGCCAGGAAGGACCTTAGAAGTCATCTAGTCCAGTATAATTTTATAGATGAGGAAACTGGGTCCCAGAGAGAGGAAGTGAGATACTTGCCCAGAGTGAGAGGACCAGAGTCTGGTTCTTCTAACTCTAGTATCATCACTACACTATATGGATTCCGTTTTGGTGGTAATGGGGGAAGAAGAAGGGATGGGAAAGCAGAATACAGAAGATGAAAATCAGTGGTGGAAAGGGAATAAGCATATAAAAGGCACCTACCGTGTGCCCGGCACTGTGCAAAGCACTTTTTTGGGAGCATATTATTCCTTTTGTTCTTTACAAGAACCCTAAAAGGTAGATACTCTTATCCCCATTTTACAGTTGAGAGAATTGAGGTACAGAGGTCAAGTGACTTGCTTAGAGTCACACAATTAGTAAGTGTCTCAGGCCAGATTTGAACTCAGTTCTTGATTTGTGGCCTACTGCCATATCCACTATGGATAGAGCATTTGTTTCCTCTTAATAAGCACTTGCCTCCAAATGCTTTAATCCAAATTTTCCAACATTAATTATATGAATGAAATATATTTATATCTATATCTATATCCTTTGACTTGTTAATTTAGAGGTATATAAATACACTACAGTTTTCATGGACATCTGTCAATAAGCCCTGTTTTTGATGACCCTTAATTGATTTTGGCAGTTTTGTGGGATTAGGTTGTTCCCAGTCTTTGAGGTTCAGAGAGATGGATCTTCAGGGCCCTCTGTGGTGACTCAGGACAAAGTTCTAGGTCCTTTGGGCTTCCTGGGCACCTTGGATTGGAGTGCCGCCATGTTAACTTACTCTTAGTGGCTTCCAAGGTCCCTGCTCTGCCTTTCTGACCCTCTGAAGCATTCTGTTCAGCCTAGAGGTTTCTCAGGGGAGCCCTCTGCTTTTGCTGTCTCTGGACACAGAGTCCTGCTGGCAAAACCAGTCTCTGGTTGTGCTGGGAGGCTGTTTTCTTGTTTGGCTGCTCTGGTGTTGGCTTTGCTGACTCTCTTCTTTCTAAGTCAGCTTCTGGCTGACCTTTTGTGAAGTCCCAGAGTGGAGGAAGCCATTGTAGTTTCTCACTGGATGTCTTGACCATTTATTTGGTCTGTTGTGAATTTCATGTTTTTGCTGGAGTAGGTATGGGGGAACTCAGTGATTTGTATCTGTCATTAGGCATCCATCAATATGTCTGTCCGTCCCCACGATCATTTTCTGGGCTATTTGAACATTCCTGTTTCTCAGAGGGTACCCTTTACCTGAAATGTCCTTTTCCCCTTCCCTCTTAAACTCTTTCTTTTTCATTGTTCTGTCACTGGAAATCCCAGTTTTAAACCTTCCCTAAGCTCTGTAAGTATGGTGGTCATTTTCTATGGATATACCTCTCAAGCTGTTTTGAAAAAGATATGCCCCATGGAGTGACATTGAATTTTCCAAATAGTTGGTTTACCATGTTGATGAAAATCTTTAAAAAAGATTACTACACTACTCTGACTTCCTAAATACTAATCACCAATCATAATTTTGTTCGGTGTAATGTAGTTCACAGAACTAAATGTGTAAATTCTGGCCTCAATTTTGTCATTCACTTGCTTTGTGTCCCTGGACAAAGTCATTTGACCTCTGTGGGCCTTAGTTATCTTGTCTGTAAAATGAGAGGGTTTGGTTCCTTCTGACTCTTCACATTGTCTGATAACTTAGCCTTTTCCTGATGACTCAAGGTCATCATTATGATCAGCAGTGGAGAGTCAGGATGTCGCTGTTTGAAGCTTAATTTCTCTGAGCCGCAGTTTCCTCATCTTTAAAATGATTATATGTCCTAATTCAGAGGGTGCTTGTGAGGTTTAAATGAGATGTATGTAAATGTATATAGTGTGTGAAACATGATAAAATCTCCTGTTAGAATTATTTTTGGATCTAGACCTGATCTAGACCTGTGATTTTATTTGTGTAGACAACTTCCACTCTGATATTCTGCCTTCTATAAATGCAAATGACATTTGTTCTACACTTTCTGGGAAGCATTGACTGAGAAGATAATGACTTGTCCAGAATCATGCAGGCAATATGTGTCAAGGATGGGCCTTGAACTCATCATATTGACTTGAGTTCCAGCCTCCATTCTCTCTCTCTCTTTCTTTCTTTCTCTCTCTCTCTCTCTCTTTCCCTCTTTCCTTTTCTCCCCTTCTACCTCCTTTCCCTCTCTCTCTCTTCTCTTTTCCTATCCTATACCACTCCTCATTTATTCTGTTTTTTTCCTTTGATCCTGTCCCTTTTCAAAGTGTTTGCTTCTGACTATCCCCTCCCCCAATCCACCCTCCCTTCTGTCATCCCATCTTCTTATCCCCTTCTCCCTTACTTTCCTGTAGGGTAAGATACCCAATTGAGTGTGTATGTTATTCCCTCCTTTAGCCAAATCCAATGAGAGTAAAGTTGACTCATTCCCTTTCACCTCCTAGCTCTTCCCCTCCAGTGTAACATCATTCTTTTGCCTCTTTTATGTGAGATAATTTACCCTATTCTATCTCTCCCTTTCTCCTTCTCCCAATATATTCCTCTCTTTCCCCTTTTTATTTTTTAGATATCATCTCTTCATATTCAACTCACCCTATGGCCTCTGTCTATATATACATATACATATCCCGTTCAACTACTTTAATACTGAGAAAAGTCTCATGAGTTACAAATACCATCTTTCCATGTAGGAATGTAAACAGTTCAACTTTAATAAGCCCCTTATGATTTCTCTTTCCTGTTTGCCTTTCCATGCTTCTCTTGAGTCTTGTATTTGAAAGTCAGATTTTCTGTTCAGCTCTAGTCTTTTCATCAAGAATTCTTGAAAGTCCTCTATTTCATTGAATATCCATTTTTCCCCCTGAAGTATTATACTCAGTTTTGCTGGGTTGATGATTCTTGGTTTTAATCCTAGCTCCTCTAACCTCCAGAGTATCATATTAGAAGCCCTTTATCACTCATTTCTCTTACAAATTTTTCCTCTATCCCTCTTATTTGATTTTCAGAATCCTTTTTGAGCTCCTCCATGACCTGTGACAATTCATATTTTTCTTGGAGGCTTTTGATGCAGGAGCTTTGACTTTCTTGTCTTCTTCTGGTTGTATATTTTGATCTTCTTTGTCACCAAAGTAAGATTCTATAGTCTGCAGTTTTTTTTACAATGCTTACTCTTCTTCCTGTCCAAATACTTGGCTTTCTAACTCCCTGTCAAGGCAGTACTCTGCTTCCAGTGGGGGTGGGGGTGGGTGTACTGCCCTGGGATTCAGGGGTTTTATATTAGCCACTGGATCCCCCATTGTCTGTGGGCCCAGAGCTCTGGAAGAAGCTGCTGCTGCTCCTGTCATCTCTGCCACCCTGGTGCTTGGGCCCAAGCCTGTGCTTCTCTTTCAACCAGGTCCCACAGAGTTACCCCACTGACCTTCCATGCTGTTCTTGGCACTTGTGGGTTGTGGAGTCTGTCAATCACCATAGCTGCCAGCAATTCAGGGCCCTGAGGCCTGCTCTGACCCATCTGCACCCTGCACAGCCCATGCTGGACTGAGTTCTGCTCCTAGCCTGGTACAATATATCCTTCCTATTGACCTTCCATCCTGTCTGGAGATGTGTTTCACTCTGTTATTCTGTGGGTTCTGCAGCTCTAGAATTTAGAGGCATTTTTTTTTTTACTGGTATTTGAAGGGGTTTGTGAGCAGTCTCAAGCAAATCCCTGCTTTTACTCCACCATCTTGGCTCTGCCCCCTTTCTCTTTCTTTAATGTCAAGTTATCAGCCTTTTGAGAGCTAACTTTGCTATCTGGGTGTCTGCTTCTAGCAGCTTATCCCATTTAAGGACACTCTTTCCTTTTTCATAGAAATAATTCTAAAATATATTATACATTTCCTGACTTTAATAAAACACAAAGGCAGCATGGTATTGTGGAAAAGAATGCTAGAATTGGAGTTGGAGGATTGAGGTTTAAATCTCAGTTTTTCCATTTGCTTTCTCTGAGGCCTATAGCAAGTCTTTTAACTTCAACTGATCCTTCTTTTTCTCAGCTGCAAAGCAAAAGGATTGGAATAAGTGACCGGAAAGACCCTTTCCAACTCTAAACTAAGATTCTTTTAGTTTGCTGTTTCTAATAAAAACATGATTATAGTATTACATCTAAAGCAAGAATGAAAAAGGCTCTGAGTAATTACATGAGAGATGCATTTTTAGTGAATGGATTTTGTGACTTCTCTTTTAGAGCCACTGACTTTTTTTTCTTTTCTTATTATTTCCTGGTTCTTGGCTGCCTTCCAGGTGGGTTGAGATGGCTGGATAAGTGACCTCCATTTCAGAGTGTTGGAATATTACCCTGATAACGTCCTTAGAACCATTGGATAATGAAAGTTATCTTTCCCACTTAATTCTACACCCTCTCTCAGAAACATTTTTTAAAGAAGGCTTTTTCTAAAATGTGGAATTATTAGGTTGAAGGAAGCTGAGATAATTTAATTTATTCATCTAGGCTTCACAGAAGAATCTCACCTTAACTCTCTGACTACCCCAGACAGATGAAAATCTCACCTATTTTTAAAGTCATTAAGTAAATATTGTAAAACTTCCTAATGTTCACTGTCAACTACTCTATTTTCAAAATAAAATGATTGTTGGGGGCGGCTAGGTGACGCAGTGAGTAGAGCATCGGCCCTGGAGTCAGAATGACCTGAGTTCGGATCTGGCCTCAGACACTTAACACACACAAACAAAAACCTAGCCGTGTGACCTTGGGCAAGTTACTTAACCCCAATTGCCCTCCAAAAAAAAAAAATGATTGTTAAGCTTCATGAACCCACAAATAAAATTAATTGGGAAGTAAAAATGTGTAAAGAAAACAGTAAACAATGATATTGAACTATGAAATAGCATCACTATGATAAGGTTTTTAGAGATCGAGAACATTTTATCATTTTTTGAAATCTTATTGCAGCCTTGAAAGTAGCCACTCTTGGGGGCTAGGTGTGCAGTGAATAGAGCACCAGCCCTGGCGTCAGGAGGACCTGAGTTCAAATGCTACCTCAGACACTTAACACTTGCTAGCTGTGTGACCTTGGGCAAGTCACTTAGCTCCAATTGCCCTGCCTTCCCTCTACAAAAAAGAAAGAAAGTAGCCACTCCTTTAAGATCATTAACAATATATGTAAAATTGTGAGAAAATTGTATTTGGTTCATTTTACCAAATGTTTGCAGATTAAAAAAATTTTATTCAGTTGGTCAGCTGTGTCCCACTCTTTGTGACCCTGTTTGGTATTTTCTTGACAAAAATACTAAAGTGATTTGCCGTTTCCTATTCCATAAAAATTCTTTTAAAATTTTTGATGATTAATTTTTGGTATAGTTGTTTATAGGATTGAGAGGCAGCATGGAGTAGTTGATAGTCAAAGGAACCAGAGTTCAAGTGCTGTGTCCTACATGTATTAGCTTGGTGACTCTGGGCAAGTCTCAACCTCTAGTGCCCTAGAAACTCTAAGAGAGTGAAATCAGTCAGCTAATAGTATTATCATGGCCTGTGTTCCAGGTGCTGTGCTAAGCCTTGGGGCAAAGGAATGAAAATAGCTTTAACCTATTCCTTACAGCAGTGGTTCTTAACCTGATATCTTTGAACTTGTTTTTTAAAAAATATTTTTGATAACTATTTAGTTATTGGTTCAGTATATATATATATATATATAAAATTCAGTATAATTGGTTTATATATATATAAATATTATATATATAAATATATTATATATATATATAAATATAATTCAGTATATATATATAATTCAGTATAATTGGTTTCCCTTGTAATCCTATATATTTTATGTATTTAAAGATATTTTTCTGAGATCTGTAGGCTTAATTTTAAGAATTTAAATCAAGAGCCCGTGTCTTAAAGGATTGTCATAATTAAAGTGTACTTTGATTATATAAGAATTATAATAAAGGATCCCTTTTTTTGGTATATCTTAAAATTTTTTTTCTATTATCAAGATGTATTTATTTTTTCTCCTCCTGCCTTTCCCCCTCCACCAACTGGGGAAAAAAGAAATAAAAATAAAACCCTTGTTACAAATTTGTATAGTCTAGCCAAATTCCCACATTAGCTGTGTCCAAAATGCGTTTCTCATTTTGCATATTAGTTTATTACCTCCCTGTCAGAAGATGGGTAGCATTCTTCATCATTAGTTCTCTGGAATTATGATTGATCATTGAGTGATCAAAGTCCTTGAGTCTTTCAAAATTATTCATTATTAAAATGTTGATGTTATAGTACAAATTGTATTCTTGGTCCTGCTTATTTTACTTTGCAACAATCCATACATCTCTTTCCAGGTTTCTCTGAGACCATCTGTTTCTTCATTTCTTGTAACACAGCAATATTCCATTATATTCATCTACCATTTCCCCAACTGATAAACCTTCCCCCTCTCTTAGTTTCTAGTTCTTTGCCACCACAAAAAGAGCCGCTATAAATATTTTTGTACGTATGGGTAATTTTCCTTTTTCTTTGTTCTCTTTGGGGTATAGACATTCTTTCTTTCACAATAGTTATGGCCAGACCCCTACAGCCCACTTACCCCTGCTGGGCAGACATGTCCTTTCACGTTGATTTGATGAGTAGTCACCAACTGTAATCTTTGCAGTTAGATCAAGTACCAGTGGGTCTTGGCATTTGCATTGCTACTATGTTTGCCAGAGTCCCATGCATTGTCATCTAATATGCCAGTACCCTCTAAGGATTCCGGCTTTTTTGTCTTCTGTCCTGTATCTACATCATTAGGACTACTAGACTCTTCTTTCCGCTTTTCAGGTGAACCCTCCTCTTTGTGGTGTTTTCCCCAGTTAAAATGTGAACCACTTTACAGTAAGAATTGTCTTGCTTTTCTATTTGTATTAAATAATATAATTAAATGCTTAGTGTAATTAAATGATTAATATAATTAAATGCTTCATTCACTCATTAGCCATGAAATCAATGCTACGGAGGCAGAAATGACAAAATTATAGAATTTTGAGGTGAGACTTAATAGGTTTTTTAGTCCAACTCACAAATGAGTTAGAGTTTGAAGATTAAGTGTGCATGGGGAATTAAACATGGATGTTTTTTATTAATCTAGGTTGGAAGAAGGTTTTTTTTTTTTTTGGAGGGGGAAAGGCAGGGCAATTGGGGTTACATGACTTGCCCAAGGTTACACCACTAGTAAGTGCGTCAAGTGTCTGAAGCTGGATTTGAACTCAGGTCCTTCTGACTCCAGGGCAGTGCTCTATTCACTGCGCCACCTAGCCGCCCTAGAAGATGATATTTTTAGGGCATAAGGAGAGAAAAATATCTGTTTGAAATTGAATCCGTTTATATTTTCTATTGAAGTATTGCCAAGCTTTAAAAATATACATTTGATTAAGCATACTTCTTTTCATTTCCTTTATTTTTCTAGCTTTTAGTTATTTATTTTTGGCAACATGGCTAATACGGAAATATGTTTTGCATTACTTCACATGTATAATTTATATCATATTGCTTGTCTTTTCAAGGGATGGGGGAGGACTAGGAAGGTGGGAGAGAATTTGTAACTCAAAATATTTTTTAAAAGAATGTAAGTAAATGAAAATGCATGGCATTTATCATTAAGAACATTTTTAATAAAATTGTAGTCACTATGGAAAATTATACTTACATGAATGAGGATGCTGGGAGAAGGGAGTAGAGAGAAAATTTGAAGGGATCATGGAGTCAGTGTTGGGTAAATGAGCAGTGCTTTTATCTTTAATGTTCTCTTTTCACCAGTTAAATATCATTTTGTCATATGTTTTCTTTTTGAAATGTTCTGAATTATGTGCTTTAAGGATTTTGTTTAACTTTTTCTGCAACAAAGTCTTAGTTTTAGGAAATTTAGAAAATTGGTATTTGCAGCTATATATCAAGAGGGGAAGGGCAAGTGGAAGAGATTGGTTCATTTTGAACCCAAGTCTAAGAAATAAATATGTCTTAGAGAAATAATAATACATGATATATTTCAACTATAGAAGAGTTTTATATTAGGTTATGTGGCTAGATCTGCTATAACCATAGTGAGAGTTTTAAGAAGGCTGCATCTTTCAGATGTTGATTGCCAAAATGACTCTTCAAGGTTCCTTGAATATGCTGGACAAGAATTTTACCACATCTTAAGAAGCTAGAGAAGTAGCCTTAGTCTTAGGGGAGAGTCCATGGCTGCTTCCTGTTTAATAACCTCACAAAGACTTTAGGGAATTTGAAACTCACTAATGGACACAGGTAGTTCCTAAGCAACCAAAATTCAATGAATCGACATAGCCAGGTTATTCTTAACTCTGTATTAGCCTGATTTTCCAGACAAATGTATTCCTATAAAAATGAGCACACAAGATTTAGTTCTTGTGCATGATGAGAAAAGTCATTTTCTAATTATTGGTCTAATTATTAGCGTTTTGATTTCAGTTTTCTATGATTTTTTAGCTTTTAAAAAGTAGCAAAACTACTAGTCTGTAGTAGTTGCAATTTACAATGTCCTTTTGATGTTCCTTGAAGTGTTAATGAGAAAACTTTGCTTTCTAAAGCTTTCTTACACTACATATCCTGGGTTTTCTACTTTGAACCTTTTATAATGTAATTATTCTGCTCTGTATGGGTTTTGGTTTTTTTTGATACTTAAATACATCTTCTTTGTTAAATTAAATTTTATTTTATTTTCTGATTTGCATTCTCTCCTTCCTATCTCCTTCCTCTCCCCTATTGAGAAAGCAAGAAAAAGAAAATCCCTTGGATTGGAAATGAGGTTTTTATCAGGAAAACATATTGCAAATATTTTTTCCATTTACTTGTTTCTCTTCTAATTTCCAGCTGCATTGGTTTTGTTTGTGCAAAATATTTTTAATTATAGGTAATCAGAATTGTCCATCTTACCTTGTGTGATGCTCTCTATTTCTTTGGTCATGAACTTCACCCCTGTCCATGGATCTGGTACCTAATTTCTTCCATGCTCTTCTATTTTCTTAATGATGTCAACTTTTATGGCTTTTATGTTCCCATTTATTGCATATGATGTGGGATGTTGGTTTATGTTTAGGTTAAGGGAAACCTTTCCAGTTTTTCCTAACAGGTTTTTGTTGAATAGTGATTCTTGTCCCAATAGCTGGGATCTTTGGGTTTATCAAACACCAGGGTACTGTACTTGTTTGTATCAGTATATTGTGTATCTAATTTCTTCCACTGATCAATCTATTTTTTCCTCTTTGAATATGTTTCTTTCTCACACAGTAGGGAAATTACTTTGATTACTGCTTTTCTATGAAAGTTTGAGAACTAGTACTGGTAAGGCCCCCTTTGTTTTCAGTTTTTTTTCATTAATTCCCTTGATATGCTTGATCTTTTGCTCCCCCAGATGAATTTTATTATTTTTTCTAGCTGTTTAAAATAATCTTTTGGTAGTTTGATTGGTATGGGATTAAATAAGCAAATTAAATTAAGTAATATTGTTGTTTTTATTATAGTGACTTGGCATATCCACAAACAATATTTCTCCAGTTATTTCAAAGTCTTTATTTGTGAAAAGAGTGTTTTGTAATTGAGTTTATATGGTTTGTGTGTATGTCTTGGCAAGTAGACTTCTAAGTATTTTATACTTTTTGGTGTAATTTTTGATGAAATTGCTCTACTTCTTGCTGATGTTGTTGGTAATATACAGAAATAACAGAGTGCCAGATCTGGAGTCAAGAAAACTCATTATCCTAAATTCAAATCTGACCTCAGATACTTACTAGTTGTGTGACCTTGGGCAAGTCACTTAACCCTGTTTACCTTGGCTTCCTTATCTATAAAATGAGCTGGAGAAGGAAATACCAAACCACTCCAGTATCTTTGCCAAGAAAACCCCAAATGGGGAAGGAAGAGTTGGACATGTCTGAAATGACTTAACAACAATAACAACATATAGAAATGCTGATGATTAATGTGGGTTTATTTTATATCCTGTAATTTTGCTGAAGCTAATTGTTAAATTTTGTTTTATTGGTTCACTCTCTAGGGTTCTCTAATGAAATCATCATATATATATCATAAATAAAAAGCATTGTTTGCTCTTTGCTTATGCTCATTTATATAATTTTTTTTGTCTTATCACTGTAGTCAGCACTTCTATCACTATATTGAATAATGTAATAATGGAGATCTTTGCTTTACCTTTGATCTTATTAGAAAGTGTTCTAGTTTATCACCATTACAGATAGTGTTGGCTCTTAATATTTAAATGTATCTTGAATAGTTGTATGTGCTAAGAAAATGAGAACAGGTTTGGATCTATAGCTTATTTTTTTATTTGCCAGTTGATACGATCTCATTAGCATGTGAATTCCCTCCAGTAATACAGATTGTAACTCATCCATGACTTCTCATCCTGTGAGGCTTAACCATACCTTCCCTACATCCTTCACAGGGGGATGTGTTAGTAGCTATCCAAAAGAACTCTTAACATCACATAATTAACATCTAGGTTGTCCGTTGGTTTATTCCTTGTTTTTTTTTTTTTTAAAGCAATTGGGGTTAAGTAAGGTTACATGACTAGTCATTATTTATGTGTGGGTGCTCATTTTCTGAGGCCGGATTCAGTCCCGGGTCATCCCAACTCCAAGGCCAATGCTCTTACTCACTGCGCCACCTAGCTGCCCCAATTCCTTGTTCTTTTTAACATCACTAGTCTACCACCTTTTCTGCACATATATCTTTCTGATGCTGCCAATTACCCTGAGTAGTTCTTTAGAAGTTGGTTAGAATCTAATTATTTACTTTTTCCATTGTCTTGACCAGTAACTGTACTTATTTAGAGACTGATATAGCTGAAGAACATTGATGTTAAAACTTTGAGTCTCTGTTTTATGGGAAAGGTTATGGTTAAATTCTCTGTGGAACTTCTTGAATGAAATACAGCTTAATTTCTTTCTATTCAATTTGGGGCCTAGCTCATTTCCCCAATGTTTTCCTAAAATATTGTGTCCTGATGATTGAAATCATGAGTTGTCCATTTAACTACGCATCATAGTCAAAACAATAAGCATTATTTGGCTACTTGGTTTTTCTTTTATGGATAGTAAGACCAAGTTCTTTTGATTAATTATGAGTTTTATTTAAAAGATATGCTGACGTTCTTAGTTTTGATGTAAAGAGCATAGTATCTTCTGAAACAAGAGCATCTGATTGATCTCATCATGTATAGTGAAACCCTTTTTAATTTGACCTTGTCCTAGATATCTTGCATGACAGTAACAAGCACCTTTGAACAACATATCTCCCTATTGTTATATCTTTAAGGAATCTTGTTTGAGTTTGACATAGGCATGAGAGATATTTTGTTGGAGGAGAACCCTTAAGTTGGCATTTTTCTCTATTCCATCAAATGCTTCTTAAAAATCATCAGTGGGGGTAGGGGCAGCTAGGTGGCGTAAGTGAGTAAGAGCTCCGGCCTTGGAGTTAGGATGACCCAAGACCGGATCCGGCCTCAGAAAACGAACACCCACACATAAATAATGACTAGTCATGTAACCTTGAGCAAGTTACTTAACCCCAATTGCTTTAAAAAAAAAATCATCCGTGGGAGTGGAGACAAGATGGCACAATAAAAGCAGGAACTTGCTTAACCTCCTGCTCCAACCACCTCCAATACCTGTAAAAAAATAACTAAACAATTTATTTTAGAGCTACAGAACCCACAAAGTAACAGAGAGAAACAAATCTCCTGCTGAAGGCAGCCTGGAAGGCCAAAAGGAAGGGTCTGTCGCAAGGGGCTGGGAGCTGCCTTAGCCCAAACTTGAGGCCCAGCTTGGCCATAGCAGACTTCAGGAGAGTGAATCACCAGCAGCTGTGGTGGTTTCCAGACTTCTCAACCATAAATGCCAAAGAGAAAGTAACAGGCCAGTAGAGAATTCTGTTGGAACTGGGTGACAGAAGAGTGTGGTCCAGCGGTAACAGCAGTATGGCAGCTGCAGCTGCTGCCATGTGCCTGCCTCCAGAGCTCCTGGCATGCAGATCATAGGAGGACTAAATGATCATTCAAAGGGTACTTGCTCTTGCTTTGACCTGCTTGTATCTGGGTCACAGTCTTGGGTGGTGGTCCTGGGGTGACAAACACTAGCATGCCAGAGCTTATAGTGGCTGTAGTGAGGGCACCCTCCTCAGACTTCTGACAACATTTGCAAAAACCCCAGCAATTTGGGACACATCTCTCTCCACTCTGGAAGCAGAGTTCTACCATGGTAAAGAGCTCAAAAGTCAAGTAATTGACTGGCAAGATGAGCAAACAGAAGAAGCACAATCAGACCATAGAATCTTTTTTGGGGACAAAGGAGATCAAAACATGGAACCAGAAGAAAACAATAAAGTCAAAACTCCTGCATCAAAAGCCTCCAAGAAAACTATGAATTGGTTACAGGCCATGGAGGAGCTCAAGAAGGATTTTGAAAATCAAGTAAGAGAAGTGGAGGAAAAATTGGGAAGAGAAATGAGAGTGATGAAAGAAAATCATGAAAAGTGAGTCAACAGCCTGCTAAAAGAGACCCAAAAATACACTGAAGAAAATAACACCTTAAAAAGTAGACTAACTCAAATGGCAAAAGAGGCCCAAAAAGCCAATGAGGAGAAGAAGCCTTAAAAAGGAATATAATTTTGATCTGTATGTAGATCATTCTCATAAAGATTTTTTATAAATGGGAAGGTAGACATAGAGTTATTGATATTTTCTTGATTGCCTTTTTTTGATAATAGGATTTGTGATTTTCCAAAACCCACTAGTGACATCCCTCTACCTCTTTCAGAGACATTGAGATTTAACTCCCTAAATTTCTCAAAATTATATTCCTTTAGCACAGACCTCCATATATATATATATATATATACACATACACACACATACACACATACATACATACATACATATATATATATATATATATATATGAAGAAAACAAAGATACCCCAAACATTTATATATATATATATCATTATCACTAGTGAAGAAAAGATACGATTAAGGATGTATTTACATATGTTTTCATTATTTTTTCCCGTACCATGCCCATCCACTTTCATCCTTAAATATCCTTAGGATAATTTTGCTTAGTTGAGTATTTTGTAAAACTTCCTAAAAATTTTTTTCTTCCACATATTCTGGCTGTCTTATGAGACAAAAGTGTTTATATTTTTGGACTGTTCTCCTTTTTAAGATTTCACAAATCAGTTTATATTCTACATCGGTGTTATACTTGGTTACCATGTCTCACCACATGACAGAGTGTTTGTAGGTTGATGCAGTTTCTAGGTTTTTTGGTTCTTCTTGTTATGGTGGTTGGTTGATTTTGGCTAGACTTCCTCAGAAAATAGGAATAGCCTAATTTTATGTTTGTTCTTTCCCATTTTTTTCTTTTTTTTTTTCTATCAATATCCTGTTTAAACAGGTCAGGTTGGCATATGAACAATTTTCTCATGTGACTCTTATTTTGAACTAAATATTATGATATATGACTGATTAATGTGGGTTTTACGATTGCCTGGGTTTATATGTAAGCTATGGTAAGGATAGATGCTTTCTTTGAACATTGAGGATGTTTTTTAAATCTGTGTTTCTCTTTTTTTTGAGACTTAAACTTTGAACTTATTTGTATTTTTATTTTAATGTTACATTCAGTTTTGTTCACTGAAGCAATGAAATCTTAAGGATATTTCAGTGATTGGGGGGGTTACGGTATAGAATGTTTGAAATACAAAGAGATAAGTTGTATGTTTTGGCCTTAGATACTTAAAGGTGTGTAGCTTTGGGCAAGTCGCTTACCTTCTTTTCATGGCCACCTGTTTCTGCATTTATAAAATAGGGATAAACTCTCAGAGTTCTGAGGGTAAAATGAGATGATATTTGTTAAGTGCTTTGCAAATCTTTTTTTAAGGTGTTATTTTCCTCAGTCAGGCTGTTGACTCTCATTTCATACTTTCCTGCATCCTTCTCATTTCTCTTCCCAATTTTTCCTCTGCTTCTCTTATTTGGTTTTTTAAATCCTTCTTAAGGTCCTCTATAGCTTGTAACCCACTCATATTTTTATTTGGGGCTTTTGGTGCAGGAGTTCTGACTTCACAGACCTTTTCCTATTCCGTGCTTCGATCCTCTTTGCCCCCAAAATAGGAGTTTAATGTTGCATTTTTCTGTTTATTTTGTTTCCTTTGCCTAGGCATGTTGTCACTTAATTATTTGACTTTTGGGCTTGTTGCCACAGTAGGACTCTGCCACCATACAGGAGAGCTTCCGTCCCGAATGTTGGGGTCTTCACAACTTCCGCAGGTTGGGTGGCCTCTTTAAAGCTTCCACCTGCTCTGGCAAGTTGGATACCACCCCAGACCACAATCCAAATCCAAGCAGGTTAAAGCAAGAGCAATTAGCCCCCAGACTGATTGCTGGATCTCCCTACAGTTTGCAGACCAGGAGCTGAAGCTGCCACTGAAGCTGCAAGATGGCTTCTGTGCCAAGGCTCTTCAGCTGCTTCTTGACCCCAGGGGAAGAAGCCAACACGTTCCCCAAATACTAGTCCCAAAGTCCATAGGGCACTAACCTCTCACTTTGTCCTAGGCATGTCTGTATTGATAATTCTGGAATCACCACAGCTGCTGGTGTTCTGGGGTCCCTCCAGCCAGCTGCTGGTTGGGCCACCCTGGGGCTAGCTCGGCTCCCAGAGCGCTGCGCTGGCTGCTCCCTGCAGGGCTGCTGGGCTGCTCCCTGCAGGGCTGCTGGGCTGTCCTCAGTGGGAGGTTAGCTTCTCTGTGTTGTTCTGTGGGTGCTGGAGCTCCAGAAGTTGTTCAGAGTCCCCTTTTACATGGTTTGGACGTGTTGTGGGGGAGAGCACCTTGGAAGTGCTGTTTCTACTCCGCCATCTTGGCTTTGCTCCCCCCAGTGCTTTGCAAATCTTAAGTCTGTAAAAATGCTAGTTATTATCATTATACAACTTGAAATGACCTTAAAAGTCCTTGTTGTCGTTGTTGTTCAGTTGTTTCCGTCATGTTGGACTCTTTTTGAGCCCATTTGAGATTTTCTTGGCAAAGATACTAGAGTGGTTTGCCATTTCCTTCTCCAGCTCATTTTACAAATGAGAAACTGAGGCAGACAGGGTTAAGAGACTTGTCCAGGGTCACACAGCTAGTAAGTGTCTGAGGCCTGATTTGAACTAAGGAAGAATAGTCTTCCTGATTCCAGCCTTGGTACTTTATCCTCTGAGGCACCTAGCTGCCCCATGTACGCCTACCCCCTCATGTTACAGATGAGAAAACAGGTTCACATAGGTAAAATGATTTATTCCAAATCCTGCAGGCAGTGAGTGACAGAGCTATTGTTGAAACCTAGATTCTCTGAATCCAAATGTAGCATTCTTGCCATTACACAAAGCTTATAGTATATGTAACTTAAAAAAATAAAAAGCCCTGGGCTATTTTTCTGTTGTTTTGTTTTATAGAGGACTCTGAAAAGGGTCATATGTGGGTGGACAAATGTGTTTATTCAAAAATTTTCATCTGAATAGACCTCAAAATAGGAGACTGTACATACTGTTCTTGTGAAGTGCCTGCATGCTCTTGGTCCCGGGTTAAATAGCAGCACCATAAAGGGAAGGCCTTTGTGTCATCTAAAATAAGTCCTTCCCACTCCACTGCCTGGGTATTTACAAATTGCTCTTATACTCATCCTAAGCCCTACCATCCACCCTTCCTTAAATCCATCTATTGGAGGTTATTCTAATATTTTTACATTTAAAATACAAGCTTGATGCTTTCATTATGCTTTGACCTAATACCTCCCCACCTCCACCTGGCCCCCTAGGCTTCCATTGCCACCCATCTTCCCCAGCAGAATTCCAGTCCTTTGGTTACTATTTTTTTTTTGAGGGGGGAGGTGAGGCAGTGGGGGTTAAGTGATTTGCCCAAGGTCACACAGCCAGTAAGTGTCTAGTGTCTAAGGCAGTATTTGAACTCAGGTCCTCCTAACTCCAGGGCCTGTGCTCTATTCACCACTCCACCTAGCTGCCCCCGATGTTACTGCTTTTTGCTTTGGAAATGGAAGAGGTTTTGTTTTGTTTTGAAGCAGCTTATGGGCTTTAAAATGTCCTTAATTTCATTTCTCTGTGTTGTTTTTGAGTCATTTCAGTTGTGCTGGACTCTTTGTGACTCCATTTGGGGTTTTCTTGGCAAAGATTCTGTTATGGTTTGCCATTTCTTTCTTCAGGTCATTTTACAGGAAACTGAAGCAAACAAGGTGAAGTGACTTGCCCAGGGTCACACAGCTAGTAAGCATCTAAGGCCAGATATGAACTCAGGGAGAGATGACTCTTCCTGACTCCAGGCCCAGCACTCTATCCACTGCACCACCTAGCTGCCCCTCCTATTTGTATACACAATCATTTTAAAACTATAGTTCTTTTTTTGGTCCTCGGGGTGGGAGACAGAGGAAACTTTGCACTATGTTAATTAATCATTAAATTAATTAATTAGCATGTTAATTGAAAAGAGTCCAGACCATTTTCTTGAATAAGCAAGAGGGTTGTGCAGGTAACCTCTCATCTCTCCTCTTGGGAAGAGAAGTGAGTGTGGGTACCTACCTGTATGTATTCATGGCTGCAAAGGGTCAGTTTTCTTCCTTCTGTGCATGGTTCTCCACCCCACAGTATCACACTTAGATCCTTACTCTTCGGGCTAAGGATTACTTCCATATCCTGTTGGTCTAGCTTCTTAATTGAATAGGGGGAAAAAATAATTGCATTCAATTTGAATAACCCAATCTGCACGCACATCCTTCTTTCCCTCCAAAGTCAGGTCAGACCCAATGGCTATAGGTAGTGTTTACTGTAAAATCACTATCATCTCTACAGCCTATCTCTGTGTGGCACTAGAGTCTTCTGGGCAGACAGTCCTCATGTGAGAGATTTTTGAACAAGGAACTTAAAAGCTTCCTCTCATCAAAACCCACCAACGTAGTTCCTAGACAGCTCGGAAGAGTGTGAGACAGAAAATAGGCTCCCCCACGTTTTTTGGAGGCATATTCTTCCTCCTTCTCTTTCTACACTATCTTTTCTTGCCTTGGAAGCTTTATCGTGTATTGCTGAGGTGACAACAGACAAAATCAGTGAAAACAACTTTTGTTGGCCCAACTTACAGATGTGAATTTTAAAAAGCTATTTTTAAAAATTGTGATATTTTTTAATGTGTCAATGTTTTTAAGACTACATATGTAGCTGGATTCGAAAACTCATAAAATCATGGATTTAGAGATGGAAGAGTGGGGGGGGTATAAAATTATTTTTATGGCAAATTATTTAAATAGAGAATACTATAGCTTAAGGCATAAATTGACGATATTTTAAAATCAAAATTCTTAGTAGAACAAATGCAGTAGAGCTATATGTGTTGTTAAAATGATAAGGGGAAGTAAAACAAGCCTTTCAGGCAACTTGAAGTTTTTCTATTTAGTGATTTGGGTACTTAATAATACACTATTACTAGCAACTGCTTTGCTTGTTTAGTTAAGTTTACTTTTATTTAGAAAACAGTAATAATAATTTTTTAAAAGTCCACAAGCCACATGACAGAAAGAAACATTTCCCATTCAGTAGCACCACAAACACCTCGATTTAAATTGGAGCCTACTTTTCCAACATATTCATTAGGAGATGGGCAGAATGATCTAATCTGGCATCCTTCTGCAGACTAAATGAAAGGCTACTCTGATTGATTGGTGTCAACATCCAGCTGGACAAAATACAAAAGCCACTTGCAGTTCCTGGGATAGTCCACAAAATTAAAAGAGAGTCAGCAAAAACACACAAGTCAGCAAATGTTTGGGGCTCACAAAGTCATTTGGGAAGAAGGTACAAGTAGTTAGGTTGACAGGCACATTTCAGTAACATATCTATTCAATGTTATTGTACTGAAGTACAATACAATATTAGTATGATGATGTGCCAAAGTGGTTTTATTGATAGAGTTGGCCTTAGAGCCAGGAAGACCTGTCCTTTGACACATACTGACAAGTATGTGACATGATATAGGTACTAGATATGATATAATATGGATATCATATATGATACCAAACAGGTCCATTAACCTGTGTGCTAATTAAACACATTTATTTAAACATTTAAAACTATTTGTAGTTGGGAGTTGAAGACTCATAGTGTCATAGATTTAGAGGTGGAAGAGTAGGAGCATATAATATATTCTGAATGGCCAAATCTGAGGAAAAGAAGGCTTTTTTTTTAGTCTTCATCCTTCTTGACCTTTCTGCAGACTGTCAGTCACCTTCTTCAAGGTACTATCTCATGTCCAGGTTTCTATGACATTGCTGTGTCCTGGCTCTTCTATCTTTCCAGCTGTTTCTTCTCAGTGTCCTTTGCTGATTTCTAAAATCCATATCATATCCATTAACTATGAGTGTCCCCCAAGGCTCTGTCCTGGGCTGTCCTCTCCCCCTACTCCATATTATCTCACTTGGTGATCTCTTCAGATCCCATGGGTTCAATTATCATTTCTATGCAGATGATTCCCAGATCCATATATCTATCTAGCCCTAGGCTCTTTCCTGAGCAGGTCACATAGCACCAACCACCTCTTGGACATCTTGAACTAGATGCCCCAAAGGCATCTCAAACAACATACTGAAGACAGAACTCACTGTCTTTCCCCCATAAAGCTCCCATCTTCCCAGCCTAACTATTCCAGTTGAGGGCACTACCATCCTCCCAATTACCTGGCTGTCATCCTCAGTGTCTTAAAGCAAAGCCTGGAAGACAGCTTGTTGAGTATGTTGCAGAGTTCATTCTTATTCAGGAATATGGCAAATTAGATGATCTTGGAGGTTCCTTCTAACTTTGAGATGCTATGATTCTGGGTGAATGGTCTGCTAGGGTAGCCAAAAAAGCTGTTATAAGAAAGGCTTTGTGTCCTGGATTAGGGAGAGGATAGTCCTACTGTTCTCTGTCTTCCTTAGACCTCATCTGAAGTATTGTGCTTTTCTTAGAGGTGTCCACATTTTAAGCAGGACACTGATAAACTGAATAATGTCCTGAAGAGGACAACCAGGATAATGAAGGGCTTCTAACTCATGTCACATGAATTGAAGGAACTGAGAATATGTAGCCTGGAGAAGAGAAGCTTTAGGACAGACATAACAGCAATCTAGATTAGAATTCTAAGAGTACTCTTTGGCCCAGAAATGTCACTACCAGGCTCCAAAGAGATTAAAAAGAGAAGAAGAGATCCTATGTGTACAAAAATATTTAGGCAGCTCTTCTTGTTGTAGCAAAGAACTGAAAACAAAGGGGAAGCCCATCCATTGAGGAATGATTGAATAAGTTGTGGTACATGAATAACATAATGTAACATTATTGGACTGTAAGAAATGTCAAAAGGGACAGTTTTGGGGAAACATGGGAAGACTTGAACGAACAAATGAAGAATAGTGTTAAAAACAACTTGCACAATTACAACATTGTAAAGAAAAACAATTTTGAAAGCCATTGCATGCCAGAATAGTTCAATGACCAACCACAACTCAAGAGCAACAGTATTGAAGCAGGCTTCCTACCTTCTTATAAAAAAGTACAGAATTATACATTAGTATTTTTTTTAACATGACCAATAAATGGTTTTGTTTGGCTTGAATATGTTTACTCATTATAAGGGTTTAGTTTTTCTTTCTTTTTTCACGGGTAAGTTAGTCAGAAAGAAATGAGGATTCATTAAAGCATTTTAAAGAAAATTCATGGAAGAGGAAAAAAGAAAACCAGAAACAAATCAAGATAAGGACAGCTTTGAAAGTAACAGGTTGAATTTATTATAGACCTTAAAAAAGGTAACCTGTATGAATTAGAGAATTATGGTTTTGCATGCAATCATCCCTTTCTGTCTACTTTGTATATGGAAAAGCTCATTTTTTATATTTATTTTTATTCAAAAAAATTAAAAATTTTTTTTTTTGTTTTGGAGGGCAATTGGGGTTTAAGTGACTTGCCCAAGGTCACAGGCTAGTTTTTGTGTTAAGTGTCTGAGGTCAAATTTGAACTCAGTTCCTCCTGACTCCAGGGTCAGTGCTCTATTCACTGTACCACCTAGCTGCCCCCTAAATTATTATTTTTTTTAATTAAACTAATTCAACTTAGTGCTAGTAGGCAGCACTAGAATTGTGGGTGGAAGCTGAAAATAAGATAGATTTAACCAAATGTAGCAAAAAAAGAACTTTTGGGGGAGGTAGAGGCCAGAGTAGGAAGCCAGGTGATGCAAAATGAGACAAATAGAGGGCTAGTCGCCTCACCTAAAAGCAGAGAAGTGGTGTAGCCTGGCACTGGCACAAAAAAGAAACAAAACCCTGTTTGCCTCAGTTTTCTCATCTGTCAAAATGAACTGGAAAAGGAAATGGCAAACCACTCCAGTATCTTTGTCAAGAAAACCCCAAAGGGAGTAAGGAAGAGTCGGACACGACTGAAATGACTGAACAGCAATTATATAGGTTTTTTTTGACTTTCTGAGTAAAGTATTAAAAAAGAAAAAAATATATATATATGAAAAAACTGGGCAACTAGGTGGCATAGTGGATAGAATTCTGGGTCTGAAGTAAGGAAAACTTCTCTTCCTGAGTTAAAATTTGGCCCCAGACATTTACTAGTTGTGTGACCCTGGGTTAGTCACTTAACCCTGTTTACCTCAGTTTCCTCATCTGTAAAATGTGCTGAAGAAGGAAATGGCAAACCACTCCAGTGTCTTTGCCAAGAAAACCCCAAAGGGGGTCGTGAACAGTCATACACGACTGAAAGGATTGAACAAGAGCAAAAGAAAAACCACATGTGGGGTGGACAGTATGGTTCTTTCCTTACTAGACATCCTTGTTCTTTAACTAGAGGTTGGATGATCATTTTTCAGATATGCTATAGAAGGTTATTTTTTTTAAATGTGTCCTCTAGTGTCTGATGGAGGGCCTGTGTTTCTGCATGTTCAAGGAGGGTGATACTAAACACAAGAAGAATGAAAAGAGACATTTTAATATTATCGCTTAAAGACAACTTGAAATGATATAGCAATGTCAGATTTTTGGAGAAAAATAATCAGAATAATAGTACACTTTTATGCATATGGTATATGGAAAGGGCACATTAGAATGCCTATTTATATCTATAGATATATATTCCCAGTCATTCCTTCTTTTGTTTTTTTGGTGAGACTTGCCACCATGGATTCAAGTTTTTCTAATTTTATCAGTCCAGTTATTTCAGGCAATAACGTTGCTTTCACAATTCATGTTTCTCTTTTAAACCATTCAAGGCCATCCTGCTGTTGTTCCATGCTTTCTTTCGAATAGTCAAGGTCCTTTGCCTCATCAGACAGGGATTCATTTTCCTTTGCTTTTCAATATTTATTCATAGATCACTGGACTCTTAGCTGATCTTGAGCCTATATATTCCCTTTTGTTATTGATATCTTCCCTGTTGGTTTATCTGCTTCTGTTTAAGGTCTTTAATTGAATTTTCTTCCTCCTGAGATTTTTGGTAACTTCAGTCTTTTCCTTTCTATTTCCTTATTACTCATTTTCTGACCTTGTCACTTTTGGTAGACATCCGTTGGTGCTGGACCTAAAAGCCATCTTAACCTCCTTTCACGCTAGGTAATTCATATTTCACAGGTTTCAGACTCTGCTCTAAGTGACTTTTGGCGCGACAGGAGGCAGGACAGAACTGGCCTCAGCTAGATACTGGTCTCTTCAAGCTTAGGAGAGTGCCACATTAGACATACCTGTGTCATGACCAGTTCTTTCTTTTCTTAGTTCTCTGGTTCCCTGCTCTGTTGAAGCATAGAATATTATCACGGGTCTATCCCAACCTGAACTAGCTCTTACTTTTTGTTTTTTCATGGGGAAAAAGAGGAGAGAGGGATAGAGTTGAATTTTACTGTAAGCTTGGTGTGTCAGCTTTCAAGAGTGGTGGGCTAGGAGAAAGAGAGTGATAAGTATGTCAGAGATTAGGGATTAGATGTCTCTGCTCCTAGTTCATTAAATTGTTGCCTCATTTGGGTTTTGGAATCCTAGACCTGGGAGACAGCTGAAATTACATTATTTTTTGCACATAATTCCATTTTTTGAGAGACTGTGAGAAGTGGAGAAAATGTCTAGTCCTCGATCTATGTGAATGATTACATAGGCACTCAGTTACCAAGTGATAAATACTCACTATATGTCAGACACTGTGATAAACATGGGGAATACAAAGGGTGTGAAAAGGTAGAAGTAGGATTCTTGCCCTCAAGGGACTCATGCAAACATAGTGAAACTGAAGGTAAGACAGGAGAGCCCTAGTTATTCATATCGAAAAATGTCTTAATTATGGATTTTTCACTAAGTAATATAGTAGTAAAACTAGTGAAGAGACAGGTTGGTGTAACAGAAATAGCATTGGACCTACAGGTAGGAGGGACCTCTGATACTGAATGTGAGTCTAAGCTAGTTACTTCATCTCTCTGAGACTGTTTCTTCATCTGTAAAATGAGAGTAATAATACCTAAATCTAAGGGTTACCGTGCAGATCAGATGAGACAAAGTCTATAAAATGCTTTGCAGATCTTAATGTGCTGTGTAAATGACAGGTATTATTCTAACAATAGCTAAAATGGTGGTTGTGAGGAAAGTAAGTACAAACCAGCGGATGCTCTATATATTTGTGTGACGCACTAAAAGGACTTCAGTAGACTTCCCTAGCCTCTCTCCATCGCTGGAGAGGCTTGAGTCCTCTCAGGTCTTCCCTTTCCAAAATAATCTCAACTTGCTTTCAGTTTTTTTGTAACTAGTCATTAAATATGAGTTATTGTTATTTATAATTGCACTTGATGGTTCATATTTGGAGCTAATTGACAGGAGTGGCCTATCCTAATTGGAACTTACTGCGGCATGCTGTCTTTGCAGAGCTATAATCTTCAGTGGAACCTAGGAAAATTCACCTTAAAGAGTGCCCCCACTGGAGGTGGCCACAGCCACCCTCCAGCTGTCTAAAGGCTAACGACCCAGATCTTTCCTTTAAAACTATTATAAATGAAAGAGGGGAAAGTAGAATCTTTCTTCTACATGAAACAAATCCCTAAAGTAGATAAGGTTAGTAACGTAAAGTTAAATTTTGAACCTTTCAGTTCTTCCAGAAAAAAATTCATAGCAAAGCCTCCTTATCCTTCTTAGTTACAAGATAAACAACTATTCCTTTGAAAGGAAAGGCTGCTTGGGCCTAGTGCTTTAGTTATACAGGTATTGTATGTAAAAGTGATGTTTGTAGAGACTTAGAGGTCTCTATTAACTTTTTCCAAAGTTAATATGTTTATTTTGGGGTTACTTAAGCTTAGTACAATTAATGACCACTTGGCATTCCCATTCTTAGGATCCCAGGAAAGAGAACAAAGACACAGCCCTTGATTTCTCTTTTTTGTCTTTATTGATTGCAAATGTGATTCTACACTGTTGTAAAGGGCAGGTCAAGTTCAACACTACTAAAAGTACTGTGAAAATGAAGATTCCATTAACAAAATGCTGAAATTATGGGGTTTGAATCAGCTCTAGAAAACTGGGAAGAAGCCAGCTTCAGTTTTTCCTGTAAATTTTTGTTCCTCCCTCTCCTCCCAGGTACACCGAGGTGTAAGTGATTGTCACTTAGATAACTGCAGAAGAATTAGTCCGGTGCCTCATAGTAGGGATGGGAGGCAGTATAGGGACGCATCACAGGAGAGAAAGGGTGGCTGAAGACCAGTATGTTTGGTCTAATACACAGAGAGACACACAAGCAGAGAGACTACTATGTGTTTCAAGTTTTTCCACTTGTCACAAGCAGAGAGACTACTATGTGAGTTCTTAGGCATAGTGACCCACAGATAAGAACCCTAAGTATTATTTTTCTCCTGGGTGCGGGGGAGGCCAAATGGTGGCCAAAACATGAAGCTAATGGAATGTCAATTATTAGATTAGTCTGGTAAGGAAAGGAGTTTTGGGGAGGAAGCAAAGATAGCCACTGAGGCTTTATAGAAACCCCTAGAATGATGGTCTGTGTGCAATGCCTTTTCAGATATGGCCAATATGTAGATTTTTCTCCCTTGACTTTTTGGTACAAAGGAGTGCTTTTTTTGGTGAAGGATAGTGAGGTATTGGGGTCATGACAATGATACACAGAAATGATACACAGCTTCATCATGGACAGTGTATGACCTCGTAGCACTCTGGGTAGGGTGTCAGGCCTGGAGTCGGGAAGACTCCTCTTTTCCCAAGTTCAAATCTGGCCTCGGATACTTACTAGCTTTGCCACCCTGGGAAAGTCACTTGACCCTGTTTGCCTCAGTCTCATCTTCACAATGAGCCAGAGAAGGAAATGGTAAACCACTCCAGAATCTTTGCCAAGAAAACCCCCAATAGGGTCACAGAGAGGCAGACATGACTGAACAACAACATGGTCTGACATCAAGAACAGACATTTAAAAGTGTCACTGAGGATTATGCTTCTGTCAAAAAGCTACTGAGTTGTTGATGGCTTCTTTTGCCACTTTTAGAGACTTCTCACTGTTCTCAATTCATGGCTGGTTGTTGACTGAAACTCAGATTTATATAAGAGCTTGTATATTTTCCTCACTGCAACCCAAGAAAGTAGGTAATGCAAATGTTAGTATGCACATTTAGCAGAAGTGGAAATTGAGACTCTGACTTGCTAGGACATGTCTGGGATGGTTCAAGCCTTGCTCTCCTGACTTCATTCTATTATTATTCCAATTACCTTTGTTTATTTCACAATTGATCTTCCCATTATGTATAAAGCACTTTATGGTAACTGGCTAACTAATATAGCTATCTAATATAGCTGATTCTTAACCAAGACAGCTTAACATATTGAATTTTTTTAGAGTAGATAAAATGTTTTCAAGTTTTTCCTGATAGATCTATATGCATACTTGATTTATATTTATTTAATTCAGCTGACCTGAAACAGATCTACTGAAATATAATCTGTGCAAGTACAAATTCTTTGTAAAGTGATCCTTTTATTTTCATAAAGTATCCTTACTTTAAAATTCTCCATTTTAAAGTCATTGAGTCACTCATAAACGCATACTCATCTCCTTCCATTCTTTTAAATAAGACAAAGAATAATTTATGTTCTGTTTCTAAAGCTAGTTTTCTAGCATAAAACCATAACCAATACAATATTATTATGTTTAAAATTTTTTGATAATTAAGGGGAGGGAAAAGATATTTTTAGTGACATTTAAGTCTTTAACCAATCATTTTCAAAAATTAAGCATTTCAGTGGCAAATGAGGAACAGCTAATTCTGTAAAGATTTTTTTTTCATAATTTTAGATAATGGTACTTGTATATTTCAATGACAACAACTGTCCTGATAATCTTTGAATTGTTTAAAATTTAAACACCAAAAAAGAGCCACTTCCATCCTCAGAGTAGAACACATTTCACATTGCTTGCCTTTTAAAAAAGTACGTAATAAGTCTTATATGTTACTTTAAATACTGTCCTGCCCAACTGTGCTTCCTTCTGAAATTCCTTCTTTTCTCTCCTATGCATTTACAGATATTACAGTCGTTCTTATTTTTTGTCATCATTATTGCTAATCCCCGACTCTTGTCTGTTTCCCTCCCACCTTTAAAAACTGATAGAATTAAAAACAACTTTGTAACAAATAAGAATAAAGAACTCTGATCAGAGTTCTTAAGTCAGTCATCTTATTTGATAGTGTTGCTATCCTTATATAAATTATTCTTCTGGCTTTGCTTACTTCACTATGCATCGGTTTATACTACCCAGAATTTTCTGAAATATTTACTTTCATGATTTTATACAATAGTCTTCAAAGAGTCCAGTAGTTCCTAAATTGTCTTTCTTTGACTTGTTTTCTAGATCATCTGTTTTTTATATTGGCTGTCTTACATTTTATTCTATTTTTTAATCTTTTGATTTTATTCTAAAATTTCTTGCTGTCTCATAGAGTCATTGATTTCTTTTTGGTCTGAGTTTTTAAAGGAGTTAATTTTTTTGAGTTGGGATTACTATGTTCTCTTCTAAACTCTTTCTAGTTTTTTTGCCTCAGAAGCTTTTGTTCATCATGCTTTATTTCTTCTAAATATTTATGTAGTCTTTGTGGAAAATCTATTTTTTCCCCTTTAAGTCTCTGCTTAGAGTTTTTATGGAATTATTCTTAGCCTTATTTGGGGAGATCTTTAGATTTCCAATAGTTTTTCATACTAGTCATTGCTAGCATTTGTCAGTGACTTGGCTAAAGATATAGTTGGCATGTCTTTAGAGCCAGCTAGGTAGTACAGTGGATAGAGCTCCTGGGCCTGGAGACAGAAAGACCTGAGTTTAAATCCTGCCTCAGAGACTTGTTAATCATGTGACCCTGAACAAGTCATTTAACCTCTGTCTGCCTTAGTTTCCTCAGTTGTAAAGTAGACATCATAATAGCACTTACTTCTCTAGGTTGTTGTGAAGTAATATTTGTAAAGTGCCTGGTACACAGTAGTAGCTTAATAAATGCTTGTTTCCATCTGTTATCAAATTTGCAAATAATATAAGGGATTATGAGAAATAGATAATTCATTGAATGACAGAATCATGATCCACAAAGATCGTGAGAGGCAAGAATGTTGAACTGCATATACTAAGATGAAATTTAATGGGGGTGAGTATAAAGTTTTACAGGAAAGGAGGAAATTTAATGAGGACAAGTTTAAAGATTTTGGATTCAAAGAATCACTCTCACTGGTACAAAATGGGGGAGATGAGCTAGAAAAAATATACCTAAAAACAATCTGCTAGTTTTAATGATTTCAGGTTTAATTCAATTTAACGATATGGTATAGTTGCCCCCTCCCCCCTCCACATATCCCAGACACTTAATTCAGGCATTGGGTCATATTAAGAGAAGTGCTGCATTTAGGATGGTCCCACTGTACTCTATCATGGCCAGACTGCATTTGGAGAATTGTATTTAGTTTTGGATATAATATTTTAGAAAAGACATTTATAAGTTGGGGAGTATTCAAAATAAGTGATCTAAATAGAAAAGGCCACATAATTAGAGGAGAAAGGCAAGGAAAACCTTGCATAACTATGACTAGAGGAAGGATTCCTAATGAAAATGTAACTAAGTATAGAGGGGTTATCTTAGAAGATAAATTAGACAGCTTTGATTACACAAAATTGAAAATGTTTGGCACAAACAAAATAAATTCGACTAGAAATAAAAAAGAGGCAGTTAATTGGTGGAAAATGTTTGCAATGAAAATCTCTGCTGTAAGGTAAGATTTTCACATTACTTGTGGAATGGAGACAGATACAATAGACATTTCACAATAATGAAGCAAGTGGTTAAATGATATAAACAGGCAGCTCTCAAAAGAAGAAATGCAAGTGGCCAGGCATTATGGTACACACATGTAAACAGGGGAGACTACGACCTCTTGAGCTCAGTTCTAAGTTGCACTGAGTTGCAGTGTGCTTTGCCAGTTGATTATCCACACTAAGTTTAAGTCCTGGAGGAGGAGTCCAGGTTGCATAAGGAGAAGAGAACTGATCCACGTCAGAAATGGGTCAGGTCAAAACTCCCAACCTGATCAGTAGTGGAATCAGGCTCTTATACTTCCAGCCTGGGCAAGATAGGGAGATCCAGTGTTAGAAGAAGGAGGAGGAGGAAATGCAAGCTATTACTAGCCATATGAAAGAATGAGCCAGATCACCAATGAGAGAAAAGCAAACTAAATCAGCCCTGAGATTTCATCTCTCACTCATTACATTGGCTAAGATGACAAAAAGTAAAAATGCAAAGTGTTGGAATATGCTATGAGAAGAGAGGCATTTCAGTGTATTGTCGATGGAATTGTGTCCAACCATTCCAAGAAAAAAATGGAATTATACTAAAAAAAGTCACAATTTGCATACCCTTTCCTATAGGAAATCTGCTTGTAGGTGTACATCCCAGTGAGGTCTAAAATAGAAGGAGAGGTTCTATGTCTGTGTGTATAAGTAGTAGTGATGGGGGGGGGGAGCAGGGAATAGAGCACTGGCCCTGGAGTCAGGAGGACCTGAGTTCAAATTCAGCCTCAGACACTTAACACAAAAAAACTAGCTGTGTTACCTTGGGCAAGTCATTCAACTCCAGTTGCCCTCCAGAAAGCAAAAAAAAAAAAAAATAAGTAGGAGTAGGAGTAGGAGCATAGATCTAAAGCTGGAAGGAACATCAGAGTCCATTAGTCCAGCCTCATCTTTTTACAGTTGAGGACAATGAAGCACAAGCAGGTTAAGTGGCATAAGCAAGATTTGGATCTAGATCATCTGACTCTAGAACCAATATCCTTTTCACTATAACATACAAATGTAATAGAATTTTATTGTGCTGTAAGAGATTGAGAGTTTAGAGAAACATATGAAGACTTATATGAACTGATGAAGAACAAAGTAAAAAGAACTAGGAAAATAGTTTGAAAGACTTAAACACTCTGATCAAGGCAGTGTCCAGTCATGACTTTAGAGGACCATGATAATTACAAAATTGCCCATCTTGCTTGTGGCCCCTTCTGAACGTCCTTCTGATCTCATTTTTTTTTCTCAATAAAGCCAAGATGCTGCTATATTTATTCAGTTATCTTAAGAATTGTTATGGTAGAAATGCCAGGGTTGTGGAAGTCTTACTTTGTCTTCCTCATTTTGTGGTAATAATGAAAACTCCAAGAACACTTTCACTTCCACCAATCAAACCAGCATTTATTAAGTACCAACCATTAAGCTTAGTTTTATGTGCTTGAAATGTTTATGAAAAGTTATTTTTTGTTTGTTTTAAAATAAAAAAAACTATAGATCTAGATCTAGAATGAGACTCAGAAGCCATCTAATCCAGGGGTGGGGAGCCTGGGGCCTTAAGGCCACATGTGGCCTTCTAAATTCTTAAGTGCAGCCTTTTGACTGAATCCAGATTTAAAATTTTTAATCTTCAGTAAAATTTGGACTCAGTCAAAAGGCCACACTTAAGGATTTAGAAGGTCACAGGTGGCCTTAAGGCCCTAGGTTCCCCATCCCTGATTTAGTCCAATAACCTTCATTTTAAAGACAAGGAAACCGAGGTACAGAGAGGTTATATGCTTTGCCCAGGGTCACACAGGTAGCAAACATCAGAAGCAGGATTTGAATCTAGGTTCTCTTTTGGAAGGGCCTTTAGAGTTCACTTAATGCTTCCATTTTGAGGATCAGAAAACTGAGGCCAGAAAAGGAGGGTTAAATAATTGACCTAAGGCAGTATAGCTATTAAGTGACAAAGCTGGGATTTGATCTTTCACTACAAATTCACCAGGCAAGCCACTGCACCATCCTTCTACTCCACCTAAAATACCTGTTAGTTATTTCTCTGTGAATGGTTCTGTGCAAGGTATTATATATTATATACCTAGGGATATATATTATATACCTTGTCTTCTGGTATCATAAGATGCCAGAGAGTGTCATTATGGGTATATCCCTAAACAGACACAGTAAATATTTACATTTAGATAAATGACTTCAGTATAGTTGTGAGCTATGTAGCTCTATGTTGGGGTGGAGAACTTGTGGCTTTAAGGCCCATGTGGCCCTCTAGGTCCTCAAGTGAGACCATTTAACTGAATCCAAAATTAACAGGACAGATCCCTTTAATAAAAGGATTTGTTCTGTAAAACTTAGACTCAGTCAAAAGGCTGTACCCAAGGACCTAGAAGGCCACATGGTGGCCTTGATGCTATAGTTTCCCCACCCCTGTTCTATGTAATGAGAAATCTAACATTAAATTTTTTTTTTAAGTAAGGAAAATTTTTCTTGAGGAGGTAAGATTTTTTAAATTATTTGAGTTAGTAAACAACTAATCATTCACCTAATTTTTTTTAAAAATGTGGTACATTTTAGAATTATTTCAATGAATTTGTCCAGACATCTATTTAATAACAGGCGTTAAATTTTCCCAAACCCTGAACTGTTTCCTGTTATTTTTATTTCCTGATGAGAATACATTTTGGAAAAAGAGGCCAAATTATTATGAAAAAGCCATTTTAGCTTACCGAGCACTTTATCCTAGGTCTTATAAATAGTGGCATTGGTCACATCCCTTTCTCTGCATAGTTGTGTCTCCAGAAGCCTTTTAAATTCTGGTATGGGTTTGTTTTGGGGTCAACCTGCAAGATCATAAGCATTCATACCATTAATTCCCAAACTTGACTGCTTTCTGATGGCCTTCATTACAGAGAGAATTATTTTTTTTCCCAACATGGTAATGAAGATTTTGTTATTTAAAGCTTCTCCATTTGAACTTAAATGAGTCTTTTTTGGAAGGAAAAGGTCATGCCCTTTGGCTCCAACTTCTTTTTCCATTCATCCTACCCTAACTTTAGTGACTGGGTGGGGTCCCTGGTTTCCTTAATTTGGATATCTCCACCTGTTTGGAAGTAATATACCTCTTCTAAAAATCATCATTTCCTTGTTGGGGGCGGGGTATCTAAGGGTGTTGTTTGAAGAATTCTTTCTGGAATGATCACATATGTTAATAGTTAATAACTTCTACAGCTTCTTTTTTATAGCTACAGCAGTATAATTCCTTAAATTCCTCTTACTATGTATTCTTTGAAGTCAGACCAATTCCACTCTATTCAAGCAAGCATTCATTAAGGACCTGTTATGTTCAAGGTATTTTTCTACTCTCAGGAAAAAAGAAAAAACAGGAAAAAAAGATCCCAGTGTTTGTCTTCTAATATTTTATATTTTATTGGGGGAGGGAGAGCATAATAACATTCATATAAATAAAAACCCAACATAATTTGAGATAGGAGACACATTAATAAATACTTTTTCTCACCTGGAATGAGCCTTGAAGGAAGCTAGGGATTCTGAGAGGCAGAGGTGAGGAGAGAGAGTCCTTCCTAGCCATGCAAGAAAGTCTGTACAAAAGCATGGAAACAGGAGATGAGATGCCAAAATTTGAGGAAAACAATTAGGTCACCTAGTCTGTAACAAAATGTACACAAGGGGAAGCCATATGAAATCAGGCCAGAAAGATAGGCTGTAGCCAGAATGAAAGGCTTTAAATGCCACAACAAGGAGTTTTTATCCTAAAGAACAATTGTTGTTGTCAGTCCTTCGATTGTGTCCAACTCTTTGTGACCCCATATGGGGTTTTCTTGGCAAAGATACTGGAGTGGTTTCTCCTGTGGATTAAGGCAAACATGTTAAGTGACTTGCCTGGGGTGTCTGATACTAGATTTGAATTCAGATGTTCCTGACTCCAAGCCCTGCACTCTATCAGCTGAGTAATCGAGATACCTCCTAAAAAACAAAGGGAGCCAAGTTTTGACTGGTGCTTTAGGAAGATTATTTTTTTGCAACTGTGAAGAATGGATTGGAGAGGGGAGACATTGGAAGTACGAAGATCAGTTAGGGTCTAAACTAGCATGTTGGCCACGTGAGAGGAGAGTAGGTGACATGTGAGTGATGTCTTGGAGGAAAAGCAAACAAAACTAATTGGATATGAGAGAGGGATAAAGGAGAGGAAAAGACCAAGGAAGACTTGGGTTTCAGATCTGGGTTATTGGAATGATTTTGGTGACTCTCAACAAAAATGGGGAAAGTTATAGGTGAAGAGAATGAGTCCTGTTTGGGATTTTTTTTTTGTCATTTGGAGGGGGGAAGGCAAGGCAATTGGGGTTCAGTGACTTGCCTGAGGTAACCTCTTTGGGATTTTTTGAGTTTGAGATGCCAAGGGGCCGTACAGCTAGAGATGTCTAGCAGGAAGTTGGTAATTTGGGAGTGGAGTTCAGGGAAAAGATGAAGATTGGAAATAGAGACATTGATGTCAGCTGCATAGAAATGATAATTGAACCTATTAGAGCTGATAAAATCTTTTTTAGAAAGTGAGTATGGAGTGAAAATAGAAAAGAAGACGAAAGACATGTTCTTAAGAGACACTCAGTTAGGAGAGATGGGAAATGGACGATGATATAGCAGAGAAGACGGAGAAGGAGTGGTCAGACAGGGAGGAGGAAATTCAGGAAAGAGCAAGGTCAGGAAAGCTGAAGGAGGAGAGATTATTTAGGAGGAGGGAATGGGCAACTATATAAAATGTTTCTGAGAGGTCAAGACAGATTAGGACTGAGGAAAAGCTATCCTATTTAGCAACTAAAGCATTGTTGGTGACCTTGGAAAGAGTATTTTCATTAGAGTGGTGAGGTCAAAAGCCAGATTTCAAGGAGTTGAGAAATAAGTGGGAAGTGAGGAAGAGGTTGATTTTTTTTTCCTATAGTTCAGCTGAAAGGGTAGGAGAGATGTGGGAGGATCTCTTAAGAGAATGCCAGAATCAAGGGAAAGTGTCTTAAGAATGGGGGAGATTAGGGGTGGCTAGGTGGCTCAGTGAATAGAGCATTGGCCCTGGAATCAGAAGGACCTGAGTTCAGATCCGGCCTCAGACACTTAACACACATACAAACAAAAACCTAGCCATGTGACCTTGGGCAAGTTACTTAACCCCAATTTCCCTCCAAAAAGGAAAAAAAAGAATGGGGGAGATTGAAAATGAGAAAGAAGAGATGATTGAAGGAGACGGGATCAAAGAATAGGTGGCCTTATCTCAATAGATGTTGTTGGTTTTTAGTCATTTTTTTAGTCCTCTCTGGTTCTTTGTGACCCCTTTGGGGTTTTCTTGGCAAAAGATACTTCAGTGGTTTGCCATTTCCTTCTCCATCTCAATAGATGACCAAGGCTTAACTATTTCCCTCTCTTCCCCAGCACCTAGCCCAAGGCTTTTGCAAGTAACAAATGCTCAATATGTAATTGTTGAATGAATGAAATTTATCAAACTTATTGTAGATGTTGAGGAAAATAGGAGGGATATCACAATATCACTGTCTGCAGTTATTCATCAAAAACTTAGCTATGTGCTTGGCAATGAGGATGAAGAAAGAATGATACAGGCCTTTGAGAAGCATACAATCTATCTGGATATACAGAGAGAAGTAGCATAAAGTTAGTTGCCAAATAAATGGCATGGGCAATAATCACTTCAGCAGATTGGCAAGAGGGGAGCAATCACCCATTGGGTGCCATAGTTGAAAAAAATCTTTATAAGGAGCATGAATTGAACTGAGCCTTAAAGGAATTAGGCAGAGATTTAGACAAGGTTAGAATGGAAACTGTGTAAGCAAAAGCCTGGGAGGCAGGAGGTGGCAGTGAAGTAGTTAGACTGAAACGGGATAGTGGGAGATAAAGTTGGAGACATAAATAGATAGGGACCAGATTGTGGAGGACATACTAAATGCTGCATGTTTTGAACTACAGTGGGGAGCCATTAACAGTTTTTCTTTTGAGTGAAAGGGTGGAATGCTTGAGGTCAGATTTTAGAAAGATTAATCTAGTATATAAGAAGGTAAAAAGACTAGAGTTAGAGAGACCATTTAGGAAATTTTTGTAATAGTCCAGCCTTGAGCTGATGAGGGCTTTGACCAAGATGTTGCCTTAGCATTTTCATAGTTATAATAGCTACATTTTCCATTTTTATAATATGGATATACCTGATGGTCAAAATTGACTTAGAAAAGGGATAGGAATATTTGTCTCCTCCCAGAAGAGATCCATTGTCACTTTTTTCCTGGTGAATAGAATAATCTATCTTAAGAAACTTTAGTGATTTCAGAAGAGAAAGGCTAGCCAGCATGGCCATCATCTGTTAGATCAGAAGAAGGGGAAATTTAAGAACATAGAAGAGTTGAAAGATGTGAATGAGAGGCTGGTTGTTGTAGAGCCTGGTTGTTGTAATCCTGGTATGTTGTATTGGCATAGAAACTGAAAGGAGAATTCATGAATGGGTTTCAATCATATCACTTCATTTTATTACTGAGATCACAGGAATTCCTCTCTGTTCATTGAAGCCCTGCCTGACCTTCAGAGCTAAGCCCAGGTCCCTCCTAAATAAATTCTCCCAGTTTAACCCAGCCTACAATGAGATTGCTCCTTCATTGAACTTCTTCTTCTTCTTCTTTTTTTTTTTTTTTGCTTTTTGGAGGGCAGTTGGGGTTAAGTAACTTGCCCAAGGTCACATGGCTAGGTTTTTTTTGTTTGTGTGGGTTAAGTGTCTGAGGTCGAATCCGAACTCAGGTCCTTCTGACTCCAGGGCTGGCGCTTTACTCACTGCGCCACCTAGCCGCCCTGATTGAACTTCTAGAAAGTGCATTATTTGTTAAACTTTTGACACATTTCACCAGCTATTATTATTGATCTTTTTATATCCTCTTATCCTTCAGGCATTGGAGAGACTTCCAAGCCTGGAATTAGGAAGATCTGAGTTCAAATGTGGCCTCAGATACTTACTAGCCATATGATCCTGGTCAAATTACTTAACCTCTGTTTGCCTCGGTTTCCTTAACTTATTTAAAATGTGGGTAATAATAGCACTTGATCTTGGGTTGTTGTTAGAAGAAAATGAAATGATATTTGTAAAGCATTTCGGAAACCTTAAAGTGCTAAGTAAACACTAGCTACTATTATTTCCAATTAAAGGACAAACTTGCTTAGTGTGGGGATTGTATATTATTCTTTGTGTCCTCAGCACTCTCCACAATACCTTATGCTTAGTGCAGGCACCCAATAAGCATTTGTTGTTGATGACAGGGGACTTAATAGGTTGGGTGTTATTTCCTTGGAAATGTGTGTCTTCGTGGAAGAGTTGTTTCCAGGGGAGCTCTCAGTTGAATGCAGTTTCAAAGAATCGCAGAGCCTCAGAGTTAGAAGCTCAGAAGCTCTCTAGTCCACAATATGTGAGAATAAAAATCTTTTTCTACAGTGTTTTCTAACTCTTGGTTATCTAGGCTCTGATGGAAAACTTCCATCTAAAAGAACCTACTACCACCTTAAGAAATGACTGCCAAAATTCCATTTGGAGGCAGCTCTATCTTTTGGCAAATTTCTCCTCATATTAACCCTAAACTGCCTCTCTACAGTGTCTACCCACTGTTACTCTCTCTGTATGCCAAATAGAACTTTTCTTAGCCTTCTTATGTATGACAGTACTTCTAATACTTGGAACATGCTTTCATGTCCTCCCTAGTTTCTCTTCTCCCAGTTAAATATCTCCAGTTCCTAAGAGATGTCAAGGTCTACTGGGAAGGGCCACATGTCTAGTCAGGGCAGTTGTTGTTACTGAGTCATTTCAGTCATGTTCAATGACCCCCTTTGGGGTTTTCTTGGAAAAGAATACTGAAGTAGTTTTCCATTTCCTTCTACAACTCATTTTACAGATGAGGAAACTGAGGCAATCAGGGTGAAGTACAGGGTTACACATCTAGGAAGTGTCTGAGGCCAGATTTGAACTCAAAGAGGAGTCTTCCTGATTCCAAGCAGAGTGCTCTATCCATTGCACCATCAAGTCAGGGCTGACTTGAGTTGAAATCCTGACTCTGACACTTCATAGTTGTGGGAATCCAAATCATATAATCTATCTGAGCTTCAGTTTCTTCATCTCTGAATGGGGATAACAATACTTATAATGGCTCCTTCTAAGGTTTATGAAGAAAATACATGTTTCTATATACAATTATGGTATCATTTCCAGCCCTCTCATCATCCTTATCACTCTCCTCTTCCCCATCACTATTTCAGTTTGTCTGTATTCTTCTAAAATTTGGTGTCCAGAATTGTGCAGTGTTCTCTTACCAAGGCATAGTATAGAAAAACAGTGACCTTTCTCATTGTGAACAACATGCACCTAGGATTGCATCAATGCCTTTGACTGCCACATGCTACTCTCATATTACATTGAATTTGTATTCCTTTAAAAACCTTAAGCATTCTTCTGTCTAGCCATGTGTGCCATATCTTGTACTTATGAAGTTAATTTTTTGGACCCCAATGTGGGACTTTACATTTGTCTCTATAAATTCAGTCTGATTTTGTTCAGTCTACTGCTCTAGCCTTTCCAATGCCTAGATTCTCTGGAATCTGTGAAGCATCTCAATAACCATTAAGGCAAGTTTTTTTTTTTCCAGTACTGTAGGACCATGATTTTCAAACTTCAGGATATTGAATTTTTTTAAACTCTAATTACTTAATAAATAAAACGGTTAGGTATTTATTTTGGCCTACAAAGGTTATGAAAAAAATTGCTAAGACACGAAAAGTTCCATGAACTGAGGAAGTCTGGCAACCTCTGCTCTAGGAGAGTTTTCACAGAGGTTGGTCATTTGAATTCAACTTATGGAAGACAATTAGTTGCTTTCTCATTTAACTTGGAATGATTTGTGATTATTTTATATTGGAATTTGTTTTATGTTACTTTTTTCCCCAGAAAATTTTCCCCATATTTTTATGCTCCTCATTTCCGCTGCTATGTACCCTCTCAGAAACAGCATACTGCTCGATATAATGTGACCGTTTTTGTGTGATTCTTTGAAAGTAAAATCAAACTAAAACCATCAATAAAGCATTAGCATTTGTTGTTCTTGTCATGCCCCAGCTCATACTGGAGACCTGCTTTATAAAATATCTTAAGTACTTAGTTATGTATAAATTCACCTGTAGATTTCTTACATGCATCCATCTAAAACTTAGTAAAAATTCTTCCTTTTTTATTTGCAGCCTTTGTGTTCAGGATCCAATACTTCATTGCTGTATGACCTTGGGTAAGTGACCCTTTGTGAGCCTTCAATTTTTCATTTATAAAGTGGGAATGGTAATAATACTTTCACAGAGTTGTCCTAAGGATTGAATGAAATAATATATTAAAGTATTTTATAAACTAGTTATACCATAAGAATGTCAGGGATTATTATAATAACATAGAATGTCCATTTTCCCTAATTGTTTGTTTGGTCTTTCCATGCATTTAGATTTCTCTTTACTTGAAGTATAGTATAGGTAGTAGAGAGGATTTGGGCTTTCATAGTATAAGTGTTGCTATTCAGTTGTTTTTCAGTCATGTCTGACTTTTTGTCACCCCATTTGGAGTTTTCTTTGCAAAGATACCAGAGTGGTTTGTCATTCCCTTCTCCATGAAAGTAGAGGAACTAGGTTCAAATCCTGCTTACTTCGTGTATGACCTGACTGGTAAAGTAAATTTACTCTTCTGTGTCTTAGGTCTTTATTGGAGTAGATGATGAAATCTTAAGTCTCTTTCTGGCTCTGAATCCTATGAATCTATCTTCTCTGGATTTACAATGTATATCTTTTTCTTTTTAATGGGGTATAGGTCTTTCTGGCCACATCTGATTAATGTAATCACCATTTAAATTTTTAAAACTAGGATAAACTGTATTTTATGAAAATAGATTAGCCGTTTCTTTTATATATCTTTGTCCCTTTGGAATGAGGAAACCTACAATTTACCAAAAAATTCCAAAAGGCTTACCCTTATTTTGAAATGGGTCACAGAGAACTTTTAATATCCAATAAAATTTGGGAGAAAAATTTCTATTGTGTATTCAAGAATCATGATGGGAAGTAAAATTACTTAAAAGAAAAGCCTGGAATAGGCATGATGAAAATTCTTTGTAAAAGTTCCATTTTCCATTTTCTTTTTTCCTTTTTTTTTTGGAGAGTTCTTCCCTCTTCAATGAATCAATCAGTAGCTTAGATTCTTAAAGAATTTTTTATGGCATAATAAATTGTTATAAAATGTTATAAATTAACATTTATAACACAAAAAATAAGCCATTTCCTAACCTTGTCCTCTTTACTTACAGAGGTCATAAAAATTGTTAATGCAAATGAAGTTGCCTTCTGTTGTGTGATGCTAATAGGAAACGGATCATTGCAGTTTATGGGGTACTTACCCATTTTGGTTCATGATTAATGACTGACTTCAAATGACATTCCCTCACCAGTTTCCTACTATTTATCACCTAAAAGAATAGAGCCCAAACATGAAGTTGATTTTGAAGTTGTCAGACTTTCACTGTGGTGTAAATTCATCACAAGCCAATGCTTTAATCAATTTAGGAAGGAACAGTATATAAACAGGAGGATTCACAAACTCTTTATGCTGTTTTCCCTGGAAAAAAAAATCAGCTTCTTGTCTCTACTTTGTTCTGACCTTTGTTTTGCTCCTTCCCCTCCCCACTCACTGATAACCATTCCCAGGTTCCATGAACTCCTCAGGTTGTATTTCTGCACTTAGCCATGTTGCCATGTTAAATTTTCAAGCAAAATTGAAAAAACCTGATATAGTGTTTTAAATTCGCTTTAAAAGTTTTTCAAGCAGGTAAGGCGTTTTGCAAAACTATTGTGGAACATTTCTTTTGTTGTCACAGTGTTCTTCCTGCTATTCTGACAACTTTCAGTCTATCCTTCCCTCTATCCTCTTCCACCATTCCCCAACCCCCCATTTCCCTAGGGGTTAAAAAAGGCTTCCTTAGGCTTAGAACAAGCTTTCATTGTCCTATAATTAAGCTTCTGGCTCTCTTCAAATTATTCTTTAGGTTATTTTCAGGCAGGCTTTCCTGGACCTCTATAGGGTTGGTAGAGAAGCCCAGTCATGCCTAAGTGTATGCCTAAAGGCTATTTCAAACTTCTGTATCCTGCTGCCCAGTTACATAGCTTGGCTCACGAATGGTTAGAATTACAATTTCATGTCCATAAATTGTTTAGTGCAGTTCGTGTACTTCTCACCATACTGCTACCCCTATCACAATATTTGGAGCTAGCTAACTTGTCATTTTGTAATGATAATTTAAATTTTGCTTTACTTGAAATCATATGGTGTGTAGATTTAATATATATTCATTTGTTTTACCCTGTATTAATGTAGTTTAGAGAAAACTTACTTACCTGTGTCTAGTTGTAGGGAGATACCGACAACAACAAACTCTGGTGTTGTGATGCAGCAAGACCTGGATGTGGTGAAACAGAAACATATTTTAAAAAACAACAACCACCAAAAACATGGACAAGATGAGCATTTTTGTTTTCCAATGACCACTAGGAATACCTTCTAGAACACAGTTCAATTGCATGACCTCAGACAAATTTTCATTAGTCCTTTAAGCTTGACTGTGGAATCTGACTATGAAGAGAGACATGTTTGTTCTGACTGTGATAAGGAATTGCCTATCTTGGCTCAGTTCAAAGTAGTTAATGCTCTCTTTAAAGACTGATTATTGAACTCTATTATACTACAGAGTTGGTTAAAATCTGTTCAGGTTTCAGTTTTTAGTCTTTTCCTCAGAGTGCAGTGTTGGGGGTTAGAGAGAGGACTGAAGGGATGGAGGAAGGTAGGAAGGAGGTAGGAGAGAGATAAAGGAAAGAAGCCAGTGGCAGAGGACACTTGAAAGCATGAATGTCTGGATAGATGATATCAACTTTGGAAAACATTTGCCCTTCCTTCATTCTGTGCTGTTTTAAGTGTTCATCCTTTCAAGTTAGCCTTTCACTTTCTCCCTCCCCTCTCCTCTGTTTTCTCCCTTCCACCATGTGTGCGTATTAGATAGGTGGGGACTTAGAGAGAGGGGAAAACAAAGATGAAAACACCCAGATAATTATTACTAGGGCAACAAAAAAAAGTACTATACTACTATAATGAAATATATCAAATTATTTAAATAATCTTTAAAATTTATGTGAATGCATTCTAAGGGGTGCCATTGATGGGGGAAAACATTTTTATTTTCCACCTCATCCCCCTTTCTTTACACCAAACTTTTAGGCCTGTGGTTTTAGAAGCACGTCATTTGTTATTTCAGAGAGCTTAATTCTGCTTTAAGAGATGCTCTATCTTAGACCTAATGTGTTCCTGGGGACCTGGTCTTAAGACAGATTTGTCTAAGACAAAATTCAGACAACTCAGCTATGTCATGATTTTTGTTTGTATCTGAGTCAAAGATTTAGAGGAAAAAAAAACATGTAAGTCTTAATCAGGTAAAAAGGGGGGGATAACTAAAAAGGAAATGATTATTCTTTGGCAGGAATCTGGGAGAGCAATAACAGCATCTGGTTTTTTTTAATACTTTTAAAATATACTATAGTATGGAAATAATTTGAAGCAAGTTCTTAGAAAGTGAAGTACTACGTGCAAATGCATTTTGTTTCTGGCTCTTGTAATTGGTTTTGGAATTCTGGCTGTAGACTTGGATGCTGCTAATGATTTTCTCTCATCGCTGACTGATTCTGAGGTGTGATGTTAGTTTTACTCAGTAGGTTGTTACTTTGCTTCTTTTGCACTTCAAAAAGATCTAAGGTTACTGATTATGACTTTGCTACTTCCTGCCCGATTGTACTTAAAAAAGGGGTTGTAGATTTTAAACCTTACTGTAAAGAACTTAATGTGGTGTATATTCTTAAGGTTTGCATATCCCTTAAGTTTCAAGCTTTCCCTTTTTATTTTATACATACAAGGATAACATACAAGGCACTATTTATTGGAATCACGAAGTTCTCTTGAGCAGTGAAATGCTTCATCCTCTACCTCCCTTCCCTTTCATGAAGAATTAGTATGGTGGGGTGAGACAACTCGCCATCTGAGTCAACCACCATCTGAGCCTAGGTTAGGGACCTACCACATGAGAAGCTGTTTATATATTTAGTCTCTCCACCTCAACTAAAAAGGATTCTCCAAATGCACACCCACTTTTAGCCAGCTGTCCTTATTTCTTTTGAAGTAACAGTATAGTATTGCTTTCCTTCCCTTCTTCCCCTTCCCCCTCTCCCCCATGCTATCAGGCCTCCTTTTTTCTTACTGTTATCTTTGAATGAATTTGTTGTTCAGGTTTGAACTTGTAGACCAACGCATCTGGTGCTGAATCAGTAAACATTGTTGAATTAGTCTGCTTTTTAGTTTTTTGTAATAGACTTCACATTATTTCCCCAATGATGGTCATGTAAAGCTTTGCTATGAATTATTATTAATTATATTAATTTTGGTTGGGGAAAGGGATGGAGAGAATTAAGTAAACTCATCAAAGGGGAAGAGGGTATTTGAATATTCTGTCTTGTAATTAATGGGCTGCTGTGCATCATAAAGCTATCCAGTGACTTGGTGTGTGTGTGTGTGTGTGTGTGTGTGTGTGTGACACCACGTCCTACTTAAATAAAAGATCCAGTATCCCTTGGACTTTTTACATTTTGCAGAACCACCATTTCTACAAGTGCTTTGTATTTGGAAGCAAAGACTACTGTCTGCTGGAATAATATTTAGGCATATGAAGAAAATAAACTAACCAATCGGTTGAAGGTTAATTAAGATTCTAACTCGGTGATTAAGTTAAGAACATTCTCTTCAATAGTCCAAAGTAATTAAATGGTCCAAAGGCAGGGGAATGGAGCATCCTCTTCTGGTTGTTCTATTAAATTGCTACATGAAAGAGAAAATTGATAGTAATAATACAGTTGGCCTTTCCTCTTGAGTATATCTGCATATAAAATGGCCATCATCCATCATCTCTGAATATCGACTTTTATTTGTAACTTGATGTGAAGGATATATGCTTGAATAGCATAGTACAAACTGTACTTCTTCCAGATAAGGGTCTGAAATTGTAGTAAGTACTCATTATGGTGAGAACAACTTGCACTCAACAAATTGCAAGCCATGTAAACTTATTTCTTAGAAGGAAAAAAGCCAGCAAACTGCAGCCTGTGTCCAGTGAATCAGTCATATTTTGAACTGAATATGTATATATTTTAATACTCATGTGATTTCCAAAGGATAGTAAGTAGATAATAAATATTTGTTGGTTGGTTGACAAGTTATAAATAAATCCCTTTTTCAAATTACATACAATAAATTGAACTTTTAAAAGAGGCTAGCAACTTACAATAGCTCTTAAAGATTCACTGTTGTTAGAATAGTTTTCTGCATATGCAGTCTTTTACCTTAGGGGAAGCTCTTAGTGGTGGAGGCTGTTGTGGCCTAGTGGTCTTAAGATCAGGATTTTAGTTCTGGCTCAGCCACCTGTTAGTTCTAGGACCTAGAGAACAAGTCATTCTGTCTTTCTAAGCCTCAGTTTACTTTTCTGTAAAGTGGGATAGTAATACTTATACTACTATGCCCACCACATGGAGTTGCTATAAGGGAAAGAATTTTGGATGTTATAAATGTCTTTTATTATAGTTTTAAGATGTCTTCTCAGTGATTCTAAGGAGAACTATGTAGCCAAAACCTCTCCATCACAACTGGTTACTAGGGAAATTTTTTTATTAGTTTCATGCTTTCAGGAGCAGAGGAGATAGAAAGGAGAGAACTTTATGGAGTGAAAATAGTATTTCTTTTCCATGCAAAATAACCCAAGGGAAGGAGTGAGTCCTAGACCCAGGTTTCTGACCACAGAAATCAAAAATAGTAAAAAAAAAAATAGTAAAAAACAGAAACAATTCATTTCTATTATGGAATAATTTCAACATGTTATTTTCAAATTGTCCTGTTCATCTGTGTTTACCTCTGAATTTCCTTCTTGTTTCTGCAAATTTTTTTAATGCTTCAAAATCCCTTTTTCCTTTCTTTTATTTTTTCCTCTTTTTTGGCCATGTTATTGCTAGTTCTCATCTCCCCACCTGTTATCTCCCCTCATTCTTAAACTGCAAAAATAGAACCTTTTTAACAAGTATGTATAATCGAGAAAAATAAATACACATGATATTGACTGCATCCAAAAATGTAGGTATCATTCTGTTATTCTGAAATTTGAGTTCATCACCACTTTTTCAAGAGGTGGGTAACTGGTTTCATCATTAGTACTCTAGAATTGTTGTTGGTCATTTCATTGATCACATTTCTTAAGGCATTCAAAGTCGCTTATTATCTTCACTTTGTTGCTTTTATTGTATAAATTGTTTTCCTGGTTCTGCCTACATTACTCTGCATCAGTTCAAACAAGTTTTCCCAGAAACTGTCCCTTTCCATGAAGCTGATATCTCTGGCTTTATGTCTGTAAAGTTTCTGGGAATTTTATTTGTGGGTTTCTTTCAGAAGATAATCAATAGATTATTTCTGTTTTCACTTTGTCCTTTGAGTCTAATTTTCAAGGATTCCTTTATTTGGGAAAAGTTTTATAACTCATACACTAAGTTTTTTGTTCTCCTTTCTCTGGAACTCATTTATTTTATGAAATCCTTTAAAATTTTTTTGTTTTATTTCTTCCAAGAATGATTTCAAACAAAGACGTATGTTTATCTAAGGCTTTGTCCATCATGGTTGTAGAATTACCATCTTCTTCTAGGAAGACATCCTGAATGTTCTTGGATCCATAAAATTTATTTATCACTGTGTCTTCAGTTTATTCAGATTTCCACCATTATGAATTAGAACTTTCTGCCAGGGTCAAACTTTGCTCCTCCAAACTTGGATGGGGTAGAAGGCCCCTCTTTGGTCCTGATATGTTTTCTTGGGGTTTCTGCCACTGGCCTTCCTTTCTACTGGTATATGCTGTACACAAGGGCTGCCAGGTCCCAGACTCACCTATACTTTCTAGGTATATAGTGCTGAGCTCTTCAAGGTTATCTAAAGAGTCTCATGATTGATTGTTATAAACATTGAGAGCCTTTAGGTTGTACAGACTGGTTTCTGACCTCTCAGTAGGAATTTCTGCTTTAATAGCTGTCAACTCCTGTCTGAATGTCTCATCAGGGCCCAGAGATCCACAGCTGTTAACCAACCTGGGGCCTCCTTCCTCATGTACTTCATATTCTGTTCCCTGCTGGGTTATACTTGACCACCCTGGGGCTTCCTGGCTGGAATACTCTGAGATTGTTGGACTTGGAAGACCTCTGAAAACTGCATTTGTTTTATCTAGGCTCACCCTGGTTGGGCCTCTCTCCTTACCTACAAGCAAGCTGATCTAGGCTAGATGAAGGTACTTACTTTAGTTTCTGTCTTTATTTCCTAATCCGTATTTGCTCTGGCTTTCTTTTAGTTTATCTCTTCTGGAGGAACTGTGTAGGAATTAGACTGATGTGCTTTTAATTACTTGGTCATCTTAACCAGAAGTTCCCAACCCATAGTATTTTACTGCCTTAAACTCACTCCTGACATCGAATGATTGGCGTGTGTGAGCTTGAGAAGGAAGCCAAGAGGCTTTATCGCCAGTTTGGAGGGCCTGTTGACTGTACCTCACTCTTAATTTATGTTTCCTTTCCAGTATGATCAGCCTTGTGATTCCTGGTACTTAACTATGTCCTAACTATATAATACACCTTGCTTCACCTCCTTGATTTCCCTGGAAGTGTATCTTTTTCATAATCAGTAATATCCAGGGCAGGATATTATAATTAATATATTGAAAGCATTTTACTAAGTATCTACTACACATGCTTTGCTACATTAAAAGATGAACACATAGGTCTCATACTGTAATATAAGCAACATTTCAGTAATTTGGAAAAGTTCTCGCATTATTTTTTTAAGCAGGCATATTATGGATTATACATGTTTTGGATGCAGTGAATAACAGCAACACATTTCTCTCTCCTTTTTTTTTTCTCACTTGGATACCTGACTTATTGAAAAAATGTAGAGCTTTATGAAGTTTTTCTTTGCAAGTCAGTCTTTCTCATTGTCAGCATATCCCTATCAATCAACCAGCATGCCTTAAGTGTCTACCATTTGACAGGCTCTCCTAGTCTCAGAGGGCACAAGACAACAATAAAACACAGCCCTTGACCTCAAAGAACTTACATTTTGTCTTTCCTGTTTTCTATTCCTGGTATCTCTTGTGCTCAGCTTCCTATCCTCCCCCTCTCTTCATCTGGTCATTTCCTATCCCTTCCTCTCTCCTGATTTCTCATGTCTCAAACCAGGGTCTCCTTATGCACTGTCAGATCTACTCTATGATAGGACCCTCCAAAAACTACCTTTATGTACGGTATAGCCTCATAAGTCCCTATTTAATTTTCCCATAATTCCTGAACAATTCCTTGACTTAAAGCATCTCATTTGTAGTTTTTAAAACCATGAAAACAGTCAGAGGTTGATCTGATGGAACACAATGCACTGAATCCATTTTTAGTTAACTCAATACTGTGCCATCAAACTGATCTTTTCAGGTACATTTATCTGAGGATAGTTTTCTCTCAGGTCTTTAGAACAGTCTGTGTCTCTTCTCAGCATTTTATCTGACAGGCCATGTTTCATGTCAGGCTGATTTTTATCCTTACACAATTTTATTACTTACACAAAAAAAAATTACACTGATTTTATTCCTCACACAAATATCCTTTTTCTTCCCCTTTCAGCAAACAAAACATCCACATGTATATGAAAAGGGCAGTACCATATATACAAGGTGTTTTAGGGAAGGTGGGCACAGGCAGTTGGGAAGATGAGAAAGGTGGTGTTTGTGTTGAATCTTAAAGGAAGTAAGGGATTTTCTAAGGCATAGCTGAGAGAGCATATCCCAGGCATGGAGAACAATCAGTGAGAAGGCATAGAGACAGGAAGGAGACGGAGTATTGTATATGAGGAACAAGTAGATCAGTATAACTGGACTTTAGAATGTATGGAGGGGAGTCATTTTTTAAAATTTGGTTTATTTTTTTTTTATTTAAATTTTCAGATTTGAATTCTTTCCCCTCCACCAACCACTGAGAAGGCAAGAAATATAATACATATTATATATCTGTGTGTATATATACATACTCTGTATATATGTATATATACAGAGATATAGGTGAAAATATATCTCTATTTTAGCCATGTTGAGAAACGGGTGTGGGGAAGCAAGAAAAATAAAGTAAAAGAAAATATGCTTTGGGGTGGCTAAGTGGCACAGTGAAGAGAGCACCAGCCCTGGAGTCAGGAGGACCTGGGTTCATGTCTGGCCTCAGACACTTAACACTTATTAGCCATGTGACCTTGGGCAAGTCACTTAACCCCAGTTGTCCTGCCTTCCCCCTTCAAAAAGAAAAGAAAAGAAGAGAAATAAGCTTTGATCTGCATTTAGAATTTATCAATTCTTTCTCTGGAAGTGGATAGCATTTTTCATCATGAGTCCTTTGGAATTGCTGTGGATCATTGCTTGTATTTATCAAAGTAGCTAAGTCTTTCACAGTTCATCATCCTTTCAACATTGCTGTTAATGTGTACAATATTCTCTTGATACTGCTCACTTTACTTTACATCAACTCATATAAGACTTCCCAGGTTTTTTTTTTTAAACAACCCCTTTTGTCATTTGTTACAGCACAAGAGAATTCCATCATAATCATATATTATACCTACCTCAGCCATTCCCTAATTGATAAGCATCCTCTCAATTTCCAATTCTTTGCTACCACCAAAAGAGCTGCTATAAATATTTTATACATGTAGATCCTTTTCCTTTTTCTCTGATCTCTTTGGGGTGCAGCCCCAGTATTGATATTCTTGGGTCATAGGGTAGGCACAGTTTTAGAATCCTTTTGGTATCGTTCCCAATTGTTCTCCAAAGTGGTTAGCCTGGTTCATAACTCCACCGACAGTGCATTAGTGTGGTTACTTTTCTATGTTCCCCCCAGCATTTATTATTTTCTTCTTTTGTAATGTTAGTTAATCTTATAGGTGTCAGGTGATATCTCAGAGTTATTTTAATTTGAATTTCTTTGTTAATGATTGAGAACATTTTTATGACTCTTAATTGCTTTAATTTCTTCTGAAAACTGCCTACTCTTATCCTTTGACTATTTATCAGTTAGGAAATGGCTTTTATTTTTACAAATTTGGCTCAGCTCCCTGTATATTTGAGAAATGAGATCTTTATCAGAGAAACTTCTTATAATTAGGTTTTTGGTTTTTTTTTACATTTTCTACTTTCCTTCTAATTTTGGCTGCATTGCTTTTATTTGTGCAGAACCATTTTAATGTCATGTAATCAAAATTATCCATTTTACCTCCCACGATCCTCTCTGTCTTTTGTTTGATCATGAACACTTCCCTTATCCATAGATCTGAGAAGTAATTTTTTTCTCTGCTTCCTTAATTTGCTTATGATAATACTCTTTATGTCTAAATCATGAACTCATTTTGAGCTTATCTCAATCTACAGTGTGAGACTTTGCTCTGTGCCTAGTTTCTGTCAAACAACTTTCCAGGTTTTTCAACGGTTTTTGAAAAACAAAAGAGTTCTTGTACCAATAGCTTGGATCTTTGGGTTTATCAAACACTAGATTACTGTGGTCACTTACTTCTGTATATTTTGTGCCTAATCTCTTCCGTTGATCAACCACTCTATTTCTTATCCAGTACCAGGTTGTTTTGATGATTACCACTTTATAATACAGTTTAAGATTTGGTACTACTAGGCCATCTTCCTTCACTTTTTTTCTGTTGATTCTCTTGATAATTTTGACTCTTTAATTTCTGGATAATTTTTTTTGTTCTATAAAATAATTGTTTGGTAGTTTGACTGGTATGGCACTGAATAAATTAATTTAGGTGGAATTATCATTTTTGTCATATTGACTTGGCCTACTCATTAGCAATTAATATTTCTCCAGTTGTTTAGATCTGTCTTTATTTACGTGAAAAGTGTTTTGCAGTTGTTTTCATATAGGTTCTATGTGTGTCTTAGTAGGTAAGCTCCTCAAGTATTTTATACTGTCTACAGTCATTTTAAATGGAATTTTCCTTTCTCTTAGTGCTGGATTTTGTCATTAATATATAGAAATGCTGATGATTTGTGTGGGTTTATTTTATATCTTGTTTTTAGTTGACTCTCTAGGGCTCTCTAAGTATATCATTATATCATCTGCAAAAAAAGTGATAGCTTTGTTTCCTCACTGGCTATGCCTATTCTTTCAATTTCTTTTCCTTGTCTTATTTAAATAGCTAGCATTTCTAGTACAATATTGAATACTAATGGTGATAATGAACACCATTGCTTCACCTCTATCTTACTGGAAAGACTTTCTAGTTTATCCTCATTACAGATAATGCTCGCTTTGGGTTTTAGGTAGTCACTATTTCTCATTTTAAGAAAAGATCCATTTATTCTTATACTTTCTGGTGTTTTAATAGGAATAGATGTATTTTATCAAAGGCTTTTTCTGCATTTAGAAAGTCAGTTTCTAAAATATCTTGGAGGCAAGTGGTTAGAAGATCATGAGCAGTGTTATGTCATATAATGACAAGAAGCAGTAGAGGAGAAAACAAATTTTAAGAAATATTGGTGAGGAATCCAGCTAAGCAAAGTAATCCTGAATGCATTTCAAAGTAAAACTGGAAGAATGACAACCAATAGAAAAAAAGATGGAATAGATCTGCAGATTTTTTTTTTCAAATGCTTTATTAACTTCTGGTTTACATCATTCATTTCCAACAGATTTTGAGTTACAAATTTTCTCCCCGTTTTTCCCCTACCCCCCACCCCAAAATAGTGGTCCCACAGGATATCCCCTCCTCCAATCTGCTCTCTCCCATATCTTCCCCTATACCCCCTTCGACTAGATCTGCAAATTTTTTAAAACAGTAGCAAACTCTTTTTACCAATAACAGTGGAGTCACCATACTAAAACTCTTAACATTACTGTCCCAGATTTGCTCATGGAGAAAGTGGAAATGATACAGATGAAAACAAAAATGGGGGTAAAAAAGCTTCAATAGACCAAGTAAGTATACACAAAAAAAATGTCCATGTTCCTATTAGTGATTGACATTGTGCTGAATGCATCAAGCCTAGAAACACTAAAGAGCCTCCTAAATGAGCTTTTCTAATCACCCTAGAGAATTTCATTTGTCTATACAGGAAAAACCAAGGAATGAAGAATGCCTACTCTTTGGATTGTAATATATAGTTGAATGGACAAACTATATAGCTCATCCATCAATAGACATATCTTGACCCATAGAATAAAGATAATTAGTTGGCCCCAGAGTTGAATAAGGGGAGGAGAGTTGGCTTAATGGCCCCTAGCTTCTCCCTGACCTTTTAAAATACCAGTATTCTTATATTGTGTTATATGGGTGTGAGTCATGGAAGAGTACAACCTTCAAAGATTTAAAATTTAAGATCACCCAGAGTCAATGGAGAGGGCTTGGTAGATGTTAATAGGCTGTATTACAGTACAAATGAAGAATTACAAAACAGAAGTATCACAAAGAATGTCATCAAAGAAATATATTAGGGAAAAAGAAGATGACTGGGTCATAAGAACAAAAGTATAACTGATAGAATAACTGATGAACAGCCTACATGATCCACCGGTATTATTACAATGTTAAGAAAATTAGGGAGGTTCCCCACTCCAGTATAATTGGACCCTTTGGGCAAACTTATGGAAGAACATGAAAAAGAGTTACATAAGATGGGGGAGGCATGGTTTTTTGGTAATCTGCATCACTGATGACATCATAATTTCTTTGAAGTATTTGAGTATTAAAATTTAAGATCACAGATTCATGGGAATTGTTTTTTTTAGTATTGAATTTATTACATTATATTTAGAATTCTGCCTTTCGTATAACTCTAGAATTTTGAATAATCAGAATTGCTTGAATGCCATATGATCTGAATATCATTAATAGTTTCTGGGCTTCCTTATTTGGAATGACCTATGCTCTGTACTTAAAATTCTTGACTCTGTAAGTATAGCATTAATGTAACCTTTGACAGCCTGAGTTAGTGGGTCAACAGGGATTTATTGAGCACTTACTATGTACCATACTGACTACGGATTAGTGCTTTTCAATTGTTCCATAGATACTGTGGATGTACATTATTTATGCTTTGTTGACCCTGTTAGCAAGATTCTCTGTTTGCATATTATGGATAGAATCTCTTCCTATAACTTATGGGAAATGCAGTGATTCAGTCTTTTTGGTCAGGGCCTTGTCTTGAGCCATTATCAATATCAAATTTAGTTCTCTCAAGGAGTCTTTGGAGGTCTTCATTGTGAACATCACATACAAGGTGATTGTACAGCATGTTATCTAAGAAATTCCCAAAATGCATTGTTGGGACTGATGGTACAGTTTTGCAGTATGAGCAAAAGTTTCCATTTCATTCCCTGGTCTTCTCACCAACTACCTAATGAAATGGTGGTTCTCCTCTTTGTCAAGGCCAACCTCTCCATGAATGTTTTTGGACCTATCTCCTCTCTCTTCTGGGAGTATCACCACTTGGATTGTTCCTTCTTTTTTTTTCAATCACTTTTTATTCACTTGCCTACAAATGTGCCTCTCTCTCCACCTCATCCTTAAAAATCCTTTGTGTGATCTTGCCATTCCTCCAAGTTATCCTCTATCTCTCCTCCCTTACACAGCTAAACTCCTACAAAGGGTTTTTATACTCATTCATTCACTCCTTTTCTCACTTCTTGATATCTTGCAGACTGACTTCTCACTTCATCATTCAATGGAAACTTCTAACTCTAAGATTGCCAATTATTTCTTAATTGCTAATTCTAGGGCCTTTTCTGAATCTTCATTTTAGTGGACCTCTCAGCAGCTTTTGACATAGTTAACTACTCCTTTCTCCTGAAGACCCTTTTGAAATTGGTTTCCATGAAATTGTTCTTCCTTAGTTCTCATCAGATGTCTTCTCCTCAGTGTTCTTTTCTGGTCCATCAATAAACATTTATTAAGTGCTGACTGTCTTCCAGGTACCTGATTCTGAAGATCACCTGGCAGTTTAGGGTACCAGACACTGAGGTCCTTACTGGAACTAAACTGCCAAGCATTCAAACTCTGCTTCAGAAAGCACAACTCCGATGGGCTGGCCACATTGTTCAAATGCAAAATGTACGCTTGCCAAAAAGACTGTTTTATGAAGAACTCCATAGAGGGCAAGTGGTCACATGGTAGTCAGAAGAAGTCATACAAAGACACTTTTAAGGTCTCTCTTAAGATCTTTGGAATTGATTGTGACATGGGAGACACTGGCACAGGACCACTCAGCATGGTGTGCCCACATCAGAGAAAGTGCTGTGCTCTATGAGCAAAGTAGAATGGAAACAGCTCATAGAAAACACAGGATGTGCAAATTTAGAGAATTGACCCCAAATGTTCACATGGACTATCTGTGCCCGACCTGTGGTAGAGCATTCAGAGCTCCTATTGGTCTGATCAGCCACAATTGGACACAATGAATCTTGATGTTAGCATAGTGTATTAACAATGCAATATTCACTATGCCTATAGCAATTATAAATAGGCTTATGTGGTTATTAATCACAAAATATATCAGTCTCTCTATATGGGGGATAAAGCCAGAGAATTTATTAAAATACCAAATAACTGAGTCCCAAAACCAGAAAGTCAAAGCCATCAGGGTAGTTATGAAATTGGCACAAGTAGTTAATGTAGTAAACAACCACATTCTTAAGCCTTCAAAACACAATAGGCTACCTCAGGCAAAGGTCCTTCTCTCCCCACTCACAGCAACTGCTCAGCGTCCAGGAAGCGTGCTCACAACAGCTCCGGCCCCCTGCAGTTCTGTTCCCTGGCAGTCCCCAACAAGAGTCCTTAGCAGAAATTGTGGCTGGCTCAAAAAGGAGTTTGTGCCTCCACCTCTATCTTGGCTGCTGCTGCTGCTGCTGCTGCTGCTGCTGCTGCTGCCGCCGCCGCCGCCGCGGCCACCGCCAGTCCCCACCGGAACTCTAACTCTTCTTCCGCTTCCTCTTGCCCCTCCCCTTCCTGCTATGTCAGCAAGTCCAATGGGGCATGGAAGATCTTTAAGTCCCATAACCCTTACACATAGTGATGTCATTTTGTTCCTCTTTGAGAATGGAGGACTACAAACAACCAAGCACTAGGGATACAAAAAGAAGCAAAAGACAACCCCGTCCTCAGGGAGCTTACAGTCTATTAAGAGAGACAACAAGCAAACAAACTTATACAAACAAATTATATACAGCATAAATAGGAAATGATTAACAATAGGGAAGCACTTGCATTAAGTGGGGTTGGGAAAAGCTTTCTGTAGTAGATAGGGTTTTAGTTGGGACTTAAAGGAAGCCAAGGGAGGCAGTAGACAGAGATGAGGAGGGGAGAATGTTCCAGGCATGGGGCATAGACAGAGAAAATGTCAAGAGCAGGGAGATGGACTGTCTTATGAGTTAAATGCTCTAGAACAAGGACTCTTTTGTTTCTCTCTATTCTTACAACTTATAGTGGTTGTATGCACTTACTAGATAGTAAAGAGTGTAAGTTTTAGAAATAACTTACATTTATATAGCAGAAACTTTTAGATTTATAAGATGTTTCAGTACTTTGTGCTATTTTAAGATTAATAAATGTATGGCCCACTATTTGTTCTTTTTTACACATTAAAGACAATTCATAGTTTCCCTCCAAGATTGTCTGACATCCAAATATACAGGGTTTGAGGATTATTGTAACGTTCTTTTCTTCTTGGTAAAGATCAATGAGAATTTGTGATATGTAGGAATAGATAGGACTATGAGGGAGAGGGATAGCCACTTGCCATCACCTGTATAGAACCACACCCATTTCTTCTGACAGGTGCCCTATACCCTTTCATTGTATTAAGTGTGTAGCTCACATTAAATTAGAGAATATCTAGAGGGAAACAAGACTATCTTAGGATAAGAGATTGCATTTCATGATGTATCAGATCAGTTGAAGGTACTGGGGATGCTAAGTCCAGAGAAGAAAAAGGCTCAGGTGATCGCTATGATAACTGTCTTTAAGTAATTGAAAAGGTAGCATATGGAAAAGGAACTGGACATGTTCTTTTGGGCCCAGGAGGCAGAACTGGTAGCAACAGCTGGGAATTGAAGAATCAACTTTAGATTTGACATCAGGAAGAACTTCCTAGTAATTAGAGTTCAACAAATTTGGAATTGGAAGGCAGTGGATTCTCCCTCCTTTCAGCAAAAGCTGAATTACCAATTTTTAGGTGAACTAGGAGTCTTTTTCTATAGATGTTAGCTTGTGTGGCTGCCCAGGCCCCTTTCCTCTCAGAAATTCTGTGATTTAATGACTGTAATTTAGTGACGCCCTCACCTCACCCCAACATCCACGAAGAACAGTGGGAAGGTAGAGGAAGAGACCATTTACTGGAATTCTGTGTTCCAGGAAGGGGCATCACACGTGTCTGGAACAGTTTGTTCTTCATGCTCAAAGATGACAGAGAGTAGGTGAACGCTCCTATGACTATATTACCTGAAGCTAGTTCACTTAATTGTATCCCTCGAAGCACGAAGTACAAATATTCTTATCCCATTTTTACAAAAGAAGAAACTTAGATTTACTGGGGTTAAATTATTTTCCTACAGACATAGTTAGTAAACAACTTAGCGCAGGCCCATAACTAACTCTGTCACAAAATCCAAAATTCTGTTTCGCTATATTGTTTCACCTATAGAGACAGGGCAGCTAGGAATGAGTACTGACCCTGGAGTCAGGAGGACCTGCATTCAAATCCGGCCTCAGATATTTACTAGCTGTGTAACCCTGGGCAAGTCACTTAACCTTGTTTGCCTCAGTTTCCTCATCTGCAAAATGACTTGGAGAAGGATATTTGCCAAGAAAACCCCAAAATGGGGTCACAGAGAATAAGACACAGCTGAAATGACTCAACCACAAAAAGGAAATAGGTAATACAATGGATAGAGGACTAGACCTGGAGTCAGGAAGACCTGAATTCAAATCAAGCCTCAGATGTTAGCTGTTTGACCTTGGCCAGAATCTCTATCTCAGTTTCCTCAGATAAAATGGTAATAATAATAGTATCTAGCTCCCAGGGTTGTTCTAAGACTCAAATGAGATAATATTTGTAAAGCCCCTGGCACATTGTAAGCAACATGAGTGCTTAGTCCCCTCCCTGCCTTATAAAGTGCCTTCTGTATCAGGCATTGAGCTTGTTTCTTATGACATCTGCTGACTTAAGGTCCAAAATATTTTTTGGGTAAGCAGGGGTGGAACCACTCCTGGGAGGCAGAAAAGTTGTAATTCAATCTCTCTCACCATTTCCCTTATGTAAATAATATTTGCCTACTATATGCACATATAGTAAGTGCTATATAAATGCTGGAAATTTATTACTACTACTACTTAAAGTCAATTTGCCTATAGTATCTAATTAATTAGTCTTTGGGAAAATTAATTTTATGAAAACTGACCTAGACATCAAGGGAAGCCACAAGGACCCTTCCTAAAAGAGATGGGAAGTTTAGATGTTCCAGTTAAAAAGGAATCATGATGTGAAACAAATTTTTGATTTGGGTTTTGGTTTTGGCTTTTATATCTCTAGTGACTAGCACTGTGCCTGGCGAGTGGTAGGTGCTTAATAAACATTGTTGAATGAATGAATAAGAAAGTAGCCAAAGAAAGATATGTGGCTAAGTATTATAGCAACATGTAATTTAGATCTGGGAAAGATCATATCATCCTTATTTTACAGATGAGAAAACTGAGACCTACAGAGGAGATATTGTGGGTAGAGGGCCAGGTCTGGGATCAGGCAGACTCATCTTCCTGAGTATAAATCTGGCCTCAGACACTTACTATGTGACCCTGGGCAAGTCACTTAACCTGTTTGCCTCAGTTTCCTCATCTGTAATGAACTGGAGAAGGGAATGGCAAACCACTCTAGTATCTTTGTCGAGAAAACCCAAAATGGGGTCATGAAAGAGTCAAATATAACTGAAAACAACTGAAGAACACAGAGGGAAAGGTTCCATCTAAGGTCACTCACTCTAGGTAATAAACAAGTAGAAATGGAGATTCAGTCATTTTTTCCTGTCCTCCCCACACCCAATTTAATTTTCCCCTTTTCCTAACCTTGTTCACCCCTCTCTCTTTTAACCCATCTCTCCTTGCTTTTCCCTCACCAGTGACCCCCTATTTAATTTTCACCACTGTCCCTCACCAGTGATCCCCTATTTAGTTTTCGACACTGTCTCTCACTAGTGACCCTTACATATAACTTTCCTCTACTTCTCTACCTCTAGGCAGCTTCTCTGGCCACTCTTTATCTCTAGCCTTGACGACTATTTAAAATCAGGAGACATCTCCAAAGTTTATTCTTTGTGAATGTGATTGTTTCCCATCTGCCCTGGGTGCTTTAGTGCCCCCTGCTCTGTAGCCTAGTATTTTGAAAGCTTTCATTCTGATCTGTCCTGTCTCAGAAGCATTGCAGAGATAAAGCTAAGGAGGCTTTTCTAGTACAGACTTTGGAACCACTGGGGGCTGTGAACCCACTTGAGTCTTCCACTGGATTGCCCCATGGTAGAAATAATAATAACAATAGTAGGATATATATAATGCACATATGTACATGTAATATATACACACATACATATAATTTGCATGTGTGTATGAGAAGAGAGAGAGCTCTTGAAGAGCAAAGCATTGCTATCATATTTTATCTTCCCAATAACCATGGGAGATATATGCTATTAGGATCCCCATTTTACAGAGGAGGAAATTGAGGCAAGCAAAGGCTGCATGACTTACCCAAGATCATAATTAGTAAGTGTCTGAAGCTAGATTTGAACTCAGGTCTTTCTTACTCTAGGTCCAGTACTCCATCCATGGTGCCACCTGGGAGGCTGCTTCATAGTCATTCCAGTGTTCAGTAGTGCAGGCTGGAGTTTTCTCATGACCAAGCTGCTGTCCATCTAGGTAACATGAGACTATCTGATATGAAACAGATTGGTTTTATGCTAGAGTGAGGTTTATAGTTACTGAAAATAGTGAATGGAAATGGCAGGAGAACACATCTCACATAAAGCTGGTTGATTCCATGAAAGAAGGAATAAAAAGAGAAACTTTGCCACTGCTCACCATTTGTATAGTGTTTGGCTATTTTATGCCAGTCATATAGTAGACTCTTCATAAGAGTTTTTTGATTGATTGATGAAATCCAAGGGAATTACTCATGACATCAGTGAATAAATGGAAGGCATTTATTAAATGTTTACAGTATGCCAAATCAAACACTGTGTCAAGTGATAAAAATTAAGAAGTAGGACAGTCTCTGACCTCAAGAAGCTTGCATTTTATTGAGGGGTAGGGAATGGTAGTCAAGGAATGAAGTTATCGCCTAGGAAGTTACAAAAATGTTACAAATATTCAATTGATTTGCCCCTTCTAGAATCAATGGTAGTGTTGATTTGATTACAGTTCTCAGATCAAGAAGTAGGAAGTTGGGAGAAGGGTGCAGTCACTATGGAAGGGCAAGAAGTGGAAGAGGTGAAGATGAGACTTCATGGTTCCAGGAAGTGGAGAGCTCAGAGGTTTAGATGTTCCCAGGGATGGTCTCTGTTTGTCTGGGTCCAGGAGTGAATGCTTGGGTATGCTATTTATATACTAAACTCCACAAATCCTTATAACTCTCTTGTCCCAAGATGGTTACCAAATCCTATGAGTTTTTTAAAACCATTTCACCATCTATCCATTCTTTTTCATTCCTTCTTCCTGCCTGCCTCTCCCTATAATGCATCTTACATACCAGCTTACATGGTGATCACCAATTAATTTTCATGAAACACTGTCATATCATTTTATTGAGTAAGATTTTCAAATTAATCTCCTTTTTCTATCAGAATAAAATTCAGTCCTTCCAAAACCTTCCACAAAATCTAATCCACAAAATCAAGCTCTCCAAGTGATTTTCCCATTCCTTGCCACATGAACTGATTTCAGATTCAGCCACATTGTTCTGCTCCCTATCCCCTGAATGGATCTTACATGCTTTGTCTACATCAATTTGCACTAGTCACTTATTTGGAATAGGCTCTTCATCCATCTGAATGCTGTCTATCTTCTGAAGTAAAGCTCAAGTTCTACATCCTCCAAGAAGTCTTATCTATAGGCATCATCAGAATTCAGAATTCGAGAGTTGGAAGGGACTCTGCTGGCCATCTAGTTCAACCTACACATAAAATGAATTCTGACTAAAATGTATCCAACTAGTGTCCATCCAGCCTCTGCTTGAAGACCCCAAGATGAGGGAGCCCATCTTTCTAGATATTCCCTTTCATTTTCGAGAACCTGTCATTTTTAGGAAGTGTTGGGTTTTTGTTTGATTTGTAGTTTTTTTTTTTCCTGTCCTCAAGCCTATATTTGCCTTTTTATACTTTCTACTCCCTATTCCTGGTCTTGCCTTATGGAGTTAAGTCAGATCCCTCATCAACAAGACATTGCTTCAAATACTTGAAGAAACCTATCATGTTCACCCAGAGTCTTTCCTTCCTCAGACTAAAGGTGTCTACTTATTTCAACTGATCCTCATGTAACACAAACTCAAGGTCCTTCACTATCCTGGATGCTCTTCTCCCCAGCTTACCCCTCCCTAACTTTTACTTCTGTATCGCCCTGATACTCTTGATTTATGAATGTCCTTCTTAATCTGAACACAAGTGGGACTATCACCTTTCTATTCCTAGAACCTGTACCTCTCCTAATAGAGCCCAAGATTGCCTTCACCCCCTTTCTTTTGGTTGCCATGTCACAATATTAACGCAGGTTGAAGTTGCAGTCCTCCAAAACTCCCAGATCATTTTTAAAACATCATGCTTCATCCATCTTGTATTTGGGAAGTTGATTTTTTGGACCCAATTCTAAGACTCTACATTTATCTCTATTTAATTTCATCTTACTAAATTCAGCCTAATGTTCAAGCCTGTCAGGTCTTTTTGTGTCTAGACTCTATTGTCCAGTGTGTTATCCATCATTCTCAACTTTGCATCATTTGCAAATTTAATGAGCATAGATTATTCAAATTATTGAGAATATTAAACAGTACATATCTGTGATATACTATACAAGATCTCCTGACACATAACCATTTATTAGGTACTCTTTGAGTCTAGCCAGTTATGAATACATCTAATTGTATTATTGTCTAGTTTACATTTCTCCATTTTTCTCTTATGGGAATAGTATGATATGAATTATCAAAAGCTTTGCTAAAATCTAAGTAAACTCTATATCTGCAACATTTCCCTTGTCTAATAGTTTAGTAGTCTTGTCAGAAAATGAAAGGAAGTTATTGGAATCATGCTTGCTCTCTACAATTCCACTTCCCTTTCTAGAGGTCTGCCAACCATTTCCTTAATGATCCATTCCAGAATTTTCCTAGGAATCCAAGTTGAACTTACTGGTCTATAGTTTTCACACTCTATTCTCTTCCCTCCTCCCCGTGGTCCCCCCACCCCCTGCGCCCCCAGTTGGAAAATCAGGACAAAATTTGTATTTCTCCAATATTGTGGTACTTATCTTGTTTTCCATGTTCTTCTAAATATCCCTACTCAGTAATCACTTTTTTCCAGAAGGAAATACGGCCTTCTTTTCAGAAAGAACAGCGAGTTCTTTTGGTATCTTTTGGCTAGGATTCATTTGGGCCAAGTGACTTGAATCCATCAAAGGTGACTAGATGCTCTCTTACTATACCATTACTTATCTTGAATATCATCCCCGTAAGCTACCTTTGTCTTGTCATTTCTAATGCAAAGGTCAAAATAGGAATTGGAAAGCTCTCTCTTTTCTGTTGCCAATTACTGTTTCCTATGTCCCTCCACCCCCAAGAAAAATTATTTTGTCCTTCTTGTTCTCTAATATAGATTAAAAAAAACAAACCAACCACACAGCCTTTTCCTGTCTTTAGTTTCCCCCTGTAGCATGATCTCATTCTGAGCTTTAGTACTCCTGACACCATTCTTACAGGATCATGCTCTATGGCCACCTTATCTATTCTTGCTTTTATGTTTCATTTAAAAACCCAAGTTGGTTGGTGAATTTCCTATGCATCCATATTGAGATCTTCAGACAAATTTCATCCATTTCTTTTCCCCATTGGCATTATTTTCCTTTGTGTTTTTATGATTATATTCTTCTGCACCTCTCCATCCCTTCTGGACTGACTTTTCCTGTATTTTTTTGGTTCAGGGAATCCTACCTATCTTTCCTTCAACTCCTTTGAATTTTTTTCTCCCAGAATCTTAGGTTCATGACAGACTATCCCCATATTTCCTTTCTTCTACCTCATACTTCAGGAGGAAGCGGTTTCTTCCCCTTGGGGTTCCCATAATTTCTACACCATTATCCATTTCTTCTCTGTTCGTGAGAATCAGATTCATGATAGAATTTCCCCTTATTATTTCCCCCTCATTTTGTAGGATGAAGTTATTACTATTATTACTAACAGTATTAGCTGCTCTGTTCTTTATAGAGAGAGCTCTAGGAGATGTCTGAGTAACTGAAGTCCTCCATCATTGATTGTATCATGCTTGTTTCTCTCAAGGTGCTCTAATAATATACAATACACTAATAATAATCTTTTTATCCCACCATTAACATGGTTCTCCACTCTGGTTTCTAGATTGCCTCTGATGAGAGCATTTTTTGTTTAATATTCATTGCTACCTTCTATATTATTTTGAGTAAGTTATATCCACTGAGAGCTATCATCTAATCATAGATTTCCTCCTACAAAGTCTCAATTATAAACTCTTGAGGTCAAATTTGATGCCTTTCATTAAGGCATATAATTCCTCTTGTTTATTAAATTTTTTCTGCCTTATATGATATTCTTCCTTCTTTTTAGCTATTCCATTTGGTAGCTAAATTGAGGAATATACAATGTAATTTATTCCATCCCCCATCTTTACTTTAAGGCTGTTTTGATTAGATTTGCATGATACCTGGCAATCTTTTTAAATTAAATTTTATTTTTTGAAATTACCAATCACTCTTGTTTCTTTCTCTTATCTCCAACTTCCACTGGAGAGAAAAAAAAAGAAAAGAAAAGAAACAAAACAACCCTTGTAATAAACCAGAGTCAAGCAAAACAAAATCCTACTTTGGCCATGGCCAGAATATATGTTTCATTCTGCATTTAGTCCATTACCTTTCTGTGGGGAGGTGGGTAACATTTTTCAACATTGGTCCCTTAGAATTATAATGGCTCATTGCATTGATCAAAATTATTGTCTTTCATTATTCATTTTTATAATGTTGATGGTCTAATATAAATTGCTCTCTTGGCTCCATTAATTTCACTCTGCATTGGTTCATACAGTTCTTACTAGAATTCTCTGAAACCATCGCTTTCTTAATTTCTCACAGCATAATAGTATTCCATTACATTCACATAATACAATGTTTTCAGCCATTCCTAGATCAAAGAGCTTTACCACTATAAAAAGAACCACTATACATATTTCTTTACATATAAGAGCTTTACCTTTTTTGATCTCTTTGAGTTATAAGCTTACTAGTGGTATCACTGGATCAGAAGATCTGCATAGTTTAGAAATTCTTTCAGCATAGATCCAAGTTACTTTACAGAATGGCCGATCCAATTCACAGTTCTACCAACAGGGTATCAGTGTACCTGCTTTCTTGCAATCCCTGAAACATTTGTAATTTTCTCTTTTTTGTCAGTTAGAACTAGCTGTTCTATTAAATTTATTTAATCTAATGACCAGGGATCTATAATGCTTATATTTTGAGTCATACTATATAAAATCCCATTTTCAAGTAACACCTTTCTGGCTAGCTATTCACCCCAAAATGATCCCGTGCTTTGAATGGTCAATCATGAGGAAAACACAACCTGTAATCTTATAGGCTTCAGTTTCTTGACCAAAACTGATAATCATTGGCAGCACTTTTTAGTCCATTCTGGTGGAATCCTTTATGCCCTGAGTCAGTTGGTGGCAGGTGGAGTTAGGAAGACTTGAATTCTTATCCAACTCAGATACTTAGTTGTGACCCTGAGCAGGTTCCCTCACCACTGTTTGCCTAAGTTTCCTCAACTGAAAAAGAGGGATAAAAAAGGGTACCTTCCTCACCGGACTGTTGTGAGGCTCAAATGAGATAATATCTGTTGTTGTTTTTTAAGTTCTTGAGACATATTAGGCGCTTTATAAAAATATTTATTTCCTTCTCCCAAGGGAATCACTAGAAGGTGTAGTACTTACCTGTTAGGGTAAGTTTTGAGAGGTTCTCTGTTATATCATGTATATACACCTAGGGAAAACAAACAGAGCTCTTCATTGTTGTCACCACATCGACAGGTACTGTATTCCAAGCAGGGAATCACCACTACGTCTTTCTTCTTCCTTTGACTCTTACTGAATAGTCTATTACCTGAAGGCTTCTGTGACTCTACTGTATCATTTTTGGAGGATGTAGCTTCTTCCTCAGAGTGTCCAGTTCCCACCTCTACAGGAAGAGTCTCAATTCTTTTGTTTTTAAGCTCTAATTCTGTACTTGTCCTTTTTCTTCATTTCTCCTCCTTTTTTTTTTTTTTTTACCCAGGTTGAGCCTCCTTTCTCCCCTTCTGATCCTTTTCCCCACCTGATTGGTTTCCTTTAGAAACAATTAATTCTCTGGGTGGCTAGGTGTCGCAGTGAATAGAGCATTGGCCCTGGAGTCAGGAGGACCTGAGTTCAAATGTGACCTCAGACACTTTAACACTTACTAGCCATGTGACCTTGGGCAAGTCACTTAACCTCAAATGCCCTGCCTTCCCTCTCCAAAAAGAAAAACAAAATAAAACCCAACACTTAATTAACCCTAACAACCTGGGATGTTCTTTAAATCCTTCCAGCTTCTCCTCCAGAAGATCAGCTTACATTTCTAACACATATAACAGCTAGCTACCGGAATCAAGAACGCAAATGTTGCATAGTCTTTGCAAATCATGGCACAGTTTTCTTTACTCTCTGTACTGGGTGAGATTTTCGGTTTTTCAGCTAAATGTCAACTAATCAGGATAAAGTGTTAACTGATAAGGTCTTCAGATGTTCTTCCCAGGAGCATCTGCATTTTATCAGGAGCTTTGGGAAATATAAAAAGCTTTAGAAACAAATCTTTAATGATGGAATTTCAGTCACTAGGGAAACCTTGGCAGAGGGGTGTTTTGTGATCATCGGGTGGGCAGGTGGGAAGGTGACTACTTATTTCAGTTACTTGTGAGGCCAGTCCTGTAGGCTGCAATGCAATGTTAACAAGCTGGAGAAGTTTCAGGGCAACTAGGGTGATATGGAACAGAAGACCTTGCCCAAAACATTAATTTTTCACATAGCTATACTAATGAAGACAAGCAGTGTCAGCAGTAATTCAAAACAACATAATTCAAAGATTGCTTGTTTTTTTATTTCATAATGCCTTATTATAAAATTTCAGCATGTTTAATTCAGCAGGAAGTGAAAGCCTTTGTACGGACTCTGAATTTTGGTTCTCTTCTAAACTTTACTCGACTTTCCTGCCAAACTTGGCCAGAATACGTAGTTGAATCTGTGATCTCATCTGGGCAGAGATTCTTTCCTGTGATACAGATCTCAAGCTATCCCATTCTACTCAACGAATGAGATTCTTGTTCATGTCCTCTCAATGTTCAGCAGAGGAGGGCCTATGCAGCATACTAGGGGCCTTCATCATTTTATAAGCACCTCAGGATTTAGACACTTTGCAAAACCTTTATAACCATTATTGTCCCATCTCTCCAGAGAGAAAAAGCAGCTGCTAGAGTTTGGGTATCTCACTTTTTTCCCACACCATTATCAACTTTTTTTCAGTGAGAATTTTTTGCTTCTAGTAACTATAGTTCTTTTTGTTTGGCCTAGAGCCTAAAAGTGGGTAAAGGATCCCTTTCACTAGCTTTTAAACAGTTTTAAGGCACAAAGAAAATAAATTGGGTTCCCACAGAAGAGATTATTTAGTACATAAATAGACCCTTTGCCTGTCTTTCCACTTTTGCCTGCACTGACTTATAAGCTGAACTAAATGAAATATCAAGTTTTCCATATGAAAGTCCTTTGGTCTGCTCCATTTTCTCTGTACATCTTGCTTCTTACATATGCCATTCTTGAAAATTTAAAGAACCCTGAAACTGCGATAATTGTGATATGAGAATTAGCCTTTGAGTACGTATGTAGATCCTAGAGAAAACCAACTTTTCATCAGGGTCATTAAGGAAAAAAAAATAATGTGGTGTGGCCACAGGTCATGTAAAAAAGATGCAGGGGTTTAAGTGGACCGCAACTGTAATATGAGACAGTGTAACTTGGCAATTACAAAAGCTCATTTGTTCTTAAGTGGTGTTGAGCAGCCTAAGTGTTCAGAACAAGGGATGTGAGAGGCCCACTGAATCCTACCTTGGTAGCTTCCATATTTGGAGGGGTCATGCTCAGTTCTTAGTGCTGTATTTTAAGAAGGACAATAACAAACTGGAATGCTTCCAGAGAGGGGTGACCTACATAGTGAGAGGAATAGAGACCACACCATTCAAGGGCTAGGTGAAGGAACTAGGGATCTTTAGTCAAGAGAAAAGAAGGCTTAGCTATCTATATTCAAGTATTCAAAGGGTTGTCTTGTGCAAGAGGGATTAGGCTTGTTATGCTTGGCCCCAGAGGGCACCGTAGCCCAGTGGAACAAACTTCCACATTGGCAATATCCAAAAAAAAATATCTCTCATTTAGCATGCTGAGTCTTTCATCTCTCTATCAGGATTGGAGTGGCATGTTTCATCATTGGTTTTCTGGAATCTCACTGGCCATAATGCTGATCAGACAAAGTTTTTTAACTTTATAATCTCGTTTTTTTTTTTTTAAATAAATTGCTTACCATCAAAGTTGAACTATTTACATTCCTACATGGAAAAATAGTAACTGTGACTGATGAAACCTTTCTCAGTGTGAAAATAATTGAAGAAGGGTATACGGGTATATGAAACATATGTGAATGTATGTATATATGTTTACAGGTATACATGGATAGAGGGCACAGGTCAAATTTGGTGGAAAGGGAAGATACTTAAGGGGTGAAGTTAAGAGGTGAGAGAGGAATGTGGCAAGAGGAGATGGAGAGAGACGGGGGCGGGGTAAACTATCTCATGTAGAAGAGGCAAGGGGAAGTAGTTGCAGGGGAAGGGAAAGGCAAAAAGGCAAAACCATATTCTCATTGAATTTGGCTCAGGGAGGGAATGACATACATACTAAATGGGATATCTCACCCTGCAGGAGAGTAGGGGGGAGGGGAACGAGAGAGGGGATAATGGAGGGGAAGGCATGCTGGGGGGAGGGGAGGTTGGAGGCACCCACTTTTGAAGAAGGACAGGATCAAAGTAGGGAATGGACCAGGTGGGGGGTGGGATGGGTGGGAGGGAAATATAGTCAGTCTTTTACAATATCTCTACTATGGTAATGTTTTGCATAGCTATACATGTACAACATATACTGAATTGCTTATCTTCCCAGCTGGAGTGGGTGACAATGGATGTGGAATTTGAAGTTTTAAAATTAAATGTTTCAAATACATGTAAATACTATTATTAATACTATTTTGCATGTAATTGGGAGATAAGGTGTGCAAGCATTGGGGCATAGAGATTCACCTTGTCCTAATGGAAAGTCGAAGGAGGTATGGGAGAAGATATGGGAGAGAGCAGATTGGATGAGGGGATATCCTGTGGGACTGCTATTCTGGGGTGGAGGGTAGGGGAAAAATGGGGAAAAAATTGTAACTCAAAATCTGGCAGAAATGAATTATGTAAACTAGAAGTTAATAAAGCATTTGGAATAAATAAATAAATGGCTTACCTAGTTTTGCTCACTTTATTCTGCCTCAGTTATTAGAAATTTTCCCAGGTAAAACAGTATTCCATCACATTTATATACCATAACTTTTTTAACCGTTCCCCAATTGGTGGGTACTCCCTCCATTTTCAGTTCCTTACCATTGCAAAAAAAGAGCTACTATAAATATTATTGTACATCCTTAGAGTTTGTTTTACTTAGAACTAATCCCCCCTTTGACATATTACCTTCCCTCTGGTTCCCCTGCTCTCTTCTCTTTTTCTCCTATTTTCCTGTTGAATGAAATGGATTTCTGCACCCACCTCTGTATGTGTGTGTATATTCTTGCATCTTTTGACCAGTTTAGATGAGAGTTTAGTTCAAATGTGAGCCATTCCCCTCACCCCTTCCTGCTTTGTACAGCCTTACATACCCTGATTATGAAATAACCTTCCTCTCCTTACCCTCTCCCTTTTTCTTCCCTTCCCTTTCTAGTCTTCTTTTAAGATCAAGATATAAAAAATTTTTAAAAATATTTAAAAAGGGAATAAATATAGAGTAAAATATAAATATAGAGTATGTGAAATCATGCCAGGAAGAGATTGAACCTAGATTGAGAAGAATATTAAGTAACAAATACATGAATTGGTATTTTATTCTAGAGGCACTAGGGAACCAATGAAACTTCTTGAAGAGGGGAGTTACCTGGGCAGATAGGTGTTTTAGGAATGTTAGTCTGACAGCTGTGTGGAGCAAGGTTTAGAAGGCAGAGGGTTGAGAGTTGGCCAAGTCATTAAGGAGGGTATTACAGTAGTCTAGGGAGGAGAGATGAAAAGAACCAGCGTGTGGTCATGTGAGTGGAAATTAGGAGAGAAATACAACAGATACTGGGAAGGTAGGATCAACAAGACTTTAGCAGATGACTAGATGGGGGCAGGTATGAGGACAAATGAATGAAGAGGTTAGAATGACTACTAGATTGAGAACCTGGGCGACCAGAAGGATAATGGTTCTCTTAAAAAAAGGAAACTAGAAGGAGGGGTAGGTTTGGAGGTGAAAGATAACAAGTTATGTTTTTTGTCCAATTTATGGTGTTTCTAGGTTATTCAGGTGGAGATATCTAGCTGAGAGTTAGTGATGGGAGATTGGAGTTCAGGACAAACATTAGGGCCAGATCTAGTCAAGGAGTGTCATCTCTGTGAGGGGGTAGAGCCTGTATATTCAGTCTACAGCAAAGTAGACTGAACAGCTAAAAAGATTTAGCAATAAATTGTTAGTAACCTGCAAGAAAGAAGTTTTGGTTGAGTGATAGAATAAGAAACCACATTGCAAGGGTTTGGTTGGAGGTGAGTAGATGAGTGAGGGAGATAAGGAGGAGAGGTAAGGATTATAGATTGAGAGGGTGGTTACAAGGGGAATAGCAGGAAGGTGAAAGAGAATAGGTCAACCTTACTCACATGGAATTTGGCTTAAGGAGAGAATAATATACACATTCATTTTGGTATCTTACCCTACAGGAAAGTAGAGGGGGAAGAGGATAAGAGGGGGGATAATAGAAGGGAGGGAAGATTGGGGGAGAGGGTAGTTAGAAGCACATACATTTGAAAAGTGACAGGGTCAAAGTAGAAAATAGAATACGTAGGAGGTGGGATAGGATAGAGGGAAATATAGTTAGTCTTTCACAATATAATTACTATGGAAATATTTTGTGTAACTACACCTGTACAGCCGATATTGAATTACTTATCTTCCCGGAGGGGGTGGGTAAGGAGGGAAAAAGGGAAAGAATCTGAGAATCAAAGTTCTAAAAACAAATATTAAAAAAAATGTTTTTTACATGCAACTGGGAAATATGATATACAGGCACTGGGGTATAGAAATCCATTTTGCCCTACTAGAAAGTTAGAAGGGGGGTGGGAGAGAATGTAAGAGAGAGCAGATTAGGGAAAAGGGTATACAGTAAACTCATTGTCTTGGGGTAGGGGTAGGGGAAAGACAGGAAGAAAATTTGCAACTCAAAATATTGTGCAAGTGAATATTGAAAACTAAAAATAAATTATAAAAATAAATAAAATAGATTGAGAGGGTTGTAGGGCCAAGGGAAAGTTTTGTAAGGATTAGGGAGAATTAGGCATGTTTATAGGAGCAAGGAAAGAGCCAGTAGATAAGGAAGGAACAACATAATTAGGGAGAGGGGCTAATGGGAGAATAAGCTCATCAAGAGAATGGAGTAGAAACTCTTCTCAGTCTGAGGTTGCCGTACCTATTGTGGCTAGTCTCTGGGCCAGTCTGAAAAATGTAGGTAATTTTGTATGTTAAAATGACTTAAGGCAGAGGACATTTTGACAATTCCTGAAGCCTCTGACTGAGCCTACGTGACCCAAGAAATTATCTTTCTTTGCACCCATATCTTGAATATGTTTGTTTATATGCTAGAACAGCACATTCAACTCACAAGGCCCTTTCAGAGACAAACCAAGACTAATAAACATGTGTGTTAGAAACCAGGGTAAAGGCTGAGCATCAAGGTGAGGGTGGGGAGGGTATGGGTATTGATTTCACCCTACTTTTCCAGGAGAGGGTGCTTACTCAGAGAAGCCAAGAGGACCAGGGACTAGTGAAACAGTACTATGCTCTTTTTGACAAAGATGAAAACAGATCTACCATCCTGAAGGCTTTTTACTGTTAAGGAATCAGCAGAACTAGGTCACAAACATTTATTTGCTACTTATTTCAGCCTGTTGATTGAATTTTCTGACCAAAAGTGAATTTGCTCAAATGATAGAAGATCAAGAAAGCCATTTGGTGTTCTTTTGGGATGATTCTGCTTTAAAGTTTTCTTGATCTTGATTGATCTTTTTTGTCTCAGTCAGGTGACAGTGAATAATTTTGATCGTATCTGAAAAAAAAAGGCTTAGATAGACAGAATGCTAGGATTTTTATTCCTGGGTCCCTTAACTTGACTATAAGACTTAGTGCCTTAGTTTTGCCATCTGTAGACACATAGTGATGATGCTTCTTCTATCACAGAGCTGGTATTAAAACATTAGATTAATATATTAATCAATCAATAAGTATTTATTAATCACCTACTATAAACTAGTGAAAGGTCTGAGTATACAGAGACAAAAGTGAAATAGTCCTTGACCTCAAGGTCCTTCACATTCTATTGAGGAAGAGGATGTATACATAAATAAGTATATGGAAAATAAATCAACATAATTATTTTGAAAGGGAAGGTACACCTCAAGGGAGCAGTCAGGAAAGACTTCATATAGGTGTTGTTATAGCAGAGTTTTGAAGGAAGTAAAGGATTCCCAAAATCTGTGTTAAGGTGAGTGTACATTGTAGGAATGAGGAATAGTCGTCATTGCAAAGGTATGAATATGGGACATGGAGTGCTGTGTGAGGGAACAGGAAGAGGCTGATGTCGGTTGGGTTGTAGAGTCAGGGAAGAGTAGGAACATATAATAAGATTGGTAAGGTAGATTAGGATCATGTTGTGGGAGAGGGGCTTTATAAACTCCAGGGAGTTTATATTTGATCCTTGAATCAGTAGGGAGCCATTGGAGATTATCGAATGGGGAGTGATATGGTCATCTCCAGAATTTAGTAAAAATAATTTCTGTAGCCATGTGGAGGATATATTAGCACAGGGAAAAATTTAATGAGGGAAACAGGATTAATTTTTAGGAATAAAATAGGAAACTGTTACAATAGTTCAGACAAGATTTGATGAGGGCCTGATGAGGGGCTGTTAGTGGTGAAAAAGAGAAGGATATAAGAGATAATTGTGTAGAGGTAGAAACAGCAAGATTTGGCAACTGATATGTGGGGTAAAGGAATGTGAAGAATTGAGGATAATTCTGAGATTATGAATCTTGGTGACTGGGAGTGCTTTGGGACTTTCAGCAGAAATATGGACACAGGTTTTGGGGAAAAGATAATGAATCTAGCTTTGGGTATGTTGCATTTGGAATGACTCCAGGACATCCAGTTTGAAATATCCCTGAACTGCACAGTGAAAGGTCAGGAGAGAGGTGAGGGCTAGACAGGTAGATTGGGGAGTTATGTACATAATAAAAGTGCATGAGGGACTTCAACAGTTTCAGGTTAAGTCAGCAAAATGAAGTTCAAGCTAGTTATTAAATGCACTATCTCAAAATGACCTTGATGAAATAATGGAAGAACAAAAAGGCACAGGAGTGTGTTGGAGGTTAATAAGATGATTCAGCCACAATTTTGCCTCCATAATATTTTTATGCAATATATGTGAGGGTTTGAGACAGGAAATATTTAAATAAATATAGAGGAGCATCATTAGCATTGTTTGTATGGTTCATTACTCACCTCTTCACTTTGTTTAGTCATTTTTGGTCATGTCTGACTCTAAATGGCCCCATTTGGGAATTTCTTGGCAGAGATACTGGAGTGATTTACCATTTCCTTCTCCAGCTCATTTTATAGATAATAAAATTGAGGCAAACAGGGTTAAGTGATTTTCCTGAGGTCACATAGCTATTAAGTGTCTGAGACCAGATTTGAACTCAGGAAAAGAGTCTTCCTGACTCCAGGAAGTTCTGGAGTTCTGTCCACCGTACCACCTAGCTGCCATATCTCTTTAATTAGTTGGCAGTTATTTCTTCAGAAGCTGCTATGTCAAAGCATTATGCCAAGTATGGTGGTATATTTAAAACAAACAAACATAAGCAGCCTAAGGACACAGCATGGCCTAGTGAGTAGACCTGCCTTCAAGTCAAGACTTTGACCATTCTAGTTCTGTGACATTGGGCAACTCTAAGACTATATACATTGTCAAGAAGATGCTACAAAATATAGTAACTCTTCAAAGCACTTAGTGTCCCCAAAATAAGAAGACTAGCACATGAGGCACGCTGACAAAATAGACCCAGCACAGAACTAGAAGTCAGGAGACCAGAATTCTAATTCTTACTCTAACATTAACATACCATGTGTGACCTTGGGTAAATCGTCTAACACCTTGAGGCCTCAGTTTCCTCACATGTAAAATAAAGGTTTGTCCAGTAGATCAGGTAGGTGATCTCTCTCTTAGGTCTTTTCTGGTTCTGATGAAATTAATTCTGCAAATTCTTTTTTTTTTCTTTTTAAAATTTTTAGTTTACATCATTCATTTCCACAGGATTTTGAGTTACAAATTTTCTCCCTGATTTTTCCTAGCCACCACCCCAAAACAGTGATCCCATTGGATATCCCCTCCCCCAATCTGCTCTCTCCCATATCTTCCCCAATTCCCCCTTCGAATTTCCAGTAGGGCACGGTGGATCTATGCTTCAGTGCCTGTATATGTCATTTCCCAGTTACATGTAAAATAATAATAATATTATATAGACAGATATTTTTAAACATTTGATTTTAAAACTTTGTATTCCAGATTCTTTCCCTTCCTCCCTCATCACCCATCTTCACTAGGAAGATAAGCAGTTCAGTATAGGTTGTACATGTGTAGCTATGCAAAACATTTCCATACTGGATATATTGTGAAAGACTGACTATATTTCCCTCTATCCTACCCCACCCTCCACTTGTTCTATTCTCTACTTTGATCCTGTCCCTTTTCAAAAGTGGGTGCTTCCAACTTCCTTCCACCCCAGCCTGCCCTCCCTTCCATTATCCCCCCTCTCTTCCCCTTCCCTTCTACTCTCCTGTAGGGTGAGATACCCTATTTAGTGTGTATGTCTTTCCCTCCCTAAGTCAAATTCAATGAGAATAAGGTCGACTCATTCCCCTTTGCCTTCCTATTCTTGCCCTCCCTTGTAACCATTTTCCCTTGCCTCTTCTATATGAGATAATTTACCCCATTCTGTCTCCCCCCATCTCCTCTCACTATATTCCCTCTCACCTCTTAATTTCACCTTTTAAGTATCATCCCTTCCTATTCAATTGGTCCTGTGCCCTCTGTCTATGTATACCTATAGACATATATACACACACTCACATATGTATTCATATACCCATATGTCCTCTTATATAAACATATATGTATGTATACATATACACACATATACATACATATATGTACACATACATACACACATATATACATTTGTATTCCCTTCAACTATTCTCATACTGAGAAAAGTTTCATAAGTTACAATTATTGTTTTTCCATGTAGGAATATAAGTATTTCAACTTTGATAAGTTCCTTATGATTTCTTTTCCCTGTTTACTTTCTGAAGCTTCTCTTGCTTCTTGTGTCTGAATGTCAAATTTTCTATTCAACTCTGGTTTTTTCATCAAGAATGCTTGAAAGTCCTCTATTCCACTGAATGACCATATTTTCCCCTGGAATATGAACCTGGCTGTAATATTCCTAGGAGTTTTCTTTTTGGAATTTTTTTCAGGAGGTTATTGGTGGACTCTTTCAACTTCTATTTTTCCTTCTGGTTCTAAAACATCAGGGCAATTTTCCTTGATAATTTCGTGAAGGATGATTTCTAGGTTCTTTTTTTGATCATGGCTTTCAGGTAGTCCAATAATTTTTTTTTCTTTTTGAAGGGCAATTGGGGTTAACTTGCCCAAGATCACACAGCTAGGTTGTGTGTGTGTGTGTTAAGTGTCTGAGGTCAGACCTGAACTCAGGTCCTCCTGACTCTGGAGCTGGCACTCTACTCACTGCACCACCTAGCTGCCTGAATACAATAATTTTTAAATTATCTCTCCTAGATCTATTTTCCAGATCAGTGGTTTTTCCAATGAGATATTTGACATTGCCTTCTATTTTTTCATTTGTTTGGATCTGTTTAATAGTATCTTGATTTCTCATAAAGTCACTAGCATCCATTTGCTCCAATCTAATTTTGAAGGAATGATTCTCTTCAGTGAGCTTTTGAGATTCTTTCTCCATCTGGCAAATTCAGTTTTTTTAAGGCATTCTTTTCCTCATTGCCTTTTTGAGCCTCTTTTGCCATCTTTGTTAGTCTATTTTTAAGGTGTTATTTTCTTCAGTCAGGCTGTAGACTCTCATTTCATAATTTTCTTGTATCATTCTCATTTCTCTTCCCAATTTTTCCTCCATTTCTCTTACTTGCTTTTCAAAATTCTTCTTAAGGTCCTCTATGACCTGTAACCAGCTCATATTTTTCTTGGAAGCTTTTGGTGCAGGAGTTCTGACTTCATTGTCTTCCTCCTGTTCTATGATTTAGCTCTAAAGTTTGTCTAGAGTAATTTTTTACATGAATTGGAGGAGGTGGGGTCCAGAGCTGTGTGGAAGTCCTGTTTCTACTCTGCCATCTTGATTCTGCCTCCAATCTGCAAATTTTTAAAAAGACTTTATCTATAATATATCAGTAACCTTTTGTAAATGGAACTTTATGAGTAATGATGGTAAAAAGAAGAAGTAAATTTTTTTATTGCCAAGCTTCTACTGATAAATCTTGCCATGCTAGACAGATTCTCAGAAAATAAACTATCAGTTGACATTGACTTAAGGTTTTCCAAACTTGGTAGGCACTGTTAAAACTTGTTTTCTTTTGGCATAGTTTTGAGAACCCAGGGCCATCTAACATCATTGTGAGGCATCCAAGTAAGACTTTATTGAAGCTCTAAGAACACTAAAACCCAATAATGTTAAGTGGTGTGGTACAGACTGTAAGAACATTGTGAGTTCAGAGATGGATTAACCCTGCCCTTCTGGCTTCACTCCTTTATCCTTCACTATCTTGCACCCATTTCTTTAACCTATGTTCTATCATTTTCTTCTTGTTGATAAATTGTTGTTATCCTCATGCCATTTCAGATGTGCATTTTGCATTTCCTAACTGGATTATAAATCATTCAGGGGCAGAAATTCTTTCTTTTTTTTAATTAGATTTTTCTTTTTGCTTTTTGGAGGGGGAAGGTAGGGCAATTGGGGTTAAGTGACTTGCCCAAGGTCACAGGGCTAGTTTTGTGTTAAATGTCTGAGGTCGGATTTGAACTCAGGTCCTCCCGACTCCAGGGTCAGTGCTCTCTTCACTGTGCCATGTAGCTGCCCCCAGAAATTCTTTCTTAAAAGTGTTTTCTCCTCTTTGCTCCAACCATGGTTTTTAATACAGAGTTTTGCACACAGGAAAATAAATAAATACATACATAAATAAATAAATAAGTTTTTATCAATCATAGAATAATCTTATTGCAAAATAAATGCTACGTACGTCAATGAATGTTTTCCATTTGTTTCTCAGCTGCTTAAAATGTGAATAAAAGGTATAAGTATATGGAGCCTGGTTTGGCCTAATCGCAGGAAGTGAATGAGGGCATTGCAGGCATGGAGGCAACCTATAGCAAAGACATATAGAGACAGAAAATAGAATGTTGTATGTAAGGGAAAAAAGAAAATAAACAATTTTTCTGGACTCTAGAACTTGTGAAGGGAAGTAATGTATTCCATACCTGGAAAGTTAAGTTGGAGCCAAGTTGTGAAACATCTTAAATGCTTAACAGTACAGTTTGTATTTGGTCTTAGAGGGAATAAGGAACAACTGCAGTTTCTTGATCAGAAGAGTGATGTGAATCTGTGCTTTAAGGATGTCACTTTGGTAAACTTTTGCAAGAAGGATTGGGAAAGGAAGAGGGGAGATCAGTTTTGAAGCTATTGAAGTAATCCGGGTGAACACTGATGGGAGTCTGACCTAAGAGCTTAGCTATGTGAAGGGAAAAGTTACAGATATTGTAGAGGTTAGATTGGCAAGATTTGGCAGAATGGGCATACTGGGTTGTGGGGTGATGAAGAATGACGAGTACAGGATGACTTCAAGTTTCCAGGAATGGTAGTTCAGAAGAGGGGTTGATAGTGGGTTCTATTTTGAATGTGTTGAGTTTGGGGTGCCTAAAGGATAGTCATCCCCTAAGAATTATTTTGAAAATCCCTATCGTGTCAATTCATTTTGGAAAAGTTTCTGCAGTGCCTTATTTTTCCCTTCTGCTTTTCTAAATAGAGCATACTCAATATGAGTTAATCTTTAATTGCTAAGGATTTTGTATGGTTTTCAGATCATCCTTCTAGATATGAGTTCTGGTTTTTTGTTTGTTTGTTGTTGTTTTTTTAAAGGCTATTCAGGTTAAATGCCTCCCCCAGGGTCACACAGCTAGTAAGCATCTTGAGGTCACATTTGAACTCCAGGCTCTTTGACTTCAGGGCCGGTTCTCTATCCACTGTGCCACCAGCAGCCCCTCATGAGTTCTTATTATACACCTGTGTGAATGTAGATGTAGTTGGTGTCAGATTGGTATGAAAATATGCTTGACCCTAAGATATCCCCTAGAAATTGCTGAGATTTGTTTGGGACTAAATCTTGCCTAGGATCTTGTTTTCTTGTGATTTGTCTTTCACATGCCAGGCTTGGAAATAGTTGAAAAGTTTTGAATTTCCTACTCAAATGCCTGGACTCTTAAGTTTCTAGAGGTACAAGAAACATTTCTTCTTGATCACTGACTCTTCTTGGTCACAAACAGATCAGCACATTGAAAATAGCAAGCAGTTGCCTAATAAATGTTTGTAGAGTCAATGAATTAAATAAATAAATAAAATGCCACCAAAGTTACCTGTCCTTCCCAAGGTTTAATTATCTGATCATTTAGACTGGGGAAATTACCTCAAGACCCAAGATCATTGAGTAGAGCTTCTGGAAGATAGAATTTTTGTTCAGTGAGGTTTGGAACAGATGTGGAGATTGTCAGACAAAGGTCTGTTCTCTTCCTCCTTTCCCCTCCCCACAGGCACAGGCTAATCAATGACTACCATACAAACATCCCAGTGTCTTCTCAGTTTGACCTTCTGTCTTTCTCACACCACTTCCCCCTTCACCTTTCTTTCATAGAAGTTAGGTGTATGAAGCAATGACCAAACTCCACACCATCATAAAAAATAGATTAATTTAATGGGCCTATCCTATATCAATCGATTAATCTAAAAGCATTTATAGAGTGCTTACTATGTGTCAGATACTGTGCTAAGATCTGGGGATGCAAAGAAAGGTAAAAACAGGCGCCATGCTTAAGGAGCTCACATTCTAATATGTAAATAACTGGGTTATACTTGATACATACAGGGGAGATAGGGAGTCATTTCAGAGGATATGGCATACACCTGGGGGAACTGGGAAGAGCCACCCTCAGAAGGTAGAATTTGTACTGAGTCTTGTAGAAAGCCAAGGAAGCTAAAAGGTGGTGGTGAATCAGAAGAGCATTGCAGGTAGGAGAGACAGACAGTACAGAGTTGTGGAAGGCAGGAAATGTCATGTTTATATGTGGGGAACAGTAACTAGGCCAATGTGGCTGGACTAAAGAGCATGTGTGGGAGGGAAATAAGGGTTAAAAGACTGGAAAGGTTCTTTTGGATATGCCATCAACAGGTGGACCCAGTGCCACAATGCAGATTTTCGTGAAGACTTTGATGGGGAAGACCCATACCCTTGAGATTGAACTGTCTGATACTATTGAAAATGTCAAGGCCAAGATACAAGATAAGGAAGGTATTCCACCTGACCAACAAACATTGATTTTTGCGGGCAAGCAGCTGGAAGATGGATGTACTTTGTCTGACTACAACATTCAGAAGGAATCTACCCTTCATCTTGTTCTGAGGCTTCGTGGTGGTGCCAAGAAGAGAAAGAAGTCTTACATGACTCCCAAAAAGAACAAGCATAAGAGAAAGAAGGTTAAGCTTGCTGTTTTGAAGTACTATAAGGTTGATGAGAATGGCAAGATTAGCCACCTTTGATGAGAGTGCCCTTCTGATGAATGTGGTGCTGGAGTCTTTATGGCTAGCCATTTTGACAGACATAATTGCGGCAAGTGTTGTCTAACCTAATGCTTCAACAAGCCAGAAGACAAGTAAATGTATATGTGTTAATAAAAAAAAGTCAACTAAAAAAAAAAAAAGACTGGAAAGGAAGGAAGGGACCAGGTCATGAAGAGCTATACATTTCAAGATTCTTCATATTTGATCCTAGAGATAAAAGGGGACCACAGTCATTTATTGACTAGGGAGTGGGCATGGCAGAGACTCTGCCATGCATTATAGGAAATTCACTTTGGCATCAGAGTGAAAAAAAAAACCATTGGAATGGAATGGGGAGAGACTTAAGATGGAGAGATGAATTAGGAAGCTATTGCTGACATTTCAGGAGAGGGGTGACGAGGGCATGAACTAGGATGATGGCTATTTGAATGGAGAAAAGGGAACTATGTGGTTGTTGCTGAGATGTTTCAGTCATTTCTAACTCTGTGACCCCATTTTGGGGTTGTGTTGGCAGAGATGCTAGAATAACTTACCATTTTCTTCTCCAGCTCATTTTACAGATGAAGAACCAAAGCAACCAGGGTTAAGAGACTTGTCCAGGGTCACACAGATAGTAAGTATCAGGCCAGATTTGAACTCGTGAAGATAGATATGTGTGTATATGCGTATATATGCACATATATATATATATACATCTTCACACATATACAAACACACATACGTATATATGCATATATTAATCACTAATATATATGACAATCTATATTACTAGCACACCCATATAGACATAGATAGCCTCTGACTCTATCTGGACGTGTTGGTAAAATATTTAACAACTGACTTTCCAAACAGCCATAACACACTTTTATGTTTAATCTTCATTATTAACACTTCCTTCATCACTTTCTTAAGTCTAGACAATCAATAAAACAATAAATTAAGCTTTAGTTTGTGGCATTTGCCAATTTCCAAGATTTAAATGCTCATATTAAAGAATTTAACAACAGGCTCTCAAACTAATTGGCTCCAGCATATGGGAGAAACTTTGCAGGAAAATAAATGAGAAGATTTGTCAATGGATGTGATACTGCCAGAGTAGCTGGTTTTGGTCTTAGGAAACATTTTCTGCCTCCCTCAGTCCCAATCAAATAAGCCTCAGTGTGAAAAGGCATCTCCAACATAGTGCAAAATGGGTTTAATCATATCCTTCTGGTGGTCATGTTAACTGAGGGCAGAATTAGATGGGAAATGGTAGAGGCAAAGCTGAAAGACAGGGCACTGTCTGGAAAAGGCAGCAGTGAGAGATGGGTTTGGGCTATCTGAAGGGCAGCTGGAGGGTCCTAAGCACCTCGAAGTCAGGGAATGGTGCTGAAAGTGTCCCAGGAGAAAAGAGGAGGGTACTGAAGCAGAGGGCAAAGGACAACAAATGCATCTTATATACTTCACAGCTTGGTTTCTGTCTGGCCCTGAACACAGGGTCCCCTGATGATCTGTTTAATGTTATTGGCCCTGTTTTGAATTTTCCACCTATTTGTTTATTGCAACAATGTGTCTTTTGGGGACTGGCCAGTTTGTTTTGTTTTGCATGCCTCCTTTTTAACACCATGGAGAGGTTGCAGCATTGATACATTCATTCCCGTATTTTAGTCACCTGTGGTCAAGAGCATATTCCCAAGGTGCTCGTTCATATAAGTGATCAATGATGATTGTTTGTAATATTTTACAAATTACATTGGAAGCTGTAATTTGGTAGTTATTTCCATGGAATATGTATTCAAGGAATATAGACAGTTTCAATATTTTTTATAAAAATGTCGATTTTTGTCAGTCTAACAATTACAAAACTCAAATTTGTCAATGATAATATCTTTCAGTCTAATCAAGGGAAAACAGTAAGATGAAAATGACAGTAAAAAAAATACCAAAAACAATCATTGTTATTCTCTGACATCTGGACCTATACATATACAGAAGCTAGGTTTTTAAATTTTACTTCCCTTTCCACTTTTGTTGTTGTAGTTGTTGTTTTCCCCTGTAGTAAAACTGGGCGGTATATAACCAGACTGTTGTTCTTTCCCCTCCCTCCCTTTTCTTTAACCCTTACCCATTTGGCATTTTTTGCCTTTTGGCAGGCATTTGTTTTTTTTTCTTAGAAGTTTCCTGCTTAATAAAGCTGGTCTGGCTACTCAGACTGCAGAAATTCTCAGTTCATGATGCAGCAGGTCAAGTCTGAATTCCTGGGCAGAATTAGAATTGTAAAGGCATTTAATAATTGGTGCCCCAGGATCTCCATTTTGGGGGGGGAGGGGATGGAACAGAGGAACTAGAAGTAATCTATGTTCCTTTACAAAATAACAAACAAATGCTTAACGTTATTTCCTTAAGGGCTATCTGCCCTTGAGTAGCTTTGTTAGAGAGGTCAGGAGTGAGTGGAATTCAGGGTTCTAAGGGAGATCATGCAAACTCTAACAGATGCACACGTGCACCAAAGTGGGGCCAAAAATGAAAGAAAAAAAAAGGACAGAATGTTCTTTGTTACAAAGTGTTCATTTCAGGAAGGACCTAAAGGTGAGGATTAGGCTGAGGTGGACTGGGAAGTGGAGGAGAAGGCTAAAAACTGGGTAGGGCAGGACTGGGGTTAGAAGCAGCAGGCTAAAACACAATCCTGGGAGAGCTGTCTGACTCCAGCCTGGGTGTCACCCTGCCCTGCCCAACTCAGCTTCATTCTTTCCACCTCCCAGCTCTTGGCTCACTCACCTCAACAGAACTAACCAACCACACGATTCTCCAGCTCAGCTTCCCATCTGAGTAGCCGTGGCTGGGACTATAGGGATCCATTCCTAAGGTTGATATATTTCACACATGGTGTGCAATCAGGATACAAAGACAGATTGAAGGACGGAGGACAAACTAAGGTATGTCCACTTGCAGAGAAGTATTCTCAAAAGGAGAGGCAAGAGAAGGCAGGAGAGATCGGGTGGAGAGCCAGATTGTCATAAAGTGTTGGTTCTGTGTTACTTCTAAATAAGCCTTCTTACTTTATGACGTGAAGGGTGAGAGAAACAAATAGATTTCCTCTCCAGGTCTTTTTGGTGTCTTCTTCCCCTCCATTCTCTTAACTCTGAAGATCTAGGTATGTCCCTGAGAAGGGAAAAGTATTTTACTACTGCCTTATTTTACCTTCTTTGCTCCCAAATTCACCCACCTGCTCATGAAATTAAAGCCTAATTCAAGAATACCTGAATTATTTGCTTAACTATAAATGAAATGTTTGTATGCTTTTTGAAGCCATTTTTGAGTGTTTGTGTCACTTGTCTGGAAATACTTTGAAAGTAGCTTAGTTTGGGTTAATTAAAAAAAACAACTTTATGAGATGGGGAAAGGGATTCTAATTGTACTTTTTTTTTTTAATGTTTTATGTGGGGGAATGGAATATTGGGCAATGACACTGAATTTTTTGTTAAGCATCAATAAACCATGTTTGAAAAACAAAGGACTGAGGTTGCCCCAGTACTTCTTGTGTGCCTTTCAGCCCAACCTTGAGGGTGTTCTATCCTAGCCTTGGCTCTTCTTGGTCAGGAGTCTTTTCCTAGTTCTAGTACTGTCCTGTCCTCTTACATCTTTCTCCCCAGTGTCTAGCTGCTTCACATTCCAAATCTGAAGGCAAGGTTTCTGAAGATAGCATTTGTTTTCGAGATTACTGTAGATAACCAAGATGGTGACACATCTTGTACATTTATTTATCTAACACAGTGTTTATATAAGAGATGTGAGGTTGGAGGGATTGGAAATTCGAAAAACAGGCAAGAGGGAAGGTAAAAGAACTTGAGTGAATAGAATTTAAAAAAAAATATGTCATGGTTTTAAAATAAAGTATTTAAGGTAACATCATTTGTTGCTACTCAGGCTTTTTGCTCCTGCAGAATTTTTTCTTAAATGATGTGATCAGAAAATTGTATCAACTTATTTACGGTATCAGATCATCACATTTCCTGTACACTGAGACAAGTACAGTTCCATTTTCAAATGCAGAAACAAGATCATTTTGGACCTCCTGGAAATACTGCTCTTTTCACAAGAGAAGGAAGGTTTCTCCTGACCAGTCCCAGAGGACTAAGCGTAGAGTTCTGAAATTGTTTTAGTTTATCCTTAGTGGTTTCTTCTTTCTCAGGTTTTGGGTTGAGTTTACAGTCTTGGTTTTTTTTTGGGGGGGGGAGGAAGGGTTGACCTGTTTCTCCTAATTTGGGGGTTAACACTATAAAATACTAGATGCCTTCAGTCAGCAGCCTGTGATTCCATTTGTAACCATTTAAGACATTTAAAAGTAAATCCAGTGAGTAGTTTTGTCATTACCATCTGAATAAATTATATTTTTAAGTTTTATATACTAGCTAAGAGAGGCATTGCCAGTAGTGGATAGAGAGCTCACCAATGCATTAAGAAAACCTAGGTTCAAGGTAGCTAGGTGGCACAGTGGATAGAGTACCGGCCCTGGAGTCAGGGGAACATGACTTCCAGTCCAGTCTCAGATACTTACTGGCTCTGACCCTGGGCAAGTTACTTAACCTGGATTGTCTCCCAAAAGCAAACAAAAAAGATCTTAAGAGTCAAGTCCCATACATTTGCCTGTATAATGCTGGTAAAGTCAAGCTCCAGGTTTCCAGGGATTTTCCAAGGATTTCCAGTTTCCAGGGATTCTCTAAAACTGTGTATTGCAGTATAGTAAAAGAGTTAGTAATCTGTAAAGGTAAAAGGAATTACTCCAATGGGAGTCTCCTAAAGCACCGGAAAATCATAGATCTGGACCAAAAATACATATGTAAATAAATAAGCACTAGGTAAAATAGTCTTGTGAGTAAGCCAGGGACTATAAAGCATATTTTACATTCCCAAACTAAAATATTTTTTAAAATTTATTTTTAGTTTTCAACACTCACTTCCACAAGATTTTGAGTTACACATTTTCTCCCTGTATTTCCCCTACCCCCACCCCAAGATAGTAAGCCTAGTGAACACCCCTTCCCCCAATCTGCTCTCTTATATCCTCCCTCATCCCTCCTTTAACTTTCTAGTAGGGCAAGATGGACTTCTATGCCCCAGTGTCTGTATATCTTATTTCCCAGTTGCATGTAAAAAAAACCCAATTTTTTAAACATTTGTTTTTAAAACTTTGATTTCCAGGTTCTTTCCCTTCTTCCCTCCTCACCCACTCCCTCTGGGAAGATAAGCAATTCAATATAGGTTGTACATGTGTAGCTACACAAAACGTTTCCATAGTAGTTATATTGTAAAAGACTAACTATATTTCCTTCCATCCTATCCGACCTCCCATTTATTCAACTTTCAACTTTGACCCTGTCCCTTTTCAAAATGTGTGTTTCTAACTACCCTCTGCCCTCCCTTCTATTATCCCCTCTCTTATCCCCTTCCCCCCTACTTTCCAAACTAAAATATTTTCAAATCTATAAAAGGTACTGAAAAAAGGGTTTTGAATTATTTGTTTTTCCCAAAATTTCCTGAAGGAAAGGAAAGATTTTTTTTTTGCCTTGTAGCTTCAAAATTTTCAGAAATATTGCATCTTCAGTTTGGAGTGATAGAAATGGAATTGAAGCCTTCTTAACATGATCACCTCTTTATTGTCAGCACTATTAGGATGTCCATTATTTTAGAAATTAATTATATTAGTTGTTCTTGTTTTATGGAATGTCCCCCAGATGTCATAGATTCAAAAATGTTCTTTTAATTAGGTATTATTTTTTCCCAGAGTGAGTAGAAATTTGATAAATGTCCCATAATACAATGAAATCATGAATGAATAAATGCATGAATGAATGGGGGGAGGGTGGGATCCAGTAAGTGCCAAGTACTGTGTTGTGCACTGAAGATTCAGATGGGAAAGCAAGGTAGTCTCTACTCTCAAGGAGTTCCCATTCTAATGGAACAGAGACAACAGTGTTGGTACAAAATAGGTTTTAACAAAGATTCAGACTTGCTCCCTTACTGCCAGCTGGAGGACTCTGCCTGAATGCCCTACAGCTCCATATGTGAGGCTTACATAGAACAACCCATGATTTCCTTAGCCTGGGTTTTTTCTCTTGGTGCCTGTCTGAACACTCTCATGTCTTCTTAATCCTATGCCATTTTTGTCTAGGTTTTACAGTGAATTCTTCACATGTAATCCACAAAATGCATTTGAAGGAGAAAAGCTGTAAATCTCCATCACTATATGACCAGCCCACTACTCACTAAAGTTTTTGTCCTCAATTACACGTTTTTTTAATTCCATCGCTCAGGAAAAGGTCATTATAGAGAACATGCTGCAGGCCACTCATACCCACCATTCATCTTTCCATTGCCCTTGGAGTTATTAATAATTTTAGTCCTTCTGTTATTCCATCTCTGACACTGGCTGTATAAACTCTATGAACCTCATTTTCCTCATCTGTAAAATGAGAGAATTAAGAATTAGTCTCTCTGGCCTCTAAGGCCCCTTCCAGCTCCTATTTTATGATTCTATGTTATTGTGTCCCACAGTCTCTTAGCTATATGGTGTTACTGGGAGAAGAGGGGTGTTAAAGACATGGGCTTTTGTAGTATCAGACAGTTTGAGATAAGTAAAAACATTGAATAATTTCTCAAATGAGATCCAACTTGGGTGAGTGTACCAGAACTTTCATTTTGTTGGCATAGCCTTTGCAAGCCAAGGATTACCACCAATCATAAAGAGGCATTATAGTAGGGATTTTAGAAGAGCCATAACTTGGGCTTTCTGCAGGGTACATAAGTTTGAAGAATGTGGCTCCCCATCACTATGTTTCCTGGTGGCCAGCCTGTGAGCATTTCTCATGTGTACTGCACTATCCTCTATGCTGTAAGACAATACAGAAGCATCCTAACCTAGTAGGTGATACTAGCTGTCTGACAGTAGGCAAGAAACAACTCAGTCTCAGTAAAAAGAGGGTAATAATACTTTTACTGCCAGCCATAGGAGAGTGCTGTGAGGAAAGTGTTTTACAAATGGTTAAGCACTATAGAAATGTATATTGTTGTTGATGTTGTTACTATTATAATACCAGGTTTGGGTCCTTGAGGAGCTTAAAGAACCAGTCAACACAAATTATTGAGAGCCTACTATGCATTCTGCACTGTGTTAAGTGCTGGGAATATACAAAGACAAAAATGGAAACAGACTCAGCCCCCAGGCAACTTCCATTCTATCTGGGCAACAATATACATATATATAGATATATTCAAAATAGATGCAAAATAGGTGTGAGGTGATTAGGGAAGAACTCCTTAGGAAAGGCTTTTTGTAGAAAGTGGGTGTGAGCCCATCCTGGAAGTAAACTCAAGATTCTAAAGACCTCCCCTAATGTTGAGGAAGACAGATAATGGAATGATTGAGTCATAAAATAGTAAGAGCTGGAGACAAGCTTGGAGATCATTTAATTCAGCCTTTTCATTTCATGAATTGAGACTTGTCAGAGTGAAACAGCTTATGAATGACAGAATTGAAGAAATGGAACTGATCCAAAACTGCCCCAACAATGGGGCCCCTAGGATACCCACACCCCTTTGCACCTGTGTTTTTACCCCACTGCTAAGTACATGATGCAAAGACTCACCTTCTGGCTACAGTGAATTACCAAACCAAAGACACTGTGTTCCATTTCTTGGCTGATTTCCTAATTGCAAATCCTTCATTTCAAAGGACTGAGCTTAAATGATCTTTTAATAATTTCAGATGTTGAGTTCATATTTCTGAATACATTCCTATACAGCTATTTTCCATAGAAAAATATTTCAAAAACTTTAAATCATTGTGAAAATGATTTGTTAATATTAGTAATAGCAATAACATTTGTTTTTATTTGTTGTTGTTCAGTCATTTTTCAGTCATACCCAACTCTTCTTGACCCCATTTGGGTTTTGTTTTTTGTTTTTGTTTTTTTGCTTTTTGAGGGCAATTGTAATTAAGTAACTTGCCCAAGGTCACATGGTTAGTTTTTTTGTTTTGTTTTGTTTTGTTTTTGTGTTAAGTATCTGAGGCTGGTTCTGAACTCAGGTCCTCCTGACTCCAGGGCTGGCACTCTAGTCACTGTGCCACCTAGCTGCCCTGATTTGGGGTTTTCTTGGCAAAGATACTGGAGTGGTTTGCCATTTCCTTCTCCAGCTCATTTCACAGATGAGCAACTGAGGCAAACAGTTCTGAAGCCAGATTTGAATTTAGGAAGATGAGTCTTCCTGACTCCAGGCCCAGTGCTCTATCCATTATACCACCTAGGTGCCCAGTTATTATTATTAATTTTTTTAATTAAGGCTGTCTCAACATTTTTTCATGAAAGAATTAAAATGACCATATTAGTTTCAGTAATATTTATTCTTTATCCAGATGATTAATTTCAGCTGTATTTTGAGGCAAGTAGGCACTTAACCTTTTTGTGTATTAACTTGGTTCTTCTGACTCCTTTGTAAGCCCCACTGGTACTAAAGCCAGTGTATGCTTGGAAAAGGAAAAAAAAATCCAAAAGAATGTTTAGGATTTTTTAATTTATTGAAAAAGAAAAATTGAGGATTTTGTGTAGGGAAATGCCTGCTTTTCCTTGCAAGTAAGAAAGCATCCTCTGCTTGACTCGGTCTCAGTTGTGAGCTTTACCACCCAGGTCTTTACACTTTCCAGGCCAAGCTGGTTGTGGGCTACAGAAACAGCTTGCTGCACAGATTCCTTTGCAGTAAATCCACTAATGTTTATTAAGCACAAAAATACTACGAGTAAGGCACTGACCTCAGCATGGTCACTCTGACATATATTATCTCATTCAGTCCATAGAACATCTTGATAATAGCCAGCATTTATTTATAGAGAGCTTTAAGATTTGCAAAGCACAAAAATGGAATATTTTTATAATAATAAATGTTATCTCATCTAATCCTCACAACAGCCCTGTGAGGCCAGGGCTGCTATTATATGAATTTTTTTACAAATGAGGGAACTGAGGCTGAGTGACTTGTCCAGGATCACAAGCACCATTTCATAAGTGTCTGACATGGGATGAGGAGACAACTGTCCTGGAGTGGCTAATTAACTTGCCCCAGGTCAAATGACTAGTAAATGTCACTGCTGGGTCTTGAGCCCAGGTCTCCTATCTCTTTTCATTACATCATGCTTCCTTAGTTCTTTTTTTTTTTTTTTTGGAGGGAGGAAGGCAGGGCAGTTGGGGTTAAGTGACTCGACCAAGTCACACAGCTGGTAAGTGTCAGGTGTCTGAGGCCAGATTTGAACTCAGGTCCTCCTGACTTCAGGGTCGGTGCTCTATTCAGTGCATCACCTAGCTGCCCCCATTAGTGTTAGGGGAATTCAGAAGAGGGATAGGTCACTGTGGGCTGGGGTGGCTAAGGCGGCTCAAAACTCTTGTTTCTTGCTCATGTCTGCTTACTTCTGCCTTCACTTTCCCCCTCCTCCGTTAGTGCTGCTTACCACTGTTCATGCTCATCTCATGTTCAGGGTCTTGTTACACTGTGCCCCCTCCTACTCCAGCCACAGGGCTGAGGGCATGGTTGGCCATTGCTCCTTTAGGGATATTTTCAAGTTCCTGGATGGAGCTGATCCAATTGTGTATACAGCCACTCTTCTTAGAAGAAAAACAAAAACAAAAGGAAACCACCAGGGTACTGACACCCTGGCCAGCTGCCCAGCAGCCAATTTCTGCATTTAAGGAAAGAAGAGCTATCAACATGACAGGTAATCCTCTGTATCTGGCACTCCTGAGTGTGCCAGAGGAAGCCCCACTTAGCTTAGTCAGTGGCCTCAGTAGTCCGGCTTCAAGCGGTGTCCAGTGATAGAAAGGATGAGCAAATATTTTCACAGGGTGCGTCTAGAACTGAATAGCCAAGGTCACTCTGGTGCAAGTAGAACATAACGGTGTCAGTGAGTTCTAGTGTCTCGGATCAAGTAGCCCTTTTTGGCAGCATTAACAAAGGACAAAAAGACTGTCATAACCTTTACTGTTGTTATTGGGTGTGCTTTTACCGTAGCTTAGTGAAGTTTCTAGACTGATTTCCATTCAGAGGAGATTGCTTTGGGTCCTGAGCCAAGCTGACATTTTCTGTAGATTGGGAGCCATGCCCAGTGTGCTTCCCTGCCCCGCTGAAAACTGACCCACGTTGCTGCATTAATTAACTCCACCCAGGGAAGGAGCTGGAACTCACAAGGAGCCTTCTGTAGTCTTTGGTTTTCCTTCCCAGAGAGGAGTAAAATTGCACAAGTAAGCCTAGATCTTTGTTAGTGCTGCCCTTTGTCCAAGGTGAAGTCTTCTGTTGGTCATGTAGCAGGTATGCCCTATCCTTCAAAGCCATGCATCTCATAGACTTTGAATTTTTACCCTACTATCTTTCCAACTTGTAACCTAGCCAGTGTTTTCTTTCAGATAATTGCTTTGCAGAGAAAAAAAATCATCACTGGAAGGATGTGAAGAAAGTCACACTATAAATCAACCAAACACTATTAGCTGCTCATTATTTTCTGCATGAGTGCCTGAATATATATATGGTTTAGGAGATAGCATTCTTCCTACACTGTGGCATCCTTACATTGTTGTTGTTTTTCTGAGTTCTTTTTTATAGATGGAAATTCAGGCTTAAATTTCTCAGTGAAGTTATCTGGCTTTAAAATCAGTGGATTGTCATTTGCTAACTTCACTTACTAGTTTTTAGTCAAGTCTAGCTGAACAATGGTTGAATTGGTGACTATTATATTTGTTTAACTGCTGTAAAGTAAGGTTGCAACAATAGATGCTTATACTTAAATGGGCCTGCAGAGCATTGGTGCCTTATCAATCATTCAGAGATTTACCTCCTGCTGTCCAGTCTGATGGACAATTCTGCTGATGTGGATATTCAGCAAGAAGGGATCAGGAAGGACAGATGATGGATAAAGACAGTCTTCTGTCTAGAGAGGAAATCGGAGAAATCCTTTTAAAGAATTTCATTGTCATGGTGTCACAAGATTAATTATGCTCGTGTGAGAACAACTTTTTTCATTTGATTAAAAAAAAAAAAGGACATTATCCCTCTGACTTGTGACAGAGGGTTTCCTAAAAAAGAAGGTTGAAAGATTTCAGGAACATTACTCTGTTGTCTTTTAAGCATCCTTCAAGACCCTTGGATTACACCCATGACATTGTGAGGTTCAACTAGTAATTAATAAATCAAGCATTTAAGTCTCTCTGAAGGAAAAAAAAATTAATGCCTTCAGTCCTCCTTTCCCTTCCCCATCAGCCAGTAATTCCCAAGCATTTTCATCTGAGTTTAAATAAGTTAGTTAAAAATAATGTTACTGCACATTGTAATTTAACAAAAACAAAAGTTTTTTTTAAATGGTGGTATCTTGTGTCAAGAATGAAGATATTATGGATTCATGAAAAAAATGCTGCAAAATTTTACTAAGAGAATGTATGAAGAAACTGTTGTGTCAGATATACATATTATAAAATATAAGATAAACTTCAATTTCTGAAACACTATTCTGGAAAACTTCTACTTGAGAATTTATTTTGTTCATTTTGAGAATTAAAATTATATTTATGTAATTACTTTAAAAGATTTTAAGTATTAAGCATCTCAATTTTGGTAAATATCTCTTAAGTTCATAATTGAAAGACTTTGGTATCAAAAGCAGGATTGTTCCATGTAAGTAATTTTTCTAGATAGGAATCTTACTCTTTATATTTCCAAAATTAAAAATGTTTACATTTCTAAAATTTTAAAAAGTTAGAAATCGTCTAATCCTACCTCATTTTACCAGTGAAGAAACTAAGATTGAGAAAGATAAGTGACTCATCAGAGGTCAAATAGTAATTTGTAGAGCCAAGTAAAATTTAAAGTAAGGTCTTGTAGTTCCAAAAGCAATTTTCTTTCTACTAGACCACACTGCTTTGACTTTTAACACACGATATACTGACTGTACTTTTAAAAACTTTTTTTTTTTAGTGGGGGGGAAGGCAGGGCAGTTGGGGTTACGTGACTTGCCCAAGGTCACATGGCTAGTAAGTGTTAAGTGTCTGAGGCCAGATTTGAACTCGGGTCCTCCTGACTCCAGGGCTGGTGCTCTATTCACTGCCACCTAGCCGTCCCTAAAAAATTTTTTTTGGTGACTTGAGGTCAACATTATAAAATAATGTGGAATAGTGGAAATAACAATAGATTTTTAATCAGAGGACCTGAATTCAAATCCTGTTACTTATTACTTGTATGATCTTGTTTAATTTCTTTTACTTTTCTGTACCTCAGTTTCCTTATCTATAAAGTAAGGACATTGAACTTGATCATCTCTTAGGGTCTATTCCAGCCCTAAATCTGTTTTCCCCTGTCACCAAGACCCATTGAGATATACAGGGTCATTTGCTGTTACTCCATTTTGGGGACAGCTAGTTGGTGCAGTGGATAAGAGTGCTGGGCCTGGAGTCAGGAAAACATCTTCCAGAGTTCAAATCCGGCCTCAGACCCTTCCTAGCTGTGTGACCCTGGGCAAGTCACAACCCTGTTTGCCTCAGTTTCATTATTGGTAAAATGAAGTTGCGACGGAAATGGCAAATCGCTCCATCTTTGCCAAGATAACCCCAAATAGGATCACAAAGGGTCGGATGTGACTGAATAACACTATGCTTTTATTTAACTATTTTGTATATATTTATCGTTATTAAATTGATATTTATGCCGTATATATATTTGACAGGTTCTTGTTTCCCATCACGTAACAATAGTAAGCACCTAATAAATTCCTGTTAACTGATTATATTTCTCATAATTTCTATAGTTTCCTTCTTAAGGATAATTTTTTTGGTTGCTGTCATTATTATGCTTTTCTCTTTCTAATTGGTTAGCTTATTTTTGCATAAAATTCTAATCCTTGAACCTGAGGAGTGACTCTACTTCTCAACAACAAAAAAATCATTTAAGGGGCTACTGTGAGCAACAGTCTTTGTTGTTGTTATTGTTGTTTTGTTTTTGGAGGTGGGGGAAGGCAGGGCAGTTGGGGTTAAGTGACTTGCCCAAGGTCACATGGATAGGTTTGGTTTTTTTTTTAAGTCTCAAGTGTTTGAGGTTGGATTTGAACTCAGGTCCTCCTGACTCCAGAACCAGTGCTTTATTTACCCCCACACCTAGCCACCCCTCCAACAGTCGTCATAGTTAAGAAGCTTCCACTCGAGTGTTCAAATAATAATGATAATATAATAATAATAATTTATGTTCAGATGTAATAAATATGTAAGACAAGTCTCAGATGCTTGAGAGACCCTGGGATAAAAGGATTTCTAGTTGTAGCATTCAGGGAGGGCTTCCTGAAGGAGATGGCACCTAAACTGGTTTTTGAAAGAAGATAATTATGATAGATAGAAACATGGAATGAACCAGTTCTAGACATGGAAGACAGTAGGTTTAAATATACATGTGAGAAAAGGCATGATGAAATTCAGGAAAGAATACTAGTAATTGGTTTAAAGAGAAGGCATGAAGGGGTTACATCATGATAAAAGACTGGAAAAGTAGGATGAACTAGTCATGGAATAAAATTCATGGGCTTTGTGACAGCTAATGTATTTTCTTTATTTTTAACTAGGTTTTTCATGTACTTCAGGGCTTAAGGTTTTGGAGTGGCTTTTTTTATCTCCTGTAAGTCTGTCTGGTATTTGAATATATGTGTATATATGTATATACATAAAAATGTATTTAGTTACATATAAAATGTGAGTGCTTTGTAGTATACTGTTTTAATAAATATGTAATAGAGAGAATAGTGTCTTTTAAATTCTGAAAAATGTTAGTGTTTCTTTCTATTCTACCAATAATTTTAATGGCTCCAAGAACTAGCTTCAGTGGTAGCAACATTGATGCATATAGTCAAGTAATATCTACTAAAGTAATATGAGAATAAGTGAATAATTCTGGATAGTTGATATCTAGGGAATTAACAGTGAGTGACAGTTTAAAAAAAAACCATAGAATCTCAAAGTCGAAAGTCTGAATCCAAATAATGAATTCCTTCCTCACATCACTGAGAAGATAAGCTGTTTTCAGTAATTGTAGATATTGGTAACACAAAGATACTTCATATACAAGAAAGTTTGAACCATTCTAAATTGACAATTGTTATCAAGTTGTTTTAGTCTTGTCAAACTCTGTGACTCCATTTGGGGTTTTCTTGGCAAAGATACTGTGATGATTTGCCATTTCCTTCTCCAGCTCATTATACAGATGAGGAAACTGAGGCAAACAGAGTTAAGTGACCTGCCCAGACTAGTATCTGAGACTAGATTTGAACTTTAGGAGATGAGTCCTCCTGACTGCAGGCCTGGCACTCTATCCACTGTGCCTCCTTTTGATTTATAGTAAGAAGTCATAATTTGATTTAAAGGTTCAAATTAAAAATTCAGCATTTTTTTTAACAAATTCTATGCCTGAATAAATTAAGCACATTGTGCTTTCAGCTTGCTAAAGGGAAGTGTTCATTCTGTGAATAAGACTGAGTTTTTCTACTTTCTAAAAGTAAAGAAATTACTACGGAAAAATGAAGAGAATTCCTATTGGGTTGTAATACAAACTGATAACTTGTCTTGACAGTCCACTTGAGTGAATCTCTAGGGTGAGGATACTTTGAAATCAGTTTCCCTATCTCATGGACTTGTCCATTATAAGTTCCATTATTTTGTTGCCCTCTGATTCTGCCATCTTCTCTTTCAAAAATTAACTCAAATTGAGGATCAGAGAGAGGTTCTTTTTAAAAGTTTTTCTGATATTATGTATAATTATACAAAGAAATAGACACATTTTATGGATGTGTATTTATAAAATGTACTTTTTTCTGAGATCAATGAAATGTCAAAACTTCTGATCATTCTATTTCATCTGATGAAAGTTTTTATCCTGTTTTATTGGAGGAACAAATCCGTTGGGAATGAAAGGAACATGAGAAGACCAAATTTTTTTTTTTATTTTTAGAAAACCCACTGTGCCTAATGATTGCATTATTTTCATTCTGAATCTCAACAATGTTATTTCACAGGCCCAATTAACCTTAGGTTTTGAAAAGCTAGCAGGATGATTCTTTGAAGTCGTTATTTTAAAAGTGCTCAGAGAATCTCCAGTTCTTTAAGACAGCATTCTAGGGAGTAAATGCAATCTATTCTTTTCCTCCCTTCTAAGGAGAGAGAGAGAGCCAACAGTTCTGTCCCACGTTTTCTTGTTAGAAGAATAAGCATCCCACTTTACCACCATCGGCCCCTTGAACAAAAGAATTAACCTTTGAAAATATGTGAGGATTGAAACTGGAAGTAATTCATCTAGGTGACAAGGAGCATTTGAAGAAGAAACAGTTTACTAATTAATAGAAAATATAGCCAGTTATAATAAAATGTTTCTTTCTTTGTCTTCTGACCCTGCCATAAAAGAAGACCAATCAATTTATCACCCACCAGCTGCATGAATTCAATAGAAAATGCCACAGGTTTTCTGTTCACTAAACCCTTGCTGAGTAGTTCTGGCAGTACATAAAAGTGGGTCATTTGTACCTAAAATACTTTACCCATGCTCAATTAGTCTTCGTGGTGGTGTTTTCCTCTCTCACAAACACACCCCTCTTCCTCATAAGAAACAGAATAAGGAGACTTGTGGAGAAGGGGAAAATGCCAGGGCTGGAGGGAGGAAAATACTTTTTAAAAATGGATATAACTGAATCTTAGAATTGGGAGGGACCTTGAAAGTCAACCCATACTTGAACAAAAATCTCCTCCTCAAACATTTAAATAAGGAATGGTTATTTAATGTTCCGAAAGTCTTCTGATAATGAAAATGCTGCACAATTTCTACTTTGCAGTACAGTTTAAATAAATGTTATCACACCTTCAAAATGAAGACTGTTTAAACATTTTATAGAAATAACATTCAGAAATTAAATTGTAGATAAGGTGCTGAGAGTTTCCTCACCTTGGGGTTTTCTATATGAGTGAAATCATAGACTCCCTATGGGCCTATTTTATTTTAAATATAAAAAATGAGAAAAATAACCCACAATTATCTTTTCTATACACAAATATGAGGTGAATTTTTCTCATAATTAAGTATAACTCATGCATTCCCTTGTATCTTGTAGAATTCATCTTATTTAACCCATAATTGTGATCTCTGTAGTCTATTTTGCATTACTGGGGTTTGCATTCTCTGAGTACACAGTTGTTTTCTATCTAAACAGTGAGAGACCGCTAGGCTTGGTAAGGTTGCATTGACCGCACCTTGTGGTCTTTTTTCTCTTGATTGGCATGTTTCAAAGGTTAAACTAACTGTGGATGAAATGTAATCAGTAGTGATTTGGTTCCTTTCCAGATCACTCCGGACAACTGCAATAGCCAACTTTGTTAGTTTATAGAGAAAGAGAGGTCATTCCTTGAGCAGTTTGGAATGGGAAGCAGCAGCTGTCCCTTCCCCTTACTTAAATAAACAAACTAAATGGAAGAAATAAACTTTTCTCGTTCACATCTGGCACAAAGTTTCCTACTTGGTCAGAAGTTCACATGTTCCCTTCCCTAGTTTGGTCTGTGAATCAGGTGTCTGTCCTCCTGCCCTAAAGTGTTGAGAATGGCTGTGATAGATAAAGATCTTGACTTTTTTAACATTCATTCATTCAACAGTATTAAGGGTAGTTGACATATCATACACTGGCCTTTGTACTATTATTAGCCTACAGTTCAAATTTCTCTACAGAAGAGTACAACTGGCTCTAATTCATGATTTTTATAGTAAGCATCCTAGATTTTGAGCTTGAGAGGGCACTTAGAGGTCATATAGATGAGAGGTAAAATGACCTGCCTATCCTCTGAGTAAGTGGTAGAGCCAGACTTTGAACTAGGTCCTTGGCTTTTTTCCATTGAACCATTCCTTGATTCACAAATACTAGTGTATACTTATTTTTAAAAAGCAAAACTTATACATTGTGCCTACTGGTGCAATACATGGTATCTGGTTTCATTTATACCAGGCATAAATGGCACTCTGATAATGGAAAGCTTTGAAATATTGTGAAAATTACCAGAATGTGACACAAAGACACAATGTGAACACTGTACTGCTGGGAAAATGGCCCCAGCAGACTTGCTCAATGCAGGATTGCCACAAACTTTCAATTTCTTAAAAAAAACCTGTGAAGCCCCGTAAAGTGAAGCATAATAAAATGAGGTATTCCTGTATTAAATCTGGACTGCTTTAGCCAGTTCCTTATTTAAATGTTTGAACAGGGGATTTTTGTTCAAGTATAGGTTGGCTCTCTTATGCTCCAGGGCACCTTCTTGAATTAGTGGATAATTATTTTAATAAGGTTATTCATTCTCTTAAGATATTTGAATTTCATTTAAAATGAAAAAAGATAATCAACTTATCCCCCTGATTTTCCAAGGACTTAATGTTTACAATTACAATATCAAGATACACTTCTTTTTTAGGAATATGTGCTCTGTGTAGTTAGGGGTTGAATTATAAATATTTGGAGACAGCCAGAATGGAGTTTTGACAAGTGGAATGTTTTGATGACACTACTTTACAACTCTTATGGCATAGAAACATCTCTTTTTGAGCCTCCTGAAGTACTGTGTTAGGAGGAGGAGATTAGTCAAGTAACTTGTCCAAAGGTCAGAAAATGAATATTATTTAGAGTTTTTCCTCTCCTGTCTTCTTTCTTCTCTTCTCAATATTTGTTTGTTCTTCATTTGTTGAATTTGTCTGTCATGAAAAAATTGGACCTTTGGATCTTTTCTTTTGTAGTTGAGCGCTTCTGGCCTTTAGGGCTGTCACAAATCCATTCCTCAGATCAGAGGAAGCATTTGGTGGTTTCATCCATTTCTCCATAGGTCCAGCTCTATAGCAGATGCTGAGACAGATGGCAATTTCCCTTTTTGTCATCTTCCCCTTTCCTTTTGGCTTCCAGTACCACCTCTGCTTCCCCTCAATCTCCCTTCCTTCACCCAAAACATTCCAGTTGCTTTGACTACCCCAGGACTTTCATCTCATTAGCCCTCTGTAATAGTACTTCTTTTGTTCCTTCATGTATAGTATCATAAAATTTGGAGCCAGAGAGAGAGAACTTGATATCATCTAATCCAGGGGTGGGGAACCTTTGGCCTTGAGGCCACATGTGGCCTTTTAGGCCCTCAAGTGCAACTCTTTGACTGAATCCAAACTTCACACAACAAATCCACTTAATAAAAAGATTTGTTCTGCAAAACTTGGACTCAGTCAAAAGGTTGTACCAGAGGACCTAGAAAGTCCTTGGAAAGGAGACAGTAGATCAAAAATTGTTCTAATTTTTTCCTAGGTAGCTATTCCCATTCTTAATTTCAGGTTCTCCATAGAGACATGGTAGGTGTAAAGGTGAGTGATGGAATAAGAGGTTATCAAGGGTTTAAAAGAAAAAAAGGGGGGGGGGAATCAGATTTTCCAAAGAAAAACTGCTCTTACTAGGAAAGTTACAACTTATTCTTATTATAATTTTATAAGCTTAAGAATAGAGATGGGGGTGGGGGGGTGGGCTAGGTGGTGCAGTGAATAGAGCACCAGCCCTGGAGTCAGGAGGACCTAAGTTCAAATCCGGCCTCACTTACTAGCCATGTGACCTTGGGCAAGTCACCTAACCCCAATTGTCCAGCCTTCCCCCCCCCCCAAAAAGGAAAAAAAAAGAATAGAGATGGGAACTGGCTCTTTTATTTCATTTGTAAAGGGAACTCCCAGTTGAGAAACTTCCTCTATCTAGTGAAGGTTGGCACCTTTTTGTAACTTACAGTTTTAGGAAGTTGCCTAGAATGATGAGAGTTTAAATGACTTGCCCTAACACCACCACTATTTGTCAGAGGTGAGGCTTTAAGAAATATAAATTTAAAAGTTTGAATTTTAAAACAGTATACAAAATAGATTTTTTCAAATTATAAAAAAATGTCATGTTCTTCTGAGGTCCTGTTCCCAATCCAGGAATCAATTATTATTTTCAAAATGTAAATCAGTTCTTTGAGGATGCTGACTTCATATCAGAAGCCTCTAACTGGGAAGATTTTGTATCACTAGCTTCTTCTACTTGATTGATCTGGCTGTTAATTTTCCTTTTCATTTCCTTACTATAGTCTGAATAGATAGATTACTGGATGTAATTTCCTCAGTGGCCATGGTGGCATCTCTCTGAGACCAAACTAATAAATATAATTTGTAGGTTCCATGTCATTCATAGCATCATAGGACTTAGAGTTAAAAGGTATGATGGCAAGCCTCAGAAGAAACTGAATCCCAGAGAGGGAGGAGTAGCTTGCCTAAGGTCATATAGCTAGTAAATAAATGACAAGAGTTTCTTTCTGCAGCTTCTTCAAAACAATGACCTTCTTCTTGGGTTTTGAGACCCAAGATTTTACCAAAAATTCTAGATGAAAATTTTCCATTTTATGCAGAGCAATCTATTCGTGTATCCCAGACTGTACCCCCAGAGTTTGCTGTTCTTGCCCCTATACCACAAGAGTGGACATTGAGAGGGAATGGCTATAGGGTTTTCTGCTGCCTTCTCTCCTCTTTTGTGCCCCACCCCCAGTAATGGCATACTCCCATTCCATAACCTTGCAATGGGTTGAGGGATTAAAAACCCTGGACAACATTACTGAGGGCACAGAGGAAAAGGTGGGAAAGAGATTCTTTCTTTTGTCCTGTCAGTGACACAGAAGATAGCTGACAGGGGACACTAATAAAAATAGCTCATATTTATATGCTTTAAGTGGTTTGCAAAGTGCTCTCCATGTGTTCTCTCATTTGAGCCTTGTAATAACCCCATGAGGTAGATGGTATTTTAATCCTCTTTTACAGATAAAGATTAAATAGTAAATACCAATTTGATGCAATACGTTCCACCCAGTTGTCTGAATGATGAAAATGGAAGAGAGACAGAGTAGATCAAGACAGCTAAATGGTGCAGTAACTAGAATCTATCTGGACTAAGAATGAGGAAGATCTGCTTTTGAATCTTGCCTCAGATATTTACCAGCTGTACATAGTTATTGTTGTTAAGTCATTTCAGTCGTATCTGACTCTGTGACCCCATTTGGTGTTTTCTTGTCAAAGATAGTGGAATGGTTTGCCATTTCCTTCTCCAGCTCATTTTACAGATGAGGAACTGAGATAAACAGGGTTAAGTGACTTGCCCAGGGTCATACAGCTAGTAAGTGGCTGAGCTTGAATTTGAACTCAGGAAGATAAGACTTCCTGACTCCAGGCCCAGCACTCTATCCACTATACCACCTAGCTGTGAAACCCTAGGCAAATCCCTTAACCTCTCTCAGCCTCAGTTCCCTCATCTATAAAATGGGGAGCATGATAGCACCCATTTCACCAGTTTGTTATGAGGATCAAATGATATAAATGTAAGGTGCTTTGCAGATTTTTAAGTGTTCTGTAAATGTGAACTACTGTGATAGTCAAAGAATCCAGGAAGCAACAGCCCTGCATCAGGTTGTCTGTGAATTGGAATATAACTGGATCACAACTTGAACTTTTTTTTTTAGCAAGTCGTCTCATCTGTCTGAGCCTCAGCCTTCTTAACTGTAAAATGGGCCAATGATATTTGTACTACCTACTTTCTAGGGTTGCAGTGAGGAAAATATTTTGCAATCTTTAAAACTCTATAATTACAGCTGATACCATTTAGCACTTTAAAGCTTGCAAAGCATCTTAGCCAGTGGCCAGTGGCTAGGGGTGGAGGGTTGGGAGTGGGCAATGGACTACAACCTGAACTTTTTGCCCAATTTTTTTTTTACCTATAACATAGGAGTAGGAATTCTTCCACCATCTTTGAGGCTAGAGCTGTAAAACAGCCAAATTACATGCAAGTTCATGACAGTTTTAGACTAGAACATCAGCATTTTAGTACAAATTGAGAGTTGTCCTTGTGTTAGGAAGCTCTGAGAGGCACCTTTCTACTGGGCCTCTGTCACTACCTTCAAACCCAGACCAGCCTTCCTTTTGAACCCAGTTGGGTTAAAAAGAGTTGAACTCTATTTATTCATGGGGGGCAGAGCTGTTGGTGTAATAGGTTTGTGTAATAGTTTTGGCAGAAGTTGGAGGAGTTACAAGTCAGAGGGTTAACGATGTGTCAGTTTGAGCTGTAGATGTCAAGTACTATTCTTACATCCCTTTAACCAATAAGCCATATGAACAACATACATCTCCTTAGTGTCCAGTGCCAATGTGTAGATCTGATAGAATGATGCATCCCTACATAAAGCTTTTATAAAAATCACAGTGTCTGTACAGTTCCCAAATGACTAGTTCTTTTAAGTTCGTATCCAAAGTTTACAAATTTCTTAGTAAAGACAATTTATATTTTTCTTTCCTTGCATGTTTTCATTAACTCAAACATCTATTTTTAAAAAATCAAAGAACACGAAAAACAAAAGAGATGATGAATTCAGTTATTCAGACTGAATAATAAACAGGGAAAATCTACTATCATCTAAATTTTGAAGGAAGTTGACATAATAGAATCATTATTTAAAATAGTTTGCAATGATGTTGCTCCTAATAGTGTTATCTTTTTTGGGAATGGTGCCCTTCCAAAACACACACACACACACACACACACACACACACACACACGGTTTAAAAAAAACAACCACATTTAAAGTTGAACTTTGGGGTTTCTTGTTTTGGTTTTCTTTTTCTTCCCACGGTAGTTATATAAAGGAGACATCTGGGTGGAATAGCAAACTGAAAAATTTCTGTAAAACCTCAGAATCATTATAGGCCCTTAAAATTCACCCAAAAAATGAAAAAGATAATAAAAAGGCCATCTTGCCTTTGAAGAGAATATTGTCCTGTGTGTTTAGCTGCTTCTTTTTAAGTCATTGTACTGTGATAACTTCATTGCCTTAATTATCACATAAAGTAGGACTAGCTTTAATAATTACATAGTAAATACAATGACTTAATGAAGATAGTTTCACTATGTGTCCCAATGAGTTCTTTGTTTCTCATTTGAATCTTTGTTGCCTGATGCTAATCTGCTTTGGGATTATCAAATCTAAGCATTTCACAATGCTGGCTCCAGCAATGGCATTCATGTGGAATGTTGCCTTTTGTTTACTTGCTTCACCGGTCCCTCCAAAGCTTTCTTTGGTCATCTGGTGTCTTCACTAATGTGATTTGTACTCCCATGCTCTGCAGGTAGTCATGAGCTTTTATAAGGGGAATTTAAACTGGGGCCTGCCACCCTGGTTGCTAATGAATCCACAGGGATTTTGTTTTGTTTCTCATTCCTCTTTCAGAATAGGGAAGCCAGATTATTCTGAGTATTTCTTAATCCTCCTTATTTGCTTTTGACTTAATTTTCAGAGTCAACTAAGATGTAGAAAAATCAAAGTCTACCACAAAAATAAATCTAGGATACTAATAAATTTTTATTTGACCTGAATAATAAATATGAACATATGGCACTAACATTATAATTATTGCTAACTGAATGAACAAACTAAGATCTTTATTTCACCTCCACTGATTTCTCTTTTTTCCCCTCCTTCTTCTTCATGGTCCTAGATAGCTAAGCTTGCATCTTTTCCCAAATTCTTCATGCCTTCTTACTTAAAGTTCTTCATCCTCACTGTGATCTACTTGCCCTCAGTGGATCCTAGGATTTAGTTTAGAGGTAGAGAGATCTCAGAGATTATCTACCCCATCCCTTCATTTTACACATGTGAAAACTGAAGCCCAGTGAGTAGGTGGCTTGCCCAAGATCATACAAATAACAGACCTAGGGTTTGAATCTAGGTGTTCTGATGCCTGATACTCAACAGATTTCTTTACCTTTACAAGGTACCACAAGTTACAAAGGTTGGGCAACCCAAACTAGAATGAGTTAAAGGATGTTGCTTCTGAGTTGGGAGATACTAAGATCAGTCCTGCTGCCTTCCTATCAAACACAAGTTATCTTTGCAATCTCTCTTTGCCACTTTTTTTTTCTTTCCTTTTGGATTAGGTTAGATAACCAATTGGATCTTTTGATTCACCAAAATGATCAGTTCACGAACTGAAAAAGCTTTGAGAACTACTTTTCTAGAGACTGCTTTTTCATTTTCAGTTGGGTTCACAAAGAAACAGGACAGCTTTTTAAGATTACAGTTATTCAGTCAGTGATTTTTTTCCCCTTTCAATTTGATTCTGCTCTATCACTGTGAGAGATAATTTAGGAGGACATAAATAAACAACAAAGTTAAATCTGTGTTTCAGTTTGACAGCTCCACATTTTGCATTTTTCTGTGTTTTCCATAATAGATAACTTTTGAAGGAATGCTTTTTTTTGTTGTTGTTTTTCTCTGTTTTTTTTTTTATTTTTTGTGATTTAATTAGTTTAGGGATCTCCAGGTTTAAAAAACAAGAAAAAAAAAAAACTCCTTCCATCAATGCAAACTTCAATGACTTTTGCAATTTATGATACAAAAGTGTTGCTTGAGACACAGAAAAGCTAAGTGATTAACACAAGGTGATAACAGTCATACGTATCAGAGGCAGTTGTGGAATTTAAGTTTTTTTGACAGAGGCTAGTCCTCCATCCACTATTTCATTAGTTTAAATTTGAGTGCCAAGATACAACTTGAGTTTGTGATTAGTCTTTGTTAGGTGCAAGATAGTTTTCAGTTAGGTGCATCTTTTGTAATTTTTAACATTTCAACCAAATTTGGCATATAATGGTACTAAATGAAGTCTTCGGATCACAGAACTACTAGTTTTAAAATGAAAATGTTTACTGTTTTATATAGATGCAAATACACATTTTAGGAATATAGTTACTGAATATGGAATAAGAATATCTCTTTTGGACGTCATTGTTATTCTTTTTCATGACAATTTTAAATAGATTGAGATCTGTGTTGTTAAGTATACAGAATGTGATGATAATTATTTTTATAATAGCATTAACTAAAAAGTTGACATTTTGAGGGATTTGTTCATTATTTGTATTTAAATGCTCACAATGAGGAACTGCTTGCTGATATAGATGGGAAGAAGACTTTGTGGATAACTGATCACTCCATCTTAGAATTCATGATAAAGGAGTGGAAAGCCAGGAAATAGTCTGGTGAGAATTTTAGAATTTGGGAGAGTGAATTTCAGGGGGAAAAGAAAAACATTAGGTAGAAGAGAAGGTTTAGTGAGTATTATAGGGGCAGTATGAGAGAGCTGTGTTCAAATATTTGACATCCGTAATGTGAAAGAGGCAGTAGACTTGGGTTTTGGTTTTGGGGCTTTTTTTGTTTTTGTTCTTGTTTTGTGGTCTCAGAGGGCAGAATGACAAGCAGTTTCCCAGAGAAGAAAATTTAAGATCAATATTAGGAAAAAAAAGCAAAAACAAACAAACTTCATAATGATTAGAGCTGTCCAGAAGTCAGATAGACTGTCTCTTAGATGGTAAAAATTTTCCCTCTAGCTGGAAGATCTAAATCTGGGTCAAGATGACCATTTGGGAGGCTTAATAAAATTATTAAAAAAAAAAACCAAACAGAAGGAAAAGGAATAAGCATTTAAATAGTATCTACTATGTGCCAGGCAGTGTGCTAAATGCTTTACAAATATCTCATTATCACCTTTATTTAGGAAGATTATTTTTGAAAAATACATTTTTTAAATGCTACAGAAGAAACCTAGCTGAGAAGTAATGAATGAGACCCAGGTGGGTATTTCATAGTGTGAATAGAGAGGGCATTGATGGAATGTATATATGTGATGTAAAAATGATAGGAATTGGCAGTTGATTGGATATGGAGATTGAAAGAGAGAGAAGAATTATTAATGAATGTGAGGCTTTGAGTCTGTATACAGTAAGAATAATTTTGGCCTTCTCAATTTTGCGTATACCTTATGGTCTTAGAAATTGAGGTGCTATTGTCTCTAGAATAGCCTTTCCCAAAAAGGGGCATAGTTTATAAAAGAGTATAGATATTCAACGTCCTCATTTACCTTTTGTTTGTGTTATTACAGTAGCCTACTAATTATTCTCCCTTCTGTAATTCATATTCCATGTCAAAGTGATATTCATGTTGCTCCCCTACCCAGCAGATGTCAATGACTCCATATTACCTCTGGGATCAAATAAAAAATCTTCTGTTTGGCATTTAAAGCCACTCAGACATGGCTCTAGCCGTTATTATACCTTACTCCCCATCATGCACACTACAGACTGGAATTCTTGCTACTCTTCACACATGACATTCTAACTTACTGTATTTCTACCCTAGGATCAAGTACAAACTCCTGTCTTTTGTACTTAAAGCCTTTCACAATATGGCTCCATTATTTATTACACATTATTGCCTATTACATGTGTTAAGAAAAAGTAAAATATTATCTATTCTTTGATGTGAATAGGTAAGATTTCTACATTGGCTTTATTTCTGCATGGGAAAAATATTTAATTCAAGTCATTGATAATAGCTAGCAATTATATATCACTTTCAGGTTTGCAAACTTTCCATCCATTATCTCATCTGAACCTCACGACATAGGTTAGTGTTATTATTATCTCCGTTTTATAGATGAGGAAACTGAGGCAGATAGAAGTTAATTGACTCACCCAAGGTCACATAGTTGGTAAGTATCTGAGGTGGGATTCAAACTCTGGTCCTCTGGACTCCAAATCCAAGATAAACCCTCACGTTAGGTGTCTATTCTTATGTGCAAGATAAGACTCAAAAGTCTTATCACTGAATTGAAGAAAGTGAGATTTATGTAAAATCACAGTTGTATTCTGGCCCTTTGAAGTGCATAAATGTCATAATTGCTTACATTTACATAGTGTTTACAATTTTTGAAGCACTTTATTTTTTTCCCATTTAAATTTATTTTTAGTTTACAACATTCAGTTCCACAAGTTTTTGAGTTCCAAATTTTCTTCCCCTCCTTTTCCTCCCCCCTCCCCTCTCAAGATGGCATTTAATCCAATATAGGTCCTACATAGACCTTCACATTAAACATATTTTCACAATAGTCAAGTTGTAAAGAAGAATTATAACTAACTGAATGAACCATGAAAAGAAGAAACAAAACAAAACAAAACAAAAAGAGAGCAAGTAGTTTGCTTCGATCTGGACTCAGACTCGGTAAGTCTTTCTCTGCATGTGAATGGCTTTTTCCATCCTGAGTCTTTTGGAGTTATCTTAGAACCTTGCATTGCTGAGAAGAGCTAAGTCTATCAAAGGCAGTCATCACAGATACGATGTGTCTGTATTGTATATAATGTTCTCCTGGTTCTGCACCCCTCACTCAGCATGAGTTCATACAAGTCTTTCAAGGTTATTATGAAGTCTGTCAGCTCCTCATTTCTTATAGCACAATACATGCATATACCACAACTTGTTCAGCCATTTCCCAATTGATGGGCATTCCCCTGATTTCCAATTCTTTGCCACCACAAAAAGAGCTGCTATAAGTATTTTTGTACATATGGATCCTTTTCCCATTTGTCTGATGTCTTTGGGAAACAGCCCTAGAAGTGGTATTGCTGGGTCAAAGACTATGCACATTTTTATAGTTCCAAATTGCTCTCCAGAATGGTTGTATCATTTCACAACTCCACCAACAATGCATTAGTGTTGAAGCACTTTCTTTTGTGAGGTGGTCTTACAAATATTAAACTCATTTTGCATATGAGGAAACTGATACACACCAGTTAATAATAAAAATAATAACTAACATTTATAAGGTGCTTACCATGTGCCTGGCATTGTGCTAAGAATTTTACTTAGTAGGTACTATTATTATCACCCACATTTTACAGATGAGGAAACATAGGCTTATAGAGTATTGACCATGGTCATACAGGTATACATATAGATAACTGTGTAACCATATGTAATCTGAATCTGAATATAAATTTCATATGTATGTGTTGCCTCCTCTGAGAGTATTTAAATTTCTTGATGACACAGACTATTCTGGTTTTTTTTAATTGTATCTCTAGAGCCTAGAGTTGCTGTTCAGTTGTTTTCAGTTGTGTTTAAATCTTCATGACCCCATTTGGAGTTTTCTTGGCAAAGATACTGGAGTTGTTTGCCATTTCCTTCTCCAGCTCATTTTCCAGATGAGGAAAACTGAGAGAGTGAGGGTTCAGTGATTTGCCCGTCCTCATACAACTAGTAAGTGTCTGAATTGGAATTTTAGCCCAGGTCTTTCTGACACCAGGCCCTGAAGTAGGCACTTAATGCTTATAGAGTGACTGATTGGTTGGTCAGTGGGTTGATAGCAGTACACTTAGCTGAAGCTCATCTCTTCTAATTCTGATGCCAGTCCTCTTTCCACAGCATACCAGAGACTGAGACTGGTAGCAGTGAGAGTGCAGAGGGAAGGACAGAATCCAAGATGTCAGGGTCCCATAGCCTCACATGTAGGAGTCTCACGACCTTTGGCAAAGAGAATAGAAAGGACCCAGAAAGTGTTGTCAAGGAAATACCTGTCCCTGAACTTATGATGATAATTACCACCAAACCATTTGATAAACCGTGGAACCAAAATCTTAAACAACTTGCATCCTTTTTTTATAAGATTGTCCTAAGGGACACACACAGTACAGTGAACCTGAATGCATAGGAAGAGATACCCAGACAGCCAGAATGCTTAGTCACATTTCTCTGCCATGAGGAAGTCTTCCTGATTCTCTTTCTTTATTACTCCCATCTCCTCTTTCCCCCCATGAATGCAGTCACCTTCACAAACATTGTATGAGGGCCTCTTTTGGAGTATTGGCCTTGGGCTTTGGCTCTTCTTGATTTTTATCGAAGTCACAGAATAGGACAGAGGCTGTTGTCCTCCAAAAGACCCTAGCTGTTGCTGCTTGATAATTTTAAGAAATTATAATCCCTGAAAGTATAATTACTGATTCATATAATTTGCAAGAATAAATTCTGCCGAATGTGATGGCCACACACCTTTCATTCTTGATTCTGGGGAAGGTAAAACTGTTAGATCGATACCAGCTGCAGTGGGCTAAGCAGATTAGGTGTTGGCACTCAACCCAGCACCAGTGTGGTGAGCCTCTGAGAGTGGAGGGTGCTGCCAAATCTTCTAAGGAGGGGGTGAATCAGCCCAGGCTGTACACCAAGCAGGTTAAGACTCCAGGGCCCATCAGTAGTAGAATCAGGCTGTGAAGGACCCCTGCATTTCCACCCTGGGCTAGATGGAGACCTTCTCCACAACCCCCAAGACAAAATTTTTAAAACTTCAGGAAATCATACCTCTACTACATATCTTAATTTCTACTTAAATGAGAACTTTAGCAAAAATTACTCTAATAGAACATTTTGACAAATTCCCTCTTAAATACAAAAACAAAAAAAGCAGCAACACATAAATGTCTCTTCCTTTAGTTGGATAAATTGGGGAATTCAACAATTAAGGAAGCATTTATTAGACTCTTCCCACGGCCTTGAAAGGCTACGTGGCATAAAGGATTGGGGCAAGGCAGCCTTGGAGGCAGAAAGACATGGGTTCACTGCCTGCCTCTGACTCACTGACAGTACTACTCTAGACTCATGTAACCTTTCAATCCCCCAGGCAACTCTGTAAGACTTTTAAGTTATCAATCTGTATCAGTAGAGGGGAGTTTCCAAACCAGGAATTCCCTACACTGATAAAATCATAGGGCTTTCCCTCCACATCAAAATGTATAGGGTGTGGTGCTAGAAATGAGGGATATAATTATGTGACACAGGTGGGTGGGAGGGTAGAGGAAGGCATGTATATAAATAGTTTTGATACAAGAGATGGGGAGATAGCTGCAAGGTCTAGGCAAAGCACTAAGGATATCCAGAGTAGGTAAAGGTCATTTTCTCCCTGGCAGGGTTAGATAATTGGGTCACAGGTCAGGAAGGCATCATGGAAAAGGTGGCTCCTGAATTTGACTCTGATGAAAGGTCAGGTAGTTCAGGGGGTGGAAGAGGATGAAGTCAATTCCAAGACATGAGAATTAGTTACAAAGGTACAAAGATGAGGAGCGTAAGTGCCCTTCCCCAACTTCATAGTAACATTGCTGCCCCCAAGGGGGACCTATAGATGTGTGACTTAAGTGCTGCCTTTTATTAAACCCCTCAAAAGTCAGTATGTCACTGTGATAATTTTTCATTGAGGGAATTTAATTAGTTGAGTGCAGTATCTGAATTGCCCAACAGAAGGTATTCTTAAATCACTATTGCCTTGTCTCTGGTGCATGCTTGAGGGACAGATCAGAAAGTTAATTTCTTCCTTGCTCCTCTCATTCACTTATGACCTTCTTTTTGGTCTATATCATGAATCATTTGGAGCTTTTCCCTGGCATACAATATAAGATATTAAGGTATACCTAATTTCTGCCAGTATCTTTGACAAATAAACCCCAAAAGGGGGTTGTGAAGAGTTGGACACAACTGAAACAACTCAACACAACAACAAAATTTCTGCCAGACTAATTCTCATTTTTTCCTGCTGGGCACCAGAATCCATAGCCTGCAAATGCCTAGGCTGTTTCTCTTATCCTTCTCCCTCCAAGCCTAGCAGCAGAAGCCCTAAAGTAGCTTTGAATAACCCCTAGTTGGTTGGGTTCAAAATTAAACTTGGGAATGGAATGATATATTGCTTAAAATATTAAATCTTTTGGATTTAATTTAGCCTTCTTGGAAGGCTATCTACCAAGAAATCATACCCTGAACTATAAGAGTTTAGTAAGTACAAAGCAATCTTTATGGAAATAAAGAGCTAAATATTTGGAGAAACATTAATTTTCTCAGAGATAGTCTGGGCTTGTAATAAAATGCCAATGCTACCTAAATTTACTTAAGTATTTAATGATGGACTTATCCAACTATCAAAGGATTATTCATATGGAGAAACAAAAATAAAGAATCTCAATGAAAATGAAAAAAGTAATCAAAAAGGAGATATTGTGGCAAATCTCAAACCATACTTCACAGTTGTAATCATTAAAATGATTTGGTACTTCCTCGTTAAAAAAAATAAAGATGCCAATCAATGGAACAGATTAGGTGTATCACATAAAGTAGCATATCATTCAGTAAATGCAAAGATCCTGGTTACTTGCATAAGGACTTCTTATTTGGCCAAAAAAAAAAAAAACCTTTTGGAAAAACTGAAAAGCAGTATGGCAGAAATTAGATATACACTAATATTGCATATTGTATACCAGGATAAACTTCCAAATGTTATATAATATAAACCCCCTAAAAAGGTCACAAGCAAATTAGAGGAGCAAAGAAATTAACTTTCTGATCTATTGATTGTCGAAGATCATGATCAAATCATTGTATATTAATGTAGTGAAATATTAATATACTGAAATGCTTAAATGATGATTTCACAGGAAACTGAGAAAACCTCTATTAACCAACAGAAAGCAAAATAAGAAGAGCTAAATGAACAGTTTATATGAAGATGATCACATTATAAAGAGAAACAATTTTAAGATTATAGAACACTGACCAATGTAATGACCAGCCAGGGTTCTAAAGGACCCAAAATGAAGCACAGTACCCACGTTCTCAAAAGAGAAGTGATTGATTTAAATGTAGAATAAGACATATTTTTGGACACTGCTAACTTGTTTTATGTGAACATGCATATTTCTTATGAGGTTTGGGGGTATTTTTTTTGTTAAGTTAGGGAAGTTTTTTTTTGGTTTTGGGGGGAGTTGGAGGAACAGAAAATAGATGCTCATGAATCAGAAGAAAAAAATTAAGACAGAAGGAAATCAATTTTTAAAAAGCATACCAAGTCTCTGAATCTACATATACATTGGGAAGTGAACTGAGAGGATAGAATTCAAGACAGACAGGGGGCTCTGAGCTACAGGCAGATAGATTTGTACATTCTGTAGTACTTTTGAATGAAGTTTCTTTTTCTATCTCTTCCTGCTAGGTTTTGTTAGCATAATATACAGTATCCTGAAACCTTGTTGAGCATATTGTTTCAAATAATTTTTAGTTGGCTTTTGAGGATTTTCTAAGTAAATCATCTTATTATCTTGCAAAAGTGATAATTTAAGCTTACTCTTTGCCTGTGCTTGTTTTTTCAATTTCTCTTTTGTATTATAACTAGCATTTCTAGCCTTCTCCCTAATCCCATCCATCCTTCACTAAACTATCAGATTAATCTTCCTAAAGCACAAGTGTGCCTATATCACCTCCCATCCCATTCAGTAAAATTTCAGTGGGTTCCTAGTATCTCCAGAATCAATATAAAATTCTCTGTTTGGTTTATAGCCCTTTAAAACCTGACCCCTTACTACCATTCCTGTTTTTTTTTCCATTATGATCTTATTATTTTTCTTTATAATCCAGTGTATTTTATGAATTTAAAAACATTATTCTGGGAAGGGATCCATAGGCTTTACCAATCTGCCAGAGATGTCCATGACACAAAAAAAGTTCAGAAACCCCATCTTGGCCAAAGATTTTAACCTATTTTGAAGTATTTCCTATGTTGACATCGGTCGAACTTTACCCCTAAATCATCTTTGTTCTCCCTTTCCAATTTTAAAATTTTATATTTATGTCAAACAATCTCAACTAGCCCCTCACTACTGCTGGGCAGTCCTACTACATCTTTCTTAACTCACAATCCCCCTTTCCACAGTGGCTCTTCCAAACCTTTTCATCCCTCCTCAAACTTCCCATGATTCCCCCTCCATTTGCTCTCTCAGCAAAGAGCCTTGTCTCATATTTTACAGAAAAAAACTGCCACTTCTCTCTTCCTCATCTTCCATCACTCAGATGCCTTCTGCCACTATCTCCTCCTTCACCTCTGTCTCACATGATGAAGTGCCCTTACTCCTTACCAAGGCTAACCCCACTTCCTGTTCAAGTGATCCCATTCCATCCCATCTCCTCCAAAAGATTGTCCCCTCTGGAATCCCCACTCTTTCTTTTTTTTTAATCCCCACTCTTTCACTTATTTTCAACCTCTCCTCTCTCCTGGCTCATTCCCCACCACCTAAGTCTACCCATTTCTCTTACATTTTGAAAAAACCCTCACTTGACCCATTTGTTCCCACTTTCAGCCTATATCTCATCTACCCCTTGGAGCAAAACTCAAAAAGGTCATCGACAATAGGTGCTTATCATAACCCCTTATTATCTGTCTTCCAACCTTATCATTTCACCAAGCAGCTCTCTCCAGAGTTACTAATGATCTCTTAGTTGCCAAATCCAATGACTCTTTCTCAATTCTCATTCTCCTTGAACTCTTCTGCCTTTGACATTATTGATCATTCTCTCCTCCCTGATACTCTCTTCTCTAGGTTTTTGGGCTGCCACTCTCCCCTAGTTCTCTCCCTACCTGACTATTTCTTCTCTGTCTCCTTTGATGGATTCTCTTCCAGATCATGCCATCTAACTGTGGTTGTCCCTTAGGGTTCTGTCCTGGGGCCTTTTTTTCTTCTCCCTCTATATTATTTCTTGGTGATCTCATTAGCTCCCTTGGATTTAATTACTATCTCTATGCTGATGATTCTCAAATCTACCTTTCCTGCCCCAAATTCTGCTGACCTGCAATCTTGCACCTTCAAGTGCCTTTCAGACATCTTGAACTAGAAATCCAAAAGACATCTTAAATTCAATATGTCCAAAACTGGACTAATTTTTCCCCCTAAATACAACTCCCTTCCTCCACCCCACCCCACCCCAGGATGGCAGCTCCATCCTTCCAGTACCTCAGGCTCACAGCCCAGAAGTCATCCTGAATTCCTCACTGTGCCATATCTAAGCTGTGACCAAGGCCTTTCAAATTCATTTCTGTAGCTTCTCTTGAATATGCCCTGACTCTGGTACAGACCCTTATCACCTTCCATCTGGACTATTACAGTAGTGGCTGGTGGGTCTATCTGCCTCAAGTCTCCCCTCACTCCAATCCATCTTCTATTCAGCCACTAAAGTGATTTCCTAAAGCACAGATCCAACTACATGTCACTCCCCTAAACACCAGTGGCTCCCTATTTCCTTGAGAATCAAATACAAAATGCTCTGTTTGGCAAAGTCCTTAATAATCTAGCCCCTTCCCACTTTTTCAGTCTTCTTATACCTTGCTCCCTCTCACATATCAGTCCCATGAATGAGACACTCTTGGTTTCAAGCATTTTCTCAGCTGTGCCCTATGCCTGACCTTCTCTTCCTTGTTAATCTGCCCTGGCTTCCTTTAAGTCCCAATTAAAATTTTTTCTTTTATAGGAAATCTTTCCTAACCTCTTTTCAGTCTAGTTTCTACCCTGTATTATTTCCTATTTATCTTGTCTTACAGTTATTATATATGTGTGTGCATGTGTGTGTATATATATATATAATATATATACATCTATGTATATGTATATGTTTGCTAATATATCTCCTCCATTCAATTATAAAGTTCCTGAAGAGCAGAAACTGTCTTTTGTCTCCCCAGCACTTTAGCACAATGCCTGGCATATTGTAGGTGTTTAATAAATGTTTTTGATTGATGGAAGATGATTCTCATTGATGAAAGAAACATGCAAAGTAGGAGTAGGGTGCAAAAATTTCTGTTATCTCTTAACATTACTGTATCTGTTCCATATAATGAACCTAGGAATTTTCTGTTCTTCTTCTAAACATATCTAAACCCTTTTTAATTGTCCTTATTTCTTCTTACAGTTGTGGTTTATTATGAGCTATTTCCTTTTTAAAAAATTTGAATTTTATTTTATTTTCAGTTCCAAATTATCATTCTCCCTCACTATGCATTGAGAAAGGTGGGGGAAAAAACATTCTAAATATAGATAATTACAAAACAAATTTCCACATTAGCCATTTTTTTCTTAAGTGAGAAGAATAAGAAAGAAAAGAAAATATACTTCTATCGGCCCCCTCTTAGTCCATCAGTTCTCTTTCTCCAGGTGGATAGCATTTTCCATCAGGAGTCCTTTAGTGGGTTATTGTGATGATCTGAATTATTAAGTCACAGTTGACTATCTTTACAATATTGTTGTTACTGTAGAAGTTGTTCTCTTGGTACTGCTCACTTCACTTTACATCAGTGTCATACAAGTATCCCCAGGTTTTTCTGAAACCATTTCCTTCATCATTTCGTACAGCACCAGCAGTATTCAGTCACATTCATATACCATAACTTGTCAGCTCTTCTCCAATTGATGGGCGTCCCTTCGTTTTCCAGTTCTTTGCCACCAGAAAAGGAGCTGCTATAAAAATATGCATTTGAATAATTTTCCTTCTCTTTCCTCTCTCTGGGGTATACACCTATTAACTGTTTCTCTGGGTCAAATAGTATTTACAGTTTAATAGCTTTTTGGGCACAGTTCCAAATTGCATTTTAGAATGGTTGGACTAGTTCACAGCTCTACTAACTATACAGTATATTTTCCCACATCCCCTCCAGCATATGTCATTTTCTTTTTCTTTATCTTTTTTTTTTCTTTTTGGAGGGGAGCAGGCAGGGCAATTGGGGTTGTGACTTCCCAAAGGTGATGGGGCTAGTAAGTGTTAAGTGTCAGAGGTCAAATTTGAACTCAGGTCCTCCTGACTCCAGGGCCGGTGCTCTATTCACTGTGCCACATAGCTGCCCCTACATATGTCATTTTCTTTCTTTCTTTTTGTCATTTTAGCTAATATGATGGGTGTGAGGTAGTACCTCAGAGTTGTTTTAATTTGCATTTCTCAAATTATTATTTAGAGTATTTCTAATATGGCTATGGCTAGCTTTGATTTCTTCCTCTGAAAACTGCATATTCATATCTTTTGACTATTAATTGGAGAATGATCTTATTCTTTTCAACTTGACTCAGTCCCTACCTATTTTGGCAATAAGACTGAGAAACTGAATATCAAGATTTTTTCCTAGTTTCCTGCTTTTCTTTAGTTGTAACTGTGTTGGTTTTACTTATACAAATACTTTTTAATTTTATGTAATCAAAATTATACATTTTACTTCCTATGAATATCTCTTTCTTGTTTCATCATGAACTCTTTTATCATGAGCCTTTCCCAAGATCTGACAGGTGATTTCTTCCATGCTTTACTAGTTTGCTTAAGATAAGACCCTTTATGTCTAAATCATGTACCCGTTTTAAGTTTATCTTGGTGGGTGGTGTGAAATGTTGGTCTTTGCCTATAGTTTCTGACAGACTGCTTTCCAGTTTTCTCAACAGTTTTTATCAAATAGTGAGTTTTTGTTACTATAGCTGGGATCTTGGGTTTTATCAAACATTATTGTGTTCATTTGCTTCTGTATATTGTGTACCTAATCTGTTCCACTTATCAGCCTCTGTTTCTTACACAGTACCAAATTGTTTTGATGATTGCAGCTTTGTACTATAGTTTGATGTCTGGTACTGCTAGTCCTCCTTCCTTCCTGGCTTGTTTGTTTTTTTCATTGATTCCCTTGATATTCTTGATCTTCTGTTCCTCCAGATGAGTTTTGTTATAATTTTTTCTTTAGTAATTTGATTGACATGGCACTAAATATTATTAAATTAATTTAGGTAGTACTGTCATTTTTGATATATTGATTTGGCCTATCTGGAAGCAATGAATAATTCTCTAATTATTTAGATCTGTGTTTGTATGAAGAGTTTTTTATAATTATGTTCATATAATTCTTGTGTAGGTCTTGGCAGGTAGACTCTCAAGTATTTTATACTATCTCTAGTTATTTTAAATGAAATTCCTCTTTGTATTTCTTCCTTCAGGATTTTGTAGGTAATATGAAGAAATGCTGATGAATTGGGTGGGTTTGTTTTATATCCTGCAGCTTGACTTAAATTGTTAATTGTTTCAGTTAATTTTTAGTTGACTTTCTAGTGTTCTCTAAGTAAACCATCATATCATCTGCAAAAAGTGATAGTTTCTGACAGACTACTTTCCACTTTTTCACTGAGCAACTGTTGTTCAGTTTCCTACTCCACAATGAACTTGGAGCAAGGCGATTTCTGCTTTGTATGTGCTTACCAGTTGCCTTTCTTCCTGAAGTCTTACACAAAAGGTCAGAGCAAGGAAGAGAGAAAAAATGTGACCCAAAATGAAGATTCCCTCGTGTCTCAACCCAAGAAGAAAGAGGATAAATTACTTTTTTTGTGCCAGAATCACCAGAAATTACACTTCCACTCCCTTTCAATCAAATCTCCCCGCTAGAGAAAAGCAGTTCAGAAAGATAATGAAGTAAACAACCATCATACTACTATCATTTAAAAGTATGTTTGGAAGGCACATTATATGTAGTTAGAGAAGAAAATTTTCTTTCAGAAAATCTAAATTCATCAAATTTCATGAGGCTAGTAGGGATACCCTACATGCTATGAAGTTAGTTTCATGAAGCATCCATGAAAAAATAGGAGTTAGTAGAAAAGAAAGGGCAGTACATCATGTTTTCTCATGTAGGAAATTGTAGGCTGAACTTGCAGCTTTTAATGTGGTATATGTGCTATGCTGAGAGACTAAATTTAAAGATAATCAAATTGTACTAAAATCAATCCATTATCTAGTTATCTCAAGCATAAGGTTCAGAGTAGTGATTTAGCTTTTTAAAAAATACTCTTTCAGTACTTTGATGGATTAATGACCTCATCAGTATGTCTACTTCCTCTACTAATTCTGGCTCGTGTTCGTATCTCTGCAGATTCTTGCCATATGTCTTTTTCCAGTTTCACATGTTTCTGAAGTTGCCTTTTTCATCACTTCTCACATACAAGTTTAAGGGATTGAGGATTTGCCCTTCCCCCAACCCCAGTTCAGTTGATGTATTCACAGAATGATGTGTGTTAATGTGTTAACAAGGCACTATACCTGTTATTCCTTTATAAAGTCAGAATGCCTGACCCATTGCCTATCTGACTTGACCCAAAGGGGAGCTTTGTGAATATTCCATGAGGATATAAAGGACATTGCCAGTTGAATCTAATAAGATGATCTTAAGTAAGTACAAAGAAAGTATTATACTTGGGTATAAAATACAACTTCACAAGTACACAACAGGGAAGGTGGATAGACAAATTATTCTGAAACAGATATAAAGTTTTTCATGGACTTCAAGCAAAAGGTGAGATGTGGCAGACAAAAAGCTAATGCAATATTAGGCTACATTAAGAGAGGTCTAGATTCTAGGAATAGGCATGATAGCTCTATTGTCTTCTGCCTTACTTAGACCTTGAAATACTGTATTCAATTATGGGTACCACAGTTCAGGAAAAGATATTGATACTGAAATGTAATATGATATACGATGTGACATATAATATAATTAATTTAATTTGTAAATATAAAATATAATTATTATGTTGAATTATATATCATATTATATCATACAAAGATATTGAGAGTACCTAGAACCAGGAAAATGGAATGGTGAAAGATGTTATATGAGAGAGTGTGTTTAGCCTGAAGAAGAAAAAAATTGAGGAATATGTGATAACTATCTTCAAGTATTTGAAGGGTTGTAATATGAAGGAGGGATTCTCCTTGTTCAGTTTGGCATCGGAGGATAGAACCAGGGGGACAGGTGGAAGTTGCAAAGCATCAGATTTAGGCTTGATTACAGGGTCAATCTTCAATCTTCAAAATTACAGTTGTGCCAAAGTGGATTGGGCTCTCTTGAGCTGTGTTGTGGTCCCTCTTCTTAAAGGTCTTCAAACAGAGGCTGGAAAACCATTCACTGGGGAGGTTATAGTAGGGATGGATTCCTTTCATTAATGGGTTGGATGAGATGGCTACTGAGGTCCTGAGCTGCCTTGGTCACATGTGTTCCCTACATGTGTACCTCACTCATTATACCATGAGTTTCAGCCCATTCACCCCATTGATCTCTGTTTATTTGGGGAAGAATATGCCCCAGATTCCATCGTGGGCTGTCAAGAGGGATGTTTTGTCATGTCAATGCAAAAAGCATTGATTAAATACTTACTTTGTTCTGGGGAACCATGTGAAATGCTGGGAATACAAAAATGAATAAAAGAAAGACAGTACTTTCTTTCAAGGACCTTATATTCTAATGGGGGAAGATAGCGTATAGAAGGATACTGAAGAGTAGGGTGTGGAGGGATCCTGGTAGTGAACAGGAGCATAGGTAGGGGAGAAAAGAAATATGGGTGGCCTAGGTGCTTCCTTAGAATGAAGGTTCCAGATGGAAGTTCCCATTGGATGGGGAGGGAGAGGTATAGGAGTAGAGGGATTTTCTAACCTGGAAAAACATCATGGTGAAGTCCAGAGAGTGAGCTGCAAAGACATGAGAGAAGTGTTGTGGCTACTGTATTTACTATGTCATTTTAATAATAATTTTAAAAACCCTTTGCTAATTGTGTCTACTAGATAGATGACTTAAAGTGGAGCATACTAACGGGGGCTTATGAGCTATAGTTGTAGGAGTTCAAACTCTAGAGTACTTTTAGAATTCAGGAGTAACACCTGCTTTCTGGGAACCCAATTCATAAATGCAAAGTGGGTGAATAAACTTGAAGGGTTCTATATCAGTCATTAGTGGTACATGCTACAGCATGATTACATTCATCATGTTCTTTCCATGTGATTTCACCTGTGATTTTAACTCTTCTGAGAGCACGACTGATCATAATTCATGGTTATGGAGTATTGCTGAAGAATTTTGGTGTCATAAAAACCAAAAAAAATAAAAAAAAAAGAATTTTGGTGTAAAAAATGTCAGCTTTTGCATGTGCCCTCTCATGTTCAGTTCTGGTCCGAGTTCATTGTTTATCTTCAGGGGCTGTCCAAGATATGTATGTGTAATTTTGTGTGATATATATGTACATACATACATACATGTATGTGTGTATATCTATATGTCATCTATTTATCCATACACATACATAGACACATACTAACTCAAATAGTAACATGCCTATGATATGCACATCATAAACATCATAAACCAAATATTTTCTGCTCAGTTGACTTTCCTATTGCAGATTGTTAGTAATGACTTTGGAACAACTTTCAGTTAGGAGGCTTTATAGTATCCTAGATCTTGATATAATTAACACAGCCATCCAGATTTTTGGCATTTAGAAAATGTAGAAACGAAGTGTCATGACTTAGGGAAGTACCACCATTCTTTCAGTTTGCCTAGGATAACACTTGTGCTAGACAGGAACAAAGATTTTTATGTTATCTAAAGAACACCCAGAATACTAGTACATTTAATAAATATTTAATGAAGATTCAATATTTCCTCTTCAGTGAAAGATAAGTGATTCTCATTGATACTTTGAGGAAAATTTTCCCCTCCCATCTAATAAGTAAAGAAAATCTTTGCCTTAAGTATTAATTACCTTTGTTTTGGTATTGTCAGTGGGCATTTTCCCTTCATTTTTAGTTTCTGTATATCATGGTTTATATGTCTGATATAAAGTGTTACTGTAAGTATTAATCTAGGATTTGTTCTCACAACTCTTCAATAAGACCATTTGGCATTTGTTTTTCATTAGTTTTTAGCATTAGGGAATCTGATGGATGTCATATGTGGAAGTGCCTGGCACATAGTAGGTGCTTAATAACGATTGATTGATTGATATATGTATGCTCAAACATGATATCTTAGTGCTTTACAATGTTGGGAATGCATTTGGTTACCCATTTATAGTGCCAAAAAATACAGGTTTCACTAATTAACTAATTCATTCATTGAATTATTATTAGATGCTTACAATATACAAGTCAATTCAACAAGCCTTTATTAAATTACTACTTTCTACCATTGTATGTAACCATTGCAGACTGAAAGAATGGAGGTATCTCCCTAAGACATTGTGCCAAATGCCAAGGATACAAAGAAAAAGACAAAATATAACCTGCCCTCAGGGGGGTTGTATTCTCCTGGAGGGAAAACAATATGTACACAGATAGATATATGCAAAATACATACATGTAATTTTGGTGGTGTGGAAGCCTTAACAATTGGAGGAAGTGAGAAAAGACTTCTTACTATAATGTCCTTTGTAAAAGGGGATACTTAAGCCAAGCACTGAAGGGAACATTGGACTACCAAAGAAGTGGAGGTTAGGATAGAGAGCAGTTCACTATACTGGTCTACTAATGGAAATAAAAAGATGAATTAGACAATTTCTGCCCTCAAGGATATAACTGTGCTGTCCTTTTTACTGTTATTCAATTGTATCAGTCATGTTGGCAGAGATATTGTAGTGGTTTGCCATTTCCTTCTCAAGCTAATTTTGCAGATGAAGAAATTGAGGCAAACAGTGTTAAGTGACTTGTCAGGGGTCACACAGTTAGTAAATATCTGAGGCCAGACTAGAACTTTGAATCAAATCTAGTCTTCCTTACTGCAGACTAGGTGATCTATCCACTGCACCTCTTAGCAACCTTGATTGTTGCAGCTTTACTGAAGCCGTTTGAAATCTCCTTTGCTTATGGAGTTAGGGAGGTGGTGGAGAGAGGTTAAGGGGAAAAGTAGTGGAAGAGTTCCTTCATAAGTCAAGGTCAGGAACATGGGACAACAGGACACTATTGGAAACCTGACAAACCAACCAACCAGTATAAACGGGTTAGTGTCAAATGGTGTCTCCCTATTAGAGTGTGAACTCCTTGAGAGCAGGGACTGTCTTTTGCCTTTCCTTGTATCCCTAGCACTTAGCACAGTGCCTGAAAAATAATAGCCATTTAATAAATTTGTTGACTTGATTTGACAGAGGCAAAAGGAGGTTTCATAAGCATTAGCTCCAAGATTCAGAATTGAGTCTAGTGGAAGACAAGGTCTGAATTTCAAACTATAAAGATTTAGGGCAGGGGTTGAGCCAAAGAAGAGTGAGTTCACTCAAAGTTTCACGGAAGTATTTGAGAGTTTTAAAAAATATTTAAATATAGGGGCGGCTAGGTGGTGCAGTGAGTAAGAGCGCCAGCCTCGGAGTTGGGATGACCCGAGATCGAATCCGGCCTCAGAAAATGAGCACCCACACACAAATAATGACTAGCCGTGTAACCTTGAGCAAGTTACTTAACCCCAATTGCTTAAAAAAAAAAATTAAATAATTCATTGCTTCCTTTCTCCAAGAATGAGATATTTGCTTTTATCAATAATTATATGAAATAGCAACACAAGTATTTTCTATTATTTTCTCTAGTTATACTTTAATTTCACATGAATACCTTTATGATTCTGTAGCTTTAACATATGGTTCCAAGAACTAGGGACATCTGGGACCATAACTTTAACCAGACCCTCCATCATAGATTTCTTCTTTCTGTTACACAATATGATACTTCAATAAAAGCAACACGAATCTTCAGCTTTTTCACTTAAGCAGTCACTAACACCGTTTCTCCAACATACAAAGGGACTGGGAAGTTAACCTTCTGAGAAATAAACACACAGCCTGGACCAGGCATTTTGGTACCCAGAAGTGCAGAAATCAATTCATTGATCAAAACTCCATGAAAGATGGTCCTTTCAAACTTTGTTTTGCAAAGTCTTCATTTAAATGCAAGGGGTTGACATCCCCTGTTAATTCTGAAAATGTAACAACATCCTTCTGAGTAAAAGCCTTAGTGAATTAAGCATGGGCTCCAACTTTTACATTCAAATATCAAAGGTGCTGAATGGTCAGGTCAGAACTGCATGGCCTTCTTTTATTCAGCCTCTGCAGCACTGGGAGAACTCTTGGCCCTACCATGCTCAGTAAAATTCGGTTACTGGAAATTACTGTGAATATCTTTCCAAATTTCAAACAGTTACAAACCAGAGCTTCAGGTCCTTCTGTCTACAAATGCTGCACACACAGTTGTCAAAAAAAAAAATTTCCTGTTTCTCAACCATTCATTTTTAGTGAATTGCAATTCAATTTCTACTCTTCCAGTATGAATTCTCTACTATTACCAGATAATGCAAGAAGACATGGAGAAACCTGTATCACTGTGAAGGCAAATTTCTTGTTCTGATAGGACCCCAGCAGGGTCAGAGAACTCCACAACCTCACAAGGCCACTGCTACAGAGTCTCAGGATTGCTGATAAAGTTTTTTCTTCATATGTCAACACATTGAAGGGTAAGGCAGCACCAGCCTCTCCAAACAAATCCTTTAGGACCAAAACAATCAGTTGTTTGAACTGTGCTCAGTTTAATCTAAATCCGTGGTCTTGAAACTCAAGTTGGACTTTAATATAATGGTACTCAGAGGGATTTTAAAATACGATTCTTTCAGACAAAAAGCAACTTGTTACTTAAGTGTTTCATAGTATTGATTAAACCTCGGACAAGCGTCTTCGCCTCTCCGGGCCTCGGTTTCCCCCTTGGAGAAGCCCGCACGGGGAATGGGCTTCCAACACCTCAAAGCGCTGCAGGCACACGCTCGGCCCTGGAGAGCACTTCCTTCATCGCACTATGGCCACAGACCCACGTGAGCTCTGGGCCCTGCGGAGGGGGAGGGGCTGGTGAGACGAACCGCCCTGGCAGCCGACAGACCCCGCAGCAGCCCTTACAGAAACATTTGAGTTTTAAGCCTAATTGTATATATCTTGGTTCTCACCTTTCAAACTTTCCCAAACTGACATTTCTGGAAGATCAAAGATGTTTCTTCTGCCTTCATTAACCTCCATGGTAGCCATAGGACTGTGGAGGCATACAGTTATCCCTTCAACATTTCGGAGGTTAGGGGCACAGTGTGAGTCCCCCACCACCCCATCTGGAAAATTCACCTAAAACTTTTTGGCCCTCCCTTTATACCAGTGTAGAAGTCTGACAGTACCTTACTGTAAAATTTGGGTTAAGTATTTGGTCATAGTCTCTGTGCCATCCCCTGGCTTCCATGTGTCATCTTCAGCTTCCACAAAAATCCCCATTTAAGTTCTTATGCTGAGCTGTGATACAGCAAAATCGCAGTGGGGAAAGTCTCGACGTGGAAAGAATAATTGTACATTACTTTTTGGGAGGGGGAGTGATAAACATATAGCCCGTGCTGAGATGTGACTATCCCAATTCCAACTCTGATAATAAGTTGAGGCTGAGATTATGTAGGCAGGCTACATCTATGTAGCCCTGTGGAGTTGCAGATTGCCTTTTTTTTTTTTTGAGGGGGGAAGGTAGGGTAATTGGGGTTAAGTGACTTGCCCAAGCTCACACGTATAGTTTTTGTGTTGATTTTCTGAGGCCAGATTTGAACTTGGGTCCTCCTGACTCCAAGTCCAGTGCTCTATTCACTGTGCCATCTATCGCACCGAGATTGCCTTTTTTTTTTAATGCTATAGTATTGAGCCCCCCAAGGTATGCTTCCCACCAGTTGATTATCATGTAGTCAGACAGTTACTTTTATTTTATGCCCAAATGCTTTATTAACTTCTGGTTTACATCATTCATTTCTGCCAGATTTTGAGTTACAATTTTTTACCCATTTTTCCCTACCCCCCCATCCCAGAATAGCAGTCCCACAGGATATCCTCTCATCCCATCTACTCTCTCCCATATCTTCTCCCATGCCCCCTTTGACTGCCCAGTAGGGCAAGGTGAATCTCTGTGTCCCAATGCCTGTATATATTATTTCCCAAATATATGTAAAATAGTATTAATAATAGTATTTATATATTTTTAAACATTTGATTTTAAAACTTTGAATTCCAGATTCATTCCCTTCCTCCCTTGTCACCCACCCTTACTGGGAAGATAAGCAATTCAGTATATGTTGTACATGTGTAGCTATGCAAAACATTACCATAGTAGATATATTGTAAAAAACTGACTATATTTCCCTCCCTCCTATCCCACTTCCCACTTGGTCTATTCCCTACTTTGATCGTGTCCCTTTTCAAAAGTGGGTGCTTCCAACTTTCCTCCCCCACCTCCCTTCCATCATTCTCCCTCTCATCCCCTTCCCCCCTACTCTCCTGTAGGGTGAGAGATCCTATTTAGTATGTATGTCATTCTCTCCCTGATCCAAATTCAGTGAGAATAAGGTTTTGTCTTTTTGCCTTCCTGTTCTTCCCCTCCCTTGTAACAATTTTCCCTTGCTTCTTCTATGTGAGATAGTGTACCCCATTCTGTCTCTCCCCATCGCCTCTCATTATATTCCTCTCTCACCTCTTAATTTCACCTTTTAAGTATCATCCCTTCCTATTAAAATCAACCTGTGTCCTCTATGTATACCTGTAAACATATATACACACATTCACATATGTATTTATATGCCCATATGCCCTTCTTCATCTATTTTCATACTGAGAAAAGTTTTATCAGTTACAGTTATCGTTTTTCCCTGTAGGAATGTAAATAGTTCAACTTTGATAAATTCATGATTTCTTTTCCCTGTTTACCTTCTCAAGCATCTCTTGCTTCTTGTATCTGGATGTCAAATTTTCTATTCAACTCTGGTTTTTTCCTCAAGAATGCTTGAAAGTCCTCTATTCCACTGAATGACCATATTTTCCCCTGAAACATGATACTTAGTTTTTCTGGGTAGGTGACTCTTAGTTTTAATACCAGCTCCTTTGCCCTCTGGAATATCATATTCCATGCCCTTCTATCCCTCAATGTAGAAGCTGCCAGATCCTGTGCTATCCTGATTGCATTTCTGCAGTATTCAAATTGTTTCTTCCTGGCTGCTTGTAATATTTTCTCTCTGACCTGGGAATTCTGGAACCTGGCTATGATATTCCTAGGAGTTTTCTTTTTGGGATCTTTTTCAGGAGGTGATCGGTGCAGACAGTTACTTTTAGAAACTGATATTTACTAACATGGCATCCTTAGAACAGTTGCTACAAAACATCTCCAAAAGATTGTGATAGTTCTCCTACCCATATGTACAGGTTCTGGGGGAAAGTGGGCTCAAGCATAGAGAGAGACTGTGGCAAATGGATAACTGGTTGTTGGAAGTTCTTTTTTCTCCTCTGTGGGATGCTTAAGAAGTTCCCTTTAGGGAAGATACAGTTTCTTTGTTGGGCTCTTTGTGGGGCCATGAAGCCATGAATATGTTAATCTGCCTTCTTATATCATATCCAGTCTGTTCTTAGCTTCTCATATCAGATGCTGCCATCCCAGAGAAACTATGCCAAGATGCTAATGGGAAGATGAGATGTATAAATTCCTCTGGACCTTTTGAAGGTCGGAAGACTGTACTCTAGATTCTTAAGTATATAAGAGTACAAAAGAGTCCTATGAGGTCACATCAGGTTGGATATAGCCCCTAACAACATTATGAAATGAGCCAGAGATAGAGAAAGCATTCTAGGGTAACAAATAGCATTTATATGGAGCTTTAAGGTTTGCAAAGCACTTTCAGATGTTCCCTTATTTTATCCTCACAGTAATCCTGGGAAATACGACTTTACACATGAGGAAACTGAGGCAGACTGAAATTAAGTGACTTGCCCAGGCTCACACAGCTAGTGTCTGAGGTGGGATTTGAAATCAGGTCTTCCTGACTCCAGGTTCAGACCTCTGTTCACTGTACCACCTAGCTATCTTCTGGGATATACCATGAGCAAAGGAGTTGACGTTTGGGGGATGACAAGTAATCTACAGTTCAGCTGCAGTATATAGGTTATGAAGAGGATTTATATGAAAAAGTTTATGAAGGTAAGTTGGAGCTAGATTGAGGATCACTTACATGACAGGCTAAAGAGTTTGGACTTTATTTGAAAAACATTTGAGAACCACTGAAAGTTTTTGAACCAAGAAATGACTTGATCAGAGCAGCACATTTGAACATCAATCTGTAGGACAGATGATCAGAATGGGAAGAGACTCAAGTCAAGGAGGCTATTTATTGCTGTTGAATTGTTTCAGTTGTGTCCAACTCTTCATGAACCTGCTTGGGGTTTTCTTGGCAAAGATACTTGTGAGTGGTTTGCCATTTCCTTCTCCACCTCATTTTACAGATGAGGAAACTGAGGCAAACAGGGTTGACTTGCCCAAGGTCACACAGCTAGTGCTTGAGACTGGATTTGAACTCAGGTCCTCCTGATTCCAGGCCTGGTACTCTATCCATTGAGCCACTTAGCTACCCTAAGGAGACTATTACAGTAGGGCACAGTAGAAAACCTGGGCTACAGTGGTAGCAAAGGAAATAGTTAAAGGGGAGTGATAGAGTGTTCACTAGTAGAAAACTCAAATTAATTTTGATTTTGCCCACCAGCTTTATTGTATTTAACTTTCTAATATATAACCATTTGCAGTTGAAGTTGTATTTGAGTAAAATGTATCTGCTGATTGGAATATCTAGTGTGGCACAATGAAAACTGGCTCTGCCATCTGTCTACAGGACCTGGATTCATCTTTCAGCTCTGATACTTACTATCTTTTTGACCTTGGGCAAATCAGTTAATCTCCATGGGAGACCTTAGTTTCCACAGCTGTTAAATGAGGAAATTGGACTCAGCCTTTGAGGTCCCTTCCAGTTCCAGATGTATGGTCCTATGATCTTGCAACCAGCAAGTTAGCAGTTTGTAATGTTTGAAGGAAAATAGAGAAGTGACAAGATAATTCTCAATTAATACATGTAAAACTTGAATCACATTAGAGGAATCTTTGGCATGGTGTGCCAATTTGACATTCAGATAGATTTTTTTTTCTAAATCAATATACTTTGAAGAAGATAAAATTACTTCATTTTAAGTGAAAAACAATATGAGATAGGAAAAAGGTAAATTGTTTTTATGCTATCCCTCTAGATGATAAGTTATGGTTTAAGTTTGAACTTTAAGAAAGTTAAGGTTCAAATAGGCTTTGTTCATTCAGGAAAGAAAATATTGGTGGGTTTAGTGATGTCAAATTAAGTTTTTAAAGTGACTGCTTTGTTTTGCATTGAAGTAAATTACTTTAGATTAAGTAATAGTACTGATGCTGTTTGTTTTTTTTTGGGGAAGGAAATGTTATTGTTCAAGGATGGCAGCTACAGTGTCTACTTGATAATGAGCAAATCAATTGAGTCAGCCATCTGATAGCTGCTTATAAGGTTCTTGTGACTTAGGGGTTTGTGACCTGTGAAACCCCTACCCTTCTTGGATTGGCTAAGGTAGCTTAAAATTCATGGTATTTAAATTTGCACAAACCCATAAAGGTTTGGTTTGTCATGATCTCATAGGGTGAAAAAAGTCTGATATAAATTGGTGTCTTTCAGCAGTTACTCATAGCAGTTAACCTTGTTGGAAAGAAAGTGGTTGGAATTAAGGGCCCTTCCCCCTCCCCCAGTTGAAAACAAACAAAAAAAAGGGGTGTAAAATTTAACCTGGCAGTTTCAGTGTCCTGATTACTCAAGGGTAATTCCATTTTCTCTTTTTTGAAATCCATGCCAAAAACTGAACCCAAATTTTTAGTTACAAACTGTTCTTGCATCTGACTTTGAGAGGTACACTCTGCATTTAAGCATGGTCAGAAAATTGTTTATAAAGCATTACAGATACAAGACTGAAAAAAAGTGGGCTGGGGGTGAAGGGGAGGGAGGGTCATTGGCAGGAAAGCTTGGCAGACATTACAACTCTGTCCAGAGGCCAAAAGGCAGATAAATCACTTGCTGGTCCCCTCTGTTATTATTGAAATGGTTCAGCCCTGGGGTTTAGCTATAGGACTTACAAGGTTTTGAAGTGCAAATAGATGGTGAAGGGTAAACCTTTTTAGAGTCTCATTTTGATGGATTTTTTTTCCTGTGTGGATTTCTGGCACTGACTGTGATCTGGAATGGGGACTTTAAAAAAAAGTTTGTTTTGTTTTTGATCAATCAGGCAATAAGAACTTTCCACTGGGGTGTACAATTTCTACATGCATATTGATCCTATTGTGTTTAAAAGTAGTTCATTTAATTAGGTCTTTTTTAAAGCCTTCACCAATAAGACTTGCATTAATGAAGCTGTCATTTCAAGGTCATGCCTCTCTGTTGGTAATTAGTGCTAATGTCAAAAGTTACAGATTGTTGAACTATATGGTTGGGATATTACACTTATTAATCGTGGTAGGTTCCTTAAGTCCAGATTCGAAATAAAGCTAGCAAAAAAAAAAAAAACTTTAGATTAAAAACTGTAGTTTGTGTAAAGGATTAAGTCTATATTTGCAAACAATGAAGACAACTTTTTCTGCTTGCTGAGAGCTGCTAAGCTTTCAACCTTTTTTTCAGCTCATGTTTCAGTTCAGGTGTTGTGTACAATTGGGAACACTTCCCTTCCCCAATTCCCCTTCTTCTTCCCTCCTCCAATTGATTTTCTTGTATCAGTTCATTTTTTTCTTTGTATTTGTGGTGTCTTAAGCTAGGAGATTTTTAAGTGTGAAATACTTGGCTTTTCATCAGTTATACAGTTGTACTCAAGAGATTTAAAGACGAGTCATGGTGAAGTTATGAAGGATTTTATTAGAATATGGGATATTCATTTCTCAAGCTGGCACAGTTTATTTTCTGTCAAGTTAATGTATTCGGGAAAATCATATCTTTTCAGTAAAATCAGGAGATGAGGATTCACTGGTCACATTTAACAAAACATCATCACCAACAACAACACTGTAAACTTGGGTTCAGGAAGGCATTGGACCCTAATGCTTTTTTTTTTTAATCTAAAATACTTTTGTGTTTAATGAAAACAATAGTTGTATATGGCAGTCTAATTAATTTTTAATCGAAGAAACACTTTAGAATTATCATAAAAAGATATCTAGATGAACCTGCTACTCTCCTTGAAAATAAATTATTTATATGAAGCAGTACTTTTGCTCATTGCTGAGGAAATAGCTCTTTTAAATAACTATTGCTGAAATGAGTATTTCCCTAATTGTCATTGATTACAAGATGTTCTTAATTGAACTCTGGGCTCATCTGTGCCCTGTGTTTTTCAATAGTTTTCCTTCATATTATGTGAAATTAGCAACTTACGTTTTATAGCTGTGTATTTGCCATTGCTGTATTAAGAACCAAAAAATGTAAAAAAAACAAAAGCAAAACAATCTTTATTACAGCAAGGAAAGAGTTCCCTGCATCTTCCCGATTTTCTTTAATTTGTTGCTGGGAGATGTTAATATGACCTTTCCTTTGTTAGAGCAGAGATCTATAGCACTTCCCAGAATCCTCTGTTAGCTGTCTTTTATAACGCAAGTTGTAGGTTGTGTAAAGAATGGGGTTCTTATATTTTGAGCTGACTGTGTATATTGGGGACAGTATATACTCTCCCATTACATCAAACTCTTATTTTTTTGCTTTCTTAAATTTGATTTTGATTAGTGTATATAAATTTTGGAACAGTAAAATTCAGATATTAAGTATTATTCAACCATAATGCTCTTTTTGCAGACTAGAATAGTCAGGAAGTAGATGTTAAAATATGTCTTGAGATTTATCGAAACACATGTGAATGAATTTTATTCTGAATTTGCCAAGTTAAAAGAATACTTTAAAATACTTGAAAAATCTCTTTTTTCACCCTTAGTGCCTGGTCCAGTGAATTGCCCCAATATAGGAGCTTGGGGGTGGAGGAATAGTGAAATGCAGAGTAGAAAGGCAATCTACAAATAATCACTCTTTTCTGCCTTTGATTGTGTCAGATTTTTTTTTTTTTGGCAATTGTTTTCTTTTTCACTTAGAAGAGGTTTATGGTCCAATGTCTGTCAAGACAGCCCCAGTCTTCAGTTGTAGTTGTATTTCTCTCTTGAGTTCCTAGAGGTGATGTTATCTTTTGTTCACTCAGCAGTATGGTGGTTCCTGAGAGCATCTGTCACTGTAGGCATTACAAGATGGATGAGTCTCCAGTGAACTGCTGCTGGTTGAAGCAAATGGTGAAAATAAGAAAAGACAAGGGGGTTGAGGGTCTGCAGAGCGAGCAGACGACAAGGAAACACTGTTAGAAATCAAGAGTAAGCTGAGCAATAGAAGAAGAAAGAACAAAGATGGATCATATGTCATTTTCTAAACCATCTAGAAATCTTCGTCTTTGGGTGACTGCAATGATCTAAGTGGTCATCTGCATCATGGTAAACAACTCTTGGCTTTTATTGTTGTTGTTGTTCTGTGATTGGCAATGGGAAAAAATAGGAAACGTGTGGGGAAAATCACAGCAGTTTATTTAGCTTTTTTGGTGCTTTTAACTGACTAGATGAGGCTTTTCAGATATTACTTAAAAGTAAACATATATAGATATGAAAAATGTATTAAATTTGTAATAAGACTTTTCCCCATCTAACCCCCCCCCCTTTTCATTCCTTACTTCTTTCTGAATGCTAATTACATTTTTGCATGGGAATGACTCTTAGCTGGAAAATATCCAAGGCTCAGCCCTTGGGGACAGTTGAGTTGGCTCTTTTAGTATATTTTAAACAAGTAACTTACTTTTAATAGGTTCTTCAATGACAACAGGGAAATATATTATTGATTATTGGCTTTGCAATTGGGAGATTTTATACTATGTAAAAAAGAATCTATTACAGTGTCTCTGGAAAGTCAAAACGTATACATTTCAGAAGGATGAAACCAAATCCCCACCTAAAGGAGGCTTTCTAAGACAGGATGATTGGCCAGAATAAAAGTAGAGAGAGAGAGATGCAATTGAAAAATGATTTTGTCAAACGATTTGGCACTGTTCTATGAAAAAGAGCACAGGTTGAAAGGCAGAAATTAAGATGATTAGAAGGTTTAAACCACACAAATGGTGGAGGATCTTCCTTCTCAATGGGTGTAAATAATAGATGAAAGGGTAAGAGTGACAACAAAGGATCAGGGCGTTTAACAGAATGTGTGCAGCCTGAATGGAGGTCTGTGGCCCTGGGCCAAAGGTCTTAGCTTTGAGTGTAATTAGAAGAAAATACAAAAATGTCATTACTAGCAGGTGAAGTGTGCAGCACGTGGCCGAAAAATAGCAATAATTTTAGACCCAGGAGCTATTGGAATTGGATTACAGACTTTTTTTAATCACTGGGAACCTCATAGAGCCTTGGAGTTTCAGGGGAAGTAATGGAGTTTGACCTTGTTGACCATCTGTGACAGTCTTAGCACTGGTGGTTTGGTATAGCAAGGATGCATAACTCAGAGTAAGATGCCTATTTGGCATTGAAAATACACGAGCAAGGAAACCTTGATCTTGCTCGTTTAGTTTGGTCCAGTTTTCCCCCGCCCTGATGACCTTCCTCCTCATCAGTAAAAGAGGTAAACTATTTTTATTTCAAAACCTGAAATTTCCTTGTTTTTTTGTTTTTTACTATTTTCTCTTCTTTGCTTCCTCCAAATTTGAGGTGAAGAAATAAAACTGAAAGTCATTTTACTGAAAAATGCATAATATTTAGTTTTTAAATTGTTCGCTTAGTATCCTTTATTTTGTTTGTCACTATAATCGAAGAAAATGTAATGTTCTATTTTTAAAAAAAGAAATGATAATCAAATTACAGGAAACTATATATTATGTACATATAGTTTTACAAATAGTTTTTTTAATTTTACGTATCCCTTTATTGTTTGTCCTAGATTTTCTTAAGAGTCTAGTTAACTGGTTGTACTTAATATAACTTTGTATTTAATTTTAGAACAAGTAGCCCTAGGACTACAGATTAATACTATGATGAACATAACTATTTTCCTTTTGCAGCTAACAGATTTTTTTCCTTTGGAAGTCATTAAAGAACTAATAGCAAAAGCTAGGAAAACAAACCTTTTAAAGTTATTTTCCATCATAGAATATTGATGTTTCATTAAATAAATTTTCAAATGATACCAGGGACTATGAATTTTTCAAACTGTGTAAAGTAAAAATACTGACAGTGACATTAACTTTCACTTGTGCTTCTGGCAAGACCGAGCTTCTAAGAGAAAGAATGCTTTTTAGCATCATAAGGGCGCCCGTCAAAAATGCCGACTTACAATTTAAATTTTTTCCTTTTGTTTTATATTCAGCAAGAACTAACCCAAGGGCAGTAATTACTTTTGGTTATAAACCTGGTCACCTTTAGAGATTAGGGAAGGAGGCTATCACCAGTTGTGATGGGTCTAGATTTGGAAGAGGCTTTAGTTAATTCAGTTATAAATACAGAATATCAAACTTTTGAAATTGCTCTCACGCCTGTGATTTTGCTTCTTTTGCAGGTGTGACAGAGCCTTGGGTGAGCTCTGGTACTCTGAGACGACTCCGAGGGCTGGGGGCAGCTGCAGCGGGTACCGCGGCAGCAGCCGGAGAAGCAGCGGCAAGCGCAGCAGCAGCTGTAGCCTCGGCAGCAGGAGCAGCAGCAGGAGCCGCAGCGGCAGCGGCGTCGGTGGCGGCGGCGGCAGCAGCAGCAGCAGCAGGCTCCCTGAAGTCTTTGCTCCTGCCTCAACCATGAACGTGCCTCAGAAAGGTTAACACCGAGAAGCTAAGGTATTATTACAACACGATTTTTTTCTACCCAATGACTTTTTCCTCCAAAGTAAGATTTAAGGGGGTCTTTTTTGTTTCTTTCATTTTGAATGAGGCTACCGTATTGATCCTTGAACCGATTTGACCCATTTCAACATCCTCTTACTTCCCCTCCCCCAAACCACAGCTGGGGAGGGAGAAAAACACATTTTAGGAAGGATCCACTTCTCCCCCAAAAGTTCTTAATGAGCTGTCATCAGTAAATAGGGAAGATGAAGTATTTGCTGGCAAGTTTTTCTTCAGTATCTGAGTTTGCCTCGGGTTCCTCATCTGTACTATGGAGATAAAATTTCTACGAGCATCTACCTCCCAGGGTTGTTGTGAGGGTCAGATGAGATAATAATTGCAAAGCACTTAGTACAGTGCCTGACACTTAGTGAGCCCTGTATAAATGTTAGCCAATGTTATATGAAAATCTAGGTTTTTAATTTCACATGACTGGTGGTTTATAGCTAGAAAATTTTCCAGGCTGCTTCTGGTTCAAACAAATAGCCCATGATAGACTGTCTTTTGAATCACTATGCAAAATACCAATCTGAGGAGGGTGCTTCTTAAAGAGGTTACTCTTTTTCTCCCTGTCTTCTAAAATGCTTGCCACCAGGGTAGGCCACTTTGAACTCAGAATTAGGGAAGGTGGTACTCACACTCTTTGACAAAGAAGCCTCAGGGCTTTCTTGGGAGTTAAGAATTTGAGGTTGTTGGTTTGAAGTAAGTAGCTTTGCCTAGCAGCAGCATAATGCATTAAGACCCCAAGACACTGTCTTTCTCTCTTTTGGGGAGGTTACAACATGCTTTAAATGACCCAGCATTTCCAAGAGAGGCCAAAGATCTTTTTCTCTTTTATGGCCTGTTGTATCCTTTTGAGGCCAAAAAGAACAAGAGGGTCATTACCACTAGGGTCGGGGTTCTGTTTGTTACTTAGGGTTACCAGGAAGATTACCGAAAAAACCAGTAGCTGGCTTAACATTTGAGCCTGGAACATCTGGAGAATAGCCAGAAGAGGGAATTTGGAGGTGGGGGAGAGAGAGACACAGAGAAAGACAGAGAGAGAGGGAGGAAGGGAAGGAGAGGGGGGGAGGGAGGGAGGAAGAGAGAGAGAGAGAGAGAGAGAGAGAGAGAGAGAGAGAGAGAGAGAGAGAGAGAGAGAGAGAGGAGAGAGAGAAACACGAACTGTTGAATTTTGTTTCACCAGGTGCTAGGAGGAAGCAACAGTAGCCTTTTTGATATGGGAGGCAAATTCTGTGGCCCCTGAAGTTAGGCCACAACAATGGAAGAGGTCAAAGGACAGCTGAGTGGGGTCAGTGAGACACCATGGGGTGTATTTTGTTACTTAGTAAAAGGAGCAGCCTCCTAAAACCTTAAAGGATTCTCTTGAAAAATCTGTGTTGTGAAAAGGTTTTATGAGTCTCATGGCAAAAAGTCCTGATTTATCTAAGGAATGCTTGCTTTTTGTCTGAATGAAAGGATAATCCTTACCAAATGTTGGCAACTTATATAAGCAGTCAATATAGGTCTGAAAGGATAGTTAAAGTTGAAGTGTACTTTGGTTTCCAAAATGCTTATCATTTTAATGTTTCTCTACCAGAAAATTCTCTGCTATTGAAGTGCCATTTGTTCTCCAGACTCAAAGCCAAATAAATTTTCAAGAGAAGAGAAAGAAGAGGAAAGATAAAATGAAAGAATGATATAGGTTTTTGGCAAATGTTTCCCTTCACAGTAATTAAGTATACTTTCTAAAAGCAAAATATACATACCTTTAAATTTTAGTAAAGTTTATTTTAAAAGCTAACTTTTAAGCTCTATTTCTCTAAAACATTTTATTTTCTTCTTAAAGAAAAATTAAAACTCAAAAAGTTAATACAATGTAAAAGACATCTTTTAACTTTTAAAAAAAATTTCTGAACTGAACAAATTAATATAATAACTCTGAGCTTCCTGGAATAGGCACTTGATTTTTTGTTTATTTTAGTTGTGTTTAATTATAAAGAAAAAGGAATAAGTTGGTGATTAAGTATTGTTTGATGTCATTCTATAAAATTGAATTAAGTGCAAAATACGGTATGCTAAGGGTTTTAGAGATACAGAGATGAAAAAGGTCACAGTCTCTAATAGTAACTTACAGTTTTGAAGGGGGATGTATGTACAAATAACTAATGAAAATTTTAAAAATTGTTAAATGCTAAAAGAAGATTAAATAGAATTGAGAGAGATCCACAGAGACAAAAGGAGAGGGAGTAAGCAGTCATAGGAAATATGTTTGTTTCCACATTTTTTAGTTAGTAAGGATGGAACCAATGTCAGAGTCAAGACCTTAGAGAGGATTGAAAAAAAAAAAAAGAAAGAAATAAAAATTTCACTCTTTATAGAAGAGAAAAACCCCCCTCTACTGTTTAGAAGGACTCTTTATGACAATCCAGATCTTCCATGGTTCCAGAGATTCTGGACACTTTAGGAAAGAAAAAGGTGCTAAGTAGATTTATATGGAAGTGGAATTGTTGTAGGAATAATACAAGTTTTGCTATAAGCTTTATAACTCATATAGTAGGGAGAATAAAGATTAAATGAGAAGTAGGAAGCAATTTCTGGATGGATAAATTAATTGCGGGGGGGATTTTCTACATTGTATAATAGGAAAAACACTTTCTAAAAGCAACAGCTACATATATGGAAATGATAATGTGCTCATTTTCAGTTTTCTCAAGGTAAATAAATACACCTCTCAAAAAATAATTTAGAATCAAGTCTCTTGGCTGACAATTGCTTGTCAAACACAGGAATTTTTAAATAACATTAAAGTTGGGGCAGAATTGACAAATAGCAACCTTAAATAAATCTTTAAGGGCTAGAAGATGGAAATACTGTGTGAGAAGATGGAAGGAAAAGATAAAGTTGGCAGGAATGACAAATCTAGACAGGAATGGGAGTGTCAGATGTCACTTAAAATTTCAAGTTGATTTAGGGTATATTCTCTTTTTGAAAATAGATTATCTGCAGGATGTCATTTTTAAAAAAACAAAACACATATTTAGATATATTTAAGTGTGTTCCTCTGGGGAAGATACAAAGTATTTTACTGTAATAGAAAAATAGAAAATTATGCTGATTTTTTTTTTGCAAAAAGTAATTCTGATTTGCTACACTTTAAAAAAGTAATTAGAAAAATTAGTTTCTCTTTTAAAGATAACACAGTACAGTAGGGATGTGTTTTTCCTTTAACTTCAGGCTTACAAGTTTTATTAATGAATCATCTAAAGAATAAGAAAGGTGTAAGAAAATATGAAACCCAATTCTAGACCTTAGGAACCAGTGAAACAGAAAATGATCTCATTTAATTATAGTCATAGGTCCTCTTTCAAAACTTAGAAAATAATATAGAAAAGGAAGAAAAGAGGATGTATGCAGATGAATATTTCAAATGGCTCCTTGTTCTCCTCCCAGAACAACTCAAAAGTTGCAAGTTTGAAAAATTGAAGAGAAGTAGCTTTTGAAATTCTTTTCTAGTTTGAGGGGAATTGGTTTTTGCCTCAGGCATCTCATGCAAATTTTTAATGATTGTTATGATAAACACCTAAAGTTTTGGTTCTTTGTTGAAGTTGTATGGACAGCTCTATGTGTGGCAAGCATGATGAATGCTGTAAGCCACACTTTGGAGCGTTTCCTTGTATTTAATGTTTTCTGTTCTGGCTGATTAGCTTTGCTCTATGTTGAAAAATTGGTCTCTGGTGGCATGGTAGTGGTCACACATTGCCTATTACTGTTTTGTATCTTTGATGTTGCCCAGGGATAGCCTCTGGTCATTACACTAGCTCCAGAGATTTCTTGACAGAGACTTGTTTATTTTACACAAGAATTCATGGTATTCAAGGAAGAAAGTTAAGACTTCCAGAAGTAACTAATAACTCTTCATTACATGGAAGAATAGTAGGGTGGGGGTTGGGAGGGATAGAAATATAGAAAATATGTAAATAACGTCTCTTTATATTATGATAATTTTCATTTGAAATATAATTGGAATGGTGGTTGCTTCTTAGCAATTATTTCTAGTAAGTTAAGAAAGGGAAAAGTACCTGTAAAGTTCACATACACACACACACACGTGTATGTGCACTCAGGTCTCTCTATATATTTACACAATTTAAATTTTTGGCTAAGAAGTTGTAAGAACGGAGATAGAACAACCTTTGCATTCTCCAGACTATTGAAAATGGTTGGAGAACTTCTTAATATGATTTATGTCTTTGTAGGTAGCACAGTGAATAGAGTGCCTGACCTGGAGTTCAAATCCAATCTCAAGACACTTACTAGCTGTGTGACCCTGGGCAAGTCATTTAACCCTGTTTGCCTCAGTTTCCTCATCTGTAAAAATGAGCTGGAGAAGGAAATGGCAAACTATTCCAGTATCTATGCCAAGAAAACCCCCAATGGGGTCATAGTCAGACAAGACTGAAACAACTCAATAACAACAACATATTTAAAACATTTTGAGGAAGATAGAGGATAAAAACAGACCAAATCACTTATTTTTAATGAATTTGGTGAAATGAATAGCCATGTGCTTTTTGGAAATATGCTTGAATAAACGGTGCTGCTGATGAGTAGTTTCTAATGTAAATAATTTGAATTTAATTTTAATAGAATTTATTATAGAGAATGAAAAGAGAAAACATTGCTCTACAATAACAATAAAAAGAATGCATTTATATAGTGCTTTAAAATTTGCAAAGCATTTTACTTATCTAACAATCCTATGAGATGGGTATTGTAAATATTATTATTACAGATGAGATTCATAGAGATAAAATGGTTGTATCTCCATCCCCCAGAAGAATGTAAACTCTGAGAGTGGGAGTTCTTTTTTCCTCTTTGTTCCTCTCTCATCCCTGGTGCCTAGCTCTGGGTCTAAAACATAGCAGATACTTAATAAATGTTGAATGAATGAATAAATGTCACATAAGTGTCAGAGCAGGAATGATCCTGATCCTCGTAATAGCTAGTATTTATTTAGTCCTTAAAGGTTTACAAAGCACTTTGCATACCTAATCTTGTTTTATCCTCACAACATGCTGCTACTTTACAAATGAAAAAATGGAGATTCAAAGATAAAAGTGACTTGTTCAAGTTACCAGTATGCAAGTGACTGAGCTGGAACTAAAACCTAGGTCTTCTAAGTTAAAATACATTGCTCCTTTCATTATATTACAACTTTTTCTTTTATGAGAAATAATTTTGTTGTTGTTCAGATGTTTTAGTCATGTCCAATTCCTCATGACTCCATTTGGGATCTTCTTGGCAAATATCATAGCATAGTTTGACATTTCTTCTCTGGCTCATTTTACAGAGGAGGAAACTGAGGCAAACAGGGTTAAGTGACTTGCCCAAGGTCACACAGCTATTAGGTGTCCAAAGTCTGATTTGAACTCAGGAAGAGGAGTGTTCCTGAGTCTAAGCTCAATGCTCTATCCACTGCACCACCTAGCTGCCCCATAGATTATTACAACTGGGAATAGAGTGGCACAGTGGAAGGGGAGTTGATTTTGAAGTTAGAGGACCTGGATTCAAGTTTTGTCTTTGGTTCTTAGTATATATGTAACTTGGATAGGTCAGTTAGCCATCACAGGCCTCAATTTCCTCTTTTTTTCCTTTTTGGAGGGGAGAAGGCTGAGCAATTGGGACTTGCCCAAGGTCACACGTCTATAAGTGTGTCAAGTGTCTGAGGTCAGATTTGAACTCAGGTACTTCTGACTCCAGGGCTGATGCTCTATTCACTGCTCCACATAGCCTCCCCAATTTCCTCATTTTTTAAAATGGAGGGCTTGTATTTCTTTGTCTCTGAGGTTCCTTCCAGCTCCAGATCTGTAATCTTATGAACTGGAATCAGTGTTTTTATAATACACTTTTTGCATGTAACTTGCATTAGTTTTCTATTTTGGAATAGGGTCCTTTAGGGCAGAGAACTGTATTTTACCTTTTTATACAGTTCCTGGCACATAAAAGCATAGACTCATGGGATGTTACTGTTGAAAAGGACATGCTGATTAAGAAACAATTAAAAGACTCTGAATCTTACATATTCTGTTCAATTTAAGACTCTGTAATGGTTATGGTGGTGGTGTGATTGACTACAAGGCAGAGACAAAGATAAATAGATATGGTCATATGCCTTCAAGGAGTTTATAATCTAATAAGGAAGATAAGATATATAAAAATAAATGCAGTAGAAATTAGAAACTACTATGTGTATAAGAAAAATACAAAGAATTTTGTGAGTATTTAAGAAATAGGGAGATTACTTCAGACTTGGGATGGTGGAAGATGCAGTGAAAGCTACATTTAAGAGATGGCATTTAAGTTGGGCCTGAAAGAATGGATGATATTTCAGTAGGCAGAGCAGGAGAGTAAATATATTCTAGAATTAGGTTCATGTCCTTTGCATGAGTAAAGACAATGAAGTGGGATATTACAAGATGAGTTTGAGGGACAGTTTAGTTTTAGTATAAAGCTCAAAAAGAAGAACAGAATGAGAAAAAGTAGATCAGAGACAGATTGTGAAGGACTGAAAGAGTGTTGATTTTATAGCCTATGAGAAGCCATGGATGGTTATGAGCAGGGAGTGGAACCATTCAGAGTTTTTATTTTTCTGATGCAATACATTGCAGCCTAGTTATACCCACGATATGTTGAAAGTTCTTTGAGTCACTGGCAGTTTTTATTCTTCTTAGATTTTAGTGTTTCATGGTTGACATCCATACAGAATCACTGGGGAAATATATAGTCTTTTCAGAATTAATTTGTATTGGTATCTTTACATTTATATATCATCTACATCTCTCAATATATCACCCTCCCAGAGAGCACCCGTTCTTTCAGAAAATGAAAGAGAGAAAAAAAAAAACTGGCAAAACTAACCTATAGATTGAAAAACATGTGGGGCGGCTAGGTGGTGCAGTGAGTAGAGCGTCGGCTCTGGAGTCAGAAGGACCTGAGTTCGGATCCGGCCTCCGACACTTAACACACACAAACAAAAACCTAGCCGTGTGACCTTGGGCAAGTTACTTAACCCCAATTGCCCTCCAAAAAAGCATATATATATATCAGTATTCTCCACCGATAGCCCCCCTCCCTCACTTCTATGAAGAAGCAGGAGGAAGTTCTTCTCACTTTTTCTTTGCAGCCAAGCTTGGTCATTTATAATTTAAAAGAATTTTGTTTCAGTTTCTTGGTTTTTGTTGTTCTATCCATTGACACTGTTGTAGTGACTGTATTGTTTGTATTGTTGTTGTATTGTTTTCCTGCTACTGCTTACTTTGATTTTTAAAAAAAATATATTTTCTCGTGCTTCTCTGTATGGATCATATTGTTTCCTATAGAACAGTAATACTACATTGCATTGGTATACCGTAACTGTTTAACTATTCTTCAGTTGATGGATATCTACTTTGTTTCTCTTTGCTACTACTAAAGGTGCTACTATAAACATTTTGCTGTAATAAGGTCTTTGTTTTTGACATTGACCTTCTTGGGGTGTATGCCTAGCAGTGGAATCTTTAGGTCATTGGATATGGACATTTTTAGTTACTTTCTTTGCATGATTCCAAATTGCTTTCCAGAATGGCTGGAACAATGCACAGTTTTATCCTTTGTGCATTAATTTGAGCCCTGGAAAGGTTAAGTGATTTGCCCCATATCATAGGTAGCTAAGTAGCAGAGCTAGGCATTTATCTCAGGTCCTCTGACCCCAAATCTAGTACTCCTTAGACTGTTACTTTCAGAGGGAGATTAGGGTGGATAAAGATTTCAGAGTCATCTGTATAGAGGTGATTATTAAAATTAAGTCACAAGATTTAGGTGTCAAAAGGGACCTAAGCAAGATCCATCTCATCTAATCCATACCTGAAAGAGAATTTTCATTTTAACACATCTAGCAAGTGATCCCTGGAAGACTTCTAGCAAAGTAGAACCTATACTTCCAGAGGCAGCTCATTCCACTTTGGGATGACTTTTGTTTTTATGAAGTTTTTCCTATATCCCAAGGTGCTTTTTTGTCTGTATTTTCTTCCTTCTGCTCCTGGTTCTGTCCTCTGGGGCCAAACAGAAATGGTATTCTCAAGAAGTTTGGCAATGAAATGAAGAAGGGAGATAGAAAGGCAACTACAATATGGCAGGGATCTGGGGAATTGCTTTGTGTTTTTATGTAGGGGAGATCTGAGCATGTTTGTAGACAATGAGAAGGAAGCAATTGAGATTGAGAAATGAAAGATACATGAGAGTGAGGGGATAATTTATGGAGTCAAGTCCTAGAGGAGGATGGAGACATGGGGGAGGAAAGGGGGCACACAAGTAAGAGGTTAGCCTTGGGAACAAGGAGGAATAGGAAAGAAATAGCCTAGACAGGAAGGAAGACTGTATTTAAAGGGAAATGCCAGACCGCTCTTCTTGAGATTTTTCTTCTTTTCTGAGTCCAAACAGCAGAATTCTTGATGTGATAGCCTCTTTTGCCATCTCTCTATCCACTGTACCAGTAGTTCTTGCCTAGTCTCTGAAAATATAACTTTAAAGGCTCTTTTCAAACAATGCAGCTTCAAGGCATTTGTTAATCATATAACACTCCATTGTAGATACAACAGAAATATGCCATTGAACATTCTATAGAGTATCAACTGAGTAAAGCATAACATTTATTTCTTTCGCAAGTTATTTTAAAACAAAATGTGTGTATGCATGTGTGTGTGTGTGTGTGTGTGTGTACACATACATATATGTCTGTTAGCTTAGTTTTTTAAAAGTTATCTTTATATAGGTCTTGTGTGTGTTTATCAGTTAATTCTTAATTATTTGATGCATTGCACCCTAAACCTCCCCATATACTCTGCAATACAGTGACAATGGCTTCCTTGCTCTTCGTCAACAGTATCTTCCATCTTAATTCCAATAATTTTCATTGGCTATCTATCTCTCATGCTTGGAATGCTTTTTATCCTCATCTTTGCCTCCTGGCTTCTCTGGCTTCTTTCAAGTCCCAAATAGAATATTACCTTCTACAGGAAAGTTTTCCAATCCTCCTTAATTCTAGTGCCTTCACTTTATTAATTACTTACAATTTCTCTTGTACAGTTATCCCTTCTACATCACAGGGATTATGGGGATAGAGCCCCCATAATCTGGAAAATCTGCATAAAATTTTTTGGCCTTCCTTTCATACAAGAGAAGACTGAATTTTTTCTTTTTCTTTTATGGGGTATTTACAGTACCTTATTAAGTATTTGATCATAGTCTCTGTGTCATCTGCTTGCCTTTCTTGCCATCTACAACTTCCAACTCCCCTCCAAATTTCCATTTAATGCCTTATGCTGACCTGCAATATATTGAAGCTACATTGAGGAAAGTCACAATGTGGAATGAATAATTGTATATAACTTGTTTGTACAGTTTGCATTTTGTCTCCCTAGACTGAGCTTTCTTGGGGGTAGAGAATGTCTTTTACTTTTCTTTGTTATCTTCAAAGCTTGGCACAGTGCCTCATATGTAGTAAGCACTTAATAAATGTTTATTGATTATCAGTACAATTAAAAGTGTGATAGTGGAAAATCATTCATTACAACCTCTTTTTTTTTAAAGTAGGAATGCTAATTTTTTTCCCATTGATTTAATATTTTTCCTGAGTTTGAATAGATACTTTTTTGTCACATTGAGGAAAAAGGTCTTCAATTTTTGTACATCTGAATGTATTAAGTTTTTTTTTTCAATGAGGCTAATATAAGTTTGATACTAAAACTGGTAGGGATAAATCTGAAAAAGAAAATATTAAGTCAGTATAATAAATGAATATTGATATAACATATTATTTAAAGTCCTGGTAACTAGTACTTAGCCCTCTATCTAAATTATTCATTATGAACAAGGAACAGTAAGTTAGCAGCTAGAGAGAAGGAATTTGGCTACAGCAGCTCATCAATAAAAAAATTTATATTGAAATCTTATGATTATAGTACTAGATACAAAAAAAAAATCTGACTAAAAATGGCATCTATTAGAATCTTTTAACCTTTCTTCATATTTTCTATTGCAATTATATCATTCAGTAATTTGACCTAGTGTATGGTATTATAACTTTAAAAAAAATATCACTGCATGGTACCATGCCTGATACATAGTAGGCATTTGATAAATTCTGATTTAATGAATGAATAATTATCTGACAATCAATTCAATAAACATTTATTGAAATACCTACTGTGGCCAAGGCACTATGCTAGCTTCTGGGAATACAAAGATAAAGATGAAATAGTCCCTTTCTGCAAAGAGCTTACATTATTGACATTTTTGTTGATAGCTGACATTTTTAATTCTTTGTATTTTTTATCATCCTGTTAAATTTTCGTCACTCAAATTTTTTAAAATCTGCATTTAGTTTCCTCTCTTAATTCTTCCTGCAGTTTTTAAAAGCTGTTTGTTTCTTCTCTTCAACTCTCTCATGATTTTTTTCCCTTTGGTCTTAGTTCTTCCCTTATTTAGCTTGTCTAATTTTCAGTGACTGTCATTTGATTTTTTGTATTGTTTTTGAAGCTACTTCAAATATTATTTCAGTGTTCCTTTTTTTCTTAGCTTTTCATAAGATCATCAGTTTGGACTTGGAAAGACAATGTAGTCAACCTCCTAATTTTAGAAATGAGATCATTTCTGTTTTTCCCTAATTTGTTCATTGTATTTTTTCATAGTCTTTTTTTGCTTCTGTTGTATTGGTGCTCTTCAGCTTCTTATTGTTTTCTTAGTGAGTTTTTTCTTCTGGGAATTCTTAGCATTTTTTTTTCTATTATTATTTTTAGGGGAACCTTAAGAAACCAGGCTTGTGATCTTTCTATCCTATCAGAAAGCTATATTTATCACATTTATATGGCATTTTCCCCCTACATTATCTAACTTGTGCTTCATATAAACCTCATTATTATCCCTTTTTGGTAAGAGAGGAAACTGAGGCTCATTAAAGCTCAATTAATTGTCCAGTGTCATCTGGTTAGTAAATGGCAGAGCTAGGACTTAAATCTAGTCTCATAACTCTGAGTCTAGTCCACTCTTTTTACTAAGCCTCTCCTTGAATTGTTCCCAGGCAGGTTTGCTAAGGTCCTTCCAGTTCCCAGAATCCCAATCTTGGGATCAAGGAAACAAAATCCATTTGATCTTTGCCTTTGCATAATAAGCTAGTCAGTGAGCCATCAGTGTTATTGAGCTCTAATTACTTCCCAACACCATCTATATAGTTCCATTTACATTAAATTTTTTTAAACCCCACCCCTCACCAAGCTAGAGTAATTCTTGAATAGGCAACTCTGGTATAGCGGTTAGAGAATTGGCCTTAGAGGGAAGACCTAGAAAAGAAAGTAGAGGAGAAAAAGAAGGAAGAGGCAATTCTAGTTTATATAAGAAAGACAGAACCATTTGTTATATCATTAAAGCTTTCAATTAAAAAGGAAAAAAAAAGCTCATCAGAAAAGAAAAAAATTATTTTAAAATGGGAAAAGGAAACAATAATCAAAGTAACTATATTTAAGGAGAATTATACAAGTATCACTAACATGTAGTGAAGATGATTTAAAAGGATATTTTTTTTAGACGTGACACCTAATGGATTAAGTCCACATGAAATGGAAAAGAAAATCACATTCTCAGCCAGCTGTGATACAAATGGGTCTAATGCCCTTAGAGACACAAGGCTTGTGCTGGTCCTGCTACTCTCATTACCTCTGGTACCCTAGTGTGCATTCAAGTTTTTTTCTTTTAAGCAAGTCATCCTTGGTTCATTGTTTCCATTTATTTCAGTTTTTGGAGTGTGATTTTGTTTTTTGTAGTCTAGTTTCATGCTTATCTAGCTTTGTGCCTATTAGCCACCTGTCCTGAGCTAGAGCTTTCTGTTTTTCCCCTTGTCCTACAGCTGTGGTATATTGACAGGGACAAAGCAATTACAAAAACTCTCTGCCACCAAGAGTCTTTGTTTAATTCAGTAGTATTCTTAAATGTACTTGTTTTTACCTGATAGGTCCATTGTATTTTGTTTTTATAGACACTATTTGTACTTTGTGTTAGAAAGAACAATTTCAAGTGCCTAGTTAGTATGGGAGGCTTATGTAGTAAGTGTGTAAAGAGATCTTCTGTCTCCTCTTTTCTTTCCCCCTCCCTTTGTCCTCTTCCTTAATTAAGTGGTTGTAGCTGCTGAAATGGAAAGGGCGAGCATTATAGGCAGAGTACAACTTGGTGTGAGTCCTGAGTACTTACTTAAAATAAAAATATGGACAGTTTACCTCATCTGATATTTTTAGTGGGAAAATTCTTGGTTTTTAGACTAAGAGAAAATCATTGAGATTGCTAAAGTTTGCCATGCACATAGGAGATACACAATATGTTGCGAGTGAATGAAGTCTCCATGTCTATGTATATATAGATAGGCCAGGAGTCTTTAGTTTAAATCCACCTGTAGATGCTAGCTTTGTGACCCTGGGCAAGTCACTGTACCCTGTTTGCCTCAGTTCCTTATCTGTAAAATGAGCTGGAGATGGCAAACCACTCCAGTATCTTTGCCAAGAAACCTGGAATGGGGTTACAAAGAGTTAGACACAACTGAAATGACTGAACAACAGTACAAACACTACAGACTGAAATATGACCCATTCCTATGTTATTTCCCTTACACACCCCCAAAAGAAAAGCTGATATTGAGGAAAGTTGATAGAAGTTTTGGCAAGTGGCAGAGGTCTGCTTTAATTTTCTCCACTGCCCTTTCTTTCCAAAAAGGGTAAACTGAATGTGTAATGGTTGTTTGGACTTCATTTGAGTTACTGAGGTGACAGGCGTTTCTTCAAAGAACTACAATTGGATCCACTAATTATCTGGGTACACATAACAATTCCATGGTGGTGAGGTACCCCCTCTGTTTTAGTAGGATTATTATTAGCTGAAAACATTTATTGGGAATCTGTATCTGATGCTGTACAAAGGAAATAAAAATAGGCCTGCCCCTTACCCTTCATAGTTCCTTATATAAAACAGACTGCAAAGGAAACTCAGTAATGGAGACTTAAAACTCCCCCCAGTATTAGACAGGCCTGTTTATGCAGTGGACTTTACAGATATTTTTGCCTTGTTATATTTTGTTTTTGTTGCCTAAAATATTTTTCTCATCTCTTAGCATCCGTTTAGTTTATTCAAGTTGACTTTCAGCCAGATACCAATTCCAGCTCATACAAATATATTGCTGAGAGGCACTTAATGCTTGGCTTGTTTTGAGAATCAAGGTACAGGGATCACTTGCTGTAGACTTGCCTACATTACCAGTCTCACAGAATGATATTGGATGGGATTTTAAGAACTCCCTCATGAAAGTATACTGCATTAAGTGAACAGCTTTTTAATGAGGTTCATCTGTGTGAAGCAGCACCAACTAGCCAAGTGAGGCCTTTGCTTGGGTTGATAGCCAGTTTGGTGATCGGGTCTGTTCCTGAGGCCGGTTTTGCAACTCTTTACTTTGTCTGAGAAAGCATGAGACTAGGTTTTTACAACACTTCATATCTTCATGATGATAGCTAGCATTTATGCAATGTTTTAAAGTTTGCAAGGCACTTTTGCATATGGGTCTTTTTTTTCCATTTGAGCCTCATAATAACACATGCTGATATCCCCATTTTACAAATGAGAATGCTGAAGAGCAGGGAAGCAGGGTCCTTCCCACAGCTACTAACTGAGGCAGGATTTGAAATCAGGTTTTCTTGTATATCTGTATTGATCCTCAGTCTTCTTGATTAGTGAGAGCTGTTAGCTATCTTTACTTGAGAACTAATGGACTTTATAAAAGTGGGGGCAGCAGGACAATTCAGAGTACTGTCAGCTGCCTGCCAGACCCTTCAGCATTTCTGTGCAATGGCAGGCTCTCCTGGTATTTCCCATAGAAGTTTCCAGGGAAGAGTTCTCTCAAAAGAAAGTTTATTGACTGATCATTGTTCTTACTATGGTAATGATTATTGCCAAACTTATGATTTTATAGTGATAGGTAGCATCCACTGAAGATATTCCTTCTACCAATATAGGTCAGCCATGTGCTCAGCAGTTTTTGACAGAGATTTACCTAGGGAACTTAGAGGGTGATGTGCCTTTCTTGGGGTCACACAGCTATTATGTGTCAGCTCTTGAAACTAGGTGTTTTCATCCCTAATGCCAAACCTATTCTCACTTGATTGTTATTTCTACTGTTACACAACTGGAGGGTTTTTGTGGGGTTTTTTTTAGCATTCATACACAATCTTGCAAGTACCATATGGATGGTTGCAACATTGTCACAACTTGGTATTGAGTAAGTGCCTACTACACTCTCTGCTAGGAAGACATTTGATAGATGGGGCCAAGAAGAATTGGGGAAATTAGTCCTTTCTTTTTGAAAGGTATAGATGGGTCCTCTATCTTCCCAATTAACCTGGTCCCTTCTCTCCACTATTTCCTAATGCCCAGTTCATCTGCTTCTCTTCTGCCCCAGGCGTCAGTGTCAATGTTACTACTCAGTTTTGTGTTTCAAAGTATTATAATTCATGCCATAATTTATATAGAGGGGGGAGGGGGAGAAAGTAATACTTCACCATCAATATATGTAGGATGTAACATCAACATATTTGAAAAATGATGGAATAGTTGTTTTCAGGGGCAAATATTATTATAAACAATTACATTGCAAGAATTATAAGTGGTGGAGAGGTAATGTGGCTGGCTTTAGAGTCAGAAATAACCTGAGTTCAAGTTCTGCCTTTGACCTATAACACCAAGGATGGCACATCTGATTGTTTCAGAGCAGAGAGCCCTCTTGCATAGCCCATGTTCATAGTGCCTGATTGGTTGAGCCCACTTGTGTAGCCCACATCTATCATATGATTGGCCGAGTCCACGGTATGTATCCCATGTGTATGACCTGACTGGCTTAGCGAAGAGAGCCCATGTACCTCAACAACTAATGTGTCATAGCTGTAGATTACTAGGGTTAATCCCTCAGATATTTACAACCCAGCCTGAGGCCAGGAAACCTAATTCCAAAAGAAAAGCAAAAAAAAAAATCCCACCTTGCTTACTATCACATTATACCCCTCCAGGATTCTTGGCCTTCACAATCTAAACAAGAGATGGAACCTGGAACAAATAGAGGCATTATACTTTGCAATCCCATCCTCATTGCCATTTGTACACCAAGCATGGCAGCACACCTCAGGGTGTTGCTGTGAATAATTTTAAGGGTCTCATGGCAAGATATAATGAACATTCTGTTTATTTAAGACTACAAGAAACTAAAGCATTCACAATTCATAACAACATATTAACCAGGGTGACATTAAATAAAACATGTCATTCATTATATAACATAACACTCAGTATGTAACATGGAACACAGCATGTATCATTCCTGCATTCAGGATATAACATTGTATGCATATCCCAAAATACTTGTTTGTACAATCCTGAGCCAGGGTCTTCCCTAGTGCCACACATCCACAGGGGTAGCAGGAAATGCCACATACTCTAGCCCTAGGTCAAAATAGGTTACAATCTCCTGAGTGTCCAAGTAAAGTCCTCTTGGGAGTGTGTCCTTCTCTCCATGCTGCCTTTGCAGGCTCTCACTGCTCCTGCCTTGCTGCACACTTTTCATCTTGACTCAGAGCTGACTTTCAAGGCCTATGGCTCCTCCTCTGTGGGCCAACCACTTCTGGCTCTTCCCTGGATTCTGAAGCAGGCAGCTCTCCAGTCTTGCTCCTTGTCTCAGCTTGTGAGGGGAAGGGACTGCTCCACTCCAAGCTCTCCCTGCTTCTGCCTGACAGCAGGCTCTAGGGGGCTCCTGCCCCCAGCTTCTGTCTCTGGGAAAACAAAGCTTAACAGGGCAACAACAATATTTGTGCACATTACCAACACAGCCATCTCAATTCACTTTAACAGCTCTTAAGCCTCTTTCCCGTGCATCAGCTGAATTTACTTTCACAATCAGGAGGCTCCTCCAGGGAGCCTCCACTGCTGCCGCTGCTGCTGCTGTTGTGGTAGCCTTCTCAGTGTTCCACTCTCAGTGCTCATTTTCTTCCTCATCAGGAGTTTTCACACTCCCACTCAGTCCTCAATGCTCATCATCTTCTGGGTAGTCAGAAGTTCTCAGGAGTAAGCCCCAATGCATATCAAGCTTCCAGCTTGTTTTACAGGCATCTCATTGGCTCAGTAGAGAGAGCCTTTGTGCATAGCCCACGTGAGTTACTTGATTGGCTGAGCCCACATGGGTAGCCCACATGCTTTTACAACCCAGCTTGAGGCCTGGAAACCAATTCCAAAAGAAAAACAACAAAAATGCCACCTCACTTGCCATCATAGACATATAACTCAGTGACCACAGGTGAGTCACTTAACCTTTGTACTGAGGTAACCCTGTAGGGCTATAAGCTCCAGAGAAGTTGTTCACTTACATCTGTGGAAGGGATTTTACACACTGGGGTTACTTTTCCTGATGAACACCAGATCAAAAAACCCAAACTACTACCTAAATCCTAGGTGAGTGAGTGAGAAGGGACCTTAAAGATAATACAAGCCAATCAGTACATTAATCAATCCATCAACAAGCATTTATTAGGACACTATTATATGCCATGGAAAAGGAAATGGCAAACTACCCAATATCTTTGCCAAGAAATCCTCAATGGGATCATGAAGAGTAAGACATGACTAAAATAAGACTGAATTGAACTATATGCCAGCCACTGTGCAAAGGGGCTAAGGTTAGAAGACAGAAATAAAAATTTTTGCCGTCAAGGAGCTTATAGTCTACCTAAGTAGGATTTCTGCAAAATTCTGATAGTGAGGAAGAATTTGCTGTCTCCAGAAGAAATTAAATCCATTTTGTATAGTTCTAATTGTTAACAAGGTTTTCTTAAGATCAAGCCAAAATTACTTGGAAACAAATGTGGCAAATAATGTTCTTACTTTTGTTGTTATTGTTTTAAGGAGGAAAAAACTCTCCCTAACATCCAGCTGTCAGAATACTGTAGACTACATAGGAATACATAAGACTCAATGGTTGACTCTTATCTGTATCTGAATATTAAAAATCTCTTGGTCATTTCTTTAATAAAGCCAAGGTGTTTCAGTTTATTTTTCCTGGCTTTCATACTTTGAAGACTCATAATCCTACATCCTGAGAGACTCATAAAATTGTCTCTAGAAGCAAAGTTGTTTAAGGACAGGTAATTGATGACAGAATCTGGCCTAATAGAGATAATAACAGACCTTGGATGGAAGAAAGTGCGTTATTTACTTATTTATGTGTATGTTGTATCCCTCTTACTCTTCCCCATGCTCACCTCAAAATTCTCTGAGAGAATAAACTATTTCTTTTTTGTGTTTGTGTGTTCAGTGCCTAGGTCAGTGCTTAATAAATGTCAAATTGAATTGTATAGGTGGGCTATAGAAATAAAAGGTGGCAATACAAATCTCTTACTTGCTAAATTTGTTGGCCATTTCTCCGTCCTCATTCTTAACTTATCTGCAGCTTTTGATACTACTGACAACCTCCATTAGTCTCTCCCCTCATGGTTCCCCTAAAACTTAACCCTCTTCTGCTCTTCCTTTTGCCTGTCTGACCCTCCCTTCTCAGTCTCCATTAGTGGGTCATCATCAGTGCCCTGTCTTTTAACCCCCTATGTCTCCCAAAGCTCTGGCTGGGGTCTTTTCTCTCTCAGTGATTTCATAAACTTCCAATAGTTCAAAGTCATGGCTTTGCAAATTCCTCCCAAATCTTTATATCCAGATCTTATCTCTCCCCTGAGCGCCAGCTCGCTCAGTGCCCTATAGGCACCTCAACCTCTGGATATATCTCATAAATCAGAAAACATTTACTAATGCCCTCTGTGCAAGCTGTTGAGAATACAAATGCAGAGTTGCTTACATTCCACTGGGGATATATAACATGTTCACAAATTACTATTAGAATACATGTAAAATAAATACAAAATGATTTGGGAGTGGGAAGGGTCTCACTACAACTGTAAGGATAAAGACAGACCTATGGGCTGCTAGAAGGCAAAGTGGATAGAGAACAGGCTCTGGAGTTGAGAGGACCTGAGTTCAAACGTGGCCACAGACTGTCACCTGTGTGACAGTGGGCAGGTCACTTAACCCTATTTGCCTCAGTTTCCTCATCTGTAAAATGAGCTGGAAAAGTAAATGACAAAACTACTGTAGTATCTGCCCCAAGTGAGGTCATGAAGTCAAACCCAAGTAATCAGCCATGAACTGAGTCATGATATCAGCCAAGCTATTTAATGGAATTCTGGCTTTCGAGTACAGAATTCTGTGATGATAAGGAAATATCCAGGGGAAGAGACTAAGAGGACAGGAGGTAGTATGGTGTTATAGTGCCTACTCTGTGCCAGGTACCATGCTAAGTACAACCCTACAAGGTAGGTGCTGTTATTATCCCCATTTTACAGTTGAGGAAACTGAGGCAACCTGAAGTTAAGTGACTTGCCCAAAGTTACATAGTGAATAAGTATCTGAAGTTAGATTTGAACTTAGATCTTCCTGACTCCAGGCCCAGGGCTTTATCCACTGTATCACCTAATTCCTTCAGGGAGAAAAGGTAAGGGAGAGCCTTGAGGAAGGAAGAAGAGATATGGAACTTGTGGGGAGCGACAGAGAGAATCAATTAGGAAGTTATAAAAAGATTGCCTGGTGGATGAGGAAAGGATATTCTGATACTTGAAAGTCAAGTGTCAGAAAAATCATTATATATGTACTACATAGTTGGTGTTAATTTATCCTTTAAGATCTTACTGTCTTTGTCATATGTAGTTTTAATGCAAAAAAACACACCATATTTTAGTGTTTTCCCTTGGAGGCTTGGAAAGATGAAATATTGTTAACTGGTGAAATATTTTTAACTGTTAACTGTCTCTATCCAGAGAGAGCTCTCCCTCATCTGGGAGCAAGCCCGGTAGTCTGCCCTTTTTACTATACATGCAGCAAATTCCAACTTTGAAAGGGCTAAGGAACTAAAGTACCATACAACATAATATTTACATACAATATAAACTTCTGTGGTTGTTCCCTAAATAGAGAAATAGACATTGATTGATGGAGGAATATATGTAATTTCTGTCAAGCTAAGACTTCAGGGTTTGTTAGCGTTTTTTTCCTTTTCCTTTTTAGATCCTAAGAAATTATGAAAATCACTCTATTTCCCTTCAACTTAGGAAATCAGTAGAGGAGAGGTGTCAAACACCAGCAGCACTAGATTAAAATGTAATTGGGAATTATTTTTTAAAATAAAAAAAATACTGTTGAATGTGGATAATGTTAACATGTAGTTTTGTAAGTCAGTATGAAACTGGCTGGGATCCTTATGCATGGTCTAGAGTCCCCAATTTTTACTTGAGTTTGATAGCACTGCTGTAGAGGACCTCTGTGCTATTGAGGCAGTAGCAAGAGTTAAGAAAGGCAGTACAGGGGTGGCTAGGTGTCGCAATGAGTAGAGCACCGGCCCTAGAGTCAGAAGGACCTGAGTTCAGATCCAGCCTCAGACGCTTAACCCACACAAACAAAAAAACCTAGCCGTGTGACCTTGGCAAGTTACTTAACCCCAATTGCCCTCCAAAAAAAAAAAGAAAGAAAGAAAGGCAGTACAGGGGCAATAGAGATTTATTAATGGGGATCATGGGGATCCTGCAACTCTAAGAAACTCTTTAGGGTGGAAGTAGAACTGAAACTGACCCCATACCTTTCCTTGAAATGGTTTCCACACCTTATCAGCTATCCATAGCCTTTTGAGAATGAGGACTTAGTCCTAGGATGCACATAAAGACTTCAGATTGATTGATTGGGAAATCCTAATATAATGCATTTATCCTACCTTGACTCTCAGACACTAAAACCTTGAAAAGGTCACTTTGAATTAGAATTTGATGATAAAGGTACAAAGGCAAAACCAATTAATACTCTGAAACCTTGTCATACATAAATTCAGTAATGTTGAAATAAGATTCTGGGAGGACCATTAAGAATAGTACTAGCTGTAAATTAAGGATTATTTCCCACCATCTGTACTTCCTCTGCTCCTAATCATGTGTTTCTGAGTGGTGCTGGAAAACCTACTGGTTTTCCTACAATTTATGTTCATCTGATATCAGTGGGGCCCTCCCTTCAGTAAGGCAATATTTTTATTCTTTCCACTGCATTCCATACCTTCTCTTCTTTCCTCAAGCCTCATACCACACCCATCACTCTTACTCTCTCAGATGAAAACCTGGTCCCATACTTTGCTGAGAAAATAAGGTTTTATTTGAGGTGTGTTCTCTCTTTTCCCCTTCTCCACACTATAGAACCCCTCCTCTATTAAAACCTCTTTACTCCATTCTGTGGTGCAGATGCTCCTTCTCTCTACTCATGTCTGCTGAAGTCTGCTCAAATCCCTGATGCCATTCCCTCTAGCTGACTGGCCCCCAAGCCATCCCTTTTCTCTGGCTAATCTTCATTCATCACTGCTACCTACAAACATACTCTGTCCTTTAAAATAAAATAAAAACATCCAAAACCCCACTCATTAAACTTTACCAATCCCTCAACCTTTTCTTAGTCCTCATCTTTCTTGACTTCTCTGCAGCGTTTACAGCCCATTTTGCTTGCATATGTTCTCTCTTTTCTGGATTTTATTAACACTGCTGTCTGTTGGTTCACCTCTTGTCTGTATGTCTTGGCTCCTTTTCTGTCTCTTTCTCTGGCTTTCAGGGTGCCAGGACCTGTAATAAGTGGCTATAGATACAAATAACTGGCAAAGACATCTGTGGGCCAGTGACCTGGACAAAGACTGGTTCCCAGCAAGAGACAGGGACATGTTTGTATAGTATTTAATAATTGTGAAGTAATTACTGTAATTCAGTCATTGTAAGTTGTCTGTCATTGTTTATCTCATACTGCAGTGTCCATGATGAGCATTTGCCCTCTCTCCTAGTATAACTGCATCTGACTTCAGGGATATATGCCTTTCCTCAGGGATATATACCTTCCTCAATGAATTAGCTTTGAGTGCAGAAATTCATAACTATGGCTCAGTTATGGCAAGCATGGTGAATTTGCTAACAAAAAACCACATAGGAAAAGCAGTATGAAGGATGTCATCAGAGAGATTTATGACCAAAAATTGAAGTGACTTGGTCATGTAATGAAACTGTGGACCAATAGATGGCTCCTGTCAAGGGGTCTTGAGTTAGTATAAAGGAATCTTGAGGAAGGACCCCTCCCCCAACCATACTGGGTCAGCTCCCTGCAGAGAATTACAGGGGAACAGAAACAAAAGTACAGCTTGAGAAGGTATGACAGGATGTATGTATTGGGTTTTGCACTATCGGAGAGATCTTCTGCATTGATGAGATCATGGTTCCATTTAAGTATGTGAGTGTATATTATAAGCTAATACAACTCAGAATACAGTGCTAGTTGGAAAATGCATCTTTGTGTCTGGGACCTGCTTCCTAACAAGTGGCAGAGGTTTTTGTAGCATTTGGTACTTGCAAAGATTTAGTTCATTTGATGTATCTTTGTGAATCATAGAGATAATCCATTCTCAGAGCCAACAAATAAAAGCTCATTGCTGCTGTGTCTGAAAAGTTTATTATCATTTATCGTGCTTTCCTTCTAGTGAGGCTGTGACAGTGATATGGGGACCAGTCAATGCTTGTGGAAGCATATCAAAAACTTCCCTTGTTATATAATCCATGAAGCTGGGTAGGGGAGTGGAATAAGTAGGTGGTTGGTTGTCCTTCATTAAGTGAGAACCTTTGGAGGTTCCATATGGAGAGGGCCTTCTTCTAGCAGCATAAAGTTTGCCAAGGGCCAATAATCTGAAAGATTTGTCACAAATGATTAAAAAACAGTAACCCTGAATACGAGATTTAGTCATATAACCACATAAGTGTTTTGTCAATGAGGAATTGGAGAGTGTGTATAAATAGAATTATATATATATCAAATCTCTCCCTAATGCATTCATTTTATATATCCTCCCTCTCTCTCTCTATGCGTCTATCTATCTATTTTAGATCATGGGGAATTCATATGCAGGGCAACTGAAATCTGCCCGATTTGAAGAAGCGCTCCACAATTCAATAGAAGCATCCCTGAGATGTAGTAGTGCTGTACCAAGGCCCATTTTTTCTCAACTCTATTTGGACCCTGACCAGCACCCCTTCTCTCCTGCAGGTAAGCCCCCTAAATTAGATACCAATATGGTGGTCTTCCTTACTCTTAAAACACTTAGAGGGGTGCCACTGTTGGAGGTTTCTGAATCAGTCACTTGAATTTGTCTCACTTCTCTGAGACATATCCTCCAGATAATTTTATTTTCCTGCTGGGATTGTTTTTACTCAAGGCATTTTTTTTTCAGTGAGTCCCAACATGATGTTATCTCCAGTGTGTTTGCTTACTCAGATGTCAAACCCAAAGTAGAAGATCTGGATAAAGAACTGGTACACCGCTACACTCAGAATGGGAGTCTGGACTTCTCTAACAACCCACCTGTTAATGAAATGGAAGATGAAGATGATGACGAAGAAATGTCAGATTCAAACAGCCCACCGATTCCCTATTCACAAAAGCCTGCCCCAGAAGGGTCTTGCACTACAGATGGCAAGTTGTATTTTCTTTCTCTTTTATTGGATTCTTCTGTTAGACTATTAGCTTCTGATTATAATGGGTATTTGTTGGGAATTTATGGGAAATAAATGATTGACTTGCAGATATATTTTTTAAAGTATGCTGCTCAAAGAAATGACAACAACAGTAACAATTATAATAGATCAAGTTTATATTAGCATTTTACTGGGTAGCTAGGTGGCACAGTGGATAGAGTGCTGGGCATAGTCAGAAAGACTACTCTTTTTGAATTCATATCTGGCCTCGGACATTTACTAATTGTGTGACCCTGGGCAAATCAATTAATCCTGTTTGTCTCAGTTCCTCAGTCTGTTAAATGAGCTGGAGAAGGAAATGACAGATCACTCCAGTATCTCTGCCAAGAAAATCCCACATGGGGTCACAAAGAGTCATACAAGACTAAAGAATGGGGAGGCTAGGTGGCACAGTGAATAGAGCACTGGCCCTGGAGTCAGAAGGACCTGAGCTCAAAAGCGGCCTCAGACACTTAACACTTAGTAGCCATGTGACCTTGGGCAAGTCACTTAACCCCAATTGCCCTGCATTTCTTCCTCCAAAAAGAAAAAAAAAGACTGAAGAACAAGATGTATCATTTTAAAGTTTATAAACATCTGTTTTAGAATAACCTTGAGAAGGCTGGTAAGGCAGATGATATCTCTGTTTTACAGTTAAGGAAACCAAAAGGAGATTATGGGTAGAGAGTAGTAGAACCATTAATCCAGTTCTTTTGAGTCTGTGCCCCAAACTCTTGTACCAGAGTTTCAACACCTACCCCCCAGCCACATGACACCACAACACTTGTGAGTTCTGAGTGTTGCTGGAATCAGAATAAAATGTAATTGCAAATATTTTAACAAAATAAGTAAAAATAAAATAAGACAGAGATAACATTATATTTTAAAACTAAATATGGATTAGTGGCTTCTGTTTGTTTTTGAGTTTGCCACCACAGCTTTACACTACACCTAGGAATTCTGTTTTATTAGGAATGGGTTCTTTAGTAGGTTGTCTCCCCACCAACCCAACCCCCCGAAAAAGAACGCTAATGTAGCATCCTTCCAGGGCTACTCAGGATCTCCAGAGAAGTGACTACTATGGTCAGTCCTCAACTTTTGCCAGGGTAATATTCCTAGAAAATGGCACAAAAGTAAAAAAAAAGTGAATTTTGGTACAGTGAACCTACAGGAAATAGGGGGGTTAGGTTCCCAGGACCTCCCAAAACTGCAATTTTTTCACTAGAGATTACTGAAAATATACTTTTATGCATACAGTTCTTGATAACAAAACATCATCAATCTCTTTGTGAACACCTGCAAAAATAGAGAAGTCACTACCTTATGGACCAGCTAGTTCCCTTTTCAGAAAGCTCAGCTTTCTGAAAGTTCTTCCTTATACTAAGCAGAAAATCCAATTCCTGTGGCTTCCACCTTGTTCTATCCTCTGGTGTCACACTTTAATAAGAAAACAAAGCATGCATCAAAATAAAAATATGGATATATGAACACTGGAAAAATATGTTTGAACCCTTCCTTGAGATCTTGTGCTGCAAAACAATTGAGATGAACTTTAATGAGTAAGGCTGGAAAAATTAGACCTGCATTGTAATTGGAATTTTATCTGCTAATCCTGTCCCTCCTTGTACACTTTGTTGTGAAGAAGTAAAATAACCAAAAGACAGGTGGAAGATGAGGCCTAGGTAATCCTTGAAGTGGATCACTAAATTCTTAGATTTTATGTATAATTAAAATCTGGTGCTAGTAAATGTAAATCAGTAACCCCCAGTATATAGAACTACTGTACTCTTAAATAGTCCTCCCTTAGAAATGACCTTTTTTTCCTTTGGTCCTACTTCCAAGTATTATTGATTAGGTTTAGGATTATAGTTAATTAATTATCATCTGTGTAGAACAGGCTACAAATCTTTATGCATAGCCTTACCTTGAAGTTACCCAGGGAAACTAGAGGTAAAAGTAACAACAGTTACTTTACTGATAAGGAAAGTGAGAAAGTGGGAGGTAAAATATTTTCCTGAGAATAAAGTCAAGCACAGAATCCAAATTGAGAGCTACCTTAAACTCTGGTCTTCAACTTAGATTCCTGCAGGCACGTCCTGGGAACCATCAAACCCCTTTGTTTAAGATTCTTTTCGCCTAGTTTTCCTGGTTTAAAATGTTTCACAAGTAAATTTTGTACCTTTTAAATGAGACATTTGTTTGAGGCTTGCCCAAGCTAGAATTTCCTCATTGCAGGGATTACTAATTTACTACAATTATTTCAGAAGAGAAATGCTACGCATATAGCATATAGCAGTACTGTCATTTTGATAGTTAAAAGTAGCAATGAATAAAAGGTTATTATAATGACTAGTAGTGATTAAGAAGAGCCTTAGCTTTACCCTGGAACCATCTATTTCCCTAGGGCATAAAGACCATTTTTGGAGGCAATTAAATAAACAGATACTTAACACCTGATGAGTTGCTGAGAAACCTACTATTCAGATGTAAATTTATGCTGCTAATATCTTATGTAAATTTCCAGGTCCACCTCAGGTTTGTACCCCACTGTGAGGCCATTGATTATATACCTTCTTTGGGGAGGGAAGAAAAATCTTTGACTTTGGAATACTGGCTTTGATTGCTTTTGTTTGTGTTTAGAGCTGTTTTAGTAAACTTTCCCCTCCCTGCTTTTAGCTCACTCAGTAAGTTTCCAGTAGGAGATAATTGGAGGATGCAAATCTATCCCTGTGAAGTGAAAACCTTGATTGTTTTCCCAAAGAAATGCAGATGAAGGTCTTAACAGCTATTTATTATCTCCCTCTCCCTTTTACTTTTGACATAAAGAATTTTTTTTGGGGGGGGGGGTGTGTGTGTGAGAAATTTAGATTTCTCCTGTTCTGTATTTTTTTTTTTCTGCTGCTTTCTGATTTTCAGTGTTCTTCCCATGAAAGTATTTTGTTAGCAAGGTTAACTAAAGAAACTGTTATCTGTGTGTGCAGGTGGTGAGCTTCTTACATCGTGTGTATACAGCAAATATTCTAAGCTGAGATTGTTTCCTTATGGCCCTCTCACCAGGAGAGTGAATCTTTTGTGAGCCTCTTTATACAGGGTCACATTCGGGGGAACATTTCAGGTGTATATCTGAGTTGCTGCTACTTTTGTAGTATAAGCTAGTAAGTCAGGTTTTTAAGTATTGAGATTTGGGTTTTTAATTGAGCATTTGATGTTTGCTTTTTGCATGTTTAGTAAAGAAAAATACATAGGGGCTGTACATCTAAGAAGCCCTCATATTTTTACTATTGAGATTTTGACTGATGACTAATAGTTTCAGCTTCCCAGCCCTAACATACATACTATAGTCCTTTCATTTTAAAACAGTGACCATAACATTACTATTCTTGAAACTTTTATATAATGATTTTCCTCTTGAGTGAGTTTTTTCACATCCTAAGTACACATGACATGTAGAAGCAAATTCCTAAAGTGAGAAGTTGAGTTCAAAATTTTAATAAAGCAACATTATATCATGAAATTGATTAAATATCATTGACCTCCAGGAACTTTATGTCCTGCCACAACTACAGGCCTGGTTAGGCACTTCTATTGACTCCACAGCTGTCCTTGACCCTGATGATGCTCATTGTATATTTTCTCTGATGTAAGGCTTACTTAGACCCTTTCCTTCTGCTTTTTTCTTGAGCCAAGTTTGTCTTCTGTGATTTTGATACACAGAGAAATTTATAGGTGTGGTGACCACATTTTCCTAACCAAAAATCTGAACACATGGTTTAACAAAGACTATTCCTTTTGAAAAGTCTCTCTAAGAGTTTATTCTTTCTTTTCCTTTCTTCAAATTGGAACTCTGAAAAATGGATGCAATAGCTGTGGGGAAGCAGGAAAGGCAAGTAAGTCAGAAAATGTAAAGGGAGAACTAAGAGGCCGAAGACCTAAATTATGGGCTTAGTTTTGTAACTGAATAAGATAACATTATGATCTTTGAGAGATTTCTAGATTTTAGGTTGTTGTTGCTGAATCATTTTGGTTGTGTCCAACTCTCTGTGGTCCCATTTGGAACTTTCTTGGCAAAGATATTAGAGTGGTTTGCCATTTCCTTCTCTAGCTCATTTTACAGAGGAAGAAACTAAGGCAAACAGGATTAAGTGACTTACCCAGGGTCACACAGCTAGTAAGTGTCTGAAGACAGTTTTGAATTCAGGTCTTTCTGACTCCAGGGAGGGTGCTATATCCTCACTTGTTCATTTCTAAAATGAGGTTAGATTAGATGATTTCTAAGAGGATCTTTAAGTTTTAACATTCTAAGAATCATAGTTTCAAAACCACCAGGGTTCTTAGAGGCCATCTAGTGATGCTTGAATACCTCTCTTGAGGGGAACTCACCACCAGCTGGAGCAACCTGTTCCATTTTAGTCCATGTGTGTCCTTGAGACCACAGGTTCCCCGCCCCTCAATTCTAACACTTAAGTTTTAGGAAACAGACTTGTATCAGACCTAAATTTGGCTATTTGAAACTCCTCTACCCATTGCTCCTGGTCTGCCCTCAAGAACAAAGCAAAAACAAATGTGTCACAGTGAAAAGAGTCAGAAGTTCTGGAATTGGAGGACCTGAATTCAAGTGCCACCTAGGATGCAAGTCATTCAGACTTTCTAGGTCTTAATGTTTTCATTTGGAAAATGAGGAGATTGGCCTTGGTGGCTTCCTCAATGAAATCTACTTTTTTCTTACATGGTGATAGACTTTCTGATGTTTGATGACAGCTCTCTGGTTAATTTTGCCCATTTCTGTCACCTGATCTTCTATAGGAAGATAGAGTGGCATAGACTAGAGGCCTTTTCATCCTGAGTTGCCATGGGAACCTGGGTGACCCAATTAGGTTGCAAAGGTGAAAGGGAATAGCTCATAATACTTTGCTGATTGTTATACTGACATTTCTGCTGCATTGTAAAGTTACTTAATAGGAGTAATGGTCAGTATTTACGTAGTGCTTAATATGTGCCAAGCCCTAAGCATTTTGCAATTGTTACTTCATTTGATCTTCAACAACCCTGGGAGGCAGGTTGCTATTATTATCCCCATTTTACAGATGAAGAAACTGAGGCAAACAGGGGTTAAGTGTCTTGCCTCTCCAGGGTCACACGGCCAGTAAGTGTCTGAGATCTGATTTGAACTGAGATCTTCCTGACTCCAGGCCCAGAACTCTTTTATCTATTGCACCACCTTGCTGCCCAGGTAGCCTTCCATTTGACTGATATGTTTTGAGACTAGCCACACAACCTTTTGTTTTGCAATGGTGCTAGCAGTGAGGGAGAGATGGAGAAAACTCCTTATAGTGGAGAAGCATGACCTGGTTACCTTGGTGACCTAGATATGAGGAAGGAGAGCCATGCTTTCTAGGGATAGTAGATTTCTATCAAAAGTGTCCTCCCATCTTCTAAAGACAAGGATTTTTGTATTGGAGGGGGGAATGAACAAAGCTTTTCTGGTCCAAAAGTAAGCATTTGAAGTGTCTTTGCTCAGTACCCAAACCCCAATTACTGTGTGTGTGTGTGTGTGTGTGTGTGTGTGTGTATGTATGTATGTGTAGAAACACACGCATCTGGGGTAACCACTGAGCCAGTGCTGTAGACCCTCAGTGGAAGGGGTCTCCAGTAGCTTACTATGTTCACTTACAGTTTCAGGACTTTTTCTAGTACAAGTAACATGCTATTATTTAAAGAAAATTGTTCCCCTTCACTTCCTTTTCCACCCCACTGCCCAATTGTGTATTACAGCCAAAATCTAGTATCGTCTCTAAAAAGAATTAGGTATGAGCTTTTATTTGTTGTGTCCTACCTCTGTGTGTGTGATGTTTGGCCCCTCCTGGCCTGTTTCCTCATCTGTAAAATGAGGCATGGGAGTTTGAATAAGATCACCTCAAGGTCCTTCTGGCTCTATATCCTGTGATCTTTAGATCAGCAAATCCTTGGAATGTGTTAACCAAGAGATGAAGTAGTTCCTATAGAGCTACACAGCATGCATACACATACATGTGTTTGTGTGTATATATACACATATGTGTGTACCTATGTGTATGTGCATATGTATATCTATGCTATACAGCAGATACCTATATATGTGTTATATAGTATACATACACACATATGCTTATGTATGTGTGCATATGTGTATATATTTGTATGTGTGCATATATACACATGTTTATGTGTATGTGTATATGTGTGTATGCCTATGCTATAAGCATATACATAAATAGGTGTGTCTTATATACAGCAACACACATGTGTTTGTATATATGTGCATTGTGTATGTGTATATGTATACCTATATGTGTGTATGTGTGTATGCATAGTTATATTTGTGTGTGTGTGTGTATTTCTGATATTCCTCCATTTCTCTACCCCCTGAGGGAAAATGATTAGAACCTTGCTGGCTCTGTCTGGAGAAATCTCCCAACAGATGTATGAAGTGTCGACATTCTTGGTCAGACCTTTGAATCTTTTCCCTTGTACTCTTCACTATATCAAGTGGTCACACCACCCTCACTCTTCTTTATAATCTAATCCTGTAACATCTGTTCTTCACAGGTACTGACTTGAACAGGTATTGAGTGTGTCCATATCTTACCAATGTTTATTGAACTTCCCATGGCAAGTACAGGAACATTAAATACATATACATATGTTCAGGTCAATTCCTGAGAGGAAATAGGTGGAACAGGTCATCACAGAGAACTGTACTGTGATGAACTGACAGCATGTCTACACCCCACGTATTTGTTAGGAGACTTCTGTAGAGATAGCCAGAAAAGCCCTGTTGTGTTTCCCTAGGGGAAGGAGAAGTAAAGGGGTGTCACTGGGTGGTAACTGTTAGCATGGAAACTTGAGAGTCATACCGGCAGAAGGAAGCATCTGGAATGGCTGTAGGGAGTGATATCAGAATTTTTAGTGCACAGAGATATTATGAACAAGATTACTTAAGGATGACAAGGTGAGCTTACCTTACTGGTGTGTTTTGAGACGAGCCACAGAACCCCATTCTTGAACATTTGCATACTAGAAGTCAGTGAACTCCTGAATATACTGGAAGTGTGGGTGTGAGTGTCTTGGTGACTAGGATACTGCTAGTGGACTGGCTTTCTGGAAAGCAACCACAGGAGAGATTATTGTTTTCTATTCCCTTTTGACTTCATACTATAGCTGTATTTGGTCCATTGAATAGAAGCCATGGGCAGTCACATTTCAGAAGTATGCCTGCAATTTAGATTGAACAAGCTGTATGTTTAATTAACCACTTTCCATTGTGCTATTGTTGTTCAGTAGTTTTCAGTCGAGTTTGGCACTTCTTGACCCCATTTGGTGTTTTCTTGGCAAAGATACCAGGGTGGTACGCATTTTCCTTCTCCAGATCATTTGACAGATGAGGAAATTGAGGAAAACAGCGTCCAGTGACTGGTGCAGGGTCACATGGCTAAGAAGTTTCTGAGGCTAGACTCCAAGCTCAGCATTCTATCCACTGTGAGCCTTAGTATTTCCTCCTTGAGGTCATGATTTCTAAGACCTTGGATGAAAAACACTTCTTCTTGCCCAAACAGTATCCATGGAAACTTCATGGGATTTAATAATTACTATTTGATCTAATGATAATAATAATCACCATAGTACTTTCAAGTGCCTCCATAACACACAGGGATAAACACTGATCTAAAAGTTAAAAGAATTAGGACTTCACTGGAAGAGAAAGTCCTTTTCCTACACTTCCAAGTGATCTTCATCCACTGATAATTTTGGATTCTCAGGTGATGACTGATTTCTCTATTATCTCCATCTGGTTCAGATCCCCTCTAAAATTTTTCCAATTTATCAGCTCTTGAAAAAATCCTCAGAAATTTCATCATCTTACTCTCACTTGACTCCTTTTTTGGAAGGGGTCAGGGCTATTGGTTTGGAGGATTTCATTAAAATACATGAGGTTTGGTTCATCTGTTTGGCATTTAAAACCCATTACAGCCTGACCCCCTCCTGCCTTTTTTTCAGCTTCCTCCTAAGCCCATGTCCTCTGTCATTCAGTGACACTGGCATCCTTGATGTTCCCCACATAAGGCACTCCAGTTCTCTATATTTGGAAGGCTCTCCCTCCTCATCTCCACCTCCTGACCTTCCTGGCTTCCCTCAAGCCCCAGCTAAAATCCCATCTTCCCCAAGAAGCCTTTTCTAATCCCTCTTAGCATTGGTGCCTTCCTCCTCAATTCTCAGAAGGGTTCCATAGGGGGTGGCTAGGTGTCGAAGTGAATAGAGCACTGGCCCTGGATTGAGGAGGACCTGAGTTCAAATCCGACCTCAGATACTTCACACACACACACACACACACACACACACACACACACACACACACACACACACACACACCTAGCTGTGTGACCCCAACTGCCCTCCAAAAAGCAACAACAGAAAAAGAAGGGTTCCATAGCTTTTACCAGACTTCCAAGGGGTGATTAACTGGTAGGTCAGGCGTCGTGGATGCCAGTCTGAAGTGAACACGAGAAGGATGATGGGTAGAACTCCCTCTGTAGACCAAAGAAGGTCATGTAAGTCATAAACTTTGCCTTTTACCAGATGGGTTTCTGTTGAGATATGTTAGACTTGTGTTTTCCTACATTATGGAAGCCTCTATTTTATTGTTGAATAGTGGCATACCCTATTCTCTTTAGGCATTGATTCTTGACCTTCAATATAAGCAGAAGGGTTCTTTTTTTTTTTTAAAAAAAAAAACAACCCTATTCTTCCTGAAATTTTTATCTTGTTTTTCTTTTTTCCTTTCTTGGGCTGTTTTTAGGTTTTTGTCAAGCAGGAAAAGATTTACGTTTAGTATCCCTGTGTATGGAACAAATTGATATCCCAGCAGGTTTCCTGCTAGTGGGTGCCAAGTCTCCAAATCTTCCTGAACATATTTTAGTTTGTGCTGTAGACAAGAGATTCCTGCCAGATGATCATGGAAAAAATGCACTTTTAGGTGAGTATCTAGAACCCTTGTGAGCATTTTGCTAGTAACAAGTTTTTCAAATCTATGTTTGTTTACAGCTACAGCGTCATAAAGAAAAGTAGGTTTACTCATTGCACTGGTCCAGGTGAGGAAGAGGAAGCCAGCAAAGTTATCACAGAAAGGTGAACAGAGTATAATTAATTAAGCAAAGCAAAAAGAAACAAGGTAAGGAAGTTTCAGGATTAGCCATGTGGTCACCCTGAATTTCATAGTCTTGGGATATGCATCAGGATGCCCTAGCAACTGAGAGGTGGTCAGACCTAACCTTTCTTAGTGCATCACAATCTTTTAGAAAGTACAGTCAACAATGAAAACACATCAGTCAATCAAGTAAACATTTATTAAACACCTACTATGTGCCAGGAACTGGCTGAGGATACAAAAAGCGGCAAAAGTCAGTACTTGCCCTCAGGGAGTTTACAGTCTAATGAGGGATATAATATGCAAACAGATATATAGAAAGCTGTGTACAGGACAAATAGGGAATAATTGACACTGGAACTTGAACCACAGAGGTAAACTGGTTTCAGATGTTTACCCACAGTAACATTTGTCCCTCCCCTCAGCAGATGTAGGTCATTAGATACAAGATCTTCTCTGCCACATCTAGTTATTGGAAACTTTCATTCTCTACCTTTTATAACAGGTTATAAATATTCCTAGAAATGTACATTTGTCTGGGTCAGGTGATTGCATATAACCAGAGTACTGTATATGGAGCCTTCCATATGTATGCATGTGTACATACATACACACCTGCACACAGATATGTGTGTACATATTTCTGTACATGTATACACACATACACACACATACAGTATGCCCTTAATAATAAAATAGCTGTTTGTGTATAGTCATCATCAATTAGAGCAAAGGTCAATATCAGTGCTAATGAGAAGAGAGATAGTAATAGCTGCTTTTTATGTGCACACAAATGTGTATCTAGCACATGAAAATTTTCAAAGAGCTTTATATTCATGATCTCATTTAAAATTCATTTATTAAGCATCTGCTGTGTACTACATGCTAGGCACTGGAGACCCAAAAAGAGAAATTAAAAAGTCCCCTTCCCTTAAGAAGCTTACATTCCATTGGAAAAATATAATATATACACATGTAAGTAAATATAAAATGTACATGAAGTGAATATAGAGTGATATGAAGGGCATTAGCAGCTGGGAGGATCAGGAGAGGACTCACATAGGAGACTTGAAGAAAGGAGACCTGCTGGTAAATACTTACAACCAACTTTGGGTGGGGGTATAGCAGGACACACTTTTAAATTATGTCTGCATTACTCACATTTTCTCCATTACTTTTTTTCTTTTTGGAGGAAGTAAAGCAAGGCAGTTGGGTTTAAGTGACTTGCCCAAGGTCACACAGCTAGTAAGTGTCAAGTGTCTGGGGCCGAATTTGAACTCAGGTCCTCCTGACTCTAGGGCCAGTACTCTATTCACTGCACCACCTAGCTGCCCCCATCACTTTTTTTCTTTTTTTTTCTTTTCTTTTCTTTCTTTCTTCTTTTTTTTCCTTTTTTTGCTTTTTGGAGGGGGGAAGGCAGGGCAATTGGGGTTGTGACTTGCTCAAGGTCACATAGCTAGTTTTGTGTTAAGTGTCTGAGGTCAAATTTGAACTCAGGCCCTCCTGACTCCAGGGCCAGTGCTCTATTCACTGCACCACCTAGCTACCCACCCCTCCCATCACTTTCTTAAGTCTAGACAATCAACAGTATGGTAAATCAAGTCCTGATTTGTAGCATTGCTGATTCCAATAATATCAGTGCATACACTGGAAATTTAACTATTGGGTGTGAGCTGGGTTCCTGTACACCATTACCTAGATGTCTATAGTTGTTGCTATTACTGTTGTTCAGTTGTTTCAATCTTGTCCAGCTCTTCTTGAAACCCCTGTGGAATTTTCTTGGCAAAAACAGTAAAGTGTCAGAGATACCATTACTTCTCTAGCTCATTTTACAGATGAGGAAACTGAGGCAAACAGGGTTAAGTGACTTGCCCAGGGTCACACAGCTAGCTAGTATTTGAAGTCAGATTTTAACTTGGGTATTCCTGACTTCAGGCCCAACACTCAATCCACTGCTCTACCTAGATGCCCACCCTACATAAAATAGTCCATTATACAGATGAAAAACTGAATCTGAGAGAGGTTAAGTGATTTGCCCAAGGTTACACACAGGTAATAAGTATCTAAGTCAGAGGTCAGAGTCCAGCTCTCTCTATCCACTACACCAGGCTGTATGCAATGATAGCTCCAGCCTAACATATTTAAATAATCCCTTTACTCAGAAAAATGGGATAAAATTAAGTTTTCTATAATTTTACTTCTTCAAGATATTTAGCTGATGTAATGGCCAAAATAAAAAGTGGGGGATGTATAAAAGAGACTAAAAGCTTTCTTTCTAATTTTTTCTCTGTTAAACAGAGACCTGGCTATCAAACTGAACACTGATTTAAGTAAACAAGCTCATATAATAAGGTATATTGTGGAGAACAAGGACAATCATGATCAATATGCCCTTTCACAAAATAGTTTTAAAAAACAAACAAACAGTGGAGGGGTGGCTAAGTGGCACAGTGAATAGAGCACCGGCCCTGGAGTCAGGAGGACCTGAGTTCAAATTCTGCCTCAAATAATAGCCATATGACCTTGGACAAGTCACTTAACCCCAATTACCCTACTTTCCCCGATCCAAAAAGCAAGAACAACAACAGTGGAGGGGGGAAACACCCCCTGAATAAAATTATGCAAGACCCAAACAAACCAGATCATTTTGAGAGTATTTATAGATGAATCTGCTAGAGGAATATCAAGTGGTCATGAATGGAATATATTAGCCAGTGTTTCTATAGTGATCCCCTCTTATCATCCATGACAGTGGAAATATGTTTGTACTCCGACACTTCAAAACCTAATGTCCTAAACAAAGACAGAAAAATAAGATGACATTGGGAAGAGGAGCTGAACTAGACAGTATAGAAGAAATCCATGCTGGAGAAGACATAATTTTAAAGGCTTCCGGGAAATAGTTTTCAGCATATCTCCAAAAGGGAAGAATTTTAAAAAGTGGGAAAGATTACAGATCATATTATCAAAGGAGATGACCAAGCAAGCATAGAGTACAACCAACCCATCTACCTCATCTACATAAAATCCTTATGAGAATGGCCTCAATATCTATGGAAGATAGACGTGGTGAAAGTAAGAGAAAAGGAACCTAAGTTGGCTTCCCTAGACAGTTTTCTATAGCATATCAACCTTTAGTCATACAGTTGAGGAGAAAATGTAGAGAAATCCAGATTCCATTATGGTTATTATTTGTTGATTACTTTTTAAAAAAAGATCATTTATTAAAATTGTTACAAAGGGGTGGCTAGGTGGCGCAGTGAATAGAGCGCTGGCCCTGGAGTCAGAAGGACCTGAGTTCGGAGCTGGCCTCCGACACTTAACCCACACAAACAAAAACCTAGCCGTGTAACCTTGGGCAAGTTACTTAACCCCAATTGCCCTAAAGGGGCGACTAGGTGGCGCAGTGAGTAAGAGCGCCGGCCTCGGAGTTTGGATGACCCGAGATCAGATCCGGCCTCAGAAAATGAGCACCCATGCATAAATAATGACTAGCCGTGTAACCTTGAGCAAGTTACTTAACCCCAATTGCTTTAAAAAAAAAAATTGTTACAAAAAAGTTTTGTTCCATAGGACAAACTGCAACCTGAAAGGATCTCTTCCAACAGGGTGTCTTCCATGTGTATTTTAAGATAATAAAATATTCCTTAAGAGATGTAACAACAGACTTAGAGGTATTCAACAGTCCTCCGAGTTTAAGTATCTCGCACTACATAAAACAGGAAAACGTGGTCATTAAAGATGTCCCATGTTATGCAAAATGTCTTAAGTAATGTCCATTGGAAGCAAAGGTTCCATAGAGATCATGAGTTTCTCCAGATGATCTTATTTGAGTCTGCCATTTTGCTGATTGCTTAGGCTTTCTCAATGATATTTACAGCCATTCACAAAATATTGGTTTAACAATCCACATAAGAAAAAACACAGCGAATGGAGAATGCATATTTCCTAGATTATGTATCTTGTATAATTACCTCATTACCTCATCACCTGAAATCTCATTATCATGATTAATCTTTGATGCTCAAGACTTTCTTAGCACTCTTAGTTGCCTTTCCCCTCTGACTGGAGGAGTGGAGGGAAGAGCAATAAATTCATCTTTTAGAGAGGGCACAGAACTTTCTGGCTAATTCTTCATTATCCATTAGCTTCCCTACTTCGTTGCAACTCTATAACATCATATTCTCCCCTTCCCCAGGCCAAGTAGCCTGGGTGAGGACAGGAGGGGCTCCTTTTCTGCTTCCTTTTATGTATTATCTTCCCCCATTAGACTGTAAGCTCCCTGAGAGCAAGGACTATGTTTTTTATTCCTATTTGAATCCCTAGTGCCTACCACAGTACGTGACACATAGAAGATGCTTAATAAAAGCTTATTGACTAGTCACTGCAGATGAATAATGACCTAGGCCTAGAATTAAATTAGAGGAGGAGATGAAGTTGAATCTCATTTAGGAAATTTCACAGTTCCTTTAATGATCCCAAGCCATTCTGTGCTACAACACTGGTATTTTTAACACCAGTATTTTTCTAGTGATGCTACATAAGTACAAATCATGGAACACCATGATCTCAGAGGGATCAAGACTGTGAGTCATCCAGAGGGCAATGGAAAATTGTATGGTGGCTGTAAATAAGCTGCCACATGTTACTGGTCATGATTGTGCATGAAAAGTAGCATAAAAGACATTCTCAGAGATGTGTATGCTCGGAAAGAAGGAGGTGGGCTCGTGGTATTGCAAGAGTAAAAAATAACACATATGGCACTAATATTTCTGAAATAATAATAATAGACCTAAAGCAGAGGGTTTTAACTTATCCACGAGATTTTTTTAATTGAAACTGTTCCAACATAATTGAATTCCCTTGTAATCCTGTGTATTTTATTTTATGCATTTAAAAATATTATTCTGGGGTGACTAGGTGGCACAGTGAATAGAGCACCAGCCCTGGAATCAGGGGGACCTGAGTTCAAATCCCGCCTCAGACACTTAACACAAAAACTAGCTATGTGACCTTTGGCAAGTCACTTAACCCCAATTGCCCTCCAAAACAAAACAAAAAAATATTATTCTGAGAAGGTGTCTTTAGGCTTCACCAGGCTACCAAAGAAGGGCATGACACAGATGTTAAGAGCCCCTGACATAGAGTAAGACTTTTTCCACATTGGTTGGATGTTCCATTGGGACTGATGGAAGGACAAGGAATGAGCAGCCAAGGAAGGCATAGATTGGGTATGCCCTATACCAGCCAGAGCTGGGAATACTTATGCCAGTGAGCCTTTAACTCTAAATAGAGGTATGTCATTATGATGGATGATTTTGACAAGCATCCCAAAAGAGTATTTAAAAAAATTTTCAGATGATCTGGAGTTACGACCAATTTCCTCATAACTTAGAGATTGTACTTAAAGTATATTGATCTATAGTAACCAAAAAAAAAAAAAATCTACCATGCAAATGAAGAATATGGCGTCCCTCTAATTACTAGTAAAATGGCAGTGGGAAGTAGGTAACATTTTTCGGGCATATGTGATTTTTGAACCAAATTTCCGGTATACTGAAGACCTAAAGTTCTTCACGATATTCTTTAAATCAGGCTGCCAGTAAATTATCTCATTCACTCCCATTTTGGCTGCCACCACCCTTCGTGCAGTTCTCAGGTCTGTCTCCAGCCCTAATAACCTCCCTCCCAGACTCCATAGCTGAATATTCAGCTCTCTAGAGGACATTTCCACCTTCATTCTCCACCCAGATACTTCCCATCCTTCAATAAGTCCAAAAGCAATCCTACTATTTTCTCCCCAAACCCTATTCTTAAACCACTGTCATCATTATTGTAGCATTTATATCACTCTAGAGGCTTTGTAGAGTGCTCCACGGACTGTCTCATTTGATCGTCACAAGCAAACCTGCGAAGTAGGTGCTCTTCTAATCCTCATTTTATAGAGGGGGAAACTGAGGCTAAAAGAGGTTTAAGTGACAGCTGTTAAGGGTCTGAGATGGGATTTGAACTCAGGTCTTCCTAATTCCTGGGTCAGCATTCTTAACCTGCCATAGCACACCATTTCCACCAGCCTTATAACCTTGAAATGCCCATCTGGCTTTGCTGTATCCATCTCTTCATATATCCAGTTGGTTTATAAGGCATATCCAGTGTGCTTCTCTTTTCCCAGCATCCCTGGTATATCTCAGGAGAATAACTGCTTTGTGTTTGACCACTTTTTTCCCATCCTTTTTTTTCCTCTACTTTTAGGGTTTTCTGGAAACTGCATAGGCTGTGGAGAAAGAGGATTTCGGTATTTCACGGAGTTTTCCAACCATATCAACTTGAAGCTCACCACGCAGCCCAAAAAGCAGAAGCACTTAAAATACTACCTAGTCAGAAGCTCCCAGGGTGTCCTGTCAAAGGGGCCTCTTATCTGTTGGAAAGGTGAGGTGGCCTAGATCCAGCTCCATGTGCAGCTCCTTTGGCTAGCAGGGCAAAGTGGAGGGAGGAGAAAGGAGCAGGGACTTGATGACAGTGACAGGTGGACCTCCCAAGGTCCACATTTCAGGTGTGGTTATTAATCTAGCAGTGAAGTGTATATGTATGTATGTGTATATACATATATATACATACATACATACATATATGTGTATATATATATATATATATATATATATATATATATATATATATAATGTGTGTGTGTTCAGGGATAACTTTCAGCCCTCTCAGGCCCCCCAAAAACCCTCCAAAATTCTGTCTAGTTTCTATAATTTGAAGGATGTTATTGAAATTTGTAATCTTTTGACATCACAGAACCACTTGTATTTTTAAATTTCAGCCTGATCTCAGCCTATTTCTAGTAAACTTTACACACTCTATTTTTTCTGAAGAAAAATGGTGTTCAGTTAACATTTATAATTACCAAATATGAATAATTTGCCTTACCTTTAATTTTAGAAATTCGTACGAAGGACCAGTGATTTGTGAGGGGGTGTGGGTGTGTGTTTGTGTGTGTGGGTGTGGGTGTGGGTGTGTGTGTGTGTGTGTCTAATGGGATAAGCATTTCTCTAGAACCTAACTATATGCCAAGCACTGTGTTAAGCATTTTCACAGATATCTCCTTTTATCAAAAATGAAACTCAATTCAAATGTCATGTCTTTGTTGAGTTGATAAGAACTGCCACAGTTTCCAGCCAGTGGTTCTAATTGCACTGAAGGCATAGCAGTCTTAATTCACTACATATTTCAAAAGGAAGATTTCTTTTGCTTCCAAAAAACCTCTCATAAATGCTTTTGTTTGTTGTGGTTAAATGTATGTGTAGTTATTGTTTGTTAAGCAGACAACAAATACCGTGGCATTGTAAATTCATGAATGACTCCTTTCCAATAGTCATAGGGCTGCCCTGGAAGTCATGGCATTTGTCTCTTCAGGAAATAATTGCAGCTCTTGTTTCCAGTATTTTCAGAGCTGAAAACTTCTGTTTTGGCTCTGGGCACACCTTAACGAAACGATGGTGTATAATGCTGGATTTGAGACCATGCGTGGCTAAAATCAGGCCGAAGAATTTTGCTTTAGAAAAGTCAGATTGAATGACTCCTGAAATCCAAGTAAAAATAAAATGAACACTCTTTCTGTTCCTCTAAACTTCCATCTGAAGCTATCTTGTTCTGTGATTTAAGGTTTTTTTCTAGTGTATCCATCTTAGGATATGCCTTAATATTTTTTAAAAAAATTTCTGACCAATAGGACTTTTTTTTCTATGTTGTTTCTCAAATCTGAATAGAATATATAATACATACAGACAGAGGGACAAGGGGGAGGTTAGTAGGGAGCCACAGATACTGATGTTTATTGAATCAAGTGGGGAGGATGGTAAATGAATAATAATAATTATTATAGCTAACATTTATACAGTACCTTTTATGTGCCAGGCCTTGTGCTAAGCATTTTCCAATTGTTGTCTTATTTGATTCTCACAACAACCCTGGAAGGTAGGTGCTGTTATTATCTACATTTTACAAATGAAGAAATTGAAACAGATGTGAAGTGACTTGCCCAGGGTCATACAGCTAGCAAGTATCTGAGGCTGGATTTAAACTCAGGTGTTCCTGACCCTGGGCCCAGTGCTATTGCAACCACCTCGATTCCCTATGGTCAGATCTACACACTTTAGTAAAATGACTTTGGTAGCTGAGTGGAAGAGAGATTGAAGAAGGAAAAAGACTTGAAGCCGGAAGAATAAATAGCTGGAAGCTTGTTGTAGTTGTCCAAGCAAGAGGGGGATGAAAGTCTGAACTGTAGTGTTAGCTCTGTGAGTAGAAAGAAAGGCGTGTATGAGAGAGACATTCTGATGGTAGAAACAACTTTTGGCAATAGATTAGATATATGGGGTCAGTGCAAGAAAGGAATCAAGTATGACATCGAAGTTATTAGTCTGGAAAACTGGGAGGATAGTGATTGTCTTGATAGTAATAGGAAGTTTGGGAACAGACGGTGGTGCAGGGAGAGGGGTTGGCTTTGGCAAGGAAAAGGACCGTCTTCATCTGAGACAGGAGTGAAGAAAGAGTTGGAGAATACATCTGAGTGATGTGAACTGAGGAGGGGAGGAGGAGCCTTTGGTGAATGGCCTCAGTTTTTTTCACTGAAATATGAAGTGAACTCCTCATCGGAGAGGGTGGGGGGTGGTGAGACTAGGGGAAGTTTGAGGAAGGAGAGGGAGGTATAGAATAGATGCTGGGGTAAGTGGGGTACTAAAAAAAATTTTAATTGAATTCAACATGTATTTTTAATTTTTTAAGTCATTTTGAACATAAATTCATAAAGAAAAAAGAACATTTCCATGTACACAGCACAACATAAAAAGATCATTTACTATAAAACCATGAATTTATGTTTCATGCTGTTTACTTTAAAAAACTCTCTAAGTACTATGCATCGTTTTCAGAGCTACTTATCTGCTTTCTATGCTTCCTTCTAAATTTTTTTTATTCTTTGCTGTGTACTTTTTTCTCCCTTCCTCCCCACCCTGCCCTGGAGATGGCTACTATTAGATACAAATATGTACATAGGATAGTAAATTGATGACGGGCATAAAACAATTAGTTTGCTATAGTAAGGGCTCAGTTGAGATAAGGAACACATTTGTGGTGTGTACAGAGTCAATGTGGTTTCCTGATTTTTCCCTATCTGTTTAACAGCAGGTGAGTGGAAGTAAAGGGGTTAGGTATTGGAAATAATCCAGGGTTGGAGTTTGGCAAAGCATGGAGCATTGTCTAAAATATAGTAAGGAGTTAAGTGACTTGTCCAGGGTCACAAAGCCAGTCTTTGTCAGAGGCAGGACTTAACTCAGGTCTTCGCAGTTCCAAGGCCTGTTCTATTCTGGTTTTGGAGTCAGAAAGGTCTGGGTTCTGGTCTGGACTACACTAATGAAGCCACAAGTTTGTATATACATACATATACATACACACATGTACACTGGGTACATTTTGAATTTGAAATCAGAAATTTGTTGTGCTATATTGACATTTTTTTTTCTTTCATCAGAATTCAATGGTTGTTTTGTTTCCAGAGAAAGGTACATCATAGTAGAAAGAGACCTTAGGGATGTGTTACTGTATCTGGTTTACTTAGAACTCTCTGTGGAATAAATGTTCATCCAGATGCTTTCCTTAGTTATATATGACCATTTATATGGTATATAATATGACCTGTGACAAGAAACATTTATGTGGCAATTCAAACCCTTGGAACTAACCTACCACTGTATTTGACATGATGTTTCTAGAAGGGTTTCACTAAAACCTCAGTAATCTTAACTCAATATGAAACTTGATGTGATATGATCAATCAGATTGAATATCTACCAGCCAATTTGATATGCTTTCAACATGCCTAGAATTCTAGGGCTTTGCAATGTCTGTTTTCCTCTTGTGGAACCTTGCATCTACTGGAGGTCATCTGACATGAGTGGGGGAACTAAATCCCCCCCTCCACCCCCAGATCATCTGACAGAGCTTATTGAGCTATGTTTGAATCATCCCCAGACATAGGATTAACTAGGGTTTGAAAGCATACTGAGATTTTCTGAATTGTTGATCTGTTAGCCTTTTCCCACAGAGGAGGCTCAACTTGATTCATAACAGTGGATGTGAGGTTGTAGAAATACAGCTCAGAATGTCTAAGCTGTACTTAATGCTCCCCCTACAACCCTTACCCTAAGCTTCTACCATAAAAGTACCTTTTAACCATGATAGTGGACTACAGGAATTCACAATTTGTATTTTTCCCTTGTACTTAGCCTGTAGGAGTCAGGATCAGAGGATGGAATATTTATGAAGATGAAATGATTTGCCCCTTGAAGGCCAGCTCTTTATTTTATTGGTTAGGTTTTAACTTTCACAGCCATAACCACCAGATCCCTGTCACTTACATCACCAGAAGCTGGGCCTTTGCCTCCTCATGCATTGTGGCTCTTACTCATTTCTAGAATGTAGAAGCCGACAATCCTCTGCTGCTTGCCACTCTGCTAAACCAAATTCTTCAGTGTCATCAACGGTAACCCCAGAAAATGGAACGACAAATGGATACAAATCAGGATTCGTACAAACAGGTACGGTTATTGCTTTCTTTTCTATCTTCAGGTGTACAGATGTGCATTCTGTCAGAGGTATCAGCAAGCTGTAGATGGACTTAGGTTTGAACTGGAGTAGAGCCAATGATTCTCTTTTCAGCATGAGCATTTATACCTCAGAGGCTGGCAAGCATTACAAAGCAGGGATTGATTTATTATTATTTTTTTATTGTCTAGACTTAAGAAAATATTAGCAATATAACATAAAAGTGTGTTGTGCATACATTTCCCTGCTTAGGGAGCAATCTCAGAGTCAGTAAAACCTAAATTACATGATCAGGTCCCTCCCTCCGACAAATACTGTGTGACCCTGGGCAAGTTGTAGAATAGTTGTCTACTTGCATTGGTAGAGGGAATTTCCTCACTGGGAGTTCCCTATGTCAGTAAAATCACATTTATGTAAATGTACACACACATACACATAGATATATATCATGTATATGATCTCTCAGTGTATAAACAAATGAAATAATATTAATAAACTTATTAGCTCCCTTGTCTTACACATAGTAGGCTCTTAATAAGTACTTATTTCCTTCTTTCCTATATATGTATATATATATATGTGTTCACATACATGTATATTTATATAGAAATATATGCTTATGTATACATATAGGTATATATTATTTGAGTGGATATTCATTGACAGGTTCTCTAAAGTTTGTATGTGCATATGTGTATATAATCCCAGGCAAGTCACTTAATTTAAAAATTATATATAAATATGCATATATACACACATATATACTTACACATGCATATGGAGAAACACATGTATACTCAAAATTTCATAGATTCTTGTTAATGGCCATCCACCAGAACAGTGCTGATGATTAAGAAATAAGCTAAAAGTGGCATTGGATAAACATCCTGTCTCTTACATACAGGCTCTTATTACCTCTTTAAGATTTTAAATTGCAAATTAGACGTCAGTCTGTATTAGCAGAGGAAATTTTTTCAAACTGGAATTCCCTACACCAAAAGTGTGTATACATATAGCATACAATATAGCCATATAGAGATACCTTCTTACATTTGTGCGCGTGCATTATGTGTTATGTGTGTATATGTAATTTTGAGTGGATAGTCATTATCAAGAAACTATGAAGTTTATATATACATATATATATATATACACACACACACATATATAGCCACTGACAAGAAATTCTCCAAAAATATATGTGTGCATATATGTATATGGCTATATATGCATGCATATGGCTATATATGCCCAAATCAAAACAAAATAATAGGTTTTTTTTAAACCATATACTTCTTGTAAACCAATTTTTAAACGTTGATGGGATCTATCGATTTTCTACCAATGTCTTCAAGGGTAATGAGAATCAGTTACTTAATATAGATATGGTTGGTAAAGTTGGTTATTTAAATTACTATATAGACCCTTCCTCATTAAATTAATCACAGAATCCTGAGAAGTTATTCTTTGCCTCACACTTAGAGAATGTGAGAAGAAAATAAAAGGAATATGGTTTTCACAGCTCCCAACTCTTAACAGTATGCAGATTTTCTAGCAGCATGTAAATGGGTCATTATAGAGTCAAGTTTCCCAGAATAAATTATGACCATTTCTCATATTACTATATGCAAAGGGTAAAAACTGACCCTGGCCCTAGCCTTTGAATCTCACCTGTTGCCAACAAAGGAAAAAAATTGACAAGTACAAAGAATGGATAAAGAGATCGATCCAAGCAGTTCTTCACCTCCTTTGATTTTTTTCAGAACTACCAGATGGTCAGGCTGGTCTTGGTGGCCACTCAGTAAATATTGTTGATTGACCAACCTAAAGACTGTATAAAATTCTGACCTTCCTAAGAATAATAGAGGAGAGGGCTCAGAAGATAGCCACAAAATAATGAAGGAAGGGGGGAGAAGCAAAAGGATCTGAGATCATTTAGGTTGGAGAAGAAAAGAGTAAATGGTCCTGAAGGAAGTAACTAGTTATATAAAGAAGGGTGGTCTTTCTTTCCACTGAGAGTAAAAAAAGGTGAACGTCTGCCTAAAAGATTGTAAAGGACCTAAGTTTTATATAGCAAAGCTTTCTTATGGAGAAGTTTCTTAAAAAGCTAGTATGAGTTACCTAGGAAGGTAACTCCTGGCATATTTTCCAGACTATGTTTTATCAGAGGGATCCTGCTCAGAGGGCAAGGGATGAGGCTTTTCAGCGTCAGAGCTCTTTACAGATATTGTTGTTATTGGGTGTCCTTTGTTTTTGAAGAGTACCATAAGTTCACTTAATTAAATATATTGCTGGCAAACATAGCTGTGTCTGAAGCAGCTACAGTGAGATGACTGGAACTGGATTTGGCCTATGCTACTTTTTTCTCAGTGATTCTGTTTCTATGGTCTTCTCTTTAGGATTCATGAAGTGGATTTTTGTTTTAATTTTTAATGCCACATTGGTTAAGAAAGACTAATTTTGAAATTTCAAAAGATGTGGTTTTTCTTAGTGAGTCCAACCAGGATGGGAGAGAGAGAGCAGGTCCTTGGGCTGAAGAGGAGAGAATAGTGGGTGATACAGTACTTAGAGGTTCAAGAAGTAAAATTTGGACATTGGCATTAAAAAATGCTACATTCTTGCACCCACAATAATTGCTGACACAGATGGCTTCGTAGAACTTTAGTTTGAGTGATTGGCTTGATTCCTTGTTCTACCCTATGCTATTAACATGGCACCCAAGAAATAGTATTTATAGACTACAATGCTAATAACTGAGAGATAAGTTAAAAGCAGTATTATGGTCCATGAGATGGAGAGCTGGCCTTCAGAATCAGGAAGACCTGGATCCAGTCTTGTCTCTGACATACAGGCTGTAAGAGCTTGGACTCTCAGCAGCCCTTTTAAGACTACAGATTGCAGATTAGTGTCAATCTATATTAGAAGAAAGAAATTTTTTAAAATTATGAATCACTACACCAAGTAAATCACGGGACCAGTCAAAGTGGAAAGGAATCCAACTCTGGTATTAGAGGGTTGGGTTTGAATTTTACCTCTGCTGCTTATTACCTGTTTGACCCTGGGCAAATCACTTAATTTTCTCCTCATCTCTGAAACAAAGGGGGTGACTAGATGGCTTGCAAATTCCCTTTCAACTCTATGAAATATGGTCATACTAAAAATAAAAATGGCACAAGAGCATGGTTTTAATTTCTGCTTAGCAAAATTGTCTTGGAAAGGTGAATGTTTTGCTCTGAGTAAAGAGAGGATTAGGGCTTTAGGAAATTAGCAGAAAGGCCCACCACCCCAAAGGCTACAAAGGCCAGAGAGAATAAAGTCACCTGAAAGGTAACAGGCCAATAGACTAATTGTAAGTACAAGGAGTTATTCCCAGTACAACTATTTGTATACTTTTCAATAATAGCAAGAGCTTTATAACACTTTAAGATTTGCAAAGCATTCTATATATATTCTGTCATTGATCACAACAATCCTGTGAATTAGATGCTATTATTATCCCCATTCTACAGATAAGGAAACTGAGGCAGAGAGAGGTTAAATGACTTGCCCAGGATGATCCAGTTAGTCAGTGTCTGAGGCTGACTTTGAACTGAGGTCTTTCTAGTGTTATTGGCTTGCCCCAGCTGCCATCTAGCATCCCAGTGATATAAAGATGTGGTCAGTTCATTTTAGGTAAAATTAGGTATTAAAAATAATTGCAGGATCAGCCCAGAAAACTTGCTCAGAAAAAAAGATTTCTTGAAAATGAGCCCGTAAAGCTAGAAATTTCAGTTCCATAAATTTTTATACGGGGTGCTTGAAGATTAAATAGTAATTCCTTGGCTCCTACAGATTCTAGGAAGTAGGAGATTGTCAGAATTGAACATTAGCATTCCAGTTCCCCTACAAACATTAGTCAGTGTTTACAGAGGCACCTTGCCTGAGATAGCAAGCTTCATCCTTTTTTAGGAGATTATATTCCTAATCAGCTAGGGGAACACAATGTTAAACAAATTTGCATTTAGCCTTGGCTTGTGGTTCAAGGTTCCTTAGAGGGAGTGGTTTGGAACAAACATTGCATTCTGTTTGAGAGAGGGAAGAGACTCCTATTTAAACAGTTTTTCTTGACCCCACTTTCCAGGGAGTTACAATAATTATATGTATATATTTTGTGTATTATGTATTGCTTTCCTTTTATCCTTTGCATATGGCTTTCTTTTCACTGACTTGTAATCAGTTGGCTTGATAATTCATATTGCAACAAGAATTTTTAAAAATATTCTTGGGGCGGCTAGGTGGTGCAGTGAGTAGAGCGCTGGCCCTGGAGTCAGAAAGACCTGAGTTCAAATGCCGCCTCAGACACTTAACCCACACAAACAAAAACCTAGCCGTGTGACCTTGGGCAAGTTACTTAACCCCAATTGCCCTCCAAAAAGCAAAAAAAAAAAAAAATATATATATATATATATATTCTTACCATTCCTACTTTTAGAAACACCATATATCTATATAAAAATTCAACTTGATCAGGGAAACAGTATATAATTTGTAAGAAAAATTTTGCAGTGTTGTTGAGGATTGAGGTATGGGTTTGAGAAATAACCAACGTATTTTATTTTTCAAATAAAAGTATAATAAAAAATTAATAGGATTAACATATTTTGCATAATTTACAGCTATGACATTCAGTTCTCTACATGATTAAAAATTACTTGTAGAATTTATAAATTATTAGGACAAATGCTGCCAGGTGATTAAATTTCCCTAAGCATAAGATAATGTTCTTGTTTGAGGGTCCATCTAATTCAGCAGTGTGCAGTAAGTGCCAAGTATGTATCTGGTCCATTTTCAGTCCACTAGGCTATTACCTTCTGTTTGGGGGAGATTATTAATGTATCGGGTAAGTGCTATCTTTTGAATATAAAGATGGTAACAGTCATTCAGTATCATCAGTAGAACATTCAATTCAAGAGTCATTTACTATGAGCTACTATATACAAGGCTCTGAACTAAGTACTAGGCACTACAAACACACATAAGGCAAGGTTCTAGCCCTTCTGGAGTTTGTAGTCCTGTAGTAGATAACATGAGGTATACAAATGACTACAAAATGACTAAAATTTTTTTAAGCGGGAAAGTTCTGACCATGAGATTGGAAAATACATCATGTTCAGGAGGTAGGGGCAGGGGTGACATTTGAGATGGATCTGGAAGGATAGGGAAGATTTCTTACTCCACTAAGTGGAGTGCATGAGGATGGGATTTTAGAAATAAAGAATGGCATCAACAATGTAGTGTACACAGCAAAGTAGAGGATACATTTGTAGACCAGTGAGTGTGTAGGCTGGTTTAGCTGGTAAATAGAACAGGAAAAGGACATAAGATAAGACTGGGAAGCTATGTTAATGTGAGATAATAATAATAATAATAGTTAAGATTTTATATAGTACTTTTAAGATTTGATAATAGAGTGGATTGGAAGAGGAGAGAGAGCAGTGGGATCATTTGAAAGATTATTTCAGTAGTAGTTCATGACAGAGAGAGGTAATGAAAAATGTCACTAGTATGGTGGCAGTGGAATAGAAAACAGGGGACAACTATAGGAAATATATTCTGAATATGGAATTTACAATATTTGATGATTGTATTTGGGAGTTAAAAGAGAGGAAGGAATTAGTGCATTATATACAAAAGACCTGTATTAAGTTGTATTAAAGAAAATAGTCACTTTTAAAATATGGGTGTCTGGGGAAATGGCAGTACCAGTGGCAAAACTTAGAAAAGTGTAGAGGAGAATATTTAAGGAGAAGTATAAGTATGGTGTGGACATGGTAAGTGTGAGTGCCAGTAGAACATCTGCATGGAAATGTCCAGTATTTGAAAATGTGGGAATAGAACTCAGAGAACACAGGGTTGGAGATACAGATTTAATAGTCATTTGAATAGAGGTGATAGTTGAGGCTGCAGAAATGAAGAGGTTGCTGACAAATTCTTGTATATGAATATAATTTTGTTTTAAGAAATGACAGATATGAAGAATTCAGAGAAATATGGGAAGACTTGTATGAAGTAATACCAAGTTAAGAACTCTCTCTCCCTTCCTCTCTTTCTCTCCACTTCTCCCTCTTCCTCTCCTTATATACATAAAGACACACGTGTGTATATATACACATACCTAAGTATTTATTGTACATATACATATAAAGAGTAGAATAATGTTAATAAAAACAGTACTAAAAGGCAACTATTCAAATTAATTGCAAGAACAATTTTGGATCTGCAAAACAGAATAAAACATATTTCTCCCTCTCAGATATGAGAGGCTATGGGTTCAAAATGTTATATCTACTTATAGACTTGCTTGCTTTGTTGGTCAGTTTTGCTTAATTGTTTTTCCTTGTTACAAATCAGGATTAAAAAGCTAGTGGGGAGGAAATGGGATGGTGGAAAAATATATTGGGAGATGACTGTAATGTTAAAAAACAAACAAACCCAAGTGACCTGTTTTTAAAATGGTGGTGAGAAATATATACCATGACTATAACAGTTAGAACAAACACAAAAACCATTGATAGTGAATGTTTGAGAATTATCAACATTGAGTTTAGCCCCCAGGAAGAGATATAAAAGACACTTCTCTAGCTCCTCTGAAGAACTGGGGGTCTACAGATGGTGAATATTGCATATCATGTCAGATTTTTTTAGTCGGTTGATTGGTCTTACTGAATTATTTTCTCTTCCTCTTTTAAAAATAGCTATTATGAAGGATAGTCCTGGGGCTGCTAAGTGGTGCAGTGAATAGAGCACCAGCCCTGGAGTCAGGAGGACCTGAGTTCAAATCCAATCTCAGACACTTAACACTTACTAGCCATGTGACCTTGGGCAAGTCACTTAACCCTAATTGCTCTGCCCTCCCCCTCCAAAAAAAAAAAAAAGCAAAAAAAGGATGGCTCTCTGGAAAGAAAGGAAATAGGAAAAATGCCAGTGATATAAAAATGAGAAATATCAGAATATTTTTAAATAGTAGGGTAGGAAAAGGAGGTGATGATTGATGGAAGCAAAATATGATGGAAACAAAGTCATAGTGGAAAAGTTAGCCTAGATAAGGAGGAAAAAATACTTGTCCCTCTGAGACAGGAGAGAAGTAGTGATTCTGCCTTCTTTTTCTTTCTAGCTGTTGATAGGGTGTCCTTGAGCCATACTTTCACTCTCACTGATTCCCTTTGTGACCAATAGTATGAATTTTTAAAATGACTATCAGGGGTCTGAGGTATAGAGTGCAGACCCTGAGCTTGAAATATAATCTGCATGTGAAATTGACCATTTCCTACAAGACTCAAACCTCTGGAGATGCTTCTTTAGAAGCTTCCTGGGGTCCTGGGTCTGGCTTGGTTTGAGACTGGGCAAGCTCCCTCTGCCACGATTAGACATGGTTGGGAAGGGAAAAAGAGAGTAGTGTCAGATTCCTTGTAGAATCCTAAGATTTAGAGCTAGGAGGACCAAGGCCGTTGGGGTTAAGTGACTTGCCCAAGGTCACACAGCTAGTGTCAAGTGTATGAGGCAGAATTTTATCTCAGGTCCTCTTTGCTCCAGGGCCCTTGCCCTATCCACTGCACCACCTAGCTTCTCATCCTAGAGGACATTTTACAGATAAAGAATCTGAACTTTAGAGAAGGCTCTTTATCCTGATGAAATCACAGATCTGGGTGGGGGGTAGTGTCAGGTGCTAGTAACACAACCTAGCTGAAGTAATCCCTGCCCTCAAGGAGCTTACATTCTATGGGGGGAGGGTAGGGATGGGACAGAACATGTACACATGTAAGAAAACACAAAATATATAGAAACTCCCTGAAGGTGACTTGAGGAAGAGGAAAGGGTCTAAAATTACTTCAAGGTCATGAACTTTGATGACTGGAAAGATGGTGGTGCTTTCAGCAGAAGAAAAAATCTGATGTGCTGCTGTTTGTGCTGTTTCTCTTCCATCCACTCCCTGCCTACCTCTAAGACCACCCATTTTCACAGCTTATCATAATGCTTCATTTGACTCTAAAAAGATAAGTTTTTATTGACATTAATTTATGTGAATGGCTTATCACTTAAGCAGGATGGTCATATAGAACATTGTGTCCTACTGAGTTTTCTTTGATTTTCACACTAAAACTCTTTTCGGATATGCTTGGTCTTCATGGTTAGAGCATCACAGAGCATGGTTTTTGCCTCAGTTGAGCAAAGGTGGCATGCTGTGGAGAGAGCTTTCTTTTTGGAGTCAGAAGACTTCTATGGGAATCCCGTCTCTGGCAGTTGCCATATAGCTGACCTTGGCCCAGTCTCTTAACCAACGTGGCCCTGTTTCCTTATCTTTAAAGTGAGGGGGTGGAATGCTGCGCTAGTTGACCTCTTAGATACTATCTAGTACATGTTCCATGATCAAGAAATTTCCCAAATTAGAAAAACACAATTCATACAGCAAGATGTCTAAACAGGGCAATAATCAGTCAACTAGCAGGTATCAATTAAGTGCCTACTATGTGTTTGGTTCTGCACTTAAGTGCTAGTGATACAAGAGAGAAGAAAACTTTTGACACACCACCTACTATGTGCCAGGCACTGTGCTAAGCTAATACTTACAAGTATTTTAGTGGACCTTCACAATGACCCTGGGAGGTAGGCACTATTGTTAGTCCCATTTTGCAGTCGAGGAAACTGAGGCACACAATTTAAGTGACTTGCCCAGGGCCATACAGCTAGTGTCTGTGTCTGGTTTTAACTAACATTTCCCTTACTCCAGTGCTCTATGTGTTCTTTACAGACACAAAGGATGAAATAATTCCTGCTTGCATTGAGCTTACTATTCCAGAAGGGTAAACAAATGCATATAAAAATACACATAGGATAAAATATAAAGTAAATTAATAAAAACATTCATGTGTATATTTTATATATCTGCATATGTGTGTATATGTGTGTATAAATACACACACACACATAAGTATGTATATGGATAAGGCAGTTTAGGAAAGAGGATACTAGTAGTTAGGAGGACCAGGAAAAACTCCATGCAGAAGATGATGCCTGGGCTCCATTTTATTTTATTTTTATTTTGCCTTTTGGAGGGGGAGGGCAGGGCATTTGGGGTTAAGTGACTTGCCCAAGGTCACATGGCTAGTAAGTGCCTGAGTATGAAGAACTCAGGTCTTCCTGACTCCAGGGCTTTATCTTAAAGTAAGAGGGGGATTCTGTGAGGAGCAGGTAAGGAGGGAATGCATTCAAGGAATGGAGGATAGCCTGTACAAAGATATAGAGATGGCATTCTCTGTGTGAGCAGTGGAGAAAAGGCCAGTTTGTCTGGGCCACAGAGTGCCTAGTAAGGCTGGAAAGATGGGTTGGGGTCAGGCTGTGCACGGCTTCAAATGTTAACAAAAGAGTTTTTATTTTATTCTAGTCATTAGGGAGCCAGTGAAGTTTTTTAAGTAGGGGAGTAACGTGGTCAGATCTACAGTTAAGGAAAATTACCTTGGCTACAGTATATAGGATGGACTGGAGTAAGGAAAGACGAGGCAGGGAGATTAATTAGGAACCTATTCCAATAATCTAGTGAGAGTGACAAGGACCTGAACTAAGGTAGTGGCTGTGTGAATAGAGAAAAAGGATCAGATGCAAGAGATATTGTAAAGGGAGAAATGTCAATATTTGGCAATTGATTAGATATTTGGGGTGAAGATGTGAGGAATCCAGAATAATGCTGAGATTACCAACCTGGTAGACTGAAAGTCTAGGAAAGTAAGGAAGAGGGGAAGACTTAAGGGGAAGAGGAGGAGTTCATTTATGTTGAGTTTAAGATTTCTCTTGAACAATCAGTTTGAAATATCTAGTAGGACATTGGTGATAGGGTATTGAAGCTCAGGGAAGACATTGGAGCTCATAGTCACCTACACAGAAATGAGAGTTAAGCCCTTGGGAACTCATAAGGTTACTGAGAAAGACTACTGAAGGGAGGAAGAGGTGTTAGTGGGGAACCTTGTGGAACACTGACAAGGGACGTGATATGGATGGTGAACCAGAAAAGGAGACTGAGGAATGGCCACACAGGTAGGCAATAGACCAAGAAGAGAGTAGTGAGGAGAGAGGAGAGAGGCAGTGAGGGTGGTCAGCGGCATCAAATACAACAGATAAAGCTTCATCACTGGCTCCTTAATGACTAGAATAAAATAAAAGCTGTCTTGTTCACATTTGAAGCCTTATGCCCAAAGAGTTATTAAAGTGCCTGTGGCCTATACCCTTTGACTCAGCAATCCCACTAGTAGGTCTGTTTCCAAAGACCATTAGGGAAGAAGGAAGAGAACCTATATGTTCTAAAATATTTATAACAGCTTTCTTTGTGGCGGCAAAGAACAGGAAATTGTGGAGATGTCCTTCAGGTGCGGAATGGCTAAACAAGTTGTGGTATGTGATCATGATGGAATACTACTGTGCTATAACAGATGATCTTAGAAAACCATGGATAGACTTGCACGAAGAGTGAAATGAGCAGAACCAGGAGGGTGTTGTATATGGTAACAGCAGTACTGTTTTAAGTCATTTTGACTATTATGAATACCCAAATTAAATAACAATGACATATGAAGGAAGACGCTATCTGCATCCAGAAAAAGAACTGGTAAATAGAAGTATATCTAGAATGGTTTTACATATATATATATATACATATATATATATTTATACACATACATATTTGTGTCTAATAATAGCCATCTCTGGGGGACGGGAGGAAAAAAAAGAGTTACGTGATAACTTTATTGTATATTTAAGAGGAAAAGCAAGTTGTGAATAATAGATTTGCAATTTCATGTGCAATCATTTTTTTTTTATTCTGTGTTCAAAAAGTGCTTGTGGTGTTTTGTAAATTAAAAATAAAGGATTAAGGTTGAGATACTTGGTAATTAAAAGACCATTGATTACTCTAGAGAGTACAACTGAATGATGAAGTTGAAAGTCAGATTAGAAAGGGTTGAGGTGAGTGAAAAAAGATGAAGTGAAAGCAGTTAAGTATAAATAGCCCTTTCAAGGACATTGACTCAGAGAGGGAGGAAAGATATAACATGATAGCTTGAGGGGGTGATAGGGTAGTTAATTTTTTTTAAGGATTGAGGGAAGTTGGGAATGTTTGAAAGCAGTAGAAAAGGAGCCAGTTGATAGGGAGAGGTCGAAGTTTCAAGAAGGGAGGAGGAATAATTGAGGGTGCAATCTACTAGAGAATACAGGAGGTGATAAGATCAAGGTCAGATGGTTTGACCTTGGCAAGGAGAAAGGCTACTACCTTCTTGTGAGAGACTAGGGGGAGGGAAGAGAAATCTAGTGATGAGGTCAGTGGGTTTTGAGATGAAGATAATGGGGGAAGACACACCAGAGGGCCCCATTTTTTTTTTCCAGTAAAGAGATATGGTCATTAGTTGATACAGAGTAGAGGTAAGGAATATGGGGATGAGGGGCTTGAGAAGGGATGAAAATATTTGGAATAGGGGTGGCTAGGTGGCACAGTGAGTAGAGGCTGGCCCTGGAGTCAGAAGGACCTGAGTTCAGATCTGAACTCAGACACTTAACACACACAAACAAAAACCTAGCCGTGTGGCCTTGGGCAAGTTATTTAACCCCAATTGCCCTCCAAAAAGCAAAAAAAAAAAAAAGAAAAGAAAGAAAGAAAATATTTGGAATAGCTTTTATAAGAAGTGAGATAAAGAATCAAGTAAGAATTGTTTCAGATTGGTTATAATACAGAAAATGAAATTACTTTTAACTGTATGCCAGTCAGTCAACAGGCATTTTGTGCTAAGTGTTGGGGATACCAAAAAAGGCAAAAGACAGCCTTTGCTCTTGAGGGGCTCACAGTCTAATGGGAGCAACAGTGTGAAAAAAATAGAAGATAAATTGGAGATAATCAAAAGAGGGAAGGTAGGGGCGGCTAGGAAATCAGGAGGAGCTGAGTTTGGATCCAGCCTCAGACACTTAATACTTACTAGCCTTGTGACCTTGGGCAAGTCACTTAATCCCAATTGCCCTGTCCTCCAAAAAGAAAAAAAAAAGAGGGAAGGTATTGACATTAAAGGAGGATCAGAAAAGGGATTTTGTAGAAATTTGGAGAAGGTGAGGAATTTTATAGAAGGTGAGACATCAGCTGGGACTTGAAGGAAGCCAGGAGGTGGAGGTGAGGAGGGAGAGTATTCCAAGCATGTGGGATAGCCAGTAAAAATGCCCTGAGTTTTGAGATAAAGTATTTTGTGTGAGAAACAGCAAGAAAGCCAGTTGTCACTGTATGAAGTGTATGAGGGTTAATAAAGTATAAAAAGCCTAGAAAGGTAGGAAAGGGGTCAGGCTGTGAATGTCTGTGAATGCCAGTCAGAGGATATTCTATTTGATCCTAGAAGCAACGGGGAACCATTGGAGTTTATTCAATAAAGGGATGACATGGTCAGATTTGTACTTAAGACAGATTAATTTGACAGGATAAACTGAAGTTGGGAGAGACTGAGGCAGGGGGACCAACCAGCTGACAGTTGCCATATATCCAGATGTGAGGTAAAGATATCAAGCCAACAGCTATCTTTCCAGCCCTTCATATATGCCCCTTCTGTTTTGAAGAGGAATGATCTTCAAACTGACAAGTATAGTGTAAACATAGTGAAGCAAGACTTGGAGCCCAGGATGCATCAAAAGATAGTAAAAGGTTATCATTGCTACATTAGATATACAAATATACTTACATCCCCAAGCCCAGACTAATTCCTGAAGGCACTTACATAGATAGTGTTGTAGAATTGCTGTTAGCATTCTACAAAGAATCAGGAGAACAGGAATAAATATTAAGTCCCTTTTCTTTAATATTTTACAATACTTCAAGAATCTCTTCTTTCAGGGGCGGCTAGGTGGCACAGTGAATAGAGCACTGGCCCTGGAGTCAGGAGGAGCTGAGTTCAAATTTGGCTTCAGACACTTAACACAAAAACTAGCCATGTGACCTTGGACAAGTCACTTAACCCTAATTGCCCTACAAAAAGCAAAAAAAAGAAAGAAAGAAAGAATCTCTTCTTTCCTTCCTGGGGATGCTCCCTCCACAGATACAAATTGTGAACCCTCTATCCCTTACTTGATTGGGAGATGCTGTAGCCAAAAATGTGTAATCAGTATGTAGACAATCCAGAGATATCTGAATTTAGGCTTGTCCTTCAGTGGCAAACATCAGTTGCATTGCTGAGACTGTCCTTGAAACCTTCCCCTATTCTTATGTTATGGAAGGGCTTGTTCTCTGTTGGTGGAGACCCAGGGCCAATGAGGAGGTTAAATCCTATACCAGAATTTAAATAATCAGCTGTAGAAGTACAAAATGGGAAGATGATTTTAAAGTTTGTGTTAAAAAACAAAACAGGGAAATGTTTCCCAGACTGTGTTCTCTGTACCCACAGTATGCCATATTCCATGAGAAACTTTCCATGTTAGTAGTGTGATCTCTTCCAAAATATTCAGTAAGAAATTCTACACCAAAATGCTCTATGAAAAAATTAGTGCAAAAAATAGATTTAATTTGTTCAATTATGCTCCAAGTGCCCTGACTCCGTTTGTCTCAGGGGTATTCTGTACTCTGAGACGACCTATATAAGACCCTCACAGGTTGTGTTTGTCCTTTGTCTTCGAAGAGGACCATGGCATCAGGGAGATGGTGACAGGACTTGCAGTTGACTTTGATTTGAGGGAGGGAGGGCTGTGCAAAGTCACCAGCCTCACTTTCTCCTCCAGAGCCATCTGGGTCCAGTGACCAGATGTTCATCAGGATGATTGGAGATGACCCAGGATGCAGTGGGAGACCCTGGCCCTTTTAGGCTAAGGCCTTTTCATGTCTTCACTTAGAGTGAGGTAATGCCCATTCAGTGAATAGGCCATTTTAAGAAGTGAGTCAAGGATGGTCCCTTTAATTAGAAAAAAAAAATGGAGCTGGGAGGGGAAGGTCCTCAAGGTTGCTGTTCTAAAGAGAAACAGTTACCATTGACATTCACTCTAAAACCAGGAGGGCCCAAAATACAGCCATTAAGTGGAGTTTGGGCAGGGACCTAATGTGGTCCAATCTATGAGCTTCAGAGTCAACTGGGTGTAAGCTTTTATGGAGAGGAACAAAAGGAAGGAAGGAAGAATAATGATATTTATAATGAGCCCTGTCCAAAACAAGAGCTAATTTAAAGTGAGAATCATGTCAACAGACATTCCTATAGTGAATTTTAAACCTTTTTGATGATGATGATTTAAATTATTATAATTTGATTTTTAATTTACTTGGATACATCTTATCAACTGAATAAAATACTGCTTATGAATTTGGCACATTCTGGCTACAATAAAAGTTTATATTTTTTCTTTGACTTCTTAAACAGATGTAGATATCCACTCTAAGGTTCCACCCACTCCCACCTAAGGTTATTGTGGGGGAAAGAGTAGGTATCATGGGACCAGCTAATTCTTCTCCAGTTGAGAAGCAAGAAAGTCTTTGCTACCCAGAAACCTTCAGCTTGGAGAGTGGCTAAACTGCTGGGTTATTAATATAGAGTGAGGCAGATGTTATCAGAGATAAAGACTGCTGAATAGCTCAAAGTCAAGAGGCAAGGCACCCAGCAGAGGCGTGCAGATGATAGAGCTACAAGTACAGATGAAGAAAGGTTATCTAAGATGAGATTAGAAAAATCAGGAAATTCAAGCTCTGCAAAGTCTCCGACAGTTGGTAAAACTCAGAATTACAGGAGGTAATTGCATGCTTTTATGTTTAGGAAGGAGACATCAGTCTTCCATTTCTTTGTTGTTGTTCAGTCATTTCAGTCTTATTTGACTCTGTGACCCTATTTGAAATTTTCCAGGCAAAGATCTTAGAGCGGTTTGCCATTTCTTTTTCCAGCTCATTTTACAAATGATCAAACTGAGACAAAACAGGGTTAAGTGACTTGCCCAGGATCATGTGGTCAGATTTGAACACGGGGAAATGAGTCTTCCTGACACCAGGCCAGGCACTCTATCCACTGTACCACCTCCTTGCCCTCTTCTAGTTTCCTTCAAATTAACTTCTGCTGGACAGCTCCCTGCTCTCACAGGTTGAGCCTGCCTGCCTAAGGAAATGACTCAGATACCCACTTGGTACATATGCATACATAATTATGATAAGATTTTGTCGATTAAAACTATAACCCATTTTTTCATCCCTCTTTTTTACACTGTTCTCTGTTCATTAAATTGATGAGTTTTACATCAAACAAGAGCCCATTCCGTAACTTCTGCAATTTGTATTTTTATTTACCAGATTTTAATTCAAAATATTGAAGCTATATTAACTCTTTAGATACACTAGCAAAACAGTGTGTTAAATTGTTTCACAGTAACCTGAAAACCATTTGACTTCTCAGAACCAACTTTCTTTGATGAATTATCATACCAAACTTATTAGAAAGCTTTGGAAAGAGACACCGTGATACAGTACAGTGCTATCAAACTTAAATAGAAAAGGGTCCACTAAACTATATAAAAAGATCCCTGTGGGTCACATTGACTTAGAAAACAACATTTTAACATTATCTGTGTTCCGTTATTTTAAAATTTATTTCGTTAAATATTTCCCAATTATATTTTAGTCTAGTTCTGGCTATATTCAGGAATGTTATATTGGAGATACTAGATTTGTGAAAAAGAAAACCTAGGTTCAGATTCTTTCCTCTTTACTAGTTGTGACCAAAGAGGCAAGTGACTTAACTTTTGCCTGAATTTCTGGCAACTCTCTATGACTAGAAGGTATATAAGGGTTGCTGTCTTCATGTTGGCGTTCCATCAGTAAGTACTTCATATATTGGATGTAAGTTCCAGGGGAAAAAAAGAGAGCATCCTCTTATTTTGAAGTTTTGAAAATCTGTTTGTGTTTGTAATCATTAAACTCTGAAGAAGAATTTAAAATCAATCCCTGGTGATATCAAATGCTTATGTAGGCAGACATTAAATCTCTCAAATTTAACCACCAGATGCCATTGACAGCTAATCATATGATTCTGGTTTAACCCTGAAGATCTGGTTCATAGGGAGTTCCCACCCTCACCATGGTAGTTTGCCCATGTCTGACTATGCAGAAGAGATGAGCAAGTGCTGTGTTCACTGTGGTTCTCAGAGTGTCACAGGCCTCTCTACTCCATCTCTCTCCTTATAGGACATCTCTGTCTTGTCAAAGGGTATGGGGATTGTGAATTTACCAAATCAGATCTCAGGGCCTTACTTACCTATAAAACCTCATCATCTTCCTAAACAAATTATACTATAGTGAATTCTGGTCATGTGACCTTGGCATAATGTAACCATATACCATAAAAATAGACAAGCATGCTTGCCTGCTACCTAGAGTTGTTTTTACTCTTAGCATAGAATTAATAAACAAAGAGTACATAATAATTAGAACACAAGGCACAATAATAATAATAATAATAATAATAATAATAAACATCTACCAAGCAGCTACAAGCCTGCCATTCACTTATACTCTCGAAGTTACTTACCAAAGAATTAATCCAACATAGGAGTTCTAGGAAATACAAAGTGTGAATGTTTTGTTCTCCATGATTATGCTGTCTTTGAGTGAGCAAAGGAGATTCAACAATACAGGTTCTTCAGGAAGTTTAATTCATTCATCCAGCAGGGTCAATCATTGGATGAAGAAACAGAAGCTCTATACTAGTTATCTCAGTTTAGCCTATAGTGTGGAATTTTAGGATCTGGTGAAAACTGCATTTCATGAGGATTAGCACTCTCTCCAGTCTCGTCTTTTTTTTTTCCACTTTTTTTTGGAGGGGGAAGACAGGGCAATTGGGGTTAAGACTTGCCCAAGGTCACAGGGCTAGTAAGTGTTAAGTGTCTGAGGCTGGATTTGAACTCAGTTCCTCCTGACTCCAGGGCCAATGCTGTATTCACTGTGCCGCCTAGCCACCCCCAGTCTCAAGTCTTTAGTTGTTGGCTGGCTCTGTTTATCGTTTTCAGCCTCCGCCTGCCCAATGTAGTATAGGATGAGTGGACTTGGCATCCAGTCCCAGGAAGGAATCATGTTGTCATCAATATCATTTCCCTCTTCTGAGCTTGAGGTTGAGCCTGGTACACCAGCCCTCTGCCGCAGCAGCATCATGTCACTTCCTGTGACCACCTCCTGATTTATTCCCCCATCCAAAATTCCTGCTATTAAGTATGGAGGGGGAGGGAAGCAACTGTAGAGTGAAGAGTTACATAAACTATCAGAGTATCATTTATACCTTACTGTCCATAGTGCAACAAATATGGCTGTACAAAAGCCCCTCAGATCTTCTGGGAAGAAGATAACTAGTGGGAAGAAATATCTAACTAGTTTAGGCATAAAAAGTAATTTTTAAAATTATTTCTAATATAGTACCAACAATAAAACTCTTCTAGTGAGCTTTTCTCCATAAGCCTCAAAGAACCTTAATACGCTTTACTATGGAAAGTAGTTCTCATTGGAGTCTCTGACCTTCAACCCCTTTTGGCTTGTTTCCTTTGCAAGCTGAACAAGTTGTCCTGCTGCATCAAAGTCAGAGACTTTGGGTCCTTAGCCTTGAAAACTCTATCTGGCAAAACAGTCTTTATCTTCACTTTGCTTATCTCAGACAGGGAGGGAGTGCTGAATTAAAAGTGAACTATCTTGAATTGGGCATTCATCTAAAAAAACTTAGAAACCCAACAAATTTTAAAACGTCAATTAAACAACAGAACAAAAATCCTGATAATCAAGGAAGAGATTAACAAAATAGAAAGCAAAAACCATAATTGAAAAAAAATTAAACTAGGAAGGTTTTTTTTAATTAACTAATTTGGTTAAAAAGCAAAAAGAAGAAAACCAAGTTGCCAAATAAAAAATTGAAAAAGGAAAATTCACAACAAATGAACAAGAAATAAAGGATATTGTTAAACTTTATTTTTTGCCTAGCTTCATGAAAATAAAGCTGGTAACTTAAATAAAATTGGAGAATAATTTAAAAAATATAAAAAATTTTGGGTCCCAGTCTCCAAAACAAAAATTGAACCAGACATAAATGAATTTTTAATTCACAAATAAGAAATCCTCTAATCAGATGAACAGTTATTTCCAATATTACAAAGTTTGCAAAAACAGCAAAAGAAGGGATCCTACCAAGTTCCTTCCATGACACAAATATGATTTTGATACTGAAACCATGGAGAATCAAAACAGAGAAAGAAAAGCATAGGCCAATATACCTAATGGACATGGATGCAAAAATTTTGTAGGAAAAAAAAACTTGAAAAGAAGTTAAAGCAACATATCACAAATATAATACCATATGACCAGGTTGAATTTATACTAGCAATAGTTTAATATTAGGAAAGCTATAAACTTAATTGACCAAAATCATGTAAATTTATCAATAGTTGTAGAAAAAGCATTTGACAAACTATAACTACCTTTTCTGTTAGAAATCCTAGAAACATTGAAATAAATCTATTTTTCCTTAACATGATAATATATATCTAAAACTAAGAGCCAGCATTATACATAATGAGGATAAGCTAGAGTCCTTTCCAGTGAGATCAGGGTAAATCAAAGATGTCCATTGGTATTTAATACATTATTACTTCTTTTTGACACAGTGCTAGAATTGCTAGCTATAGCAATAAGAAAAGAAAAAAGAAATCGAGGAAATAAGCATAAGTGAAGAAAAAACAAAATTATTGCTTTTTGGAAATGATATGATGATTGATTTAGAAAACTCTAGAGAGTCAACTAAAAATCAATTGAAGCAATAACTTAAGCAGGGCTGTAGAATATAAAATAAGTTCACACATATGGAGCTATCAACATTTTTATATAATACCAATAAAATCCAGTAGAAAGAGCTAAAAATTCTGTTTAAAATAATCATAAAATGTACAAAATACTTGGTAGTTTACCAACTAAGAAATGTATAACAGCTAAACATTGAAATTTACATATTAATTAAGACTGACCTAAATAATTCAAGATTATGGATTCAACAAAGTCAGGCAGCAGAGAGGAGCAAGCCCTAGGAGGCCAGCTGAGCAACCTACCCAACAAAGACATTGCACCCAGGGAAGAGTTGCATGAGCATTCCACGAGGAGAGAAAGGACATCAAGACCCTGCAGTACAGGAGGCTAGTCACCTTGGGGATATACGTTTTCTAAATATGTGCTTCACAGTGTACCTTTGAAGTTTGTGCTCACTATTCCCATCTATGCTATGTATATTTGCAGGAGAGTACACCCTGGTTTTATGGAGGGGAATGTTTTGTAGTCCTTGCCCAATGCTTTGTCAGTTTAGTAAATACTTTTGTTCTGATGGTGTCTACTGACTGACTGTTAATGAGAAATTTGACCAGTGGGGGCTCATGAATTGTAGGAGGAGGAGCCTAGGCCCACAGACTGACCCTGGAACCTGGGAGTAGTAGTTGCCTCTGGGAACCCAATCTATGAGAATGCTAATTATAAGAATAGCTCTGAAAAGTATTTACTTCTACAATACACATATTTTTACATAACTGCCTCTAGTATGTATACTATATCTCTAATTCTTTTGTTCACTTTGCATTATATCATGTGGATCTTTTGCTGGTGGCCCTGTGGATAAGAGCACTGGACCTGCCAAGGAGACCTGAGTTCAAATCTGGCCTCAAACACTTACTAGCCACGTGACCCATGGACAGTTCACTTAAACTTTGTTTGCTTTGGTTTCCTCAATTGTAAAAAAAAAAATAGCACATATCTTGTAGGATTGTTGTAAGATACTATTTGTAAAAGCACTTAGAACAGTGCCTGACACATAGTAAGTGCTATACAACTATTTATTCCCTTCTCCTTCCTTTCCCCCTATTACTTAAGACTTTTCACAGTTGTTATTTTTATGGCAATTACTAAGCTGATGTATTTTCTGTTCCTCAACCCTTGGAACTTTAGATTGTTGCCATTTGTTTGGCTATATATACATTTCTATTAATATACATAATATGCATATATATGTTTCTGTATTTGTTTGTGTGCAGATATAATAGCACAACTCTAAACAATCTGCAGGTCTTTTTTTCTTTTAAATTCTTTCTGTAGGCTATATTCCCAATAGTGGGCTCAAAAGGTAGGACTAGTTTTACTACTCATTTTGTATATGCCAAATTATTTTTCAAAAAGGTTATGTTAATCATTGCCATCCAGCAAATATATACATGTACTTCTCTCCCTTCCCTCAACATAGCCATCATTAGGTTTTATTAATTTGATTTGTTTTGGTTAGTCAGCTATTGTTTTAAATTATATTTTAAATATTATTAGTGAGAAAACTTCTTTCTTTTTAAAGACTCACCAGTCCTCAGCCCAGCTAATTCTGCTGTTAATTTAAGTGGAAGTCAGGACCTGCCCAGGAACAAGAACCTTGTGAAACCACTGGCTTTATCTTTGCAGATTGTAGGGAAGACGTTCACTTCAGGTAATGTTTTCCTTGCTATTTCAAGTCTCTTGTAAAACCGTATTCCAGAAAGAACTCATTGTGGAACTTTTTGTGACTATATGCCTGTTTGCCAAATGAAAAAAGAGAGAAATTGAGGCATAGAAGCCTTGTGTCCGCTGCAATATGCCCAGAGAATTGGCCTCCACAGCTTCTAACCAGCCAAAGAGGTATTTCTTCACATCACTGGGTTTTCAGGGATCCTCGTCCTCCTTTCAGGGTCCATGTAACAGAAGAACCTCAAAGACCTCTACCTTTTCCATTGCTCTCAGGGATTTTTAGAGATTGCTAACAGGTGGATATAAAGCTAGGGTCCTCTCTATCAGCCTCTTAGCTTTGTGATTCCAGGTCTAAGGCCCCACAAAGCTTCAGAAGAGGCTAGTTACTAGAATAAGAATACCATCTGGATGAAATCTGGGGCCTGAGAGCTCCCAAGTTCCCAGCATGTAGGATTTCTTAACAGTCCCCTAAGTCATATTATGTAGCCCTTTGTATCTTTGTTCAGAAGAATATATAATCAAACTGAAAAGTCTTAATTTATATTAATTTGGGAACAATTTGGGGCAAATCACTTAATCTCTATTTATAAATTTATATCTAAAGTCTCCTCTTTGTAAAATGAAGGGACTTGGAGTACACCTCTGCAGCTAGGTGGCACAGTGAATAAAGTACTTGACTTAGATACTTAGGAACTGTGTAACTCTAGGGGAGTCACTTCTCCCAGCCTCAGTCTCCTCATCTGTAAAATGGGAATAATAACATCTTTTTTTCCCCCAGGGTTGTTATGAGGATTAAGTGAGATAATACATGTTAGGTTCTTTGTAACCTTAAAGCACTATCTACAAATGCTAGCTGTGATTGTTATGTTGGAATTAAGTCTCTTCCAACTCTAAGCTCTGTGAAAGGAAAGATTTCCTTTGATTCTCCCATGTATTCTGTTTCCTTGACTTGATATAATAAAAGAATATGGCTGTACAAGGAAAGCTACCTTCTTGTGATCTGGAACAATGTTTATCTTTAGGACTGAAGTGGAGACAAGTCTTAGGACCTACTCATGCAAAATCTTAGATGTAGAAGGAATTTCACAATCCATCAGGATCAACACTGAGAAAAGAATACCATGTGTAGCACATGCAGTGATGGTTATTCCTCTTCAACTCCAAGAGCTTCCAAGACAGCCTAATCCAGTTTAGCACAACTTTAAATGTTAGGAATTTTTTTTTCTTACATCAAGCCCAAATCTTCACCCTTGCTAGGTCCACCCATCGCTCCTAGTTCTTCCCTCAGGGCCCAGAATAAGTCTAATCCCACTTCCACATGACCACATTTCAAACACTTGAAGATAATTATCATGACCCTCCTAAATAATCTCTTCGGGCTAAACATCACTATCCTCTTTAGGCATGATCTCAAGGCCCTTCACTACCCTGGGTGCCCTACTCTTGATTCTACCCAATTTATCAATGTCCTTCCTAAAAAATGGTATCAAAGAGGGATGGGGAGAAAATTTGTGACTCAAGGGATTGGGGAACTGAATGTTGTAAACTAAAAGTAAATAAATAATTTATTTTTTTAAAAAGCAATTGGGGTTAAGTAACTTGCTCAAGGTTACACAGCTGGTTATTTTTATGTGTGGGTGCTAATTTCTGAGGCTGGATCCTCCCGAATCTGGGGCCAATGCTCTTACTCATTGTGCCACCTAGCTGCCTCAATAAATTTAATTAAAAAAAAAAGTGGCATCAAGAACTCAACAGGATATTCCAGATATGGTCTGATAAGTGGAAAAGTACAGAGACGGTCACCTCCTCATCTTGGACATAATGCTTGTCTTTATGTGGTCTTAACTTTCTTGGCCACCACATGATACTCTTGGTTTTTATTCAGTTTGGAGTCCAATAAAATCCCCACATCTTTTTTCTTAACAAGCATTACCATCTAGAATCACCTCCCCCCAGTGTGTACCTCTGAAACCTTATAAGACTCGCACTTATCATCGTCAGATTTCATCTTACAAGATAGCTAAGTGTTCTAGTCTGCCAAGAGCTTTTTAGATCCTGACTCTTCCAATCAGATTGTTGGCTATTGCTCTAGACTTTGTGTCATTTACATATTTGGTAAGCAGCCCATCTCTACTTTTTATCCAGATTATGGTTAAAAATGTTAAATGATATAAAGCCAAGTAAAGATGCCTGATGAGTGCCGCTAGAAACCTAATTCCAAATTGATATTGAATCATTAATGACTGCTCTTTGCATCAGGCTTGTCAGATAATATCTAATTCTGATAGTTTATATGCTCATGTAGTTCACATTTTTCTTTTCCTGACTAATAATAGGAATGACATTACCAATCATTGTCTTTGCTTTTTAAAATGACTTTGCTTTTTAAAAATCCTGATAAGCCGTATCCACAATATTGCCTTTGATTCACCAGTGTGGAAATCATGTCAAAAAAGGAAATTAGATTAGTTTGGCATAAGTTACTCTTGATAAAACCGTAATGACTCTTTGTTACCACTAATTCCCTGTCTAATATTGGTTAATCATCTTTATAATGATCATAAATTCTAGAATTTGGAAAGGTACCAAATGCAAACTACCTGACCTGTATTTTGCCACCTCCATTTAAAAAAATAAGGACAAAGTTTATTCTTCCTCAGCTCTGTAGCACATATTCTTTTCATCGTCATCTCCTGTTTATCTTTAAAAATAGTGCTTGAGCAGTCACACCCACCTTTTTTTTTTCATTACTCTGGGATGTAGTTCATCTGAGCTTAATGGCTTTTGCTCATCAAAAACAGCTACACACTCTCTTCCTATACTCTTAGTTATCTTAGGTATCAATAAAGTAATAATTTAGCATCACTGCCTTCTCACTGTTAGTTTTCATCATCCTATCCCCCCACACATAATGGCCCTTTTCCCTTTTTAGAAAAACAGAAACCTATCTTTTTGTGGTCTGTGGCTTTCCATGCCGGGTTTAGTTCATTTTGAGGTTTAATGCTCCTGACCTGATTCTTAGAAAATTGTACCATACTTTTGAAGAGCTGGGCACGACTGAAATGACAGAGCAACAAAAAAGGTAGCTATTTCTTTTCACCTTTTGCCTGTCATCTTCTCTTTGAATAAAGTATATCCTTTCAGATCCATATTCTAAAGTCATATGAGTTCCCTTTTACCGAATCTCAATGATAACCATGAAGTCAATTTTGCCTTCCTGTGTTAAAATTTTCTAGTTCACCTTTAAAAAAAACCTCATACTTTGTGCATTTGTATGTAGACATTTTAAGACATAGATTTTACTGCAGTCTTCATTTTTACTTTGGGGTGCTGTAGACTTCTGGATATCTCTACTCTTGCTCTTTCTACTGCCTGCTTCCATGATACTGAACTTCATTCAATCAACAAGCATTTATATTAGGCATATACTATGCACCAGATACTTTGCTAAGTGCTGGGGATTGAAAGACAAAAATGAAACATCCTCTGCCTTTGAGAGGCTTTTAATTTAAAGGGGGACAACATGCACATGTACAGGTATATGCAAAATTTATAAAAGAGAATTGGGATGGAAAGGAACAGCAGTAACTGTTGAAGGACTCAGGAAAAGTTTCATGTAGAAGGTGGTATTTCAGTTGAGCCTTGAAAGAAACTAAGAATTATAAGAGGCAGAAGTGAGGAAGAATTTTGTTTTAGGCATGAAGCTGGAGACGGGAGATGGAGTGCCATTTGTTCAGTCATTTTTCAGTTGTATCCAACTTTGTGTCCCCATTTGGGGTTTTCTTGGCAAAGGTACTGAAGTGGTTTCCCATTTCCTTTGCCAGTTCACTTTACAGATGAGGATATTGAGATAAACAGAGTTAAGTGACTTGCCCAGGGTCACACAGTTAGGTAAGTCTCTGAGACTGGATTTGAACTTAGGTCTTCCCGATTATAGGCTTGGTGTTCTGTCTGATGCTCCACTTAACTGCCCTATGGAGTACCATGGATAGGGCATAGGGAGAATGCCAGTTTGGTTGGACTATAGTATGTACTAAGGGAAGTAATGTATAATAAGGCAAGAAAGTTCAAATTAGGAAGGTCAGTTTGTGAAGTGCTCTGAATATAACAGAGGAATTCATATTTGACCCTAGAGGTAGTAAGAAGCCACTGGAGCTTATTGATGAGGGGAGGCACATCATTCATAGACTCATGGATTCATAGCTAGAAGGGAGATTAGAAGCCATTTGTCCTACTCCTCCCATTTTACAGTTGAAGAAATTGAAGAGGGGCGGCTAGGTGGCACAGTGAGTAGAGCGTTGGCCCTGGAGTCAGAAGGACCTGAGTTCGGATCCGGCCTCAGACACTTAATGCACACAAAACAAAAAAAACCTAGCCGTGTGACCTTGGGCAAGTTACTTAGCCCCAATTGCCCTCCAAAAAAAAAAAAAAAGAAAGAAAGAAAGAAAGAAAGAAATTGAAGCCTAGTGAGGTTAAGTGATTTGTCCAAGGCAGCACGGTGTCAGAGAGAGGATCCCAGGTCCATTGACTCCAGAGCCAGTGCCCTTTCTGCTGCCCCTTCCACACTGCCTTCCTACAGTCAGACTTGTGCTTTCAGAGTTGTATAGAAGATGGACTAGAGTAGGGAAACACCTTGAGGCAGAGAGAACAATTGGGTAGCTATTGTAATAATCCAGGAGGTGATGGAGTGCATGAACTAGGGATGTTGCTGTGTCCCTGAAGAAAAAGGGACCTGCTTGGACTTACAGTTATCTGGGGTGAGAGAGAGTGAGGAGTCAGGAATGATACTAAGGTTGCTAACCTGAATGGCTAGAGGAATGGTGGAAACTTGGGCAAAAATAGGAAGGTTTGGAAGAGGGGTTGGTTTTGGGAGAAAGATAATGAGTTGTATTTTGGACACCTTGATTTTGAGACCCCTAGAAAATAGAGTTTGGAATATATAATAGGAAGTTGTTGATCCCTGGAGCACTGAAGAGAGACTGGGGCTATATACATAGATCTGAGAGTCATTAGCAGATACACACACATACATATATACAGATATATATGTGCACACACTTACGTATGTACACATACATGCACATACATACATGTGTGCACATACACATACGTGCACACAAAGGACAAAGCCCCAGAAAGAGCACTGGTGAGGGTGTCCACTCACAGTTAAGGGGTGGGGTGTGGGGGTGAAGATTTAAGGAAGAGGTCAGTACTAGAAAACCTAGAGAGGAAAAAGCATTCACGAAGAAAATGTGGTAAGCAGTGTCAGATGCTACAGAAGACTCGAGAGGATGAGGATTGAGACAAGACCATTGGATTTGGCCATGGCTAGTAACTCTGAAAAGAGCACTTGCAATTGACTGAGTGAGTCAGAAGCCAGATTGGTAAAGAGTTGAGAAGAGAGTCATTGCAAAAGTAGTGAAGGAATGAACGTGGACAGTTGGATTTTTTTTCAAGTTTTGGATTAGAAGAAAGGAGAGACATAGGATGATACCTTGTAAAATTTGGTAATATCTACAGAGGATTTTGTGGTTTTTGCTTTTTTTATGATTTGTAGGCAGCAGAGAATGAACCAGTAGATAGGGAGAGACTGATGGTAAAGGGTGGGGAAGGGATGCTTGTGAAAGGCATTTGCTGGATGACATGGGAAGGGGGCATACATAGAGAGGTTAGACCTGACAAGACAGAAGACCATCCCTCTTCATCAGAGATAGGAGCAAAGGAGGAGAAAATAGGAGGTGATGTGAAAAGTCAAAGAAGAAGCTTCTCACAGGGCAAGATCCTCATTTGAAACTGTGCAAGGAAGGAGTATCATAGCAGCCTTGAGGAGAGAAGAAAAGGTTCTTTGGTAGATATACCTAAGCAATTTTTCCTTCTTTTTTTCCTTTCTAATTTAAGACTTTAAAACAATTAGGGGTTCAAAATTTGAGGCAAATACATTATTGCTAGACCTTTTAGGTATATTCTGTCTGTTCTTAAGATCGCATCATTCCTATATGTGGGGCTAAATTCTATCATTAGATACCATCTTCTACTGTAAGGGGTCACCTAATGCCCTTGCCACAATCTATTTGCAGCCCACACTGCAGTGAACATGGGGGATTGGTTACAACCAG